>OY979440.1:18063392-18682500 GCA_963855545.1 Ethmia dodecea
ATGACAACATAAAAACATCTACACACACCGACACGCACCGTTGGACCGGCCCTGCCTGTGGTGCGTCGCCGTCCGTGCTCGTCGGCTGAGTGTAGCTGATCCGTAGAATAGCGGACCGTGGGACCCCAGCTGATAGGTGTCTCGAAGTACAAATCGAATCTGCAGTGATTCCTGACACCGAAACAAACATATTTTAAGAATCTCAATAACACGACCGGCTATTTCTCGAAATATAAAAAATACTGATATAAAATTTATACACTCCCGGACACATCTATCGGGCCACCTAGTGTTTTAAGTTTTGACGGTCCCTAGCTAAAAATAAATGTTTGGTGGAGCAATAAGTTGGTATGCAGTTTTGAAACTGATTTATTGGTCAACCTTTTGGTGTGTTTTTTCTAAATATCGAATTCAGAATTGTGAAAAAAAATAAGAAAATTAGAGTTCATTGTTTTCAACCATGCAAGGGAGGAGAAAACTTTTTTAATTTGCGAAAGTAGGATTTTTTTATTTATGTTTCTGATTATTGGTTCAATATATGGCTACTGCAAACTTTGAGCCAGTTTTGACCAATAAATATGGATACTCGGCCTGAAATTGCAGCCAAAGCTGTAGCACTTCTGCAGGCTGGGCATAGCCAAAGAAATGTGAGTGCACAACTGAATTTAAGCCGTACTACTGTCCGCAGAGTTTATTAAAGGTACTTAGAGACTGGCGGCTTCGTTTGTTGTCAAGCAAGACCGCGATCTCGGGTGACAACGTTTTTAGCTAGGGACCGTCAAAACTTAAAACACTAGGTGGCCCGATAGATGTGTCCGGGAGTGTATCTGGTCTGGTAACGATTCTGAGAGACAATCGGATTTTCTACTGTCCTGGACCTGCTGCTTGACCGGGAATACCTTTTTATTAATAAGCTCTTTTTTCATTGACTCTTTCTTAAGGTAAACAGGTAACTTGCATAAAGCCGCCCATTTCACAGTCGATCGGCGCAGGCGCAAATAAGATGGTGCGTCAGAGCAGCGAGGTCGCCAAGAAAAAGAGATAAAAGTGATGACCTCTCTTTCGCTTGTTATGGGGAAAATAGCGGTTGGGTGAAACCTTCAGCGACTTATTTCGAGTGTTGTCCGTTACGGTTTCATTGGAGTTTTAATTGTGCCATGAAAAATGTGTAAATAGACACGGTCCGGCGATGGGCTCACCACCTATCACGTTTAGCAGTCTCATATATCCCGTGAAAAATGGAATACCTCTGTCTACCCCCTCGGATACAAGGCGTGGAATTATTTATTTTTTAAATTTAAAAAGTACAAACTGAGGGCCTATTTAGGCCTCTCTCTCTGTCTACGAAGCCGTCGATCCATGTATGTTTAAGTTTATATGTTTTGAAACAAAAAGGATAATGATAATATAAATTGAGGGACACCATTCACACACGGTTATTTAGTGCCAAACTAGGCAGGACCTGTAGTATGGGTACTAAACAACTGATAAACATACTTAAATAAATATTAAACGACCAGACACGAAGCCAACAGACATGCACACAAATGTTAACCCGCGACCTCCGACTCAGAAGGCAGGGTCACTACCAACTGAGCCAACAGGCCCGTCAAGATCTCTTCACATCACTAATTCATTTTCCTGCAAAAACCTATTTAGATAAAATTGTGCAGGGGAATTTATTTATTTATTTCGCCGGGATTCGTGGAATTTTACCCCTAGCTTGAAGATATTGGAGGAATTGGAGGAATTTCATACCCATATTGTTCATTTCCAACTTCACAGGAAAAGTATCCGAAATAACGCACAGGGTCGGATAGAGCGAATATGCGAACTATTAGTCACTAAATATTTATCAGGTTCATTTCTTTAAAAGTTTAAAAAGCATAGTCTTTTGTCTCGTGGTTAAAGAGCCTGCTTCACATGATGATAATCAGTGAGGCTCGGGTTCGAACCATGGCATGTACCCATGAGTTTGTCAAAACTTAGGTACATATTCATAACTATCTCGATACCTTTTTGATCACAATGCCTACGCCGCGAAATGACTTTGAAGGATTACGCCTACACCGCTATAGGACTTAGTCTTAAATAACTCACATTTAAAACACCTACAAAGCAAAATGCCTCAAATCAAAACGACTTATTATTACTGTACCTCTAATGCAAACGGACTTCATAGTAAAATTTCTAAACATCAGAATGGCTACCAATGCAATGTGACTTTAACGCAAAACCTCTCAGTAGTAAAATACGTGTATGTGCAGATGCCTAGAGATACAAAATATCTCAATTGCAAAACAATTAATTAGTTTTAGGTCCTAAACATCAAAATGCTCCAAAATACAACAAATCAAATGAAGTTTGAGTTACAAGCATAGTTGATGGTCGGGTTAATATTGTATAAAGGTACTCGATTGTAAAACAGGCCTTCTTGGGCCGCTACAGACGGACAGAATTTAAACTTGACTGTACTTGAATAACAGTCAGCATGTGCTTAATGGAACAAACTTTTATTTGGAGTATTATTTTATTTCAGCTTCAATTCGCAAATTATAGTACACTACATCCTAGGGCGGTGAATTAGTGAATATCCCAGATCGCAGGTTTTTGTGGCCCGAAAAGAAGATAAGGGCCATAAATATGCGGTTTGGGACATTTCTAACTACCGCCCGTGGTTTGTCTAAAGTTTTACGT
This sequence comes from Ethmia dodecea, assembly GCA_963855545.1. Taxonomy (NCBI): domain Eukaryota; kingdom Metazoa; phylum Arthropoda; class Insecta; order Lepidoptera; family Depressariidae; genus Ethmia; species Ethmia dodecea. Next base: position 18,066,090 of record OY979440.1, read on the forward strand.
CTTGCCTTGCCCAGGAAGTGAGATTTTCTACCCGCGTAGCGGCCAGTAAATCCCACTTACGCCCTAGGGTGCTGTAAAAATAATTGTAACTCCACATCTTAAAAAAACAAAGGAACTTTTAATAATATAATTAATTTATACATTTAATAATACGCTTTATAGGTATAATATTAATTTGAGGCAATTCGATTGCCTCAAATTAGCCATTTTTGATTGCAAGTAATTATGATTCTTAGTCCTATGGCGTGTTATATACCAACCTTTAAAGTCATTTTAATTTTTGAGACGTTATGCCGCCTAGACAAGAAAGAATACAGTCGTATTGCAAATTTGGCAAACCGATTTAGAGATATCGATTTGAGGCATTTTGCTTTGTAGGTGTTTTAAATGTGAGTTATTTTGCGACTAAGTCCTATAGCGGTGTAGGCGTAATCCTTCAAAGACATTTCGCGGCGTAGGCATTGTGATCAAAAAGAGCTCGATAGTGTAGGAAAACATCGTGAGGAAACCCGCAGGACCCAGAATTAATTCTGAGGTGTGTGTAACAGACCCGGTCCGGCGATGGGCTCACCACCTATCACGTTTAGGGGTCCAAAGAATATCTCGTTGTAAAGTGGGTATATCCAGAAAGGAAATACCTCTCGGGGATAAAAGGCGTGAGATTTCTTTTTTTTTTTATCTTTACCAACCATCTTATACTGTGATCTCCAATCAGTAGGCTCTTACTGGTTGATGTAATACGATATCGTACCCTACAATGACAATAGAATATGTTGCCTTTTATTCATTTACGTATTTAATTTGCCATCACAATACAGTCAAGAGCACATGAAGTTTTACACTTGTAGTGCGAGTCTGACCTCTAAGGCGATTGTAATAAGAACGTTACAAATTCCAAAGTGTATTCACAAGCTACTAAATTTAGCCACATATAATCATCATTCGCATCATACAAAACGGTATTAGCTCAACGATGGAGGAAAACATTAGGAAACCCGCAGGTCCCAGAATTATGTCCCCTAATAAGGCTTTCAGGCGTTTGCGTATTTCATTAAATTAAAATATCTGTAAGTAAAAAAAATATAATAAACTAGCGACCCACCCCGGCTTCGCACGGGTGCAATGCTAATACTAAAACCTTCCTCTTGAATCACTGTCTATTAAAAAAAACCGCATCAAAATCCGTTGCGTAGTTTTAAAGATTTAAGCGTACAAAGGGACATAGGGATATAGGGACAGAGAAAGCGACTTTGTTTTATACTATGTAGTGATAATCTCACGCCTTTAATCCGCGAAGGGGTAGGCAGAGGTATACCATTTCTGGATATACCCACTTTTCACGAGATATTCTTCGGACCCCTAAACGTGATAGGTGTTTTTATAACCGTTTTTATGTGCTAGCAGCAGAACAAATATATCTGCGACTTCATAATACCAGTATCATTATGTAATTACTTATCATCGTGTTCAGTTGAATCTGTTGCTAAGTTGCCGTGATTAATAAAGAGTCTCACTAAAGATGATACATTATTTATGTACGCGTTTCACCGTCAGCCTGCACTATTCATTTAATTCTCGGCTGCATCCTGCCAACCCTCGCATTGTTTTGCATACATTAACCGCAGACCCATTCCTCATCCTTTGTCTTCTCACCCAGCGCGCAATGGAAGCGTAGGCAGCTCGCATCATATTAATGACTATGTATGAGCAATCAGGCCTGCAGACATAATAGCTTTTATTTGCACAGTATAATGTCGAGGAAGCGACGGTTAAGGTTTCTTTTACGTCGCAATATTTTCCTTTGCGGGTTGTTTCTATTCATTATTATATTTTATTGCGGCCTTGATGCTCGTTCTTTGTCTATTCGTATATCGTATACCTTGCTATTAAATAAACTTTGATAAGATTTAAAAACAAAATAAATAGTTCCAAGTTTAAATTGATTGATATTTACAAACGCGTAATCTTGGGTAGTTCGCGAACGACCTAGTTCGAAAGAGCGCTCTTTTAAGTGAACCATGCGAACTAGTTCGTCCAGAATCTCGCTCTTAGTTCTTTTAAATATATATTGTTCTGGCATCCGCTCTATTATGGAGTGGCGCTGCATGGCTAACCAACTTATTTTTTTGTTTATTTTCTTGCCGCTCTTACAAGAGTTTTTTATTAAATTATAGTCTATCTATGGTTAGTTTTCCCCAATAATAATATGAAAAACATTTACTTTTAGAATGATCTCCATATATAAAAAAACGAACTATTTTGCGGTAGGACTGCGAACTAAACTAATCGTTCCCAATGGCGAACGACTATGCCCAAGACTACTAACGCGTCCGCTCTCGCCGGTGGTTGTAGACCGACTACGCTCCGGTTGCGTGCGGACCGTCGACAGGCGGAAGCGGCGCACGCGCACCCGCGCAAGGCTACGCTCATGACCTCGCGTCGTCTTTGTCTAGCGCTATCTATCTGTTTGCGAGGCCGAATGCATCATACCTTTGCCTGCGTACTTCGATGATTATTGAAACCATAAATATATCTTTAGGGTACGTTTTGGGCCTTGTAGATGATTGGGCGGATAATTTGAGCTAAGGTCGATTTTTTATTATTGACTGATTAGCGTTTGATTTTGCAGGTATGGCGCGGTATAAGTGATCGCACCGGCTGTATGAGGGTTCGAGAACGGACAGTGAGTTGTAAGTAATTTCGAATTATAAAATCACTATTCAAAAAAATTGCCTCACAGAGATTTCTGTATTTTCGCTTTCTGTACCAAAAGGTACAAAAAGTAAAGGAAACTGGTCGGTGTATCTACGCATAAACTGTGTAATACAAGTGTAGTCAGGTAAAACGCCTATCCTGTCCTATACTAAATATAATAAACGCGAACGTATGAAGGATCTATAAAGATGTTTGTTACTCTTTCACGCAAAAACTACTCAACGGATTTTGTTGAAACTTTTCTGTAATATAGCTTAACATCAGAATAACGCATATGCTAATTTTTATACCGAAAAACGGACGCATTCGCATGCATAAGCTAGTATCCCATTGTGAATACTCGTACTGCAGAACAGTACGAGTATTCACAACTCCACAATCCTTCCTTTTTGCTTGTCTGTAGTCACTAGGTAAAAGCACTTGTGCTGCTATCGGTACTCGGGCGGTCGAGCGGTTCACCCCGAATCGTGGGCGCAAGGCCGCCTACATTCGCGACTGATCGCTTGTCAACGGCCAGCCTTTTTTTGTTTTATGAGACCATGCTCTGAGACCATGGAGGTATTATTACCCGGTAACTCCCGCACAGTAGTGACGAGTACTGCGATGTATGTTCAAATGAAGCTAATAGGGTAGTTGACTGTTTAGTCAAACCAGTTACTAATACTGTCAAAAGCTAATTTACTGGCTATTCCGGAACGGGAATATACCTACAGACTTCTCTCGGACTACGCCGCTGGTCACCCGCTAGTTGATGATAAAGATAGACAGCCTTTTTGCAGGGTCTCTTTTCACAATTAAAAGTTAATTTTAAGTTGCAAAGCAGTGATAGCAATAGCCTGCTTCACATGATGATAATCAATGAGGCTCGGGTTCGAATCCTGGCATGTACCAATGAGTTTTTCTAAACTTACGTACATATTTATGACTAGCTCGACGGCGAAGGAAAACATGGTGAGGAAACCCACAGGTCCCAGAATGAATTCTGAGGCATCTGTAACAGACACGGTTCGACGATGGGCTCACCACCCATTTAGCGGTCCAAATAATATCTCGTGAAAAGTGAGTATATCCAGAAATGGAAAACCTCGGCCGACCCTCTCGGGAATAAAAGGCGTGAAATTATTATTATTGTCACAAATCGGAGGTCATAAGTGCAACTATAGCCGTCCAAGGCAAGCAGCCGAAAACAGTCAGCCGATAAACGGATTACAATCCACGAGGAAGTGTCGTGCGCGATTCGTCCTAGCCCTACAGGGTCTGCTGTATATTACGTGGCGTGTTGAGCGACCTTTTTACCCGTCTATGGCAAAGCCAAAAGGACGGGTTACATAGATGTCTCTGAACGTATGTTCCGCCGTAGCGCCTAAACGACTCATCCGATTTAAAATTCGAATTTCATTTATTTCTAAAGGAAAAAAACATTTATAACGTCAATAGTCTAATAAGAAGGGCCTCTAAACTCGTCCATGGAGGTTGGCTGAATGTAAACAGCAGCCTATTTCCACCTTTGAGTATTAAACCAACCGTAGACGCCACTGACAGGCGCTCCCCTCTGCCAAAAAAAAGTGTCGGTCAACGGTCATACATTGTATTATACAACTAGTTTTTTTGAGTTCACGGAGTGCTCGGATTGGTGAATGTATTTGTGTGCATCTAGTTCAAGCTAGTTTAATTGTTTTGTCAAAAAATGCGTTTGTTTTAACATTATTTGTGTGCGTTTCCTCGTCCCCCCCCCCCCGCCCCGCAGAAATTTGCAGACTTTTTTGCAAAGAAACTAGTGCGCGTGATGTCTCATGTTGGTTTAATACTCAAAGATCTCCACCGACGAATTGCTGGTCCCGAGAAGACCCAGCTCAGGGGCAGCTCTTTTTAACTTCATGTCATATAACCCAGTGAATAGAGAGCTGATACCTTACAAACTGTCCGGTAGTTCTAAATTTTTTACATGTTGTCTAGGATAGTTGTTAAGTGTTTAAAATGCAAAATGCACAATTCCCCCCCCCTCCGCGCCCGCCACCATCTTGAAAAAACCGAAAAAAATCGGCACTTTTTTTAGATTTTCACTTATATCTTTGTTTCGGTGCATTTTAGCTACAAAACAGTTCTATTCAATGTTGTAGAGAATAAAATTCCCTAAAACATACGTGTTAAATTTTGTTTGTAGGGCAGATAGTTCACGAGATATGATATTTTAAAAAAGATAAAAAAATACGCATTTTCCGGAAATTTTTCAAACTTCTAACTTTAGAACGCTGTAATTCAATTTTGGCCTATTTGAGAAAAACAAGTATAAGAATAAAAATTGTAGGGAATTTAATTACCTACAAAATGGATGTATACTTTTTTTAACCAACCTTACGGAGGGGGCAGTAAGCATTAAAATGAAAACTACGGCATATTGTTTATTTGATAAGTTTGAAAAATTTCCGGAAAATGCGTATTTTTTTATATTTTTTAAAATATCATATCTCGTGAACTATCTGCCCTACAAACAAAATTTAACACGTATATTATAGGGAATTTCATTTTCTACAACATTGAATAGAACTGTTTTGTAGCTAAAATGCACCGAAACAAAGATATAAGTGAAAATCTAAAAAAAGTGCCGATTTTTTTTCGGTTTTTTCAAGATGGCGACGGGCGCGGAGGGGGGGGGAATTGTGCATTTTGCATTTTAAACACTTAACAACCATCCTAGACAACATGTAAAAAATTTAGAACTACCGGACCGTTTGTAAGGTAACCTCCCTTATTTGGTCTCTATTCACTGTACTAATACTAATATTAAAATTACGATGACGAATTTTTGACGAAGAAAAACTTTTAGGAATGAAGTGTCAATCTATTTGTCAAATATGGTCCAGGTGACATAGGCTAAATTTTTTCGTAGTTTGTTTTAATTTAACCTACGGAACTACGAAAATCTTGTGTGAAAACATAAATCCTTTGAAGCTAGGGACATTTGTAATCGCGTTCTAGAAAACGGCTACAGCGATTTCCATATAATTTACAATAGCTATCTAAATCTACACTAATATTCTAAAGAGGAAATATTTGTATTTTTGTATGTTTGTAACGAATAAACTCAAGAACTACTAGACCGGTTTCAAAATTTCTCTTATCGTTAGAATGCTAAAACATGCCTGAGTAACTTGCTACATTTTGTCCCCGTATTCTCCCCGGAACGGGAACTACGCGTGTGTAACCGCGCGCCCTGTTACTCCCTGATAATGTAGCTTCCATTAGTAAAATATTTTTTTAAATCGGTTCCGTAGTTTCGAAGCTTATTCAAATCAAACAAACAAATATTTCGTCTTTATAATATTAGAATAGATAATAATAATAAGTATAAGCTGAAGAAGAGTTATCACGCTCTTGCTCTAAATATGGCAATATACTCGTATATTATGTCAGGTAATTACACGAGATACTTTAGTATAGCGCACTTATATAATAAAAGTGTCTACCTATAAATGTTATTGATAGGTATAGGCATTTATACAAAGAGAAACATCAAGTTATCACTAGCTCGACGGTGAAGGAAAACATCGTGAGGAAACCCGCAGGTCTCAGAATTAATTCTGAGACATGTGTAAATAGACCCGGTCCGGCGATGGGCTCACTACCTATCACGTTTAGGGGTCCAATGTATCTCGTGAAATGTGGGTATATCCAGTAATGGAATACCTCTGCCTACCCCTCGGGGATGAAAGGCGTGAGATTATTTATTTGATTTTATTTTTTATTTTTATTTTTTAAACATCAAGTTTCCTTATTGAAATATGTCATCAGTGGCACCAAAAGGGCAAAGACTATATAAGTTTAAACAATTGTCTTTTCCCTTGACATAACCTGTAATTTTAGTTTGGACAAACAAAGCAGACAAAATAAGGGCTCGCATACCAATAAAGTGGTGTATAGCGTACCCCAACACGTATGATTAAGAAAACACATGCGCAAGCGCACACACGCTAAGGAAAACGGCCATGAGATAACTGACATCACGGCAAGGTCTTGCGATCGTACCGTTCGCACAAAAAACTACTGTTGACTTATATTTAATTGAACTTATAAATTAATGTAACCTTGAAAAATTAATAAGTATTATACTTATATACTATTAGTAGTATATAGTATCTTTTTTGTACCTTGACCACTTACTACTTACGCTTACATATAACTAGTTTGGTCTATAGGATTCCATGTAGCTAATGTGGAAAATTCGCTTGTTTATTTCGCTTTAACAGCTAGTTTTATGACGAAAAACATGTTATCAGTTTACTCTTTTAATGCAAAGTGGCTTGAATTGACTAGGGTAAGAGAAAATTTATAAAATGAACCTACTGACTACCATTAAAAATCATTCATTTTCGATCGAACAATGTGCAAAGTACATATTTTAAATTCAAACAAAAATCTCGAAATTAGTAACACAAAAATTGATCTGTCAATGTCTAAATTTGAACATTCGATAGAATATATAATACATTTAATAAACTAAGTTGTTTCTTATGCAAATTGTGTCAAATTTAATCAACATTAATTATTTTAATTCATCAAATGGTTAAAACTGTCTTTTTGTATAATATTTCACCTTTCACATAAATAAATATACAAATTAGCATAATTAGTACAATTACCATGCATTTCGTCGCGCCATTTCCAATATATCTCGTTAATTAAACGCATTGATTTCACACTTATATATTTATGAGACAGATAACATTCCTAATAGCTATGGAAAATAGAAAACATATAATTTATTATGTTACGGCTGTCATATGTTTGTCAAATTAGTTAAAATTGGCTGCCGTTTCTTAAATAATTGATGTATTGTATATCAGAATCAGAAGTCAGATTTCGTCAAATTCAAGAATGGCAATAATATGATTATATTTTGGTTTACCTACCCACCTACATATAAACATGTAACTTTTTTGGGAATGTAAAATCCAGATGCAACTAAATTGTATTTATTATAAAAGAAACATTCAATTTAATCTCCAACATTAGATTTAAAAATTGAAGAACTAAAAATAAAGAAACTAATTTGCCTTATTTATCAACGATTAAACTCACTGATCTCAAAATTAGAGATTTGGAAAAAAATGTAAGATTTGTAAGTAAAAAAAAAGTAAGACGTAAGTAAGGCAGCTAACACAGAAACCAATGCTGCTCATTTTCACAGATATATTCACATTTTATAAAACTGTCCTATTCTTTTGGGCCCTTTATATAAATTTACGGTTACTCGAATAAACTGCTGTGCTATCTGTACACCGTGCATCGCAGTATCGCCGACGGTAACGACAAGAGTGCGCCCGCGCCGCCCGGCGACCTTCGGTTATTTATACATACATTTTAACACGAATTGATAGCTGCTTAGCGTCCGTTTATATGGTCAGACCTGGGGAATGGTTGACCTATTTTCTTTGTAGTATTTTAATGTATACCTATGTATTCGCTTTTTATTACGAGGGCATTAAGCCGTATACAGAAAGAAAGCCGAAAACTTATCGGCGCCGATAAGCGCCGATCGGCGCCCATCGGCGCCGGTCTACGCAGGTAACCGGCGCAGGCATTTATATGAACCAGCGCCGACCAGGCGCCGACCGGCGCTTGTCGGCGCCGATAAGCGCCGATCGGCGCCGACACGCGCCGGTCAGCGCTGGTGCCGCCCGCCAATCATCGTACGACATTTTGCTCGCTCTGCTTCAATCTGCTTGCTTTCTGTAGAATGGACCGGCGCCGATCGGCGCCTCTCGGCGCCGACAAGCTTTCAGCTTTCTTTCTGTATACGGCTTTAGGTCAAAAGTTTATTCTATACGTTTCTAAGTAAAATATTTAACTGTTATCTTCCTATAATAAACCTTGTTTTACGAGGAGGTAGGTAGAGTTTCTAAGAATCCTGGTGATCTTTAAAAAGGTAAAATTTTTATTAATATCTTATTTTCAAAAAAAGTAATCGTTTCGTCGTCGTATCGTTTTTATGCTGTCTGTACATATAGCGAGCACTAGCGTACGCGCAGCAAACATATTATTTGTTTAAATCGCCTGTTTATGCTTTGTTGTAACAGCCAACACCCCAGAAAGACACCAATTGTCACAGTGTAAGATTATATAATAAGAGAAGTACCTACCAGTAAATCACTATAAATACGAAATATCAGAGAGAATAAATGCTAGTAACTTGAAATTCTGAAGGTACATTCCTCATAGGGAGTAGGGAAAGGATTTAGAGCAATTCCCACGGGAACGGGAAGAATCGGGCTCCGCTCGGGCTCTATAGTATTAACAAATAAAACTCTACAAAAATCGGTTTCAGTTTGATACACACTGGCATTCTTCTGCCAATCCCTCGGGATTAAGGCGAAAACGTAGTGTTATTTTATGCAAATAAACAGATTAAGTTATAAATAAATCGACTTGAATTATTTTTTGAAAATTCCACTTAAAGATTTCTCTTCTTTACTGCGTAAATACCATTTATGTTTATTCTTTTGCTACACAGCGGGCGCGTGCGCAGGCGACCTTCGCAAATGCGTTTATTTGTATTTTTTCATTTCTTTGTGCGGAAAGCGTCAACTTTCGGCCCGCTGCGCTAAACGATGTTACCGCTTTCCGCCTCCGTCGAGCAGAAAAAAGTAGGTAGAGGTACACACCTCGGAAAGATAATAAGAAAGCCTCAGATCACATGTTTGTAGAGCTCGGTTTCGCTTCGATCGACAATTACATGTGTTCTGACACATTTCATTTTACTTCCCTAAGTATAAGGTATCTAGGGCCAAAGTTATAAACGAGACTAATTGTTAAATATTCAAAGTGTAAGTTCTTTTTAAAATACTATCTCAAAAATCTCAGTGTGTAACTACGAATAAGGATTCCTTATTCGTAGGTGTGTAATATTGACTGTAATTGAGAATTACACTTAGAAAACGTATATAATTGAGTAAAATTTTTAAACTAACTACGCCAAATGAATCTTACCTATCACACCAATTTCTTTTCCAGACGGTAAAAAAAACAAGGCGGTATATATTGCAAACCGGGCCCTTATAAGGTGTTACACAATAAAGAGTCATCAAAGCGTAGCTTCCGTGTTGACTTTGTACCGCATTATCAGCCCTTTGGAGGCCGCCGCCTTGAATAGTAATTTGTGAGTTATTTTAAACGATTATCGTCTGCGCTACACGCTCGCACTGCATCATGGGGCGAAGTGCGAATGGGACATACATATGCTCACGCCATTTTCCCGAAGGGGTAAGCAGAGACAATAGACCGCCACCTGCTACGATCCTGGCACACCTCTCGCGCCTCATCCACATCCATCAATCGGTTGATACATGCTCGTCGGTTTTGGGTTATTTAAATATGTTTTTAAAAAAATGGTTCAGTAACTACCACATCGTCGAGTTTTTGGTTTTTCTAATTATTATTTTTTAAATTACAGTAAAGAGTTTCACTACGAAAGTTCTCTTTTAAAGTAAGCGGTGTTCAAATTACCATTTTCGGTTTTTAATCTGCTCCTTACTTTCTGATTGAACCACTTTCTTTTTCAATTGTACAGTTGCGAAAATATCAATTTAGATTGTGATTAATGTTGCTTTTAATCATCATCGACGGTCATCAACCATTGACCTGTTGATTAAGTTGCGTTTGATTTCCGCCCGGAGCCAAGATTTATGTTTTAAAAAGTTTAGCAGACCAGTGATAACCCAATGGTTAAAGAGTCCGCTTCTCGTGTTGATGCAGTGAGGCTTGGGTTCGAATCCTTGCATGTACCAATGAGTTTTTCAAAAAGCTTAAGTACATATTTATCACTAGCTCGACGGTGAAAGGAACTCCCGGTGATGGGCTCATCACCTACCAAGTTTAAGGGTTCAAAGAATATACCTTTGCCTACCCCCTCGAGGATAGAAGGCATGTGATTATTGATTTATTTATATTTAGGATAATAACAGAAATACCTATATTTCAACAGTGTAATCTTTGGACCCCTTAATGAGATAAGTGGTGAGCCCATCGCCAGACCGCTATGTACGTAAGTTTTTGAGAAACTCTGGTACATGCTTGGATGCGTACCATAGAGATAGAACTCATTCCACCTACTGAAAACTGGGTAAATTACCCCGGATTTAACAAAAATTCCCGTTCAGTTTGGGTTGTCATAACCTCACACGGCTCTTGCTTTGTGCAGTGTTGGCTGCTACCCAACCCGGAAGACTGAAGATCTCGAATTAGAAACAAAACCCTTTCTAGATGCTTCTAGCGGTTAATTACGGCTAGTTTACTGCCTTGGATAGAGATTGATGGTTCATCTGTGATGTGAAAATACAACATCAACTATGAAAACGAAGGGAATAAGTAAGTTAATTAGATATTATAATCAAAATGCAGAGAGCAGTAATAGCCTTACGGTTAAGGAGCCGGCCGAAAATCAGTGAGGCTCGGGTTCGAATCCTGGCATGTACCAATGAGTTTTTAAAAAACTTACGTATATATTTATCACTAGCTCGACGGTGAAGGAAAACATCGTGAGGAAAACCGGCGATGGGCTCACCACCTATCACGTTTAGTCCAATATATCTCGTGAAATGTGGGTATATCCAGTAATAGAATACCTTTGCCTAACCCGTCGGGGATAAAAGGCGTGAGATTATTTATTTATTTTATTTAATATTCGAAACAAAAATACAAACCGCCTTCAACGCATAGCACTAATACGAGATAGAACTTTTTTTTTGTTAAACTTTTGATTAGTTCATCTTTTTTTAAATTTCTTATTTTGATTGTATGTGTGTGTATTGTGTTGCAAATAAAATGGTTATCTATCTATCTATCTATCTAACTCTAAAGAGTAAATACCGACTTAACTTGTATGTTTTTTTCATGGATGCCATTGCCACAACTGGACCAAATGAGACAACACGGGAAGCACCAGCTTTCAAATAAAAAAATAATCATCAAAATCGCTTCACCCACTCAACAAACATAAAAAAAACATACAGTCAAGAAAAGACTATTATTTGCATATTCAAAATCCATTACCTACTTTACTTTTTTTTTTTTTATATTTATTTTAAGAGCTTAGTCACAAAAAGCAACTATGTCGCTCTATACAGCTGAATAAAAAAAAAAAGGGAAAAGATTTAAAGCGAAAGTAATATATAAATTACCTCCGCTTCAAGCCCAATCCGACTAATTTGTATAGTATTTTGGCCTCCTTTGACAAAGGATGTGCCAAAAGACTATTACAACAACATCTCTAAGTTCACTGCACAACATGAATACTTTATATCTATATGATTCATTCCGAACACATTCCATTATAATATGATATTCATCTTCAATTTTTTGACATTCTGTGCAATATGGTGAATCATTCTTACGCATCATAAAGGCAAACTTATTCAATGGAATGTGTCCGGAGCGGATCCTCAATGCTAAAACTAGAACACCCCTTTTTAAGCACTACTACTACTTTACTTTACTAAACCTATTACGCTGAGAGATCATTTTATTATTAACCGCCCGTTAATAATAAAATGATTAACTATATTTTGGCCGCGAATTGTAATGAAAAGTTCCTCAGCTATTTCTTTAAAAAATGGGTGAGTTTAGTTTATTTTGGGATCAATTAACATACGCGACTTACTTTAATTCTAAGCCTGTTTTCAACGCAGTCCTTCAATGCAGCCAGCGGTCCGTCCATGGTCGCTATTCGACTTAGGACGTTTTTGCCTGGCCTCGCCTTCCTTGTTGGCACCATGCCTGTGAAGAATCAACATACACATTAATTATTTGAAAATAATAATCATTATATGATAGCTCGACGGAGAAGGAAAATATCGTGATGAAACCCACAGAATTGGTAGGCATGCGACAGTGCCCCGGTCTGGCGATAGACTCACCACCTGTCGACTATATATTATTATGTTACCACCTTTTTCTATTTACTAAAACAGTACAGTACAGGTAATATATACCATCCACCAATGTTTCGCATCCCTACTATAAAATAATGTTGTTAGTGCGAACAGTAAGAAGAGAAAGATGTAATTCTAATTTCAAATTCAAAATTTAAAATAAGTATGTGGCCAGAAAAAGAAGTTAAATGGGCAAAAAGTTGGTAAGATAATGAAGAAAGTAGGTTGGATAACAAGTACCTCGTTACAATGCTAATGCATTTTTCGGAAGAATTGAATACATTAAAAATAGTTAAAATCGATTAAGTAGTCGAAACTGAACAAATTTATTTTAGTAAATACGCTTATTTTGTTACATCGGTACGTGCTTCGCAACGTAAATGAAGAACCACTCGACAGATTTTAAGCAAACTTCACATAAACCATCTGCTAAAAAGTCCGAATAAAGCCTAAAAATTTGGTTTGGATAGGTGAGCCCGTTCTTGAGTTATAAAATAACAACGAAAAGTGGCATTGATTTTTATATTATACTAGCGACCCGCCCCGGCTTCGCACGGGTGCAATGCTTATAAGATTTTCCCGCTTTTCTGTTGAAATTTTTCCTGAATTTTCTTTGCTATAAACCTCACGGAGCCCGAGACCTTTCCAACGAATGCAAAACCGTTGAAATCGGTTCGTGCGTTCTGGAGTTATAGCGTCAGGAAGGAAAACCCGACTTAATTTTATATAGTAGAAGATAATATATAGATAGATAGTCAGTTATACGCTGTTGAATTTGATTCTCCAGACCTGTCCTCAATCTGGACCTCGTGGTGACGCAAACGAGTTCACATTTCAAATATTTTCGCAGGTGCCACAACTGTTTGTTCACCGATACGGCGGGAGCGTTGACTCGCCTCTAAAACACAATCGATAACCCCTCGGCAATTATTTAACTACTTTTTTGCTGGGAATGACACGCAACAGCTATGTGATAGCTGTGAAAGTAGCTAGTGATGAAATGACTTGACTATGACTATGGATACAAGGCCTTCAGTCGAAAACATAAAGGACTAGAGGACTTGTATCCATAGTCATGGTCAAGTCTTTTCTACCTCTCCTGTACTTCGTAAAAGGGTTAGAACAGATATAACTTCAGGTCCACGGTGAAGGAAAACATCGCGGGGAAACCTGAAACCCCATGTATTGGTTCTGAGGCATGTTTAGGACCCAGGTAAGAAGTGATATTTCTAGAAATGTCACTTGAGAATCCATTTGGGGATTAAGAGCGATAGTATATTATTTTTGACGTGATAACGTCTTATAAATCGATGAACGCCGGCTGCACGCACGAAAAAATGTCACGTTCCGCCTGAGCCGAGCAAGCGAGAGCACGGAGAGGGAGGCACGATCGGCCTAAGCGTTCAGCTTGTGACGCATCTATCTGTATTCCGCTCCGGTATGCAATTTCTCATTAATGTTTTCTTAAGTCATTATTACGTAAAATTATCGTCCGTAAACCGACTTTACAGACAACCAATTTTTATATAAAGCATTTATGGAATGTAATTACGAATTTATAGTGTGTGTAAGTGCTGTGATATCTTGACTGAGACTTTATATGTATATAGTGTTTAAAAACCGAATCGAATGTGGTGCGAGTGATGTGATGATCTGAGATTCGAGGCTTGTGTCATAATTTCGGGACAATTGTCTATTTGCAATCTGAATCTGGTTGTCAAAAAGCTTCTTTTTGACATGAATCGGTTTTGAAAAACAATAATGGCTTCTTCGTGTCAAAAAACAATATGGCGGATTCAAAAAAACTTGGTTCTGGGCTGATTTTTCAATCGTCAGATAAATCTTATCTGGAGAATATATTGATGCTGTCACTGTCTGACACAATAGAAAGGAAATGTGACAGGTGATGTTTATTCTTTAGATAACTTTTAACTGACTATTGAAAAATCTGCCCTCTGTCAAATATACGAACAAACAAATACCTTTAAGGAACGTAAGGACTCCAACCAAAGGGTTTCTTACAAGGAGAAAATTCCAACGCAATAAATCATACCCACATAGACTGCTACCACCCGCGCGAACAATACTAATCTAAATGAAATCAAGAGCCGAGCTTAGATTAAACAAGTCCGAGGAGCAATGAATCAAATGCGCAATCAAGCGGCGCACGCTTAATATGGGAGCTGAATCATCTTTCTTGTTTGCGGGTCTGTTTGCTAGTTAGCTCTTATGTTTCGAAATACATTTATTTATATTATTTATTTTCATAAATAATGCCACCAAGAAATATAGCATCGGATGCTTATATACAATTATAAAACAGTTTTTTTTATAATTCAAAAGACTATTTTAAATGGAGGAACATTTTTATTAGCAGTAACTGCTTTGTAGAACTGATGATTAATTAAATATTTATTTTATTGTTGAAGCTAGTTGTATATCATATTTTAACACACTAACTGACTATCCCTGTACATAAATAAGCCCTATTTATAATATGCCAAATGTATTCCAATATCAAATGGTTTTTTTTCGCTAAAGTACCTACCTATCTAGTAACACCACTAGTGAACATTTTGAACCTTTGCTACCCTAATGGGACTATGACGTGAGGGGTTATATTAAATAGAGAAATCCTAAAGATTTCGGAAACTATAAGACACTGCGCATCTCTGTGTTTATATATCTCTAATTTATGAGATACTAGCGAGCCGCCTCGGCTTCGCACGGGTACAATGCTAACACTAAAACCTTCCTCTTGAATCACTCTATCTATTAAAAAAACCGCATCAAAATCCGTTTCGTAGTTTTAAAGATTTAGCATACAAAGGGACATAGGGACATAGGGATATAGGGACAGAGAAAGCGACTTTGTTTTATACTATGTAGTGATGATAAAAAAACATACTTATAGATTTAGACATTAGACAGCATTATGAAACTAATTCAAAGAAAAATCAAGTAGAACATTAATCTGTTAAATTGTACTATGATTATAAACCTCTAGCGGTCAAGATAATAGGAACCGCGGTTGTTATGCCTAGAGGAGTTATACGAAACGCGAACAACAAAACGTAGATAAATATAGGTCCTAGAGTTTCATAAACGAACGCGAGATTGCGTCGGCGAGAAGAAAGATTTAAAGAATGTTCTCTTAAGGAATGCAGTCAATATATTTAGCAACTTTTCTTTTTAAATTAAGAGGTTACGTGAACATTGAATAACAGAGAAACAAAGTCGATAAACCTCATAAAATCACGGTAGGGAAATGAATTTCAAACTTAGAACAGGAACGTGAAGAACAATAATGACTAGTACCTAGCTGTTTTCACTAATGATTTCCATGCAAAGGAATGGTTTGTATAGATTTAAAGAGAAAATAATAAATGCAGCAAAGCACACCTGCTAGAACTAGGAAACAATAGGCAAAGCAATCTAGTTTAAAAATAGCATAGAAATGGCAATAAATCTATGCAGCCCGAGGTACGAGGTACCAGGGGGGCATGGCTCGCATGCGGTCGCGAATTACTTTCACTAGACTCCTCGGGCGCTGACCGCGCGCGAGGGGTCGACGGCCTACGGCGCGGGAAACGCCGCCATCATGCCATTCAGAAAAGCGCGCCGTTTCTGTTTACACAGATGCTCGCGTTCCCTTGCATCACTTCCGTTTGCGTTCCGTTTTACTCGTACAATTAAACGCGTGCCGATTTTTTTTAGAAGATCCCCGTACCTTTTGTTTATTTTGCAATGAATTAGATTTTTTCTAGAATATTTATTTTTTATTAAACTATTACGTGTAAAAATGTTACAATTTTAAAATAACTGGTGTAGTTTTGTATATCTCTCACTAGGTACATGTATATTTATGATAAACGTCGTCGCATGCGCAGACACTCGGTAACAAAAACGATAACAGATCACGCAACTAGTATTGTTAGCACTATTATTAGTTCAGTTGTAAACATAATTAAAATTGAATAGTAAAATCTCGCTCGTAACTCCTTTCCTATACCGCTGCAAAGTATACGACGTTTAGAAATCAAAATTATTTATCATCTGAACCACTTTTACTCATAAATTATAAATTATAGATATCTAATGAATAAAATTTTTTCAATAGCAAAAACTAAACGTTGAAAGACTTTATTTTTTTTATTTAAAAAGCGAAGACATACTGTCCGCGAATCTCTGGATGAGTCAATGACCGATGGTCCTGGGTGTGTTGGTGCGAGCGAGAGGCACGCATCCCACAATCCCACTCATGTGGAAAGCGGTTATGCAACAAACGTAAGCGCGAAAGTCGTCTAGCGAAGCATGCAACCGGCGAGATTGCAACTCGATATAAATGAGATGGGCATTGAACGAGATCTTGATCGATTCTGCACATTGACGAGGCATTCATCGATTATAAGTCGCAACTACTTTGTGTTGGAACTTCGTGCAGTTAAACGAAGAAAATGAATATTATAGCTAATAGATATACAGACACAATTTAATCTATGTTGCCCTTCGGAGGATTAGAAACATAGAGCTTATAGATACAAGAACGAGCGATCAAGTTTGACTTCCGCATTTTTAAGTCTATATAAGGCAATTTACTAGGCTGGGTCAAATAGGACCATCATGTCAATTAGCCAATTAAAAGGAACATTACTCTAGTTCAGCTTAGTCGTGTTGGCAGTCTTTCTCAATTGCAAAACAATACAACATTGTTAATTTACACGACATAAATCTGGCTAACTGGATCAAATTAGGCTTGCCTTACGCAAAGCGCACTAATATTAGATCGCAATATGGCGGCGTGGCCAGCTGCGCGGCTGTACCCGCTTTCCCGCGCCATTTTTGTCGAATTGGCGGGAAAATAAATTGGCGACGCGATCACGCGATTGCGTGCACACCCTACATAGCTTTCTTAATTAAAATGACCCTTAGCCAATAGCAATAACACTCTGATAGAACTATTACAGCTAACGAAGCCACCAGCTAGATATATAAGTAAAATTCGTTCGTGTTGACAGAGGTTATGTCTTAATTTAGTCGTTTCTAGACCGCGACATTTAACGATGCGCCAATAGAGACATTAAAATTTGATTGAACCATTAAAAACTGCGTGTTTTTTTATTATTTCAATATATTATAATTTCATGAGATGTGATTGGAATTTTCTAAAAAAATTGGGAGAATAAATTTCGCTTTTACGACTGTTGTCCGCTTTCTGTTTCGGTTTTTGCGCTGTTATTTTCTTCGAGTTGTTTACGCGAATTCCGAAGTTTACCGATAAGATTAACATTTGCGCAGTAAATAAACAACTACAATTTAAAATGGTTTATATAGGTACTCAATCTTATCTTAAAACATGCCGAAAACAAAGAGCGAATACTTACGTTAGGAGTACCGACATTGTTTCCTTAAAACCAACAATATAATACAGTTTAAATAAACTTAACTCCAGATTAGAGATTATTATATATTTTACTTACTTATATATTATACTAGCAGCGCCCCGCGGTTTCACCCGCGTAGTTCCCGTTCCCGTGGGAATACGGGAATAAAATATAGCCTATGTGTTATTCTGATGTATAAGCTATATAACTGTAAAGTTTCATCAAAATCCATTCAGTAGTTTTTGCGAGAAAGAGGAACAAACATCCATACATACAAACTTTCGCGTTTATAATATTAGTAAGATTGACGGGCCTGTTGGCTCAGTTGGTAGTGACCCTGCCTTCTGAGTCGGAGGTCGCGGGTTCGATCCCCGCTCGGAGCCAACATTTGTGTGCATGAACATGTCTGTTGGCTTCGTGTCTGGTCGATTAATATTTATATAAGTATGTTTATCAATTGTTTAGTACCCATAGCACAGGTTCTGCCTAGTTTGGGACTCAATAACCGTGTGTGAATTGTGTCCCATTTTTTTTATTATATTATTATTTTTTATTATATTATATGAGCAGTGATAGCCCGGACGGTTGAGGAGCCGGCCGAAAATCAGTGAGGCTCGGGTTCGAATCCTGGCATGTACCAATGAGTTTTTCAAAAACTTACGTACATATTTATCACTAGCTCGACGGTGAAGGAAAACATCGTAAGGAAACTCGCAGGTCTCAGAATTAATTCTGAGACATGTGTAAACAGACAGACCCGGTCCGGCGATGGGCTCACCACCTATCACGTTTAGGGGTCCAATATATCTCATGAAATGTGGGTATATCCAGTAATGGAATACCTCTGCCTACCCCCTCGGGGATAAAAAAGGCGTGAGATTATATATAATAGATTATAATATTATTATTTTTAAATTTGAATCTTGTTCAAAATAGCCGATGTATTCACGACTCGTATCCATAAAGTGATTTGTAGTTAATCTACATAAATTAAGATACATCTTCGGTGCTGACCTTTCTCAAATTCCGCTTCCTATAAACACAATTCACGATTTGTGATTTCATCATTAAATTAGAAACCCCATTTTAAAAATTGTGCGTGCTAAGCCCATAATTTTTAACGATGTAAACACACTACTATACTACACATAAATCTCGATTTTTATGTTAACTGAATTAACAACATCCTTTTTAATAAAGAAACCTTCACAAACTGCCTTACATACTATTTGAAGTCACAAGGACAAAAAAATATTCCAAAACTGTAATGATGAGTGGTTTAAAGGCGAGGATGACGCATTGACAGATGACAAGTCATTTTGGGTCACTGGTAATTTTTAGACATTTAAATTATTAAACTAGTTATCTTTAAACCGTTTACAACAGATGATACAGAACGATATATATGATGACATCGATGACCTACGAGTACAGTCAAGAGCACGCTAAGCTTGACACTTTGGACTTTGACCCGGCCCTGTATTCTATGGCGCGCAGTACAAATCAGAGCTCAGTTTAAACTGGTAGTGTCAAGCTTGACTTGCCCTTGACTGTACATATCGATATGTCTACGAAGTAGATATGACGGGATAGGAATAAATGGAAGAAGATATACTGCGCCGAAATACTGTTTTGATATAAATGTTACTTAATAAACCCGTTGTAATTTGGAACCAAGCTTAAAAGCATAAGCTACACTTTTTTTTGTAGAAAATTATATAACACTTAAATAATAACATGCCTTAAACCTAGCTAGGGTTTGTCTAGGCATGCCATCCGACTTCAAAAAAGAGGTTGCTCAATTCGATCGTATAATTTCTTTTTATGTATGTTCCCGGATAGCTCCGTCGTTTATCTACCGATTTTGATGTTTCTGTTTTTGTTGGAAAGGTGATATCCCAACGGTAATAAGATATCTAATAAGATTGGCTATTGCAGCCACCTTAGGGCACATGATGGGGCTAATCAACGCCGCCCCGATAATGTGGATTAGGTAGCAGTCACTGTAGCCGAAATCGGCAAGGGATGGAATATCCCAACGGTAGTTCCATGATAAGGAAACCAGGATCTGATGTTGGCATCCCAGAGAAATCTAGGAGAACCTTCGAAAATCGTAGCGGTGACTAGGGCTTTTCTACATTTTTTAGTTTCCTGTTTAAAGTCGTTTTTTTTATGTATCTTTAATATCTATATATTTGCAACGGGAATGGCAATCAATTTTACTATGACAAACATCCGGTATAGTTACAGAATCAGAAGGCAAAGTTAACTAAGACTTCTCAATTCCTTGGAAATAAAAACTTTGTACGGAATTGTGTTGAAGCAAGGCCGGGCCAGCGGGTCACGGGCGCATGCAAATGAGATGCCATTGCCGATAGCGATCCATTGATGACACACCACGTGCTGCTATTGTTTTATTTTTTAATTAGACTTGTAATTTACGACGGTCTCGTATTTGGGTCAGATGTTATAATTTAGTTTTTACTATGTCAATTTGTTTTACCATGTAAAGTACATGTCTTTTTAATTGATTTAAAAGGGAGGAGGTTTCTCAAATCGACCGGTTTTTTTTTCGGTTGATTTTGATGATTATTATTTTGTTGGAAAGGAGATATCCCAAGGGTGGTACCATGATAAGGAAACCAGGATCTGATTATGGCATTCCAGAGAAATCGAGGGGAACCTTCGAATATCGTAGTGGCGACTAGTGCTTCTTTATTTTTTTTAGTTTTCTGTTTAGTCTTTTTTTTGTTTAAAAATATTGTTTTACGTATTGAACAATTTTGTAACTATGATTTCTTATTTGGTTTTGAAGCCTTTAGCTGATGTTTAAATCATTTATTCGTATTTTGAAATAGACCAATAAATATGCCACCATCGGTGAAACGTCTTCAACATCATCAAGCCGTAACATCTATTGATGAGAGAACGACTATTTTCTCAAATAGGAACATATATTGACTACAATCTCCCACGCGACCAACGGCGAAGATGAGGATTCCGTCAGAATCTGCAGATTTGCTACGGAGAATAATCGCGACCTAAGGTACCTAAGGTCTGTCAGTATTTTCAAATCCACCCAAGGGTATCTGACATCAGTAGGATGGTTTACTAACTCTTTTTCTTCTTAAAGAGGCAGTTCAAAAGTTTGTAACAATTTCAGAGATGAACTATAAAATTGGAATGAGAATAGTATTAACCGTAATTGCAGTCGGTTTTATTTTGACATCTACTTCTTTTTCTTCTTCTTCTTTTAGGTGGCTTTTCAAGATTGTTTGGTGCACATCGAATTAGCAACGAATAGTCAAGAATGATTTTAACTTACATCTGTTATGACCGAAATCAGTAAAACAGGCAATGGGCGAAAAACGATTCATATTCTACACAACAATAAGGGTGCAGGCTTTAATAACAAATTCTTCCTTACCACAGATTAGGGTCACACCGACCTCATGGTAATCCCACAGGCCTTTAGAAGCACTACAAATGTCATGAACAAACGGACAAACTGTTCACACCTTCACTAATACGGTCAATATTGACAATCTTATATGAATACTCGGTACTCGCTCCACTTTTTCTCATTCCGCTGGCAATTTATTAAAACCTTTTTAGTCCGTGTCAGCCTTAATAAGACGGTCAAGTGTGTTAGGACTCGCGCTCTGAGAGGGTTCTACACCGTGGATATCACTACATACAGTGGATATCATTTGTACGAGATGATGTGTGATGTAATTAAAATTATTATTAAAAGTAAAGGAATTTACTGTGAAAAATGTTAATTTACAGTCAAAAGAGAAAACAGTGAGACTTAAAACCCTAGTATACATATCTATTTTTCTATAATGAAGCCAAGCCTAGTTAGTTACACTATTTATAACTCGAGAACGGCTGGACCGATTTTTATGATCTTTGATTTGTTGAATTTGTCTCCGCCCTGAATAGAAGAACTACCTCTCAAACCAAGAATCATAGACACAATTGATTTTTAATTGTTACGGTGCGCATTGGAACCGCGCGGTGCTTAACTAATGAACAAAGTCGTCGCTGGACACCTGGGTTAATTAATAAAACTACGAAGTAATTCTATTAGAGTTCCGTTTTTCATAAGTTACGGAGCTACGGAACATTAAAATCTCTCTTCTTATTGGTAGTTTAACAATCCTACAGCTAGTTTCTATTCATAATATTATGACTGTATTTTACATCACATCGCTAAATCACAAGCGAAACTAGAGCTTTGCATAAAATTTGTCACAAATTTTATAGCTCAACTAATTAGCCATGCATAAATTGACATGTTAATGAGTCACTTATTCAGCGAAACTCACAATCGTCAATCAAAGATAGTGTTATGATGTAGTATTTTATGTGAAGGTATAATGTAAATGCATGACGTGGGTAACCGGAGAAATAAAGACAGTCTTGATCTAGCTTGCGTTTCATACACAACATGGTGACAGCGGTCTTGGAATTTTAATATATTTAAAGTGAAATCTGTGCAAATAGTGTTAAAACATTTCATCTCTGTGTTTGTAGTAGGCAGAAAATAATGGAGCACGCTCGACCTCCATTAGAATTGTGCCTGGAAGGTGGCCCGGCCGCACGTGCTGATGCGTGGCGAAAGTGGTACCGGCAGTTTACAGTTTTTATAAAGGCTTCTGGTGTTTATAAAGAAGCAACCGACGTGCAGGCGAGTTTACTCGTAAATTTAATTGGTTCAGATGGTTATGATGTGTACTCAACTTTCAAATTTGATAAGGGCGAAAACAAAGAAAATCTAGACACCATCGTAAAAAAGTTCAATGAACATTTTGGGACTAAACAAAATACTACCATGGCCAGATTTAAATTTTTTACGCGACAACAGGAGGTCGGCGAGACAATAGATGAGTATGTCACCGCCCTAAAACTACTCAGTCAGTCGTGCGAGTTCGAGCACCTCGAGGATGGGCTCGTTCGAGATCGCATAGTGTGCGGTGTCATCGATAGCAACATTCGTGATCGACTCCTAAGGACCGACGAGCTTACGCTGGGAAAAGCTGTTAAAATATGCCAAGCGAGTGAGATGTCGACCGAGGAAAAACGGCAGATCGAAGCGACCAAGACGGGAAATGTAGGATCGGAAGTAGATGCAGTATACAGTACGCGCAGGGCTGGGACAAGTGACCGGGGCGGAGCGGCGGCGAGGGGCGCGAGGCGCGGGCAGCGCGAGCAGCGCGGCGGGCCCGCGGCCTCGGCCAGCGGCGCGCGCGGGCCGACCGGTCGCGGCGGACCGCGGGACAGGCCGGCGGGAGGCCCAGGCCCGGGCCCGGCGGCGGCGAGCGCGTACTCCTGTGATGCCTGCGCGGGGATACACCGTGATGATATGCGGTGTCCGGCTAGCAATGCAAAATGTTATTTGTGCGGGGAGTTTGGACATTTTAAAAAAGTGTGTCCGTGTAAATCGCAAAAGCAAGTGTATCAAATAGAAGATGACTTTTATGACTGTGACGGCGGTGATAGTACGGAACTGTATTATGTGTCGACGATAGATGGGATTTCTGGTGCTAAGGACTGTAACAAATGGTATGAAACTTTAGCATCAATCGGTGGCAAAAAGGAAAGTTTTAAATTAGATACAGGCTCAGATTTAAATGTTATGTCAGTAAATACATTTTTAAAATTAGGTTTTAATGTCCGTAATCTAAATGAAGATAAAACAAGAGCACAATCTTTTTGTGGTAATTATATACCTATAGTAGGATCATGCTATATAAAATGGATTTACAAAAAACGGGTATTTAATTTGCATTTTATGATAACAAAACATGACTGCCAAAGTGTTCTTGGAAAACATGCTTGTGAGGACTTAGGGATGGTGAGCCGCATATTTTCTATAGATATAAAACAGTACGATGATCTATTTCACGGACTGGGAAAATTGCCTGGTAGGTATAGGATTGTCATTGATGAAGGTATTCAACCGTCTGTCTGTCCGGTAAGGAAAATTCCACTAGGCGTACGTGATAAGCTGTTGACAGAATTGGAACGTATGGAGACAATGGGAGTGATTCGCAAAGTATCACACCCAACTCCGTGGGTGAATGCGATCGTAGTAGCGGCCAAGAAGGATGGCAGCCTGCGCGTGTGCCTCGACCCCCGGCCGCTGAACCGCGCGGTGCGGCGTGCGCACTACCCACTGCCGACGCTCACCGAGATCGCGACCAAGCTGGAGGGTGCCCGGTACTTCAGCAAGCTTGATGCCAGGTCTGGCTTCTGGATGGTGGAGCTTGATGAGAGTAGCGCTGACCTCTGCACCTTCGGCACA
The DNA here is from genome assembly GCA_963855545.1 of Ethmia dodecea. NCBI lineage: Eukaryota > Metazoa > Arthropoda > Insecta > Lepidoptera > Depressariidae > Ethmia > Ethmia dodecea. The sequence continues at coordinate 18,090,425 of OY979440.1, forward strand.
CCGTTTGGCAGGTATCAGTTTTTGCGATTACCATATGGTGTCAACTGTGCGTCTGAAGTATTTCACGCCCGAGTGCGTCAAATCCTTGAAGATATACAGGGGGTGGATTCCTTTGTAGACGACATTATTGTGTGGGGATCTTCTCTGGAGGAACATGACTCGAGGCTGAAATTATTGTTGGAGAGGGCGCGAGCGGTAGGCATAAAATTTAATAAAGAAAAATGCGAATTCCGGGTACGGCAAGTCACCTACCTGGGTCATACTTTCAGTGAGGTGGGAATGCACATAGACAAAAGTAAATTAAAAGCGATCATAGATATGCCTACGCCTAATGACAGGCAATCCTTGGAACGTTTTTTAGGTATGATAAATTACTTGTCAAAATTTATCCCGCATTATTCGGATATAGCTGCACCACTGCGGGGTTTGTTAAAAAAGGAGGCAGAATGGCTGTGGGATGATGCTCAGGAGGGGGCGGTTCGGCGGTTGAAAGAGCTAGTGTGCGCGGCTCCCGTGCTGGCGCTGTACTCGCCGCGCGAACCGGTTTTGCTCTCAGTAGATGCGAGTGCGCGTGCGCTTGGCGCTGTGCTGCTGCAGGGGGGTCGGCCCGTCGAGTTTGCGTCATCCACACTCACGGATACTCAATGCAGGTACGCTCAGATAGAGAAGGAGCTTTTAGCTATAGTTTTTGCTCTAGAACGGTTCCATCAATATATTTTTGGAAGTAAAAACATCACTATTGAGACGGATCATAAACCGTTGGAAGCATTATTTAATAAACCTCTTGATGCAGTACCCGCTCGTTTACAGAGAATGATGCTTCGCATACAGGGATACCAGTTCCAGGTTGTTTACACGCCTGGTAAATACATGTTTGTAGCTGATGCGCTATCACGTGCCCCTCTACCTGAGAAGTTGCATGACAGGGTGTCTGAAGAAATAGCCCAACAGTCATGTTTTCTGATAAACAATGTCCGATTTAGCGAAAGCAAACAATGTCGAATTAAAGAAGCAACGAATAAAGACAGCGAGTGTCTACTTATAATTAATTGCATACAAAATGGATGGCCGCAAAATAAGTATCAAGTAGATAGCACGATAAGATCTCTCTGGTCTTATAGGGAATCTTTTGAGTACGTAGACGGCATAATATTTAAGGATAATCTCGTTTTCATACCACGGGATTTACGTGCGGAAATGGTAAGCAAGGTGCACGATGGGCACATGGGCATGGACAGATGCAAGAGGCATGCGAGAGAGGTAATGTTCTGGCCGGGAATGTCGCGTGACGTTGAGCGCGCTGTGCGCCGATGTTCTGCGTGCCGTGAGCGCGCCACGCACCCATCCCGTGAGCCGCTAATTCCGCACGACATACCCGATTCTCCCTGGGCTAAAGTGGGATCCGACATATTTCAGCATGGGAAGGATTACTTTCTCATATTGGTAGATTACTTTTCTAATTTTATTGAAGTTAGTTCTCTAACAAATATAGGCAGCAGAGCTGTAATATTAGCAATGAAAGATCAATTTGCCAGACACGGTATTCCAAAAATTTTAGTGTCTGATAATGGCCCAGCGTACGCATCAAAGGAATTTTATGAATTTAGCAAGGAATGGGGATTTGAGCATACTACTTCTTCACCCAATTATGCACAATCTAATGGACGGAGTGAGCGGAGTGTCCGAACAATTAAAAATATGTTATTAAAATGTCGACTATCTGGCACGGATTTTTATTTGGGTTTATTAAATTTACGGGCAACGCCGCGTGACGGTATCAGTTCACCGTCTGAACTTTTAATGGGACGCAGACTTAATACACGCTTGCCTTCGCATGGTGAGTTCTTGCGTCCAAAGTATGATTATTCTAAAGATATCAGCAATATGAAACGCAAGCAATCAATATCTAAATCATATTACGATAGGCATGCAACGGCATTGCCAGAATTGCAACCTGGGGAACCGGTTATAATACTGGACAATAATAATAGGCGGCGACATGCGCGTGTTCAACAAAAGGCTGAACCGCCGCGTTCCTACTTTGTCGCTGACTCATCGGGCAGAAGCTACAGGCGTAACAGACGCCATCTACTCAAAGTAGAATCCATAACGCCGCCGCACTCGGATGTGGTAGTCGAACAAGCTATGCCTATAGATCAAATACGCTGTGATAGTCAGTCAGTCAGTGATTGTGAAGACTGGTCTAGTGCAGAAAATACTGATGAAGAGGGTTTATCTAACCAAGGTAGTGATTCTGTCACGGCAATGACGAGTGAACAAACAGAGTATAAGGGGCTGCCTCATCCTCCCAAAGTTCAATTACAGAAAAATATTAGTTCCGAGCAGAGACAGGCGGCACTTATTGCTCGTTCTAAGTTAGAAGAATTATTTAAAAAGTAAGCATTTGTAAAATGTACCTAAACATGTTTCGAATAAGTATAATAAAATTAAATATAAAATATCAAATATAATATGTATGTAATAAGAATAATGATTGTACTTAATAAATAACTAATAACCTAGCAATAATAAATAAATACTTAGGTAGGTATGTATGTACTTTGAAGTAATGTAATATCAGAACAGTTATGAAGCTATAAATGTAATAGGTACTTATATAAATAATTAATAATACATTGCATGTGTTCAATAAAATATAATATGTATTGTCATTTTTTTTTATGTATTGTAAAAATAATACCACTTCTATTCAATCGACTAATAGAATGGATATTGTAAAAAAAAAATAAAAAAAAAAATATGTAATTATAAATGTATGTCTGCACGATATTGGTAAAATTCTCAAGTCGTATTTATTAAGTAAATATGTAACTTGAAAATAGTTACTTAGTTATAATTGTTGCAAAATTTATTTTAAAAGGGATAGATGTTATGATGTAGTATTTTATGTGAAGGTATAATGTAAATGCATGACGTGGGTAACCGGAGAAATAAAGACAGTCTTGATCTAGCTTGCGTTTCATTCACAACAGATAGCTTATCTGTTATCGGCATCGGATAGTAAAAAATAATTTCTGCATAAAAATTCGCGTAAAAGTGAAAAACTCAATTAATTAGAAAATTTGACGTCGATCTTTTTATTGCCAAATTAAATATATTGACATATAAGAAAAAAATTAGAAAGTTGCGAGTTTCTTCCGTAAGAATTTCTTCTGACACTCTTGTCGTCAATGACATAAACAAAAGCGCATCACGCCTAACGGCCACCTTGGCTCCCGGTGGCCATCCAACTGCGAACTGCATGGGTGGCCCGTAGATTATCCCGGGGTCGTTGACCGCCGCTGACACAGAGCCGCGTGCGTTGAACGCGCGTCCTAGACTGACCTCGTGCGTGACCTCGGAGGTGGGAGAATTTGTAAGGGGGATTGTGAAAAATTCTGTTTTAAGGTGATGGATACAATACAATACAGTAACTCTTTATTGTACACCGAAAACAACACAATAATGGATACCAACATTAACTAAAGTACAATGTAAGTAGGATTGTATTTTTAAATATTATTAATATTATATATTTTTATCGTGGGAGAGCCATGCTTCGGCCGGCACGCTTGGGCCGGCTCGACCGGAGTGATACCACGGCCTCACAGAAAACCAGCGTAAAGCAATGCATTGCGTTTCGTTGAGTGAGTGAGGTAACCGGAGGCCCCAATCCCCCCTTCCCCTCCCCCTACTCCCACCTCTAAGGTCGGCAACGCAGTTGTGACTCTCGAGTTGCAGGTGTCCATGGGCGACGGACGTCACTTCCCATCAGGTGACCCGTCTGCTCGTTTGCCCCCTTTTTTATCATAAAAAAAAACTGACTGAAATTGTTATGAAGTGATGTTATGTTGCAAATAGAAAAATGTTAGTGATGCGCCCGAACAAATTATATTTTGGTACCTTGCAATACAATGACTCTTTATTGTATACCAAAACAATACAAAAGACTTTTTTTCTAAATAAATTGCAATGAGCGGTCTTATAACTTTTAGCCATCTCTTTCACCTTCAAGTTAAATAAATATCGATATAAATTATTTTTAAATTCCCTTTGCTTAGGCAAAAATCAGCAAATACAACTCAGCTTATTACAAATTGCCATCTGACATTAAGATCATACCTGACAGTTTATTCTTTGAAAAAAAAAATTTTTTTATTTAATTCAGAAGTACTTACCCACTATAATTTAAATTAATTTTTAGAATAACTGATTTCTTATAATGGTCACCTATACTGCAATGGTTATGTTAATTGTGTCATCATACTCTTTATAATAGGAGTATAATATGGAATGAATAGGTTTAAATACTGCCACTGGTGTGGACTCCGATATCGTACCGATTCCTGTCGACCTGTATTTAAAAAGCTCAATATCCTGACGGTTATAGCTCTGTATGTTTTTGAACTATGTAAACTGGTACGTCGACACCCGAATAAATTTCCCTACGCTCCCAAATTTACTAGTGAGAGGCTTAAATCACTTCACGATCCCAAATTAAAATTGCCTTCCTGCCGAACTGCGTTTTATAAGCGGACTGCAAAATACAATGCCGTCCGAGTTTTCAACAGGCTACCAAGTGAAATCAAGATCCTTCCAGAGAGTAAATTTCTGAAAGAACTTAAAAGTTTTCTTATCAAAATGTGTCAATATGACCTATATGAATTCCTATCCTTATGAAGTGTACTGACTCGAAAGAGACAATTTGATTCGGTTTCTTAAAATTAATTATAGCTATAATATTTTAAATCCCATATTATTTTGAATTAAGACTTATTACATACTTATTTGAAATGATTATGACATTGTTAATTTATTCTATATTTTGTAATTTGTAATAGGTACATTAATTATTTATTTATAAGTATTGTTAGCCAATAAATATCGATTGGAGCAACACTATTGGAACTACGTCTCTACGCGTGACGTCACGAGGAACTGTCAACAATCCCGCGCATTCGGCGGTCTGACGAGCTAGGTTGTGGCGCGTATAGTTAATTGATAAAAATGTTTGTCAGAGTGTCTGAAAGTCTGTAACTTATTTAATAAACCATAATATGAAAGGCTATCGCGTTATTAATTAATTATAGTAATAGTATATTGCCATACCCGTAGGGTGAAATTACATTGTTTCCTAATCGCATTATTTTTGACATCTGTGTTTACATGTAATTTATAGCAATAAATGAAATGATGAAAATCAGTGAGGCTCGGGTTCGAATCCTGGCATGTACCAAAGAGTTTTTCAAAAACTTACGTACATATTTATCACTTGCTCGACGGTGAAGGAAAACATGAGGAAACCCTCAGGTCCCAGAATGAATTCTGAGACATGTGGAAACAGACCCAGTCCGGCGATGGGCTCACCACCTATCACGTTTAGGGGTCCAAAGAATATCTGGTGAAAAGTGGGTATATTCAGAAATGGAATACCTCTGCCTACCCACTCGGGGATATAAGGCGTGAGATTTGTTTTTTTTTAAATACAAACTCTTTTTATAACTATTTTTATATATTCAATTAAATGAAAAAGAAAAAAACATTTATTTTCTGTAGGTACAAAAATTACACTCAGATAATATGTCAATAGTTTAATAAGATGCCTGCTGCCTGCGGATCTGTTTCCGGAACGCTATAACCTGGGCCTCTTCAAACATGGCAAACATGCTCCATTGTCGTCTGCATCATCACTTTCCATCAGGTGAGATGGCAGACAAATGGTTTGCCTATTATTAATAAAAAAAAAAATCAAAAAAAAAGAAGGCACTCTGAACTCATCCATGAAGATTGGCTAAATGTAAACAGCAGCCCATCTCCACAGACGAGTTGCTGGTTAAAATGCAGTACCCCGAGAAGAACCAGCTAGATACTCAAGGGCAGCTCTTCATAATCTCATGTCTTACTAGTAATTAAATAATTATGATTAATAAATAGCCTTACATAGCGTCGAGTCGGCTAATCCCATGCATGTTGGTCTACTACTTGTAGTCTGACATTTTATAGTAGCCTTGTTATGTAACTTTTGCTTAACTATTGTTTTAAATTTGTCAGGAGACAAAATTTGTAATTCAATAGGATATACATTTCTGGAAATAACCACTTTTCACCATTAATGAAGGGAAAAATTATCAGAAAACTCGCTGCTCCCAGAATTGATTCTGAGGCAACTGCAGTTGGTAACAGCACCGGATCCCACACCGGCTTACCACCTGTTACGTTTAGGGGTCCACAAAATATCTTAACTATGAGTACACTTTTTTACACCTACACCACAGAATACTTAATAGTAGTTTACATTAATATTATACAGTTCTATAAATGTTTCACTTATCTATAGAAGCACAATATTAAATTATTATTTTTAAAATCTGTCCAGTAGTTTTGGAGCCTATTCAATACAAACAAACAAACCAAAAATCTATTTTTTTCCATTTATAATAGGTATTAGTGTAGATGTAAACATAACCTCAAAATATTACCTTGGTATTGAGCGAACCGCTGCTTGTTTTTTTCTTCCAATTCCTTTTCTTTCTCTTCTTTCGCCTTCAATTTCTCTTCTTCTCGCTTTTGGACAAGCTCAGTGTGCCCAACTGGGATTATCTCGGCATTTCTTTGCGCTGATTCAAACTGAATAATGTTCTCGTACAAAGGGGCACTTTTTACCGGAATTTGCGCCTTCTCTGAGTACAAAGCCTTGATCGGGTTGAAGCTGGAACTACAGGCACTCACTTCGGACTCGGAAGTGGAAGAACCGGAGTTGTTTTGCTCGGACATTGCGATTGTATAAATAAACAATGCAATAGTGAGATTACTTATACGTACTCGACGTCAGTCAGCTGTCATTGTCAAACAAATGTCAAAATATTGGAGCTACGTTCCGTTCTACGCAAAAATTGTTGCAGTTCATAAAGATGTTTTTTTTTAAAAATGCACATTTAATATTAATTATCACAACTTCCGTAATATATTGGCATTTATCATTAACCTATCAATCATTATCTTACAATATGTAGCTTTTGCTCAGAATTCTGCTATTAAAAAGCCATCTGTAATAAAACGTGTTGCAGACTAATTAGTTTCATGCAAATTTTTTACTAAGGAAACGTAACATTTTGTCGCAAATAAAAATGAATTGTGCATTTAAAAATATATAGAAGTACATTTATGTACATAATTGAATCAAATTAAACATTAGACACGTTCTTTATCGACAGTGCAATTACTGCGCTCTCGTGACAGAATGCTGTGCCGTTGAAGGCTCTTCCTCGACTTTGTAAATGATTATTAACTTTTTTCTGTTACATCTCAAGATGTTGTAGTGTAGTTTTAAATTCGCTAGAATATAAGAACTCTTTATAAAAATAAAAATAAAAATCTCACGCCTTATATCCCCGACGGGGAGGCAAAGGTATTCCATTTCTGGATATACCCACTTTTTCACCAGATATTCTTTGGACCTTTAAACGTGATAGAGCCCATCGCCGGACCGGGTCTGTTTAAACATGTCTCGGAATTAATTCTGAGACCTGCGGGTTTCCTCACGATGTTTTCCTTCACCGTTGAACTAGTGATAAATATGTAACTACGTAAGTTTTGAAAAACTTATTGGTACATGCCAGGATTCGAACACGAGCCTCACTGATTTTCATCATGTGAAGCAGGCTCTTTAACCTATTTATTAAGTAACCAATTACAAGTAAACATTTCAAATGCATATAATAATACTGTTTTCATCATCTGTGCCGACGCAAGGTCCTAGGTATTAGAATAGGAAGTATTAATTCAAGGTTGACAGTAGTGAGTACTGCCTATAAATCTTTTGATAGACGAGTTGCTTACTTATTCTGGAAAATTTATTATTGTAGCAGACGATTCAAATGAATAATCACGATCTATTGTTGATCAAAGCTTCTAAGTATGACTTTCCTATTTGATAACAGATGTCGCTGTTATGCTATTTCAATATTTTAATTCTTATCTGACTAGGTATCAACCATTATCCGTAATGCTTAGCACATTTTTACTAATCAATTATAAAATAATAAACTTCAGAAACTGCCTACAAGAAATGCTACAACTATTAAAAGACATAATAATACAAATGAAAGTATACAAGGAAGTATTTAGAAAACAAAAGTCTTTTCTTTGCATAGCGCAACAATTACAGTGAAAGATGCACGACTTGCGCGCTCGCATTGTGTGTTTTTTGCGCCATCTATTGAACGTATTTGTTATGTAGCCAGATTTCTTCCGCACATTGTCATTTCTTATGCCCAGCTATTACGAAGGTGGTTTTCAGTTACGTTAGTTTTTAATTAATGTTCGTATGGACAGCATTAGAGTTAATTAATTTTAATAAGCACTGTTTCAGGAATTAATTCATGAAATATATTTTTGTTTCTGAAGGAGCATAATTTTCTGAAAATATTAAGAACTAGCGGTTCTGCGCGGCTTCTCCCGCGTAGGTGGGAATACGGGAATAAAAAATAGCCCATATTACTCAGGGATATCCAAGCTTTCCCTTAGTGAAAGAATTAAAAAATCGGTAATGTAGTTTTTGAGTTTACTCTTAACAAAGATACAAATCTTTCCTTTATAATATTAGTATTAATGGTCTTAAATCATCGATAACTACCAGACTTTATGCACAAATTCTGCAGCTACAAACTAACTCAACTTGTAAATTGACACTTTTTACGTGAAAGGAGTATCAAAGCACGTTTTAGCATCTAATGCAATAGGTGCGATGATATGGCTTTGTGTTGTGATGCTGAAGCACGTGGTATTATTGGTATCGTCACGTTTTCTAGTACACTATATTCATCAGTCTGATTTTCAAGGTTATGCTTTTAGACCTATTGTATAGATAGGTACACATGAGTCACTTTTGATGATCTATATTCAATGCAAGTTCAATCATTAAGTAGTAACAATTGACTTAATAAGTGCTGCTAGCACTTATTAAGGATGATTAAAAATAATTTTAGTTATTTTTTCCAACTTCAAAATCTTGTCCTTCTATGAACGAACGCCATCTATGTTGTGCTTTTTGATGGATACTTTTATTAGATGAATTTAGCGTTATGCGCATTTTGTTGTTTTATACTGAAATTAATTTGATTTTCATTTGTTTGTCAACAGAACGGGTGTAAGGAGCGGGTGACACGCTGCATCTATGCCGTGTCGACGCAGATTCGACATACACCGAGACGTCGCCAGGTGACCTCGGCGCAGTCACTGTCGCCTTTTACTCAGTTTCACACTTAGCTGTTCACATAGTAGCTGAGGCTACAATCTTTAGGGCTGAAGTTAACTTTCGGTAATTATCAGAGATTTCAGTTCTGACGATTCCGAAAAATACCTCATCGCTGAGTCGTCAACAGTAATACCTACCGTATCGTATCTGTCACACTTAGGTCACACTAGCAGCCTATTTGCAGGTAATTGGCGTGACGTTTGTTATATAGAAAGAAGGCAATTTCATTTTGATTTAAATATTACATAGACATAAAATAATTCTTTAATTTGTTACCACACAGCACCTATGTCCTGTTCATAATGTTTTGATCATTATGTAAGTATATAGAACTATACTACCAACCAGGCTAAAGCTATAATTTTACCATTATCGGGTTTAATTATGGTGGCGGTAAAAAAATAGAGCAAAGTTGTGGCTGACCTAATAGCCTAGATTTTCAATAGTTTATATTTTTCACTTTATATTAACACAATTAATATCGTTATTATTATTATTTTAAAGTAGCGACAGTGACAGCTCTAGGCATAAAACGAATCAACTATGGATACATCCTTAAAGACGTGAAAGCCTACGCTCTCTATTTTCACAGGTCGCTGCTGAAGAGAAGTGGAGTTCGGGGAGTGAGGTAACCTGGCCAGGAGTTGGAGACCAACCCTTGCCGGTCGTCCAGAACATTAGAACGAAGAATGTACGCTCCGTCCAAAACGCTGCCAAACAATTCAAACGAATTTACTAGTGTATATACAGATACAGTTTACTTATATAGTGTGATTGTGAACCGCGTGTGCTAGTGGTGATTAGGACAGCGCCATCTGGCGTGTGCGTGGCGACAACGTGGCGGGGACGCATGCGCCGACGGGACCGGCGCTGGCGATGCCATTTATTGAAGACGAGTGGTGGTCAGCGGAGAATGAGGGCAGGATGGTCGACCTCTCCAATTGCCTTCAGGTAATCTATGTCCAACTATCCGAATTTAATTTGCTCTGTATGCTTGATAGTAGAAGGATCACCATATTTTAGCGATTACAAATCGTTATCAAAAATTATATTTCATATCAAATACTATGCTTTTAAAGCTATAAACGTTTATCACAACTCCAAAGTCCCGTCTAACTCTTATCCAGTTCCACTTTTCTTGTAATTCTGAAACAAATGGAAGTTTACATTAGTGAAACTGTTTTCTCCAGGTTCCCTTTAACAGCATGTGAATACTTATACCTACTTCCTAAGAGTCAAACTTACCACTATTCAAGCCTCAACTTGGTGGTTTCAGGACGCGGTAGTAGCGGCAGGAGGGCAGGCGGCCGCGCAGCTACAGCAGATGGCAACATCTCTCGGCGAGCTGTCTCAAGCTGAGCTCTCTAACATCGTTGGCGGGCTCACGCTCGAACCCGACGGTGCTGAGGCCGCTGACCCCGATGATATACTGAAACAACTCGGGGAGACCGCTTTCGATAACTTTGACACCTTCTTCACTGATCTTACCAACGCTACCGCGTCGAATGTGCCTCCTATTGAGATCAAGGTAATGTTTTGTTTTGCGTTACAATTTTGTAAGCCGTGTAACATTAGTTCTTATGTGATCAGTAAACCTAATGAGCAAACGGTGAACTGAATCTTCTCGACTACATCTTTAATAATTAAAGAAATTCTTTGTCATAAACTCTACTTATTAGACATTTAATAAGTAGGTAATTAACTACGCATTTAGAAAAATTAAAAGGGACTAATAACTATTCTAGTCTGTGTCTGTCTGCAATTTTGTATAGGTTACCGTTAATAAATGTAAATTAATCAGAGTTCTTATCAATTTCAGCAAGAAGAAAACAACAACGTTTCATCGCCAGCGTCCGGAAGCCAACTCCAAGGCTACTACCAACCACACAACCAACTACTACCAAACAACGGACAGCAGCGGTTGCAACAACTACTAAGAAATGGCACCAACGCCATCAACAACGCTGTCGCCAGCAACATCAATAACGGACGATACAACATCGCTTCCGCCAATCCGCTGCTCGCTGAGAAATTGGCAGCGACATCTAGCGGCATAAAGCAAGAACCGATGAGTACGGATTACAACAATGGTGCGAGTATGAACTATGGAAGTGCGTCGCCGATGCAGCGGGTGCCGAGTGGGAAGCCGCAGGTGCATGACGCCGGTGGAGGTAAAGGTGAGTTTTATTATTTTGAAAAACCCACCAACAACAATAACCACTAATAATTAATTAAATATGAATAAAAACTTAAATTGTTGTTGGTAGTGTTCATACGTGACATCTAGCGGGAAGTAGCGATACTACGACTAATACCTTCTGTGAAGCTGATTGTTGTTATTGTAGTATTGAAAAGTTTCGCTAGATGGCACTGTAATGTAAAATTAAGAACTGGTACGTTTAATATCTAATAGATGTCGCTAATAGTCTGATTTCAAAAGTAGCAACATCTCCAATGCACCGTCTCGATGCAGTTTTCTCCATGCAATCACAATCCACTTTCAATTTCCGCTCGAGGAAGTGCAGGCGATTTTCCTTTCGCGATCCGCCGCTTTTACCTCGTAAACAACCGCTTAGCGTCCAGCCCGCCGTGACACCGCGAAAGTTTTAATTCATCTTCGAATCTCGATGCTTAATAAATCTTCGGTACTAATAATAAAAAATGGTAGGACACAATTCCTAGGGCCTATGGCTACTAAACAACTGATATACATACTTAAATAAATATTGAACATCAAGACACTAAGCCAACAGTCTTGTTCGTTCATGCACACATATGTTGACCCCGAGCGAGGATCGAACCCGCAAACTCCGACTCACACGGCAGGGTTGCTACCAACTGAGCCAACAGGCCTGTCAATAAAAATGACTCATCTCTCCAGTATCAGGCTTCCATAAACAGGAAGATCAGAAAGTACTCTTATTGTTAGTCACCCGATAGTAAACCGCATACATATTGATATTAATATCCTTAAATAGCACTTTATTTCAATTAAATGCACATGTATAGTTAATAAGGTGAGCACTGCAGCTGATAAGGCTGCATAATGTTGCGTGTGGTCAGTAAACGGGAAAAGATAATTAATTATTAGCGGTGATTCAAAATAGTACCGATAATACCCTATAGTCATTATGCTTACATTTTTAAATAAGGTTTTTTAATACTGTAGAATTTATGTAAAGTTACTAGAAGTTCAATCCTCTTGTAATACTTAATCACTATAATCATTGATGAAATTTGGATATTAAGAATAAGTCACGTTAAATACAATGTGATTTTTATTATGTAGAGATTACAAGGGGTTCCATGAAACTGTATAATTTAGTTAAATACATAACTAAGCAACTACAAAATATCTTCAGGACACTTTGACAGTTTAAGTGGTAGGTTTGTATGGTACCAGTCGATATTTCGTGACTTTGAAATTGTTTCCCCCCTTTTTGTGTTATTACGATTAGAGTCATAGATAATATTTTTACATTTATTTATGATGGGATTGACCTCAGACTAGTCCTAAGGCAATTAAATTACCCAATAAAGTCACCGTATCTCTCTCTACATCAAAATCCGTCCAGTAGTTTTTGCGGGATGCGTGCACAACCAGACAGATAGACAAAAATTTAAAATATTGGTGTCTTGATATCTATATCGCTAACAGATGGTTAACAATATAGATATCTCTATAGAAAAAAAAAAAAACATATTGCATCTACAGACACGGCCCCGTTAGAGTTTTATTATAGGTATGTATAGATTTATCAAATTTGATCTTGAGCTGTACTCAATATTATGAACAGCTAGTGAGCTATATTCTGAGACCGCGACCTGCGCGTGCGCTCCGGGAAAGCGGCGAGAAATGCACTTACTATTAAACTGCGCTTTCGCTTCCGGCCGCGGGCGCCGGATCTTGTGCCAACGCAAATAGACGAGACTGCAAGTATCTTCACGCCATGGTGCTGTAGAGACTGATAGTGGAATAAGTTTACCTTACTGGGATGAGAATCGTAAAATTGACCAACCGTATAAACTTTCATCCCTAATTTGTCTTATGGGACGACTCTATACTAATATTAGAAAGAGGAAAGATTTGTATTTTTGTATGTTTGTTACGAATAAACTCAAAACTACTGGACTGATTGGCATAGGTAATATTTAATATCCGTATTCCCAAGGGAACGGGATCTACGCAGGTGAACCCGCGTTAAACAGCTAGTACGTTATAATGAACTTCTGTTCAAAATTTCGTGCTGCCTAGACTCTAGGCCCATTGATTTAGGCTTTGAGAAAAATCGAAAATTAACATTGGACTGTAAGCTGTATCCTTATGTAATTGCTTAGTCGGAAATGCCACTGATTCATGTGGACTACATTCGATTCCGGCTGCTCAATAAGTTTTTAGAATTGCGTAATTGGGGAACACGATAGAGTCACGAAATTTGCTTACATATTCTAAGAATAAATTAACTACGAAATATTACGTAAGTGCTACCTACAGACGTACATATTCATCACTAGCTCGACGGTGAAGGAAAACATCGTGAGGAAACCCGCAGGTCCCGGAATTAATTCTGAGGCATGTGTAACAGACGAGGTCCGGCGATGGGCCACCTATCACGTGTAGAGGTCGAATAAACTCGCGAAAAGAGGGTATTTCCAGAAATGGAATAACTCTGCCTACTCTCGGGGATAAAAGGCGTGAGATTATTTATTTATTTAATACCTACAGAATATTTTGTAATTATTAATTAAATGGTGCGGTACAAATTTAATCAGTTACGTTGACAGGGAACCCACTGACTTCTGACTCAGAAATTGTTGGTTGGATTCCCGTTCGGGACCAATATATGTGCATGAACATTTCTGTTGGTTTTGTGTCTGGTCCTTTATATGTATATTTGGCGGTTGCTTAGTACCTCTAGTACAAGCCCTGCCTAGTTTGTGATTAAATGGTGTTTTGTGTTGTCTCTTTAAGTAAAACAAATTGAAGAATCGGTTTAGTAGTTTCAAAATGACTTACTACAAACATGCTTACAAATTTACCTCTTCATAATATTAACATAGAGGCCTGCCACGTCTGTTACAAACGTGTATATACGTATATGTTTTCCTTACCTTACTTTCTTTATTCATTGCCACTTTTACGTTAATCTGTAATAGATATGCTCCCCTAACCTACCTCTAGATATGGTTATCTAAACCGTTTGCCGAACCATATACGGAAGTTCTTTGGAGAGGTACTTACATCATGACATAGTAAAAAATACTTAAACCATTCGACTACAAAAACGGTGGCACATGTGAACTCATAATTTCTTTATCTATTAACATTAGCTTTGAACCCGGCATAATGCGATTAAGTAGTAAAAGACTCTGCGTTAGATCTCACCGATATGAAGTGTTAGCAGTCCCTAGAGACGACGTTCGGCTGAAGTGTGGCGGGCGGCGGAAACTAAGGAGTTTTTTAATCAAATATCTGTTAAGTGGTTAGCGATTTTTAGCAGTTAAGATATTTTTTGGCTTAATAATGTACAAAGTAGTAAAAAAATTAGATTATTATAAAAGCTGTATTTATCCTGAATAAATAAATAAAAAAAAAAGATACAGCAAAAAACTTTCAGAGATATATTACCCTACCGGTACGTTATTCGATATCATATTCATATATTGATTTAAAAAAGTTTTTGTTTTTGTTTTACACCAATAGGTATGTAACTATATGACAGTGAATATTTTACACACATTTTTGTGCAATTGGTAATCGTTAAGGGCCGGTCGTAGTGGCAGATGGTAACATAATATCTAAGAGAACGGCATCCAACAGTAAACTTTTGCTTAATCACTACTTTCATCATACATTTTATACAGTTTAGAAAACTTTACAAAAGCGAATAATCTTTAGCGGATCTTGTAAAAATTTATGCGGAAGTCACAATACAATAATAATGTATTGAGTTGAACATTTTATTAAACTAATTGTATTGTTAATTCATTGAATAAAGCCCTATCTGGTTACTGTGCCCTTATGGGGCTGCATATAGTGTTAGATGTAAACTGTGTATGATAATGTTAACCTATATGTACAATAACTTAAATAAACAAATATCAGCATACATAACTAGAGGTATTGACTACAGTCTCTCATCCATTGTGGAGAAGTTTTAAGAAGATGATCTATCACGTGGAAAAAAGAAAAACAACAACACCCAAAGAGATGCTATAAAAAGAAGAGGAAATCTAAAAATATAAGGAAAACAGTATTTTAGTTGACAAACAGCATGGCTTCCTGGTAACTTGTGGCTCAGAAATACTTTATGGACCACTATGTCAAGGTGAATTGCCATTACATGACGTCAATGGTACAGCTTAACCGAGATTTTTCCATACAAGACTTGTGCTAGTTGTGTGACTGGATGTTTGTTCCAAGGTTCGGTCATTAGAACTAAGAAGGACTCCACTGAAGTGGGGATGAAGGATTGCTTAAATGTTATATCAGTAGCTGTTCCGCGCAGTTTTACCCACGTAGTTCCCGTTCCGTAGGAATACGGGAATAAAATATAACCTATGTTACTCAGTGATAATGTAGCTTTCCATTGGTGAAAGAATTTTTAAAATCGCTCTAGTGGTTTTTGAGATTTTCGTTACAAACATACAAAAATACTAAATCTTTCCTCTTTATAATAAACTTAGTTTCATATGTAGATAATGCTTAAAAATATTGAAGTCTTCAGTAACAACGCATCCCCTAATTCTAGGTTTTCATACTTATATAAGTACTTTGAAATGAAACGCGCTCTTTCAGACTGAAAAGTGGGATATAATGACGACATTTTATGTATCCGACATTTTGCTTATCTGTCAGTTTGCGTAACTGACTTTCTACGTTGATTCCATATAAATATAAAATATTGTTATTGTAATTAAGGTAGCCCGTAAAATGAGCATCGGTATGCAAGTTGTAATTGGGATAATTTTTACCCGACGTACCCTGAAATAGGGTAATTTTATGAAACTATATTTTCAGTGCGTACCGTTAAGTATTACTATTTAACCTTATAAAAAATAAGATAAAGTATTGCTAACGCATTGCTATGAAACTTAGCAATGATTCTGGGAGCTCTTTATCAAAGCTGGCTCGATCAATTTAACTAAAGAAGATCATTTTCCTCGTCGCTTTATACGCATGCGCGAATATTAATACTGCACACTGCGTCAGAGCCCTAGAGGTCGCCGCTCCACTTACATTCGTAAGCTCTACTAAAATTACATATTATAGTCATACTTCGCTCCTAGAAACGCCAGAATTCGCTGTATTTATATATATTCTTGTCTATGTATTGTCCCGCATAAAGGAAACTGAAGAAGGAAGAATGATTCAGATAATAATAATATATAAACTGTGGGACACAATTCACACACAGTTGTTCAGTCCCAAACTAGGCAGAGCCTGTACTATGGATACTAAACAACTGATAAACAGTGTTACTTAAATAAATATTAAACATCCAGACAAGAAGCCAACATACATGTTCATGTACACAAATGTTGGCCCCGAGCGGGGATCGAACCCGCGACCCCTGGCTCAGAAGGCAGGGTCACTACCAACTCAGCCAATAGGCCCGGCCCGAGATGTTTTCATAGTTATCCCGAAACAAATTTGTTTCTGTTTCTAATCCTCAAAGTTCAATCATCTAAGTTTTACTAATAGCGTGATACTTACATCCAAGATAGAGGTAAAGTTTGTAGGAAGGAATTTATAGAACTAGAAGTATAGGTACATTAGATTCGCGATTTTTTTTAAAACAAATTCACTCAGGAAATTAAAATTTCAGTAAAAATCTGATTGCCTGATTTGTTGACTGGTCGATCAACTTACAGCCGAAACTGCTGGTTCTTTTCCTTATAATAATACTAGCAACGTTCCCGTGGGAATACGGGGATCAAATATAGCCTATGTGTTATTCTGACATAATATAACCTATATAACTGTTAAGTTTCATCAACATCCGTTCAGTAGTTTTTGCGTGAAAGAGGAACAAAAATCCATACATCTACACAGCCATACACACAAACTTTCGCGTTTATAATATATGTAGGATGTCGTAAATGAGCGGTAAGAAGGGATTCATGAAATTCCTACTGGACCGGGAAAAAGCGAGATTTGCTCGAGCAACGCCACTGGGCACGCTAGTATTGTCTAAATATTGTCTCACGTTCAGCTATCGTGCTAGTGTTGGCTTATGAGACCACCGAAATCCCTCCACAACACATTGTTTACGAGGATTTCGGCGCGTGCGCCGGCGTGCGTCAACGCACCGCTGTCGGCGCAGCCCTGACCCCGTTTTCACTGCGCAAGCGCGTACGGGCGGTTATGTCACTTGGTTGGGATGCATTTCATGCAGTTGCTGTGGTTTTGATACCGAGTTGTTTATTTAGATTGTGCGAGTGGAGAATTCTGCGCTAGTTTGCCCTGCAGTTGTGCTCGCGTGCTGTTTTCTAATAGGCAGCTTTTAGAATTTTCTGAGACACTTATAAGAGTTGATACTGCTTCTGAGGCCTACATCGAGCCACGACATTATGCTGTTTGGCCGCCTTTTTGGTGCCCTTTAGATTTAAGTAATTTTGCAATAGGTAGTTTTGTCTCATTGGTAAATCAATATTTTTCTTTCTTTCTGTGTGTTACCTTCAACGTCGAGCTAGTGCTAAATACGTAAATAAGTTTTTGAAAAATTTATTGGTAGGGGTTCTTTAGCCACGGAGCTCCCCTTAAAACTCTAAGGCCCTTATAACTTAACAATCCTAAACGAAGATCCAGAACGAACCATCCCCATAGGTCTGCATAACTACGTGTGATTTATGTTGTATCCCACATTTGACTTACTCATATTTCTTTCTATATATAAGTTTGTTATCGTTTGTCTGTGTGTGTTATCAACCGAGTGACGCTGTTTCCGAGACGGTTATCTAACATTATAATAATCTCCGTGTCCTGTTTGTTAGTTCATTATCAATTATTTGTTGTTAGTGCAATGGCCTACTTTGGTATAACGAGTAGGTAATAATTATAGGGAATGTGTGGTTGCAGTATTACGGCCTTGTTATGTCTGAGAATTGACCATGATTGAGGATTGACCATGTTCAAATTAAATGTGTTCAAGCCTCAGGAGACCTAACACCTCTAATTATGTTTTATAATTAAATGATTAAACATATAAAAAACATATTTATCACTAGCTTTACGGTGAAGGAAAACTTCTTCTTCTTTGGCCTCGCCTTGTCCCGTTACACGGGGTCGGCTTTCCTGATCATGCGGCGCCAAGTATCTCGCTGGTACATGTCTTCTTCACTCACGCCCAGATTCTTCATGTCCCTCTGGACATTCGTCAACCAGGTGGTTTGAGGTCTTCCCCTCCCCCTCTTGTTGGTACTAGCACGCTCTTTCTCCACGAGTCCAGCATTTGTTCATATTTTAAAATTTTGTTAAATAATTCCGCTAACCAAACTTTCCAGAGTTCCTCTGGCAATTCGTCTTATTTCATTCACGTTATGTACTTACTCTAGTAACTTAGTTTTTAGTTTTAGTCTAGTTATATCGTTGTGTGGATGAATAAACGTCTTTTTGTTTCTTTTTTTTTTAATAATTTAAATCTTCCAGACAACCTTTGGATGGATGTAACTAAGATGTGACTATGATGCAGGCTCACTAACTTACTGCTTTTATAGGACTGTCAAAATTCGCCGCGCCTCTTTGAGTGTCAAGGCATGAGCCAAAACAAATTACTAAGGCAACAGGACATAATAAAACCATTCACTATGCCATAATATATAACATAGCAACATAGCACACCTTAACCTGCCCTAACTTTAAGTGTCACCACATGTGTGCGAGTGAGAGCGTCGTGCGAGCAGGACGGACGGTTGTCATTGACATGGATAAGGTTGTCGTACTTAGCCAAGTTGCCAGTGGTTTTGCGGTACAGTTGGCGCGGATAATGACTAAAAAAACGACCAAGGGCGAATCGGACTCGCGCATGAAGGGTTCGGTATGACCGTACGTACAATATTACACTAAACAATAAAAAAAATAAAAAATAAAATTAAAATTCATGCCTTGTATCCCCGAGAGATATTCCATTTCTAGATATACCCACTTTTTACGAGATTTATTTGGACCCTAATCGTGACAGATAGGTGGTGAGCCCATCGCCGGACCGGATCTTTAACACATGTCTCAGAATTAATTCTGTTACCTGCGGGTTTCCTCACGAAGTTTTTCTTCACCGTCGAGCTAGTGATAAATATGTACGTAAGTTCTGAAAAACTCATTGGTAGGTACTTGCCAGGATTCGAACCCGAGCCTCACTGATTATCACCATGTGACCTGTAAGGATATCACTGCTACAAAAGATAAAATCTTTTACTCAATTCCACTGACAGACTGATAGACAGACACACGGAGGCTTAGTGATAGAGTCCCGTTGGTACCCTTGGGTCCGGTACCCTAAAGAGCTTGTAAATAATAAGGGAAATATTATTTCATAAATCAGAAATCACACATCACATTTAGAAATATACAACCATTACCGACCCCCACTTTGTCGTGGCGGAGTGTACTGCAATTAAGGTAATATAGTTTTATGCGTATCGTTTCCGTTGTGCGCAGGCGCAGGTCACGCAGCATGTGTGCTGGCCCAGTTTTGTCGTAAAATCACCATTCGAATGGAAATTGGTTTAAAGTATAAATGATTTCACGATTAATTAGTTATGTCAAGTCTACAAGTTACTTTTCAACAGACCATCGATCCATCAAAGGTTCCAAAGAATATACAGGTGAAACGAAGGTATTTCAGAAATGGAATTACTCTGTCTACCCTCTCGGCCACATTTTGGTCCAGTTCTGACAATGACATCCATGAGAAAACCGTACAACAAATGGACGAATAACTCAGTATCAAGCCAAACGATTTCGATGATTCTTTTAATAACCGACTTCAAAAAAGGAGGAGATTCTCAAATCAACTGTATTTTTTTTGTGTTTTTCGTTGAAGTCTGTTTTTCTACTCTTTAGAATTCTATATTTTTTTTTTATCATTATAAGTTTGCAGAGGCTTTTTTTAGGGATGCATCCGATACCGATACCGATATATCGGCGACACTTCGGGTTTCCCGATATATCGATATCGGCGATATTTTTATGGCTGTTTCAACGATACTGTTGAAATTTCGCGCTTTAGAAATGTAATGTAAACGCGCGTGTTGTCCCATCTATTTCGTTGCAAACGAGGCACGAACTAACTATGCTCGGGGAAACGCTTTATATTTATAAATGTTAATTTTGATTAATAAAACTATTAATCAGTTAAGAACCGCCGGTTCCAGACACAATTAAAAATCTTTTGTGTCTGTGATTCATGGTCTGAGAGGTTAATTAATTGTGTTTTATTTTTTCTACTTTCCTTTTTGAATTCAATAAGCGTATCGGTACCAGTATCGCCGATGGTTTCCTCACGATGTTTTCCTTCACCGTCGAGCTAGTGATAAATATGTACGTAAGTTTTTGAAAAACTCATTGGAGCCTCACTAATTTTTGACCGGCTCTTTAACCGTAAAGGCTATCACTGCTCTAATAAAATATCGTAATAAAAGATCTTGAAAAGCGCTTCGTGCGTATATACATGGGATATCCACCAAGTATAGAGATGAAGCCCAGCCGTGCGTCTGGAAGTCAGATTTTAAAAAGGGCAAGACGGAACATATGCATGATGTGATATAATATATAGTCACTGAGTATAAACATGCAATAAAATGTGCAATATTTTTTGAAGCTTTTATAAAACTAGTCAAAACAGATGCGCGCGCGCAAGTGGGCGGACCTCGGAATATGATGTATCGGGAACAATCAGCGCATACGCTTAGCAAACGTGGACCGTTAGCGTGTTGAAACTGTTTGATTGAATATCAATTTTTTTCTGTAGGATTAAGAGTCGTTTACACTATTCCACGATGCTCCCCCGTCGTGAAAAAGGAAGATCTTCCTTTAGGCTAGTTGATCGTGCTTGGGGACCGCTTTCCAACGGTTGGCCAGTCGTTTTTATACAAACTCATAGCGCGGTTTAAGACTTCCCATCCATGGCGCTGTAGTTCTATCTATGCAGTATCTCTAAGTCAAAAAATTCAAAAATTCAAAAAAATTCAAAAATCGTTTATTTTCTATTGGTATTAAAATATACACTTAGAAACGTCAATATTTTATAATAACAAGGCACTCTAAACTCGTCCATGAAGATTGGCTAAATGCAAACAGCAGCCCATCTCCACCGACGAGCTGCTGGTTCCGAATGCAGTACCCCGAGAAGATCCAGCAAGAAACTCAAGGGCAGCTCTTTTTAATCTCATGTCTTACTAATAAATATCGTTTACAATAATAATTATAATTAATAGCCTTACATAGCGTCGAGTCGGTTAATCCCATGCATGTTGGTCTACTAAGTAGTCTGTAATTTTATAGTAGCCTTTTTTACGTAATTTTTGCTTAACTATTATTTTAAATTTGTCAAGAAGCAAATTTTGTAATTCAATGGGAATCTTATTGTAAAAGCGTATACATTGACCCTTATATGATTTGGTAACTTTAGATAATCGACTAACACAAGCAGCCAGTTCATTCTTATTTCTAGTGTTTATACAATGTCTGTCACAATTTTTTTTGTAAAGTGATATGTAAAGTGATATGATAAGTATCGCTACATGTGCAATTTTTTCAACAGCCTTACAAAAGAAATCAAAAACGTTTTATTCACGAACAAGTCGTGAAAACAAACAATAAGGGGTTTGAAATCATCTTGTATAAAAATAATAATAAAAATAAATAATCTCACGCCTTTCATCCCCGAGGGGGTAGGCAGAGGTATTCCATTACTGGATATACCCACATTTCACGAGATATAGTGGACCCCTAAACGTGATAGGTGGTGAGCCCATCGCCGGACCGGGTCTGTTTACACATGTCTCAGAATTAATTCTGAGACCTGCGGGTTTCCTCACGATGTTTTCCTTAACGTCGAGCTAGTGATAAATATGTACGTAAGTTTTTGAAAAACTCATTGGTACATGCCAGGATTTGAACCCGAGCCTCACTGATTTTCGGCCGGCTCTTTAACCGTCCGGGCTATCACTGCTCTTAATCATCTTTTATGTATAACAATACTTCAATAAATAAATACCGTTGATATAAAATGCGACAACTTTTTAAGATTACGTACCCAAAGGGTGCCAACGGGCCCTATTACTAAGATGCCTTCTGTCCGTTTGTCTATTTGTGACAGGTGTTGCGAACTCTTTCTTTTTTATGTAATTTTTAAGCATTTTTATGATTTTTTAATTGAATTTTTGTTTTTTCGTCTGGCAGTAGTTATACTAGTTAGAATGAGTAAAGCGAGGTTTTAAAAAGAGCTGTATTTCATTTTAAATAGCATACAGTCCACTAAATTTTGTCCGCTTCAACAGGGCTGGATCTTTTGAGCCAAAACAGGTAGACTTGATGTTTAACAGACTGTGTATCATTATAGCTGCTATAACAACAAATAATATAAGCATACTACTGTACGGATTTTGATGAAATTAGGTGTGGAGATGACTCGTTGCGAAACGCGTCCCGATTCAGGAGGCGAGGTTAATTGATCGCCTCATTTTCAATTCTATGCGTAGGATTTTAAATATAGTCTTCATTTTTAGTTTGTACTTTGAACTTTGGTAAAAAGAGGACCGTTGTTATATCTGACTAGCTTTTACCCGCGGCTTCGCTCGCGAACGTTTATTTCACGCTCTTAGGGGTTTAATTTTGCAAAATCCTTTCTTAGTAGATACCTACACTGTATAAGCCATCTACATGCAAAATTTCAAGTCTCTGGACTAAGCGGTTTAGGCTGTGCGTTGATACATCACCAATCAGTCAGTCAGTTTATCATTTTATATAATAAGATTAGTGTAGAAGTGTAGATAGTATAGATAGAGACTTAGCCCTATCCCCGAGGGGGTTCGCAGAGGTATTCTAATCGTATCTGGGTGATACACACTGGGTTCGATTCTGCTTTACAGCGACTAAACTTTTTTAGTTTGGTCCTGTCTTTGTCTTACTTCAAAAAAAGAAAAATAATAGAAGATAAACTACCTACCGAATTTAGTCCTGTCAGAGGCTGCATTTTAGTCGTAACTTCTTTACTTATGCACTAAACACGTTATGAAATGACTTAGTTGAGAGGACTATTTTTAATTTGACAGGAAAAATATTTCTCGTCTCTTTTCTTTTCTAGGAGAAAGAAAACGTCAGGAGTAAACTAAAATAAGTTTTAAAATAAAAATAAATAATCTCACGCCTTTTAGTATTTAAATAAAGTCGCTGTAAAGCAGAATCGAACCCACTATCTCATTTATAATATTTAACCTAAGCACAAGCTTTTACATAATTATCATCAATCTGGCAATATCTGGCGAACTACAAAAAATTAGTTTTTGCGCCGGCGCCACACCGTAAAATTAATGTTTAGCCATTAATATTTGTTGTAGACTTGTTAAGCCGTGTCCGTACCTACGGGACCTCGGCTCCAACTAACCGGAGGCATTTTAGGGTTCCGTGAAAAAAAAATCATATAAACTTAGTAATAGTACATGTACCTGGTTTATGAAATTGTTTTATATTATGTTTTAATAATTGGTCTGGTAACAATTCTGCGAGATAATAGCTTGTGTATTGGTATCGTGCGCCCGTGGGAACCCGCTATACAAGTAGCACTCTTTATTAATTCAATCTCAAAATTATAAATTGGAAAAGCTTTTTCAAGATTTGTGTAATCAGTATATTAAGCGTCCTATGAACCATATACCTAGACTTATTTACACAAACAATAAAAAAAAATTCTTTAATGTAAACTTCTTAATTATTTCTTCTATACATCTCTATATTCTACATAGTATAAAACAAAGTCGCTTCCCGCCGTCCGTTAGATTTTTTAAACCATCGGATTTTAATTTGGTTTTCTATACTATCTACACTAATGTTATGAAGAGGAAATATTTGTATTTTTGTAACAAATAAACTAGAAAACTACTGGAGCGATTTCAAAATTCTTTCACCAATAGAAAGCTACACTATCAATGAGTAACATAGTTTATATTTTTTCGACGGGAACGGGAACTACGCGGGCACTAATAAACGAGGAAGGTTTTTGTATATCATATGACCCGGAGCGAAGCGAGGTCTAATCACCAGTTAAAAATAGATAAAAAACCCCTACGGAACCAAAAAAACGCCATACAACACATCCTAGTAAACGTTTTTGCCACCCGGCCACGTGGCATCGTGACATTATACCTGCGCCCGCGCCGGCATTTGCTCTATTAGCTATGGTGCGAGGGGTGTCAAACAGCCCTCGTGAATTTCACGCTAACGAATTATTGGAATTCTGCCCATGTTTTTGGGAATTTAAGTTTTATTTTTTAATTTGGTTAGCTTTAGAACCGTTCTTAATTAGGGGAGTGGTTTTGTGATGACAGCCAATGATTTAAAGTTTACAAAAACGTCAATCTAATGTCACATGCTTAATCAATTAAAAAGTTTATTTTTATTTTTTTTCCATTTCAACTCGACGGACTTAACTCTGTTCTTCATTTTAGTATACAGCATGATCTAGATATGTCAATTATAATTTAGTATCACACTTGATCAATTAAGACGCCATGTTTTTTTAGGGGAATTACTCGATTGGTTTTTATTAGACAACCATTACTACCTTTGACTTTTGAAATATTAAGTTTGAACTCCTGTAAGGTGTTAAATTTACATGAAACTGATAAACCCAGCATTGAGTAATATCTTGCAACAGAAAAGAGAGCGCGCCTCATGCATGAGTCTCGGGCTCAATTTCAGTTCAGGATATTATGTGTATGTAGGTATGAACAAAATGGATCCGTTTCTTTAAAATGCTGTAAAACTTATTGCATTGCTATTTGGTACTAGCTGATACAACTGACGTTGTCCTTTCCAAATCCCATAGCAAAAACACTTTCTCTTTTCCCGATGTCTTATACTTTCCAGACGACTTTTCCAATTTTAAAAATAAATAAAATAAAAAACTCATTGGTACATGCCAGGATTTGAACCCGAGCCGCACTTTTAATAAAATAAATAGCCATATCGGCCTGGCCGTTGTCAAGCGATGCGCTTACCAACGAACTTCATTTCTCTTTAATAATATAAAATATATAAGATTATCACGTTATTTGTTATATTTATTATTTGAATAACTCTTGAATGCTTTGTTTCAGGTAAGTGCAGATAAACATATCCTTGGGGATCCTCAATAAAAACTCGAGCCCCGTATCGTATACGGAGAGCCGAGGTAAGTAAATAATTCATTCATACTAATATGATTCGAATTGGACAGAATCTTCACAGTTCACTATGAAGAGACGGTACTGACCACTCACTGTCAAGTTCGTATGACAGAATGCAACTTATGAATATATATACATATTAATAATAATATATGAATTTTCAAAAATTCTCGGTCCGCAAGCTCATTTATTAGTCAAAGACAACAAACTTTTTCTTCTTATTTAAAAACAATCTTTCAATGTAACATAAACCGTGAAGCGGTTTTTATGTACATCATAATTTAACGAAATTGTTTAAATATAAAAAAAAAGACTTTTATCCCTGAGGGGGTATTCCATTTCTGGATATACCTACCCACTTTTCACGAGATATTCTTTGGACCCCTAAACGTGATAGGTGGTGAGCCCATCGCCGGACCGGGTCTGTTACACATGCCTCAGAATTAATTCTGAGACCTGCGGGCTTCCTCACGATGTTTTCCTTCACCGTCGAGCTAGTAAAGAATAATGGAAAGTTCTATTTTATTTATCTCAATTATAATAAGGTTATTTATGATCTGCATCAACATTAAGTAATATTATTTAGAAGACTTGTATTTAAAACTACGGACTAGGGTGCAGTCTTTTTCTGGCGGATTTCCTGACAATTTTAAAACGAGTACATAGTAAAGAATTCAACAAAATCTAAACCTTTCTCAAGCGATGATCTATCATACATACGACAGTAGTTTTTTATTTATAGTAAAAACCAGTAGATTCGTTTTCTAGAAATTGCACTTGACACATTTTATTGCAAGGAATATTTTTTTAATGACCAAATTAGATGAGTTTGAAGTGCCTTTAAAAGGACAAAGAATATTGTCACACACCCATCCAATCTCTTAGCACGCCCATTGCCTAACCGGCTCCTAACAAGTTCGGTCACAAAGAAATCAGTGTGAAAAACTCGTGCAAACAAACCAGCAGTGTACCAATAATAAAGCGCGAATAGTCCGCTGCACTTGGCGCGACGCTACATGAATGTGTGTCAGGGCTGCGCGGAAAACCGCTCGGCAGTTAGCTGATCAACCATCGCGGTGACGCTTGCCACTGACGCATGTGAATACCCTACGTTTTTTCTTGGAGTAAGATGACACAAAAGTAAAGTTAAAAATATTATTTTAGTTTACAAAATAACATAGAACTAAAGAGTAAAAAACCGACTTCAACAAACTGTACTGAAAAGATACAGTGCTGTTTTTGAAGTATGTTAAAACAATAATCATTGAAATCTGTTGGCGTGATATTGAGTTATTCGTCCATTTGTCGCACATATACTTAATTCAAATTTAAGGCTTATACGGTTTTCTCATGGATTCCATTGTTAAAACTAAACCATCCAGGGACAACACGGGAAATAACAGCTTTCAAATAAAAAAAGAATCATCCAAATCGGTTCACCCATTCGAAAGTTCAGAGGTAACAAACATAAAAAAAAACATACGTGTCGAATGGAGAACCTCCTCTTTTTTTGAAGTCGGTTGAAAACAGTTCTAATCACATCGTATTAATCAGCCTAGTGTAAAAGACATATCGCAAAATTACATAATGTGTGCGCGCGCGCCTGCATCCTGTCCCACTTACAGAGGTGAACCGGTCGAGATCTGCGAGCGCGGATCTATAGATCTTAGCTACGGATCTAGGCACCATTAATCTTTACTTTTTAATTAACACATGTAGAAGTTTTTCGCGAAAGAATGCTGGTGAAATTCTGTTAGAATTTTTACATAGGATTCGTTTCTGTAAAGTGAGTTAGGTATGACACAAATTTCACGATTCAGATTTCTGTAGTTATCACGCTTGCAGGATGTACTCAGGTATAACTGAAGCTTACGAAAAAAGTTTACTACTAGTTAGCTTTACGCTACGTGCCGACTAGCACCATAGGTAATACTATTAAATTGTGTCTGCATCTTGATACTTGGCGGGGTAACAAAGTTTGCTAATAATAAGTACTTGTGAACTAACTTTGGCTGCTAGAAAAAAATTAAAGTCCAAACCTAAATAGTAGAACATGTAGTAACTTCTTATTTAGTAATCTGTGCTAGAACTTACCTACCTCAGAAACCGTTTCACTTAAAATGTATGCGAAATGAGAAGCATTCCCATTATTGTTTTGCTAGCAAAATAAAATTTGCTCAAATATAAAATGGAATTGAATCTGTTTTCAAGATTCTTACGTACATATTTAAGCTTAATGCCTATATAGTAACATTTCAACCAGCGGACCCTGCACTAAGCAGCTTGTATCCCAGGCCTTGATAAGCAATTGCCTACTACATAATACATTGCTAACAAGGACTACAAAAAAACAAGTTAAAAAACAAAGAATATAGTTTTTTTTAAATATAGATAAATAGTCCTCATGGGGTGGTCTTTTTTGGTAATAACCATAACTTTGGCCACGGCCGTTCTCTTTCCGTACAGAACCTGTAGCCTAGCTGGTAAGTTTCTAGATCTCATGTGCCTCGCCCCGCAGCGGGTCCGCCGAGTGTGAGCGTGTGTTGCCAAGGTCTCTGCCGGCGTTGTGCAACACGACCACTCTCGTTGCGTAAGCGCGCCAAATATGTCGGATCACTGTGCTTGTTAACGTTTCGCGAACTTGAGGCTGGGTTTGATCTGAGTAGGTATGATCAGCCTTTTCACGTTCCCGTGGGTATTTCCAAAAATTCTCATTGCTTACATCCGTTATCACTTTAACGGGCAGAGGGCAAATAGTTGCCACCAAATATTGAACTCGATGTTATTGAAATAAGATTCAAAACCAATTAAATATATAAACTGCTTATGTCCGTTAAAGGGGGAACTTTTGTGCAAAATTGAGGATTCTGGGCCCAGCGGCTTTGGATGTGCGTTGATCGATCGTCTATCTATATGTAAAAGTGAATACCAAGACGACTTTGTCTTCAAGGACCCACCAAGCAGACCCACCGGTGGATCTCTGAATACTGATGTATCTACAAAGACCTCTAGTCGGTCTTTTAAGATTTTATTGTCTTCGAAGACCCACTAATAACAATGTACGCACAGCCATGACGCACAGCTTCAACCTGTAACTTACATAATGACAAATTAAAAAAAAAGATTGGCATGTACCAACGAGTTTTTCAAAAACTTACGTACATATTTATCACTAGCTCGACGGTGAAGGAAAACATCGTGAGGAAACCCGCAGGTCTCAGAATTAATTCTGAGACATGTGTAAACAGACCCGGTCCGGCGATAGGCTCACCACCTATCACGTTTAGGGGTCCAATATATCTCGTGAAATGTGGGTATATCCAGTAATGGAATACCTCTGCCTACCCCCTCGGGGATAAAAAGGCGTGAGATTATATTATTATTATTATAAAAAAAAAGATTATTGGTAATTTTTGAAGTATACTTTCTTAGTTCTCACATACGTTAAATAAGGAACTCTCAAAATTTAATTACTCTAGACCCATTCGTTTGGGCACAGCGTTGTCTGTCGAAAGAATTTCCGAAATTAATTGTTAAATACTTTAAAAACCGTTGAAAATTTTGTCACATACGTCAATACAATTTTGTCTATATAACAGACAACGTGAGTAAACTTGCATAATAACTTCTGCGATGGGAACTCACTAAATGAAGTTTATATAAAATTCTCACTATAAATCCCTATTGTACTTATAGGTACACACATTCAGACAAACCATTATCTGCAAATCGTAATTGAAGAATGGATAAAATGAATTTCAAATACAGAATTGCACGCCATAACCAAGTCCTCACTTTGTATAATTACCCACTCGCTTTTTACCGCGGCATTCCTCGCTTCCCTATTAAACCTTCGCCAACAAGCTGTAATACAGTTAATGGTAATGTTATTTGTTGTACTCTGTGTAAATCCTACTAATATTATAAACGCGAAAGTTTGGGTGTATGGATGTATGAATTTTTGTTCCTCTTCCACGCATTAACTACTGAACGGATTTTGCTGAAACTTTGCAGTTATATAGCTTATACGTCCGAATAACATATAGGCTATATTTTATCCCCAAATTCCCACGGGAACTGCGCGGGTGAAACCGCAGGGCGCTGCTTAGTAAATAAATAAATAATAGCCAATATCTTTCAAATGCAGCTTTCTTTCTTCTCTCTGCCAATTTTCATCAATGTCGTTTCAGCTTTTTAACGTGTAACCCATAAAGGAAACAGAGTTACTTTTACTGCATTGCAAATTATGTCTGCCTTACATTACATTTCCATCTCGTGCAGTTTTCCTCAAAATTTTGCGCAGACACATAAATCTGTACTCAATTTTGTTACCGCTTGTATTACAATAAATTGAATTCCTTTAAGTAAGTGATACTTGTTTCGATCATTATCTTATCTTCACAATCGATTATTATTACTTACAGTCCACTGCCATATCCTAGTCGTTTCGTAACAAACACGGTTACCGGCAATTGCAAAATCCCATTTAATCTTAATACTTTATTAAGCAATGACTCCATGTTTTGGTTACAGGAAAAAGTAGATATTACAATATACCATTCACGTGGATGCAGTAACAAAAGGAAAAAAAATCCACAAGGAAGGAATAGTATATTACAAGCCAAGGGAAGTAAAATGTAACTTTGGAAGCTGATGTCTACAAACATATGATCTAAGGCTTTCTTATTTACTTCCCGAGGTGTGTATACTTTTTTTCAGCTCGAGAGGTGGAAAGCGGCAACTTCTAGCGCAGCGGGCCAAAAGTTGACGCTTTCCGCCTGGAGAGATGAAAAATAACTGTCATCGCTTCCCGACACTAGTTCCAGGGAAGAAAGACAGAGGAATAAACACACTACGTCATTCATAATAACACAGTAACTAATACAGGCGCGTAGTTTGACTATGGACTTCCTACACTATTTATTTACGGCTGAATTATTTATTCATGAATGAGATATTGATGCCTACTTCCTCATATTACCTATCGTAGTTAAATAGGACATTGTTGGCTAGACAGTCACGGGATTAGTGCAAACAGTGGGAAGGAAGGAAACCACAGTGCATTCAGTTACTAAGGCCACCAGGCCAACGGCCGCGCGAGGTCGCCTCATGTAAATGTATCGCTCAAGGTATCGCCCTAGTTACTCTGACAAACACAACTATGCGCTTAAAGTGCACCTAATCACCACTGCATACCGTCTATATTGAACTCCACGAACTGTATAACAAGATTTGTCGCTCCATGCAACCATCTCAATGATTTAAACTCTATTCGAAAGGGGATAGATGCTGTTTTGTATTGCATTGCAAAATAGTTGCTGAGTTAAGATCGGTTGGAGACAGAGTGACACGAACGCGATCCTTTTAAGTGGAGTCGGTGTTGAAAAAAAATGTGCTGTAATCGAGTGATTAGCTGAAGGATCGTTGGATGTAGAATGTAGATGAAGCACCAATGAATAAAAATTAGGTATCATAAGAAAAAAAAATGAAAAATGAAAATGTATTTTATTCTGTAGGTAATAAGAATTACACTTAGAACAGTCAATAATCTAATAACAAGGCACACTAAACTCGTCCATAAAGATTGGCTAAATGTAAACATCCCATCTCCACCGACGAGTTGCTGGTTCCAAATGCAGTACCCCGAGAAGAGCCAGCAAGAAACTCAAGGGAGCTGCCCTCAAGTTTCTTTTAATTTTCTTTAGTATATTCATATAAGCATCACCCTTGCTATTAATTGAATTAGAGGAAATCTGAAGTTGCATGAGTGACCGAGAATTCAGAGGTAAAATATAGATTGTGAGATACGAAGGATGAAACAAGATAATTATGAACCATCATAATTTCTATTCAGACGTTACTTGCACATAATATCAGCTTTGGTCTTTTTGTCCTAACTTCCACATATATTGAACACTAGCAGCTCCCAGCGGTTTCACCCGCGTAGTTCCCGTTGCCGTGGGAATACGGGAATAAAATATAGCCGATGTGTTATTCTGATGTATAAGCTATATAACTGTAAAGTTTCATCAAAATCATATTTATCACTAGCTCGACGGTGAAGGAAAACATCGTAAGGAAACCCGCAGGTCTCAGAATTAATTCTGAAACATGTGTAAACAGACCCGGTCCGGCGATGGGCTCACCACCTATCACGTTTAGGGGTCCAATGTATCTCGTGAAATGTGGGTATATCCAGTAATGGAATACCTCTGCCTACCCCCTCGGGGATGAAAGGCGTGAGATTATTTTTTTTTTATTTTTTTTTTTCATCAAAATCCGTTTTGTAGTTTTTGCGTGAAAGAGGATCAAACATCCATACTTCCATACATCCTTAAATACAAACTTTCGCGTTTATAATATTAGTAGGATTCTTCTTACGACATTAACCTCTTGCCTCTGTACTCAAGGAGTGAAGAGTGAGGAATAGATATTTAGCTGTTACCCTTTTCATTTGCGAGGACCTGAGAATTACGTCATGCAATCAGATTCTATCACCTCGCCTGGCGGAAGATCTTCCCTATTGGCGATGGAGGAGCATTCCTCCTCAGCTTCTCCACACTTCCATCATATCCTGTCCTTCAACTCTACGAAAAAAACACAATATTAGTTAGTTAGGAAAGCAAGGTTGACCTTCTCAATCAACAATGTTGCCAGGTAATGAATATTATAATCGCGATTCATTCATGCAGGTAACAAATATGGAATACTTGTGGTGCCAAAAGCAAGACTTTTTTGGATTGGGACCATTCATCGGAATGCTAATCGGGATAATAATGAATAAAATAGATAATAATCAATCACTTTTATCCCCAAGGGGGTAGCAGAGAAATACCCACTTTTCACGAGTATATTCGACCACTAAACGTGAACGAACGAAACGAGTATAAGAGTACCTTGTTTTTAGATTATTCACGTTTCTAAGTGTAACTTTGTTATACCTACCTAAAAATAACGTATGTTGTATAGGAGCCCCATTAAGTATTCATTTCATTCTGTTTTTTAGTAAGTATCTGTTGTTATAGCGGCAACAGAAATACATCATCTTCTCAAAATTTCAACTGTCTAACTATCACGGTTCATGCCGATACAGCCTGGTGACAGACGGACAGCGTCTTAGTAATAGGTCCCGTTTTACCCTTTGAGTACGGAACCCTAAAAAACTGACCCCCGTTTTAATCGCCCTAGCTCCGGCCCATAGGTGTCCTCAATAGATCCCAACCTTCAAAGGCGCTCAGCAGGTATGCGGAGAATGTCTCGGTATTGATTAGGACAGCGGGACATCTTTCCTGGAAGGACTAGATTCCCTAGGCACAGTCTAGACTAGCGGCGGCTGGCGACTTTGTCTACGCAGTTAAAATGTGTGTAAAAAATATTTTATGAAATCCTCAAACAAATTCGAATATACACTCATGTAAATGTCTTTCTGAAAGTGGAATA
This sequence comes from Ethmia dodecea, assembly GCA_963855545.1. Taxonomy (NCBI): domain Eukaryota; kingdom Metazoa; phylum Arthropoda; class Insecta; order Lepidoptera; family Depressariidae; genus Ethmia; species Ethmia dodecea. The sequence goes on from OY979440.1 coordinate 18,123,510, forward strand.
TCTCTGCCAATCCACTCGGGTACAGGGACTTGAATGCTTCGATAATTTTACGTGATAACGTCATAAGAAAATATTGATGAAAAATTGCATACTGGAGTGGAAGAAAGATAGATGCGTCACAAGGCTTAGGCCGATCTCGCCTCTCTATCGCTTGTTCCGCGCTCTCGCTTGCACGCTCGGCTTATTCGGAACGTGACAATTTTTTCTACATGCAACTGGCGTTTACCACGTCAAAAATATATAAACTTATATCTACTCTACACCAATAATAACGAGCTAAAGTTGTTGGACGAGATCCTTGAAAATTATTTTATTCCATTTATTTTTATCCAGGCGGGAATAAAACCCGCAACTTCTAACTCAGATGGCACCGTCGTCAAGAGTTCTTCTTAGCACCATTTTTCCACCAGAGCCCACCAAATAGGTTGTTAGCAATTCTATTGAAGCTCTAATAGCGTTCTTATAGATATATTTGTGGAAATTCCGAGAAAGCCGGGCGGAAAGTTTTTATTCACAACATTGCGAAAAATAAGTTGTTTTTTTATACGACCTTCGTCTGAAGCGAGCGTCTGGTTTCCATGGCTACGACTAGATAGTTTCTATCCCATTAAGGCTACCTACACACCACTCCCATTTATATAATTCTATCATTAATTTGTGTAGTTTATCGTAGTAATTTACTACCTGTTCCGTGTGGTATCATTCGCGTATTTCCCATTCCCGAGGGAATTCTAACGGTGAAAGAGTTTTTAAAATCTGTCCTTTAGTTTTTGTATTTATTCGTTACAAACATACAAAAATACAAGAATACAAAAATACAAATCTTTCCTCTCTATATTATTATATTATTAATGTAGATAGTGTAGACCAGCAGGCGCCCAACCATGTTTCATTGTGCGAATTTCTTGGTAGGCGCTTTAGCTAAATTACCGAGATCAACAACAACGACTACTACTAAAAACTAATGTTCCTTATTAAAGCGAATGATTGCTGGTTTTGGATGTTTCAATCCGACATTTCTACTTATAATAATTAAGCCTCTATAAAGAGTATCTCGAAGTCAATTGAACAAACAAGCATTTAAAAAAATAAAGGTACTTGTAAATCTTGATTTCTTATCCTCTCAAGCGAAACTGTGAATTTTAATGATGAAAGTTATTAAAATTCTAAATAATTAATTATATATTTTGACGTGACAACGTCTTATAAATTGATCGAGCCGGCGGCATTCCCGAAAAAGTGTGACGTATGCGTCGTTCCAGTGCAAGCGAGAGCGCGCAACGAGTGACAAAGACGCACAATCCATTCCATCAGTATTTTCTTATGACGTTGTCACCTTCAACTATCGTCAGTAAACCGACTTTACAGACAACCGATTTTTTTTATTTATTTTACCTCATCTACTAACAAAATTTACGTATGGTGAACTTAATGCCTAAAGGCATTATCTACCAGTCAACCATCAGGCTAAGCATAGAGTACAAATAGTACAATATAACAACTCTTTATTGTACGTCAAAAACAACACAATATGGATACCAACATTGACCAAAGTATGTACAATCAATAAATAAAAATCAAATTAAATAGCTTTATTTCACAATGGGTAGTCTTATCGCTTTTAGCGATCTCTTGCAGACAACCTTAGAATGGATGAAACTTAGAGTTTAGCATAATAATAAAAATAATGAATGAAACATAATATGTCATTATATGTCATTAATTAATGATTATCTGTGTAATGTGTATCCTCCTTAATATAAACAACAATTTAGAGCACTAGACTGAGACGCCTGTATTCCTTTTTCAGTCTATAGCTATGAATTATTCTACATACATTATAAGGCTTCTGTGATCTTCTATAGAGACTCGTCATGATTCATATAAGAAGACTACTACTTTTTTCTATGCTCTTTTGTTTTTTATCATTACCACTTTATTCTGTAGCAGCCCCTAACAGTGTTACCTAGAAAATTGTATCACTCGGGAATAATGTAGCTTTGAATGCAATATTTTTCAGAATTGCAAAAGTAGTTCCTCTAAAAGTTTTGCTTTTTCTCATATAAAATACTTTATTTGATTATTTACCGCTTTACTGCATTATATTGCTAATAGCTTTTACCCGCGGCTTCGCCCGCGCCCGTTATTTCACCCCCTTAAGGGTTGAATTTTGCAAAATCCTTTCTTAGTAGATGACTACACTGTTTAAGCTATCTTTGTGCAAAATTTCAAGTCTTTAGACCCAGCGCAGTGATAGCCCGGACGGTTAAAGAGCCGGCCGAAAATCAGTGAGGCTCGGGTTCGAATCCTGGCATGTACCAATGAGTTTTTCAAAAACTTACGTACATATTTATCACCAGCTCGACGGTGAAGGAAAACATCGTGAAGAAACCCGCAGGTCTCAGAATTAATTCTGAGACATGTTTAAACAGACCCGGTCCGGCGATGGGCTCACCACCTATCACGTTTAGGGGTCCAATATATCTCGTGAAATGTGGGTATATCCAGTAATGGAATACCTCTGCCTACCCCCTCGGGGATAAAAAAAGGCGTGAGATTATATTATATTATTATTATTAGACCCAGCGGTTTAGGCTGTGCTTTGATACATCACCAATCAGTCAGTCAGTTTATAATTTTATATATTTAGATGTAGACTACATAGCATGAAGCACAGAACGGATCGGTACTCGTTCCCTTAAAACTAAAAAATTATCTATAAATTTTATATATTTTTTTAACACTTTTATTTGTTTTCTTCTAAAAATAAAATTAAGTCGGTTATAAGAAAACAAATAATCAACCAACTTAAAAAAAGGAGGTTATCAATTCGACTGTATGTTTTTTTTTGTTTCTTCAGAACTTTCGACTCTGTGCACCCATTTTGATGATTCTTTTTTATTTGAAATCTGGTGTTTCCCGTGTGGTCCCATTAATCATCAATTTCGTCCAGTTCTGACAATGGCATCCATGAGAAAACTATATAAGTTGTTCGTTTTTTAACTCTTTAGAGTTCTATGGTTTTTGGCGGTTATAAGAAAACAATATTTTTTCTTTACAATTCGTTCCGTTTCGTAGACCTTCCACTTCGCTGAACACCACAAAACAATTGAGTCCAAGCCCAGCGGTGGGCCGGCGACTTCCTCCGCCAGAAGGTGACGGAGTGCCGTGCCGCATTGACCCAGATCGCGGGTTCGATACCCGAGTGAGGTCGCCCGCTTAGATAATCGCGCTGCCACAGCGCGCTGAGAATCTGTTTTAATATAATTCGCGATTCATTATCTGGTTTTCAATAAAGCGTGCAGTGAAACAGCAGATTGAATAGCACTCCTCTATCTCTGTTTTAAATGGATTACGTTGGGATCAAATTAGGAATAAGCGAGCTGTTACTTAATATGTAACAGAATAAGCTCAATTCCTGAAATTAGTTTGTGCAGAAAATAGCAGTGATAGCCCAGACGGCTAAAGAGCCGGCCGAAAATCAGTGAGGCTCGGGTTCGAATCCTGGCATGCACCAATGAGTTTTTCAAAGCTTACGTACATATTTATCACTAGCTTTACGGTAAAGGAAAATATCGTGAGGAAACCCGCAGGTTTCAGAATTAATTCTGAGACATGTGTTAATAGACCCGGTCCGGCGATGGGCTCACCACCTATCACGTTTAGGGGTCCAATGTATCTCGTGAAATGTGGGTATATCCAGTAATGGAATACCTCTGCCTACCCCCTCGGGGATAAAAAAGGCGTGAGATTATATTATTATTATATTATATATTATGACACGAAGCCAACAGACATGTTCATGCACACAAATGTTGGCCCCGAGCGGAGATCGAACCCGCGACCTCCGACTCATAAGGCAGTGACTCTAATTTTTTTTATAATATTGTGCTAATTGGGGTGTATGAGGAATTGCGCTTATTCTGTGACGCGTTGTAGAATCTTTCACCTTGGTCAGTTATCCGTCTGTCACCGTCACTCTATTTAGTGACTAGCGGTTTCACCCGCGTAGTTCCCGTTCCCGTGGGATACGGGGATAAAATATATCTTATGTTACTCAGGGATAGTGTAACTTTGTATTGATTTAAGAATTTTTAAAATCGGTACAGTAGTTTTTGAGTTTATTCGTTGCAAACATACAAGTAAAATCTTTTTTATAATATCAGTATAGATGTAGATTGTTCTACTTTGAAAGCTATAGAAATTAAAGGCCTAATTTTAGTTTTAAAAAGAAAGAGTAAATGAGAAGGGAAAAATTTTTTTTGTGTTTTCCCGAGAAAGATTGTTGGGTTGGTTTTTTATGTACGAATATGATCGTCGATATTTTCATCAGTAATGGACCAGTTTTAAAAATCCTTATTTTGTTTGAAAGAGTGTACTTTTAAGTTTGTTCCATATAATTAACTGTTTTTAAAACCCACCTGCCCAACTTATATTAAAATTTAAAATATCGCTCTGAAAATTAAATCACAAACACTCTGAATCTGCTTGACGTCTTTTTTATTTTTAAAATTAGTCACAGGCACCATGGCAACAATTATTAACGTTTACGGACATTTACAATCCTAGATTATTTCTAGGCTATAACCGTAGTATACTAACTTTATAACTTTCCGTGACATCATGTAACAGTCTTCGAACTGCACTTGATGATAGCAGTAAATAGTGCATTTGCAGCGGGTTGCATGTCGTTGGGTATTTCAGGAGTAGGTTTGCATACAAAATAGGTTGTTTAATATGCTCATTTTCAACGGTTTACGTTATAAGCCCAGTATCCCATGTGGGGTTATTTGGGCTATGTACTCGTAGCGTATAGTATTTTTGTATAGTTTGTTTCCTATGGTAGCGCCCTTCTTGGATATCTCTTGCAACCATCTTGCCAGCCACTATATCATACTTCTCTCTTACAACATTGTAAAATCAATAATGTCTGGAATAAACAATAAACACATTTAGTCATTTAAAAACTATTAATCTATAAGTATATAGAAAATGATAATAAATAATAAATAATAATTTCGCATATAGATAGCTTAATATACAGTGTAGGCATCCACTAAAAAAGGATTTTGCAAAATTCAACCCCTAAAGGAGTGAAATAAACGTGCGTGGGCGAAGCCGCATGTAAAAGCTAGTTTCACATAATTTTAAACGGGACCATAGAGTGGGAAATAGTGACAGAAAAGAAACTTCACGTTTTAAAAAGTCACTTGGCTCTCTGGTCCCTAATCGCTTAGGTTTAGAAATGAATGTGTTGCAAACGTAAGTGTTTATTAATCGAGGTCGCCTAAAACGATAAAATTCAAAATGAAAAGTCATGAGAAATTATGATTGCGTCACCAATTAGGGGCTAGGTCGACCCTGGCGCCAGATGTACACTTGTTGCAGGACGCGAGGCCGACGCTCCTGTCTAGAGGACGTCCGACCAGCATTTACCCCACCGGGGTATTCCAAGGGTATCCACTAGAAATAGAAGAAAGCCCTAAGAATTTTTATTTCTCGGAAATAGTAATGACTTGTGACCTTGGTGCTAGAAGACACGCTAAACTATCCAAGCGACAACCGACTATTCTGTTTCATTTCTGCATTACTTGTACTTACCAACTATTGAAAACTGTTGAGTGACTATACGTTTTCGGAATGTTGCGTCAATTCGATAGACAACATAAGACGATCAAATATAGGCGCGGATTTATCCATAAAAAAGGTTGTTGTCACAGCAACCCAAAAATTGGCCAAGTGCGAGTCTGAATAAGAACATAACATAACATAATCTCACGCCTTTCATCCCCGAGGGGGTAGGCAGAGGTATTCCATTACTGGATATACCCACATTTCACGAGATACATTGGACCCCTAAACGTGATAGGTGGTGAGCCCATCGCCGGACCGGGTCTCAGAATTAATTCTGAGATCTGCGGGTTTCCTCACGATGTTTTCCTTCACCGTCGAGCTAGTGATAAATATGTACGTAAGTTTTTGAAAAACTCATTGGTACCTACATGCCAGGATTCGAATGTGAATAAGAACTTTCTCATGATTGATATAGTGCATTCCTACAAAGATGTTTACAAAATATTTGGCACCCTGACCAAGATTTACAGTGTATACTGTGTCTAGTCTAGAACACTAGTAAATTAATATATGTTTATTCGGTCACGATAATTACAAAAGTGAGCGTGAAAGTGTAACATCAAAAGTCCATTGGGGTTGTGGGCACAGAATAGATTCAAGTCTGTGATTGGGCATGCCCATCGTGCCCACAACGGTGGATCCGCCTTGCATTCATCATTGCAAATGGTGGAGACCATGGGACCGTGATGAGGTGCAGTGCGGCAGCTTATTCTGGGTGATATCCTACATTGTTCCTGTTTGGAGGACATTTTGAGGCCCAGAGCACACCGAATAAAATACGGGGCGCTCGTATTTATTCTTTTCACCCAATTATTGACCGTTTGTCCAAGTCGTTAAGGCTTATATTAAATTGTTGTCTTCAAAATCCGTGTGCGCGGTGTGCTGGGCCTTACTTGTAATATTTTTTTCTTTGCAAAGAAAGTCCGTACCATAAGGAAATACCTTAACGTTTACGGTATACAAAGCCACTAAGCAAAAACATCCTTAGCAACGAAATGAAGAAGTTTCTGTAGCCTCTTGCCTCCCTCGTGCCTCTCTAAAGTAGGAAAGTCGAGGAGTAAGATGACTAGTAACTCTGTCAAACAATTAGCCGTAATTCTGTAAACAATGCACTAATATAGTCGACAATGAATTTTAAACAAACTCCCAACTTTTGTAGTACTTTATTATATTATTTAATAAATGAATAATCAAGTGTTGCAAAGTCAGAAGTGATTTATTTTCCGTGAGGATGTCCAGGTTTTCTTATAAGCGTTCCCGTTCCCGGGATATAAAGGGTCGAGTAGCCTGTTTCAGGGAAGTTATACCACAGGTTTTTGTCTGCTAGTTGAATTTACGATATTATGCTGTTATTATAATAATAAATTATGATTATAATTCACTCACGGTTTTTTAGTGCCAAACTAGGCAGGGCCTGTACTATGGGTACTAAACTACTGACACAAAAATGTTGGCCACGAGCAGGGATCGAACCCGCGACCTCCGATGCAGAAGACAGGGTTACTACCAACTGAACCAACAAACCCGTCGATTATGTTCGTTTCGTGACTACAGTATTGATTTCAATAATGTTTAACAGCACCGCAAAATACAATGATCAAAAGTGCCTACTTCCAGAAATGAACTACTTTTGTCAATACCCTTGGGAATAAAGCGTGAGGTAAATATTTTACTCATAACGATATGCTTCTTAGAAACTATATGCGTCCCCTAATATATTTATCAAAATAACAATCTTTAAAGAATTTTCCTCGAAAATTGGAACATTCAAATAATTCGTCAACAAAAGCCTCCATTTTCGAGAAGCACAAAAATAGCCCGAGCTACCTTCGAAGCAAAGAGGCGCCCATCATCAGGTCACAGGCCGGCTGTAGAGGACGTCCGGGCGTCGCCCTGCCCGCCCTAGACGAGCTTGGGCGGGCCCGAAACGCCACAAACGGACGGCCTGTTTGAGGTTGTTTATACATGATATACGCACTTGTGGCTCTCAAATACATGTCCAGTAATGACTTAGCCGACTGTGCTAGGGAGATGGTCATATTTAAAGGTGTTGAATAACTGTTATTTATTTATATGATTCATAATAATCTCACGCCTTTATTCCCGAGGGGGTAGGCAGAGGTATTCCATTACTGGATATACCCACTTTTCTTTTTAAAATTTTCTTCTCAAAATTAATTCTGGGACCTGCGGGTTTCCTCACGATGTTTTCCTTCAGAGTTAGTGATAAATATGTACGTAAGTTTTGAAAAAGTCATTGGTACGTGCCAAGATTCGAACCCGAGCCTCACTGATTTTCTTCATGTGAAGCAGGCTCTTTAACCTTTAAGGATCTTTTATATGATTCTGAAACATTGATCCTTACTTGTTTAGTAGAATACTTAGGCTAGTAACATGTTTGCATATTACCTCTCTTGATACGTGGGATTTTAGGCAATTGTTCGAGAAGACAACCTATTGTATTATCTGCTATTAGAGCTAGAATGCTGTTGGTACTGAAATTTACATTTGTATTTTTCTACGTTTGTAGCGGATAAACTCAAAAACTAAAAAGTCTTTACTAATGAAAAGATACAATATCCCTAAATAACATATGCTATATTTTATTCACGTAATGCCACGGGAACGGTATCTACGCGTGTGGAACCGCGCAGAACCGCTAGTATTATATAATTATACTTATACGAAGCCACCTTTAACACACAAAAACTTACTGACTAATAAATTAGAGCTTATTACTAAGGGTTTTGTAAACACGGCTTATCACAGCTCCGCGGCTTGTGACGTAAGCTGTAAGCCAATAAAGCTTGTAAACAAGGCTTACTCTAATACCCGATTGGGTGGTTGACTGCCTAGTCAAATTACTTTTAATCATCTATCAAAACGCAAAGGAAATATACTTAATAATAAACTATAGCGTTTTCGTTTTTAAAATTGCGTCACAGGTCGCAAAATTGGTTCTGACCTGTCTCGTTTAGGGGTCCAAAAATATACTGTTAAAAAATGGGTACTCTCCATAAATTTAATACCTGCCTATAGGAGATAAAGGCATGTGTTGTTGCGTCACTGTTTTTTTTTTAAACGAAAATATTTTAAGACAATCTTACTAAATGAATTGCCATAATGTAGCTTCATATTAGCAAAATAATCTTTAAAACCTGTTTAGTAGTTTCATAGATTATTTTGTTATACTTTATTTTATTGAGACGGTGAAGGAAAACATCGTGAGGAAACCCGCAGATCTCAGAACCAATTCTGAAGCATGTGTAACAGACCCGATCCGGCGATTGCCTCACCATTTATCTTGTCACTCAATTTTACATTTATAATCGTCAACTACCCTATTCGTTATATAGTCTGTGTTACACCAATTATATTTCATACTGCCCAATTTACCCCCACCTGGTTCCCCCCTTCTGGGCAAAGGCAAAGAGGAAGGTAAAGGGCAGAGCGTCCTAGAAGGGCGGACGACGACCCTTGCACTGTATTATTTATTAGAATCTTTTATTATTTAACCGGTGGACTTTCTTTTCTAGCTAGCTAATAGCTCTACTCGGTTTTTCATTGCGTGTAATGGATTCTACGTGACAGTCAACATGTTTAGTCTATACAACGCGTAACAGAAAAATCGCAATTCCTCATACACCCCCAACTAGTATAATAATATAAAAAAATTGTGATGCCTTCGTACTTTAGTTCTATCTAGCCAATTTTCTTAAATAAAACAATGATAACACGATTTCCATAGATATCACTAAATTCAGCTACGCTAATTCATTTTTCGAAAAAAATTAACACATATTAAAAATAGCTAAATTCGATTATGCAGTCGATACTGAACAAACAAAATTCAGGAATTGCGTTTATTCTGTTACATATTGTATAGCTGTTCCTGCGAGATTTCTGTAGCGCGGTCCCGCGGGAAACAGCTAGTGTTTAATAAAGTAGTTCCAGATATTCGTGTCTGGTGATTTAATATTTATTTAAGTATGTTTATCAGTTGTTTAGTACCCATAGTACAGGCTCTACCTAGTTTGGGACTAAATAACCGAGTGTGAATTGTGTACCACAATTTATAAAAAAAAAATCAATAAAAATCTCACGCCTTATATCCCCGAGGGGGTAGGCAGAGGTATTCCATTTCTGGATATACCTACTTTTCACGAGATATTCTTTGGACCCCTAAACGTGATAGGTGGTGAGCCCATCGCTGGACTGGGTCAGTTTACACATATCTCAGAATTAATTCTAGGGCCTGCGGGTTTTTTCCTCACGATGTTTTCCTTTCCCGTTGAGCTAGTGATAAATATGTGCGTAAGTTTTTAAGAACTCATTGGTACATGCGAGGATTTAAACCCAAGCCTCACTGATTTTTCCCAAAATTTTGTATTAAAGTGAAAGTCAAAATGTTTTATTCAAAATAGGAACTTACAAGTCCACTTATTGAACGTCATTTCAACTCCACCGCTTCAGCATGTATGGTTGAGGAGAAGAATTATTAATATAATCCCCAAGCCCCCAACATACAAACAATCAGAAAGGTTAACTGTTTATAATATCAAAGTTCAAAACAATTAGCATATCACATCACGTCATCAGAACTTGGAATGAAAATGGTTTATGAACACAATTTAGTATGCAAAATGTATTTGTTTACTGGAACAGCTGTTTTGCTTTTTTTTTATTATTATTTTTATAAGAAAAAGGTAACTTGCTTTGCTTACTGGGAAATAGCGTGAGTACTATCTCTAAAAATGAATCCCTATTTCGCTTGGTCAGGGCATCACGCGTGGACGGCTGGAATAATTTCGGTAATTATTTTTTAACCGTCTTCCAAAAGAGGGGGTTCTAAATTTTAAGGGAAATATTTATTAAGGTCTAAAAATAACATATAACTCTAAAGAGTAAAAAAACGAATTAAACTTATATGGTTTTCTCATTTATGCTTTTGTCATTGCCATTGACCAAATTAAAATGGGACCATACTTAAAGCACCCGCTTTCAAATAAAAAAAGAATCATCAAAATCAGTTCTCCCAGTCAAAAGTTCTGAGGTAACAAAGATAAAAAAACATAGAGTCGAATTGATAACCTTCTACCTCTACTTCTCAGGTCTACTCTCTCCCTAAATTACAAACGTATATTTCATACGACTAATAACCTCACCTAACAATGTCATAACGTAGATAAGACCAGTCCCACCCACGTTGGAACCGAGCCACGTCCCTAACCTTGCCAATGGCGCCCCGCTTGAACCTTCCTCCGGGTGTGAAGGGCGCTACAGCCGGGGACGCCCTCTAGACGGGGCGCTAACCCCAAGGCGAGGTTACCTGCATATTCGGTAATGTCTTGCAGGTTTTGGAGGAAGAAACTTTCTGACATCACGGTATTTATCGGAATGAGACAAATTTACAAGCAGGTTTAAGTACTGATATATGCTAGCTGATATTACGGAGCCTAGACTGCGACTCTGATGTCGGAACTTCCGATTGATCTCACACCTTCGGTTCCCATACTTTTAAATCGGAGGTTGAAGTATAGCGGCAGTCAACGTGTACCAACAGGTTTATGCATATTGCCCAGGCAACGCGTTATGTCATTGATTGATATTTCACTTAAATAAGGATGATTTGTTTTGATTTGTGTCAATTAATTGATTTTGACAATGAAGCCAAAATAAAGTGTTATTTGGACACATCTTTCTTATGCCACCATCTCCGACTCCGACTCCGATACTGTATCCTATAAACCAAATTTAAAAACTCACAAACACCACCTCCGTAACATCCCTAGACTATACTACAGTAAGACTATTAAAAACATATAATTATACCGTTAAAAAACGTATGTTAAAAACATTACTGCGTGTAAAGGGTATGGGTATAAATCTTTTGATTTAAAAATTACCGCCTTACCGGTGAACTCAGGTAAAACTGTCTTACTAGTCTAAGTGAAGACGAATCTACAATCACACTTTCATCGAACACTCGAAAACATCACCTTCCTTCAAGATCGAGGTAGAAATACAAAAGTAATGGAAACAAAATCCGGCTACGGTAATCTTCCGAAAAATATAACACTACTTACGTCAAATTGTGTACTGTAGAGTTTCTATATCTCCAAGTCACTGGTCGATGAGAATTTGTATTTTTAAATTCTAATTTGAAATGAGATAAAAAGGAAAACTACGAGTATTATTGTGTAATGAAAATAAATGTTCTACGCTCCTAAAACTAGTACCTTATAGTACTTATAGTAATATAACACATCTGCTAACCCCTCGGGGATGAGCGTAAAGGTATATCCTATCAATTTCAGACGTCAGAAGCCGCCTACACAAATGACAGTGCTTATTCACTGACCAACCCCAATAAATTCACTTCTTACATAAGTATATCTGAAATGTATCTATAACCCTTATGTCACCGAGTCGTTGGCCTGCAGAGGGCGCGCCCTCCAGCCCTCTGGTTGGCATCTGACCCTGTCTGCGATTCAGGCCCCGGGTGTTAAGTTTGGGGCACAATAAGTGCAAACTGTAATGCGGAATAGGGGATTGTCGGTTCGCTAAACGACCCGCGAGCGGATTTAATCATGAATTCATTATCACTTACACTAATGAGCGTGGTCTTTCCTCGTATAGAAGGAAGTACATTCATACATTCGAAAATATATTAGTGTTAAGTTTGTATTTCGAGGAATGGTGTACCTCTGCCTACCCTCGGGGGTAAAAAAAGTAAGTTGTAACTCATCAGGCCTCAACAGATGTAATTAATCCTCAAGATGTTTTATCTATTTAGAAAAGAATATAATAATAAAAGCTTATTTTTCAACTGTCTTATAACATAAAAAATCAGATTTAAAATAGAAATATAGCAAATTAATCTACAGGATATCAGAGTAATTCATAGTCCACATCAGCGCAGCGTCGCAACTCGCAGCGGACAAAATAGTCCCAAAGAAATAATATTTCTCGCGTCCGCATGTACGGCATCCGTACCCTTACTCTCGGTTTATTCGCAACCTACCTCATTTATTAGTACAAAACAGCTTCGTCGGGGTCTCAAAGAGGCCTTCACCTCAGAGGCTCGTAGAGGTGCCCGGAACGTCGGGTCCTCTGCCGGATAAATGCTACAAAACACTTGTGTAATGGTATAAAAACCAGTAGATATTTGGCTTTCGCCCGTTATTACGCTTCTAGCCCCAGATGTACCATAGTGTGATGATATATTGGTGTCTGAGTAATGTAAGAGTAGAACTTTAATAAATTATATATATATTTTTATATGCTTCTGGCTTACGCCCTTCCGTTAGCCCATATTTTATGTTAGACTTTAAGCTGTCAAACAGTAAAAAATTATAACAACATCTCTAGTAGTTTTTGAGTAAACAGACAATAAACATAGAAACAGACAATTTTAATTGACACGTCCTATATTCCCCTTCTCAGCTGATTTAGTTGAAAAAAAAAAGAAAAAATGAACATATAAAAAAATAATGAGATACACCCCTGTATCATACATCCCCCGAATGAGAAAAAACACAGAAGTTTTTAGCGATTTTAAAAAGTCTTCTATTATGAAAGCTACATACACCTGCGAGTACATTCACCTTTACAATAACATTACCTAACATTCACATTCAAAAAACACTTATCACTACATCCAACATTTACTCAAAAACACACACACACAAACACCTCTAAAGTAAATGGCCCCAGGCCCTTGGGCTGTAGCGCTACGACGTAGAGGGCACGTCTACGAAGGGCTACGACCGTGCGCCCGGACGCTACGAGCTTCTGCAACTGTAATAAGCGGTGAAGTTCTCATGAATATTGAATAATATGTTGAAAAATAAATAATATAGACTGTTGAAAAGATGGTATATTATTATCCAAGAATGGAGGTTTTTTAAAGTTTTAGTGTTATCTACAAAGAGTAGAATTTAACCTGAACATACAACTTATAGTTACTTCTTGTTGAAAATATAATTAACAAAAAATGTCTTGATAACTATGTGACTTACTTAAAAAAATACAAATATACTTAATGAAAATTAGGTATATCCCGGAAGGCAAATACCACTGCCGATCCCTTGGGGATAGAGCCGTGAGCATTACAGCCTGTATATTATAATAAAGTGTTTCAACGCAAAAAAAAATTAAACTTTGTAGTGTACTGTTTAAAGAAATCATAAAAATCTCGTTTACTGCGTTTCGTAAGACTAATAGCATCTTTATCTTTTTTACATAGAATAAAATGAAGAAATCATTTATTTGCAGAAATCAGTCGCTCCCCGCTGTCGGTGCGCTTAAATTTTTTAAACCACGCAACCGAATTTGATGCGGTTTTAATAGAAAGAACGAGTAGGTAACGAGAAATGTTTTTGTACATCATAAACCGGAACAAAGCGAGGATAGAAATAAATTGAACTGTTCTGTTCAGACATGATTCAATTTCAATAAATGTAATATGTTTTTTAAAATTTCCGTGATTGATTTTAATTTAATAATTTATGAATTGTTTAATTGAATAGTACAATCTATAATTAACCAAACGCAATGCACAATGAAGCATTTTCCTAGTCCCTTTGAATATCTAAATGGTATTAAGTGTGTACTCGTAAATAATTTACAATTTAATGCTTCAGGAAGTTTCTAAGAAATTACCAATTGCCACTTTTAAAAATTATTTAGCCATATTGTTTAAGCTTTTGGTAATACAAAATAGCAACAAAATGCTGAAAATCTAATTGTGTTTTATTAATTAAAGGAAATGAAGGTTTAATTATTATGAACGTTGTGAACTAATATTTTTTCTAATAACAAAATGATAGACAATATATTTAAAAAAACATAGAAAACACCTACCTTCCAAATATCATCAATGAACACTTAAACACTAATATATCATAAAGCGGAAAGATTTGACTTTTTATTTGTTTGTGTTGGTATTGAACAGGCTCCGAAACTACTGGACCGATTTTAAAAATCTTATTTTTCTGGAAGTAACATGGGCTATAATTTTCCCACGGGAACGGAACTTCGCGCAAAACAGCTAGACATCTATAGTGACAATAGTCACCGAGTAACACTGCAGACAGGCAAATCATAAAGCTTAAATAATGCCACACGAAACCCTAAAAACAATAGAACTTACTAAGCATAATCCAACTTTTAATTCCGCCCAGACCCAACATCCAATAACATTCGCTTATATCAGTGGAATTATCCGAATCAGTAGTCAAAGAAGGAAGGTGCCCCCTCTCGGGCCGGGGGTACCTTCCTTGGGGGGTACTTGCCCCTGTCTGCAACTGGCGGACGTTCCGGACGCAGGTGCATTGAACCGGGGTGCATGCCCTCAGATTTCAGAACTTTCAGGCTGTGTGGGTGTTTTAGGCTTTATATAATGTGTATACTTGTGTAAGATGGCGCCACGTTGAGGTGAGCGTGACTTTGGTAATATGACGAATGTCATGAGTTTATATTACTCGTCTGGTTTTGTGAGCTACTAACGGGTGTCTGATATAATAATAATTGGCTTAGGCTCTCTAGAAATATCTCTAGAAATCTCGGCTGATGGTCGAGAAGACATTTTTTGAGACACAAGTCACACACGGTTATTTAGTCCCAAATTAGGCAGGGGCAGGCAGGCTATGGGTACTAAACTACTGATAAACAAATGAGATTTGTTCATGCACAAAAATGTTGGCCTCGAGCGGGGATCGAACCCGCGACCTTCGCGACTCAGAAGGTTCACTACCAACTGAGCGAACAGGCCCGTCAATATGGCTGTAAGCTTCCATTGTGCGGCAATAAAAGCCGAGCCCGGTTTTACGTGCCTTCCGAAGCAAGTACAGCTGTGGAAGTAGCAGTAGTAAACGATACCCGTTGAGCTTATATAGCCTACTGCTTTGCCTGTGCAATGAAATCGAATTACATACATACATACCCGAAAAACTTATCTTCCTTCTGGTTCAGTTAAATAAAAACAGAATTAAAAGTAAATATGGTTAATAATATTATGTTTCAGCGTTTATAGAAAAACAAAGGAGATTACATTTTGTTCTTTTTGATAAAGACTAAGTACATAACATACGTTAAATAAAATCTCACGCATTTTATCCCCGAGGGGGTAGACAGAGGTATTCCATTTCTAGATATAACCACTTTTCACGATATTCTTTAAACCCCTAAACGTGAGCCCATCGCCGAACCGGGTCGGTATACATGACGCAGAATTCATTCTGTGACCTGTGGTTTTCCGTCACCAGTGAATCTCGGCCTTGTCAAGAGCATGTGGAGCTTGACACATTGGACTTTGTAACGTTCTTATTACAATTGCCTTAGAGTTCACACTAGCACTACAACTGTAAAGCTTCATATGAACGAATTACTTGAATAATAAATATCAGTAATATTCGTTTCTCATTGAGCGGGGGAATCGGACCAAATCGGAACATGTCTCGACAACCATCTGACATGTGCCTCGTTAGAGGAGGCTTATGTACGTGTACTATGTACTGGAGGGTTTAGTTAGTACTGTAAATAGAAAGTACAGAGAAATCAAAAATGATGGGGGAATATTCATAGTTTAGACTATATTTAGTAGTAGTAGTGGTTGTCCTTTTTTATTTTCTACTTTGTTTTTATTTTCTCTTAAGTATTTTCTATGCTCAGCTGAGCTTATGTTAAATTAAAAATTTAGTTAAATAAAAATTATGTTAAATAAATGGCGGAATAAATTTTTTGCACTCCTACAATATGGGTATCAAATGAAAGGGCTTTCTGGGATTAATTCGAAAAAAATCTTTTTTAACTTATAGTTTGTTTGTAGTTGCAGGAATGTCTTACAAAAAATGATTCCAATTTACCATTTAGAAAGGTTTTCTAAATGGATGGTTTTACTGGGGATCAAAAGTTTGTTTGAATGAACCAAAAATTAAAAATAAAAGAACTTCGAGTAGTTGTTGTATGTTACCAAGCTGCTACCTCATCAAAAACGTCGTGATATTTAGTAAAAAGAAAATGTTTACGTCAATTTTCTGGGAAAACTGTCACCTAACGCCTAGAATACAGCTTTTCAAGAGAACTTCTAGGACTCTCTAGGAACTAGATTAAGGTCGCACTACACATTCCGCCCACATACACTAACATGAGGTAGTAACGAAAAGTAGATTTTTATATTCGCCAATATATAAGAAACCCAAGCATTGATATTTTTTAGTATAGGTATAGTATAATAAGTATAATCTCACGCCTTTTTTTTAGATTTTTTAGGTAATAATGTAATTTCATAAAGTAAACTAAACAAGTTTTTTTTATAGTTCGATCATTTATTATAGGAAGAGCTTTGACAAGGGTTTTTATATATACGATACAAAAACTGGCCAAGTGCGAGTCGGGCTCTCACACGAATCGTTCCGTATACGAACAATAAATATATTTCTTTTATGAGAACCCTATATTGTGTTCGTGCATTATGCATGTTGCTAAGCCATGACTAAATAAATAAACATAAATAAATAAATAAGTCCCATATCGTACTTTAGTTTTCTCTAACTAAATTTCTTAAATAAAGACCAATAATAGTATGGTTTCCATGCCTGACTATATACATAATATTCTAAGTCTTATTGGTTTGTAATAAAGATCAGTTTAGCTTACGTCATAAACTAAATTGCAAACTTGTATTGATTGCGGTAGCCCAAAATTCGCTAATCAAAATCAGTTAATTATTTTTTAACATTAAAAATATCTGAAATCGATTAATTAGTCGATACTGAACAAACTAATTTCAGGAATTGTGCTTATTCTGTTACATATTGTATATACCGTGCATTTGATATATTAAAGAAAAGTGGTTTATACATATAAGTCTACCTTAATTCATTGTAAACTTTAGTGCTCCACCCAACTGCCTCTGATTATCTGTTGTCTGAAAGAAATAGCTTAAAGGAATAAGAGCGGACATTGTACTTTATTAAAAGTAAATCAGTCATGAAACCTTCCGGCGTTCATTTCAGCTCTCGGGGTGAAACACACTATAACGTCTTATTACACTAGTAAAGTTTGTCTGTGTACCCACACAGTCTCAGTTGACTGTGGACCGTACAGAAAATTCTAGAAACTGATACTGAATTTCGTTCCAGGAACAGTCGGCGCTATTGAGTTTGAAATGGCGAGGATGTGGGTGGTTTCGATAGCTTAGTAATTAACTATTAGTATTGCCCCTCTATTAACTTAACATCATCAACATCAATTTGAATTTTTAATTATAAAAAAATGATTGTGCTCTTTCAACCGACGGCAAAAAAGGAGGTTATCAATTCGACGCGTATTTTTTTGTGTTTCTTACAAACTTTGCGACTTTATTACAAGCCTGTAAAGTTGAGTATTAGTAGACAACAAGTCGTAGTCATTGAGTAGTACAGTAACTAACAATACATATAACAATATAATACATTATACCTGACCAATAAATTTTCTCGACATTTTCAAATTACTTACCTCCAAAATTTGTAACAAAAAAAAACTTTCTTTTGTTTTAACACAGTGATGGGTACGTTAACATCTAGTTTCGTAATACGACTTATCCCTGAGGGAGCTGGCAGAGATATTCCATTCCTGAAACTAGGAATGCAATTTTCAGCAGTGCATTATTCGGACCCGCAAACGTGGCAGGTGGTAAATCCATAACCGTACGTGCTGTTAAACATTGATTATAATATTGATATATGTCCAGAAACTTGGCTCTTCATTCTACCTACCCTGTTTATGAAGGAACAATCCTACTATAATATTATAAATGCGAAAGTTTGTGAGTATGAATGTTTGTTGCTCCTTCACACAAAAACTACTAAACGGATTTTGATGAAACTTTAAAGTTGTATAGTTTATACATCAGAATAACACAGGTTATATTTTATACCCGTATTCCCACGGGATCGGAAACTACGCAGGTGAAACCGCGGGTCGCTGCTAGTATTTATATATAATTAAGTAACGATTAAACGCTAAAACTAAATTAACGGACGTCTCTATTGACGCAAATCGTAATAAACCGAGAATTATAAATTCCTAACAGAAACATGATTGATGAACTAGGTCCCAAACAATGCCTGGACGTAACAAAGGCTGTCAAACCGTCCTCTGTTATTTTGAAGCCTTTGACTGAAAAACTTTAGGCTATAAAGGACCTTTCGCACACTAACGTAGCACGCGCCTACACGGTTACACGGTTACACTATCGCGTTAGCACTAACACAGGCGCGCGGACGTCTAGACGTGTTCGACGTTCCGGGGACTACGTAGTAGGATAGGTCACGGACCATCGCCATCTCGCTCCCTCATATAGCCGCGTCTTTAAACCGAATTGGGACAGAGAAATTTGGGCGTAACCCCACCGCCTTAGAGTCGATATTGGTGACGCGAAAAAACCAGGTATAAATTTCGCTTTCAAAGCAGAACGGGGCAGTTGCGAAAGGATGTAAGGGATTCCGCTGGTTTTGGATTGTCGACTCTGCCTTGTGGGTTTAGAGTTGGGAGTCGGGTAATGGGACAGTTAGGTCCTTCCAGGTCTCCCGGTTTTGTCCTTGAGTGGGATAAATTAGTCTTGGGAATAATAATTTATGTAAATCAACATATGTATGGTGTGCACATACGTGGGACAGCTTTTGCCTAGGCTAGAATATGTGATGTGACAACCAATAAGCATTTTGATTCCTTTTCTTATATCATCTGAGATAAATATTTGCTATTTAAATTGGGAGTTTTAATTATGTTTGTCCTGAATATTATTGTCTCTGTGTTCTTAGGGATCTATCTGAAAAGGGTGAACAGAGACATGTGTGATCAGTTGATCACGCGTTATCACCTAGGGAATGTGTAGAACTACCAATTTTTCCTAGTGCGTATTTTTCAGACCCTTTTAACCCTTTTGACACCCACCACATGTTTTGGACACACAACCACCTACCACCCGTCCAGGAGACGTCGGCTCAGAATAAGCTATTGCTTTAATCTTAAAATAATGCGAGGTGATCTGAATTAATCAAACGTATCTTGGAAGAATGAAATATTCATAAAAAAAAATTTACAAAATAATTAATATTCTTTAGTTATAAACACCATTTCATTATAAGATATTTGAGCACAAAATTTAACACAGTTAAAAAATGAGATCAACAAAAATAAGTAGGAACGTAAGAACGAATATAACTTTTGAAATATTTTTTTTATAAAATGAGTTATTAAAAGAACATGTTAAAAAAAAATTAACAAATATACCAAAACAATTATAGAATTACGATCACTCAAATTCATACGCTTAGCCTGATGGTTGACGGGTAGTTAATTTGTATTAGGCCTCCTAAAAAGAATCTACGCAATAATGCCTTGATTCACCTTCCTCCAGCTTCATCAAACTACCGGATGAATACCTTTCTGTGCAGTTTAAAAAAAAATCTCACGCCTTTTATCCCCGAGGGGGTAGGCAGTTTAATAATCTGTGTAAATATTTAGATTTAGATCTATTTAACACTAGGGCTGAAGCAGCGAGACGTTTACTGAGCAGACTTTTTTGACTGGTTTGGTTACGAATTAATGATTATTTTTTTGTAGAAATACAGTAATATGCTGAATGTTTATTACCTAATATTTTTTTAACTACGGAGACTTATTATTGGCTTCCTGTTATACAAGCATTTAGAATGTAGTTATTTATATCTGTTAGTCTAAGTAAATAAAATAAAAATGAATAAATAATGATTTTAGGCTTTAAGTTCGCTGTGTACATTTTCTTGGTACATGAAGTTAAATACATACATAAATGTTACAAAAACTTATTGGTGTCAACAAGAGCAATCTAATCAGAACCTCATATAGGAGGCGGGCTCGCTACCACGGAGCTATCACTGCTCTTCTTTACATATTTAAACAAGCTGCATTTTATACTAAAGTAACTGTTCTCCAAGATTTTATCTACTGAGCCCCGTTCCCGGGGGAAAATTATTTATTATCACCATTGGTGAAATAATTTTCAATATCGGTCAAGTAGTTTCGGAGCCTATTAAGATCAAATCTTTCCTCTGTATGATGTTATTATTAATATAGCTCCAATATTTGCCGTCTTATATACACTATCCTAATAACAAATACTTACTAGGAATAAGTATCAAAGGTACGGAACCCTTAGAACTCGAGTACGTTTTGTAATTGATCTGTTTTTTTCATAAAATTCTCTTATTGAATGTCTGTATAACAGTAATGTACCTATCTACCACAAACAACATACATTATAGATGAATGTAACCTTAATCTGTTATTCTAGCTTTACCTAACATCGAAATTATTACAGGTAGAAGCAGAATATTCTTTAAGACTGCTTCTTACAAATAATTATATAACGTTTTTAATACAAACATAAACAGAAAAAATGTTGCGAAGGTTTGTTATGTAAAAGTATGTTCAATAATATATAGTGCACCGTCTACCCTAGTTCTAATCTCTCAGTTTCATCCATCCTAAAGTTGTCTGGAAGAAATCGCTATTATTATTATTAGCGATTAGACCGCCAATTGTACTTTAGTGAATGTTGGTATCCATATTGTGTTGTTTTTGGTGTACAATAAAGAGTTATTGTATTGTATTGTACAATTATACAACGCGTAACAGAAAAAGCGCAATTCCTCGTATACCCCAATTAGTATATTAATATAAAAAAAATATTATGCAATCGAACTTTGGTTGTGTCTAACCAATTTTTTTGAACATCGATTAATTGATTATTAATCGATGTTCTTCGATAATTGAAAACGATTTCCATAGAAAGCACTAAATTCAGCTACGATAATTCATTTTTATGAAAAATTTTACAGATATTAAAAATAGCTGAAATCGAATAAGTAGTCGATACTGAACAAACTAATTTCAGGAATTGCGCTTATTCTGTTACATGTTGTAATCCGTCTACAAATTAGGTATAACACAAATCGCTTCCCGCCGTCCTGGGAAGCCGGCTTTGAGAAGGAACTATTTTTTTCCCATTTCGAAGCCAGCTACGAAATGATACTAAAACAATCCCAACTCGTAGCCGGCTGCGAAATGGGAAAAGAACAGTCCCATTTCGAAGCTGGCTACCAAATCTAGCTACGAAGTGGGACGAAGGGTATCTTTTGAACTACGCAACGGATTTTGATGCGGTTTTTTTTGTAAAAGAAAGAGCGATTTAATAAATGAAAGTGTTTGTGTCTACACCTGTACACATATTATAAAGAGCAAAAATACGATTTTTTGTTTGTTTGTATCGAACACAGACCAGTTTAAACTGGTCTCTGGTATTGAATAAGCTCCGAAACTACTGGACTGAATTTAAAAATTCTTCCACCAACGGAATGCTAAATTATCTGGGAGTAACATCACTACATAGTATAAAACAAAGTCGCTTTCTCTGTCCCTATATCCCTATGTCGATATGTCACTGTGTTATGCCTTTAAAATTACGCCACAGATTTTGATGCGGTTTTTTTTAATAGATGGAGTGATTCAAGAGGAAGGTTTTAGTATAAGCATTGCACCCGTGCGAAGTCAGGGCGGGTCGCTATTAGGCTATATTTTATACCCGTATTCCTAAAGGACAGTGGGTGAACGCTCGGAATACCTAGTATCATATAAACAGAACGGAAGCAAGGGAGGGTCGAGGAGGGATGTAACCTAATTGATTGTAGTCTTTATAGTGCTCTTCCTTGAAGTCGGTTTGTATTATTTTTATAATTCATGTTGAAAGAAAATGTGTTGTGATTTTATAGTATACAAAACGATGTATTTTACAACATATTCTGTCATATAGATACTTACAAATACGCGGCAGGCGGCGGGCGGCTACTGCCGCGGAGCGCCTGAAGCGGCGCAAATATGCCGACCTCAATAAGGGGTAACAAATTTGTGCCCTTTGCCGTGGAGACCATGGGATGTCAAAGGATCAGCCTATAGCTATCCAGAGAGGGAATGCAGCCAGTCTTCTGGGCACTGTCCCACATGGTTCCTCTTTGAAGGACATTTTTTAAGCTATTGCATAGCTTCTATCGAGGGCCTTGAGCGCGGGGACCGAATCCAGAAATTCCGTAACGAAAAAAAACCTCACGCTCCCCACTCCGACGGGCACGGAGGTGTGGCTTGAAGGCCGTGCATTGTCTAACGTCGTTTCTTTTCGGCAGTCTTGTTGATACAAAATGCTATGCAATAGCTTTACCGCGGCAGTCCCCGAGTGCCACACGTCTTTTTTTTTATTTGTAATTATTGTAAATGAATGTATATTTTCTTTGTAAATAAACTTTTTAGTCAACAAAAAATACATATTATAGCAACAGAAAATCGTCCAGCAAAAATTATATATGAGATCGTAACATATGTGCGTCCTTCTCATCACCTTTATCATAAAGAGAACTTACAGCACACCTGTCCAAACGTAATGCGGGTACGTTATACAAAAGTGTCCCCTGGACACCTATATCCCCCTCCTCCGCCCCCACCACCTGAAACTTTTTCAGGGACACCGTCTCTCAGCGCTTTTAGGTCCTGAATCAAAATGCGGGATCAGTGGGAATAAAGAATAAGCTGTAATGTAGATCTGAGGATGGAAAAGGCCTTTGACGACGGCCATTTTCTGAGGGATTTCAACAAACATACTCATCATTCTCAGTTGGTCCTGCCTTGTCAAATGAGTTACTTTTTATGATATGTCAAAACAAAAATTGATTGAGCAGTGATAGCAGTTTTTCAAAAACTTACTTACATATTTATCACTAGCTCGACGGTGAAGGAAAACATCGTGAGGAAACCCGCAGGTCTCAGAATTAATTCTGAGACATGTGTAAATAGACCCGGTCCGGCGATGGGCTCACCACCTATCACATTTAGGGGTCCAATGTATCTCGTGAAATGTGGGTATATCCAGTAATGGAATACCTCTGCCTACCCCCTCGGGGATGAAAGGCGTGAGATTTTTTTTTTAAATTTATTACGGAAAATGTACTTAGTACTGACTTTGTGACGTCATCATTTTTAGTGCTCCATAGCATCACTTTTTTGATTGTTTTATTATTTTAAAATATGTTATATAGTCAAAATCTAATAAATATTAGACGACCAGACACGAAAACCACAAACACGGTCATGCACACAAATGTTGGGCCCGAGTGGGGATCGAACTTGTGACCTCAGACTGAAGACAGGGTCTCTACATTGTTTTCGAGTTCCAGCATAAACTTACCGTTGTCACAACAAATACCTTTTAGTGACGCTCAATCACCACATCCCTTAAAACAGTTAATATAACTCCAGTACTAAATTAAATAATCGTTATAGCGATAACTCACCCGACGGTAACGTAGCTCCATTTTGTTACGTCAAAATTTCCCCACATAACCCTTATATATTAAATTATATTGTAAAAAGCTTCCTAGACGGCCGCCCACCCACCCTGGCCGTCTGAAGGTCGCGGGGGTAGGCCGTTCACCCTCGGGCCCGTCTACACTCACACAATGTCACCCTCAGTCACCTACAGACACCTCGTTACAGCTGCGTTAAGATAGTGTGCGTTCGGAAAACTCAATAGCATCCGAGTTTTCACGTACACCCGTAGCTGTGTGAACTCTACCGTGGCTGTGTGAAGGTTTTTTCAGGTGTTATTAATAAGTGGCGGTGTAACGGTTTATAGGTCTTCTTTGTTGTTTATTTGAGCGTAAACGCTTCGGAATTTACAGGATCACACACGATCTGCGGGCGTATTCACGGAGATTCGACATTCGATGTTCGACCCGGAATCGGAAAATCTATCGAAAGGTTTCGAGATGACCGATGTGATATTTGACATAAGGATTCGACAGATTTTCGAATATCGAATCTCCGTGAATACGACCGCTGATCACGCAGGTTGATGCTTTTCTTTGATAGGGGAAATAAATTCCAATTTATAAGGACATTGATTGTAATTAGAATACCGAAAAATCAGAATTCGTGTAATATGTACTGCAAAGTTTAAACACTACCGTCTTTCTGGTGCAGTTGGTTTCCTAAGTTGCCTATGACTCGGGAGATGAAAACGGTATGACGGATTGTGAACTGCAAGGTGCCATACTTTGCAGTTCACAATCCGTCATACCGTTAAGGCTACAAGTAGGAAGTAATCGAGTACAATAGTCATTTATTTTACTGAATAAAGTAACTGTCAAGAGTAAGCAACTCCGCTTTAGGTTTTATAGGGTACTTTTTCCTGGGACTGCTTCTTCGTTACCCTAGCATATTCCATCAAAATCGGTTCAGAGATTTAGCCGTGAAAAGATAACACACAGAGTTCTTTTTGCTTTTGTAACATTCATATGGACAGCAATCTTATATTTTGCTTTTTTCATTCTTCTTTAATTTGAAAAAAGGAGCTCCATTAAAACATCATAATCTTTTTCTAGACCACGCTCAACATTGGTTAACTTTAGTGATCATTAGACACCAAAGAGATTAATTTGATACACAACTTTGAAGCATGTTTGAAGCTCAAGCGTCATGTCAGTTAGTATGAACAAGAGCTGTAATTCGGTCGAAATTGTACTAGACTTATACCACTTGGAATAACTTTTCGGCTTCAAATTTTCCTCGCTTTGTCCCCTCTATGCCCTATTATATTTTAATCTCTTTGTTAGACACCCACAAATAACGATACAGGCGCGTTCTCATTATTCTTATATACCTATTATATCTAAACTATGTACCTTCGACCATTTTGGCTGGAACATAATAGACAAGTAAATTATATTGTAGCCCAGGCAATAGATCAAACAAGGTCTCATCGACCTAGGTATCTACGATACCGATAAACCCAGGTATTCACTGATAACAGAACTTGAGCATTACATACATACATACATAATTTCACGCCTATTTCCCATTTGGGTAGGCAGAGACAACAGACCGCCACTTGCTACGAACCCGGCAGATCTCTCGTGCTTCCTCTACATCCATCAAACGACTCATGCATGCTCGTCGGTTTCGGGTACTCTTTATCTGGCTTTTCTTCAATACATCGCCGCTCTGGTCGATGTAGGTACGCCTAGGTCGCCCTCTACCGACTCGCCCATTCACAACACCCTTGTATATTTGTCTCGTTAGACGACTTTCATTCATCCGCTCATTTAACTTGAGCATTAAAGCAGAGATAACTGCTAAAATAGCAACGCTACATTACTACTTTTCATGCGACAGCGTCCGACAATTTCACGGGCAAAAGTTATTACATATGTATTGAAAAATAAAATACCACACATTAGTAAAGATTTTACTTTCCTACGATAGAGGCAACGGTAAAAAAAGAGTTTGAAAATTCCCACGGGAACGGGGAAAACGAAATCCTTGCGGGCAACGCAACTCTACAACACCAATCACGCATCCACAGACCGACCGCGTCCACCATGCACCTAACCTCAAGACGAAATCTCCGAATATTATTATCTTAATAATCCGGTAACGTGTATTCAGTGCCCTTTATATGAATACTAATTAATAACATGTATAACCTTTGTGATAAGGCACCTTATTTTCATAGCAACAGCTGAGGCCAAGGGTGAGTGCTGAATATTTCAGCGGTCCCGAGTCTAGAAGTCTATGCCGGAGTGTGTAGATCTAGCTTTAATTATGTAATCACGTATCATTTGTCCTTGGAAGTTATTAATGTTGGACGGCTCGTTCTGGGGAGGCCTGCTCATGATCAAAGAAAGTATTATTTGGGCCTCAGACATACCATAGTGAAAAATCAAATTTAGTTTCCAATTCCGAAAAAAAAAATGTCCTACTATACCTTCTTTGCCGAGATGTTAATTATATCGCTGCCTTACATCTAAATAATTACTAAAATACGGCGAGTAGCCAACGCTTGCACAGTGCCCTTGAGTTTCTTGCTGGCTCTTCTCGGGGTACTGCATTTGGAACCAGCAACTCGTCGGTGGAGTTGGGCTGCTGTTAACATTTAGCCAATCTTCATGGACGAGTTTAGAGTGTGTTGTTATTAGACTATTGACTTTTCTAAGTGTATTTTCTATACCTACTGGAAGTAACTGAATTTGTATAGTGACTGGGCAAGCTTTGGCTACATCATAAGGGTCTAGACACACGGACCGCAATTCAACTGCAATTCGACCCCAAAACTGCAGTTTCAGTGCAGTTTGAATGCACTTGGCACGACTGCAATGAAACTGCAATCAAACTGCGCGTTGGTGTGCGGTTGGCTTGCAGTTTCATTGCAGTCGTGCCACTGCATTCAAACTGCACTGAAACTGCAGTTTTGGGGTCGAATTGCAGTTGAATTGCGGTCCGTGTGTCTAGACCCTTACTTACCACTAGTGGCTTTGTAGAACGTAAATATCAGTCGAATAAAATGACAAATGTATGTTAGAAACGCAGTGTTACTAAATTTAAATCAAAATAACATAAAAACACAGTGACAGCTCTTGACAGCTGTCACTGTCACCGGTAGTCGATGACTGAGGACGGTGAGACAGCGTCCCTTGAGCATGCCACTTGACGTTTCACATGGCCGTCAAAACCCGCGTCTGCGCAGCTTATTTGGTAGGAATTAACAGGAATTTGTTTTACGTTCTGGAGAATTCTCTGTTGGTTACAGTTTGTGATCTACGCTTTGGATTGATGGAAAGGTTATTGATTTTTATTATTTATGTAATTAATAATCATACAATACACTTAGCGCTATAAGCATTTCCCCACAAAACTGTGTTAACAGTTTGACTGTGGGATCGGCACTCTCTCTTTCTATATCACTAGCGACCCGCCCCGACTTCGCACGGAGCCAATGCTTATACTAAAACCTTCCTCTTGAATCACTCTATCTAGTCAGTCAGTCATCCAGTTTATCATTTTATATATATACATAAAAGTACTTAGAACAGGAATAGGATACCATACCTCTACCAAAAGGTTAACCTACGTCCTCAATACACCTCTGTCCTAGTTTAAAATAGGCTTCCATTAGGGATACACTTTCGTGTGTTCCGGTAACTGATAACGGAGGGGTAAAAGCGGTCAAATAGACCCAAAGGTAAATGAGGACCTAGGAACGCTGAAAATTGAGAGGTTGTAGTGTATTTTAGTATAACTTAAAACTGATTAGGTAACATTATCTGAGACTCGTAGATGCGCAGCGTTGTTGGGTACTCGGATTTAAATTTTCCCGTTCCTATGGGAGTTTATTGACTGAAAACTATAACACCTAGAGTTTTAGGCACCGGCACAACATATTTTGGGAAATTTCCACGTGTACAGGAAAAAACGATCTTCCGCTAAATGATCCATCTAATCCGGTCTCTATGGTAGGTGATCAATTGAAACTTTTGTAACCCAGATGAACGTAGAATCCACTTCACACCACTTTCTTCGTATACTACATAAAGCTATGAAAATAGCGACAATAACAAAGTATACAGTAGATTTTATATCATACTGTATTATCTGACATGCAATTATCTCGTTTCTCTGTCACACGTTAGTTGTGTCCATATTTCTATCTCAGTTGAACAAGCAATGCAGTTTCACTTAAAGTCACGCGATGTAGAAGAATTACTGCAGTTTGTAATATTCGTATTGTTTAGAATATTTCAAAACAGGAAAATATCCCCGAGGGAGTCGGCAGAAGTATTCCATTCCTGGAAGAACCAGTATATTTTGGGACCCCAAAATTTGACTGGAGGTGAGCCCATAATTTTTTTTCGATGTTTCCTCGTGATGATTTTCCTTCACCATCGAGTTAGTGATAAATAGTTTTTGAAAAACTCATTAGTAAATGCCTAAAACGTCATTCGAACATAAGCCTCGCGCATGAGAAGGGAACTCACAAACCACAGGGCAAAAGATTTTTTTTTTTTCGAATTCGGTTCATATTTGACGGAAATATGAAATTAAAATACCAAAAAAACATACGCTTTAAATAACCACCTACTCCTTTAATGAAGTCGGTTAAAAACATGCCGTATCACTGTTTATTTCGAATTTGTCTGTCAGATAAATTTTATCGAAATTGTAAAATATAAAGTTCCTGCTCAGACAAACGTTTAACAACGTTAAATAAATATAACCTCCGTCTAACATTTAATTAAGTCTTGGTAAATATTTGAACAAAGATTCCGTGTTTTGCGTTTCTAATAAAATGTACTTTAGAAGCCTCAATTGAGCTATTAATGTTTTTGTTCTGTTTGGGGAAAAGATTATGGTACCATGAGGCCTAGAGGTGCAGTTTAACGAGCTTTAGGTGACCAGAGGGCTAGCAGTTATTAAACCTATCCAAAGATAATACAGCCAGCTTCATGTAATCATTGTCAATATTTTGTTTATTGAAATTGTGAAAACCGCAGGTCCCAGAATTAATTCTGAGACATATGTAACAGACACGGTCCGGCGATGGGCTCACCTATCACGTTTAGGGGTCCAAAGAATATCTCGTGAAAGTGGGTATATCCAGAAATGGAATACCTTTACCTAAACCCCTTGGGGATAAAAAGCATGAGTTTCATTTTTTTTGGAAATTATTATATAAAAGTTACGAGTACAGAATGGGTTAGCGAAGCTATTCCATTTCTAGTAGAACCTTTATGTTAATATGTATAAATACGTTGATATGACTCTAATATATCTTTTTTTCTTTTCAGGTAAGTGGCAGTGCGCCACTATTAGCTGTACTATAAGACTACGCACGTTCACGGATTGAATCGTCTGTAAGCGATAGAGTAAAATATTTAATTTCACACCTACGCGATGTGAAATATCATCTGACAAGTTTTGTATGTGTGTAACTCGCCTTTCTACGTCATATACATACAAATTTTGTAAGGGATCGAGACAAGTGACTCTCTATAATGTATAGACGTTTAAAGAAAAAGTTTATTTCTAGGATTTTTTTTTTTCTTCAAAACTCTTTGGAGATAACATTAAAAGTCAACAGTTGCTAGGATACTATTAAAATGCGACAGAATTAAAAGAAATTAAATTTACCCAACATCAAAAAGTACCGTCACTGACGTAATTTTACAAGCTCTTATTTAACCTGCAATGTTTCTGTGTCAGTATTGAAATTTGACACTATGTAAGTTCGCTGACAATGCCATATGGTATCGGGTTGATCTGATGATGGAGCAGGAAGGTGGATAGTGGAACTCCCCAAAATCGTCTTCGTCGTCTCGTAAACTCCCCGAGTTCTGCGGGCGTATTCACGGAGATTCGAAACTCGATATCGGAAAATCTGTTGAATCCTTATGTCAAATATGACATCTGTGTATAGCCCATCGAGAAACCTTTCGACAGATTTTCCGATTCCGAGTCGAATATCGAGTATCGAATCTCCGTGAATACACCCGCTGGCTCATTTGAATTGTTGCGACGATTGCTATACATACGCATTTTTTAGTTTTCTTAAACTACAATTTATTAATCAGTAAGTATCTTTTGCAACCTATAATAAAATGAAGTCGCTTTCCGGGTTTTGTAAGCTTTTAAATCACCCAAAGGACTTTGATGTGGTTATTACTAATAGAAGAACGATAAACGAGAAAGGTTTTTAAATCAGAGTTGCTAGTCACTACCATCACTACTATGCATCACTATCACTACATAGTATAGAACTAAGTCGCTTCCCGTCTGTTTGTGCCTATGTCTGCTTACATCTTTAAAACTATGCAACGGATTTTGATGCGTTTTTTTTTATACATAGAGTGATTCAAGAGGAAGGTTTTTATATACCACATAAATTGAAGCTAGGGCGGGTCGTTAGTTTTAATTATAAGATTGTCACTTGTCTAGTTTATAAAACATCATACAAAGTTATACTAAAATCGGAATAACTAACACCAGTGCGACGTGTGTGTGAATCGCCTGAAATTACTAAGTGTAAGTACAACCTAAGTCATTAAACTAAGCACTTCTTGCTGCCAGCGAAAGCTGCCTTCGTTCCAAATGAAAATGGCGTTCAAGCTAATTTGTTATATCTATAAATCGACGAACAGTTACAAATGTCTGTTCAACATACTTTATAAATAATAACTACATACAAACTAAGATGATTTTTAACTTACTTCAAAAAAAGGAGGTGGTTATAAATTCGATTGCATGTTTTTTTTATGTTTGTTACCTCAGAACTTTCGACTGGGTGAACCGATTTTGATGATTCTTTTTTTATTTGAAAGCGGGTGCTTCCTCATCCCATTTTAATTTAGTCAATAGCAATGACAATAGTATAAATGAGAAAACCATCTAAGTAGAAGTCGATTTTTTTACTCCTTAGAGTTCAATGTTCCATCCATATTACTGGACCGATTTTCAAAATTCTTTCACAAATAGAAAGCTAGAAGATCCCTAAGTAACATAATTTTATTCCCACAGGATCGGGAACTACGCGGGTGAACCGCTAGTATTTAATAACCTGATATTATTTACGTATTTTTTCATGTTGTGTCGCATGTCTGTTTGTTAGCAGTGAGGACGTATTATGATCTGAATGTACATTCTTTGTCTACTGTTAATTTAGCTGATGGTATTCTTTGTACATTAAATAAATACCGTGAAAAGCCATGGTGAGTCGATAGTAATCAAATATGCCGTTCAGTTTACAAGTAAGGATGAAAATCAGTGAGGCTCGGGTTCGAATCCTGGCATGTACCAATGAGTTTTTCAAAAATTTACGTACATATTTATCACTAGCTCGACGGTGAAGGAAAACATCGTGAGGAAACCCGCAGGTCTCAGAATTAATTCTGAGACATGTGTAAATAGACCCGGTCCGGCGATGGGCTAACCACCTATCACGTTTAGGGGTCCAATATATCTCGTGAAATGTGGGTATATCCAGTAATGGAATACCTCTGCCTACCCCCTCGGGGATAAAAGGCGTGAGATTTTTATTCTTTTTTTATTTTTTTACAAGTACTCAGTCTACCCGTAAACTGAAAGAATCACAAACTAAACAGACGTCACCACAAAAACCAAAGACAAACCTATCAATAGCTCATAATCACACAACTTTCCATCATAATACAAATGCACTCTCCCATTCATAGACTTTCGTTTGCTCACACTAGCGCGTGCGTGTAGGCGTCTGTGTGCAGGAAGAAAGTGCATTCTGGTTGCACGGGCGGTTAGGCGAGGGAAACTTGACAGTGGCGTGTCTGCAGGGTATGCGGTCTTAGGTTATATCGTAAGACGCGTACATACGTTCAATTCTTTTATGCAATAATTTTGTTTTATGAAATCGGATGCTTTTATTTTATGAGTTGGGCTGCTGTTTGCATTTAGCCAATCTTCATGGACGAGTTTATAGTACCTTTTTTAACTACAGAAAAGATTTTTTTTTTGTTTGACGGTAATTTTAAATAATTGGTCAAGGAAGCTTTCCCTTAGCACTGCGCAAGACGACAGCTAATAAAAATTATGTCATGTAACCCAATTTTGTATTATGCAATGATTCTTAAAAAAAATGTGGCTGGAGTTTGTTGAGCTGTGAGTGGTATAGATAATTAGTATTTACCATCAATGTGTGAACTTAACCTTTTAGTTTTACATTTATAATATTTAGCAGGATATGTATTCATTAGTACCTTCAAAATCAGACATAAAATCCTGGTTAACCCACATAAATATCTTCGGACGGGATCCCCACGCGCGCGCCTCGTGTGCGCCCAACCGTGCGCCCGCGCAACCGACTGCACTTGCGCCAGTAAACTTGTAACAGTTAGCGGTCTATTATTACGTGTTTCCCTTTCGCGAGGAAAGCTACTGTAGCCGGTTCCCACGATTACTGCTGCGTCGGTCATTTGGTTGACAGCTAAAAATTACACTACGATACCCGATCATCATCTTCGTTACTGCCCACTGCTGGGTTTGCTTTTTTTATGTGTAGCTAACTTTTGACAACGACTTCTCTCGTATAGATCTATGTTATCTTCCTGCGATGCGAGATGGGCTGCTGTTTACATTTAGCCAATCTCCATGGACGAGGAGTACCATGTTATAAGGCTATTGACTTTTTATAAGTGTAAATTTTGATTACCTACAGAAATAAAAGCATTTTCATTTTCAATTTTTTTCACAAACATTTGTTTTTGGGGCAAAAACTAGTACAAATACAAATAATTCCGATTCCAAATTTATTATATTCGCTTCTAATTGATGTTGTTAATAACCTTTTCTTGAATAAAACAGTATCTTTAGATAAATTTTGTAAACTATCTAAAGGGGTCCCAAATCCCGAGAAACGTTAATATCAGATGATAACTTAGATTTACTTGTTATTAGTTAACTGACAGATAGTCTAGACTGGGACCTTGAGACCTGGATTCGTGTTAGTTTAGATCAAACATACGAGTAGACCCTCGTTACAATTATTATGTACAAGAGATTCCGTACATCAAAGAGCGTATTGAATATTATTATAATATGGAGTATATTATAATAATATTCAAGTTCACACGTTACTGTAATACTAATTAGTATACATGCTATATGGTGTTGTAAAAGTATGTTTACTAGCATTTGCAGGCGGCTTTGTCCGCGATTTAATAGACCTCAAGTTGGTTCTCCAACTACCTCTATACTAATAACATAGACTAAAAACCGACTTCAACTTATATAGTTTCTCATGGACGCCATTTTAAGAACTGGACCAAATTATGGGACCACACGGGAAGCACCAGATTTCAAACAAAAAAAGAATTATCAAAATCGGTTCACCAAGTCGAAAGTTCTGAGATAACAAACATAAAAACACATCCTCACTGCTAACAGACTTTAAAAAATACACATGAGTTTAAGATAATGTGACACAACATGAAAAAGGTTATTAAATACCAGCGGTTCACCCGCGTAGTTCCCGATCCTGTGGGAATACGGGAATAAAATATAGCCTATGTTACTTAGGTTCTTTTAGCTTTCTATTGGTGAAAGAATTTTGAAAATCGGTCCAGTAATATGGATGGAACATGGAACTATAAAGAGTAAAAAAATCGACTTCAACTTTTATGGTTTTCTCATTTATACGTTTGTCATTGTCATAGACCAAATTAAAATGGGACCACGGGGAAGCACCCGCTTTCAAATAAAAAAAGAATCATCAAAATCGGTTAACCCAGTCGAAAGTTCTGAGGTAACAAACATAAAAAAACACGCAATCGAATTGATAACCTCCTCCTTTTTTGAAGTCGGTTAAAAATCAAGTTGTTCGGTTGCCCCGTGACTAACCTACAAAAAGTCGCATTTATAATATTAGTTGTATTTTAGGCGGGTTTATAATTGCGTGTTTACGATCTGAGCAGCTTAGAACATACTTAAAGTAGAACTTTCAAGAAGTAGACGTGACACAAAAGACTTGTAGGTCTCTGAAAAGCGTAATTGTATATACTATAATTTAAGATAGTCCATCACAAATGCTGAAATCTGAAAGAACAAAACCTGCAAACTTTCGCCAATGAAACTAAGGTTTAAATTTAAAAAAAACAGTTGAGAGCTGAATATTCTAAGAATCAAGCGTTTACTACATTGTTTATTTCCCTTGCCTTCTCAAGGCTGGCTTTTACTTGTGTTGCAAACAAACGAGCAAGGAGCAGTAGAGTGGAAGAAGTCATTCATTAAATATTATATAGGTATAATAGAGCCGTCTCAAGCTATCCCATATAGTTATGAGACCTATATTGCGAATGTACTAGCAAAAGCCAATGAGATTAAAATATAAGTTAGGGCATTGGGAATATTTGTCGAATTATATTATAGACTAGCAGTGATAGCCCGGACGGTTAAAGAGCCGGTCGAAAATCATTGAGGCTCGGGTTCGAATCCTGGCATGTACCAATGAGTTTTTCAAAAACTTACTTACATATTTATCACTAGCTCGACGGTGAAGGAAAACATCGTGAGGAAACCCGCAGGTAAATAGACCCGGTCCGGCGATGGGCTCACCACCTATCACGTTTAGGGGTCCAATGTATCTCGTGAAATGTGGGTATATCCAGTAATGGAATACCTCTGCCTACCCCCTCGGGGATGAAAGGCGTGAGATTATTATTATTATTATTTATTATTATTACTTTTTCCCACTTGTAATAACTTTTGGCTTTCAATTTTCCTCGCTTTGCCCTATTATATTTTAATCTTTTTGGTACGAGCCTATAAACATTATACATGGTAGATACTTTACTAGAGTGCGGAAACTGACGCTGACAAATGTAGATAATTGACCTAATTTTATTTAGTCGCATTGTAATGTTTGCATTTTTTACCTACACTCTTGACAGACACCTGTCCCTTTCTTAATTATTCGTTCCGTATCATCTTTCTCTGTCGTTGTTGTATCCTATAAATACGATAAGAAGTAAGGATTCGTAGCCACTCGTAGCAGATCAATATCCAAACGCGAGCAGTATGAATACAAGCCATAATATCTCACGCCTTTCATCCTCGAGGGGGTAGGCAGAGGTATTCCATTACTGGATATACCCACATTTCACGAGATACATTGGACCCCTAAACGTGATAGGCGGTGAGCCCATCGCCGGACCGGGTCTATTTACACATGTCTCAGAATTAATTCTAAGACCTGCGGGTTTCCTCACGATGTTTTCCTTCACCGTCGAGCTAGTGATAAATATGTACGTAAGTTTTGAAAAACTCATTGGTACATGCCAGGATTCGAACCCGAGCCTCACTGATTTTCGGCCGGCTCTTTAACCGTCAGGGCTATCACTGCTGTTACAAGCATATATATATACAAGCCATCTTTACTTTAATATTTTTGCTGTTCCCAGCAACTTCATCAACAACTCCTCTGCGCAGTATGACTTCACGCAGCTAATAAGTACGGATCGCGCATCGCGTTTCCCCGCGTTCGCTCGTTTTTCTGCGCAGAACAATGTCATAATTGCCCCCGCGTCGGTTTCCACTTTCAATTTCGCTCGCGGACGCTAAGCGCAAAAACTGCGCCGCTATGCGCTACCCGTTTGCTGTACCGTGCGCAGTTGCATCTGAAGCATCGTGTTGTTAAAGTCTGAGGAAAGCATTGAAGTCACGTGTCAGAGTTTTGAAGTCACATATCCATGTTTTGAAGTCATATATCGATGCTTTGAAGTCATAAGTCGATGTTTTGAAGTCATATATCGATGATTTAAAGTCACGTGGTTGTTTTGGATGTTTTTATTTACCTAGTCAGGTTATGCCAGTTTCATTGTAACCTAGTAGGGGACTCGGTCCCTAATTTTGAAACACTTAATTCATTACATATTTTAGATTGATCAGTATCTACTGAACCTCTCAAGGCTAAAGGCTACTGTTTCAGATAAATTGGATTTCTGGACATCCTTTCAATGCCAGTTTTGCTAAAAGCGAATCCTGGAAAACTGGAAACTATTGATTTGACAATATTCCCTCCGGTTATTTCCCGGTAACTTGTATTATAAGCCTCTCAAATGACTGACTTCAGGATTTCCAATTAGACCTAAATCTATTCGAACAAAAGTCTGTGAGACGCCTTTGTCTTTATCAAGTCATTTTAAATGACAACCTCTGTCTCACATCAGAGCAAGCCTACCTAAGTACCTTACATAATAAAAAAGAAACATGTATTGTTGAGGCACTCAATTAGGGTCGCTATATCTCTAACTTGAGAGATCTATTTATGAAAAGTCTTTTTTTTTTGTGATAAAAAAAGGGGGCAAACGAGCAGACGGGTCACCTGATGGTAAGTGACGTCCGTCGCCCATGGACACCTGCAACTCAAGAGTCACAACTGCGTTGCCGACCTTTGAGGTGGGAGTAGGGGGAGGGGAGGGGAGAGGAGAGGAGGGGGATGGGGAGGAGATTTGTAACATTTTTCTATATATCTTAGTAAAAATTATCAGCGATACCTCCTATCTGGAGGTAAGACATAAGCAACTTTTAATACTGGAACGTGGACAAAGTCGCAACCAATGGGTAGTGTATTATAAATGTAGAAATTACTTACACATTCATGTTTTTTAGCAGCGCCAAAGTAGTATGATATGACATTTGGACATCAATATTATCGAAAAAGAGCAGTGATAGCCCGGACGGTTAAAGAGCCGGCCGAAAATCAGTGAGGCTCGGGTTCGAATCCTGGCATGTACCAATGAGTTTTTCAAAAACTTACGTACATATTTATCACTAGCTCTACGGTGAAGGAATATATATTATATTATCGAAAAAACTGGTCGTGCTATAATAGACGAGTTCTCAATTTAAATTAAAATAAATAAACAAAACTTTTGAGGCTGCTGAGTTTTGGATATCATCTCAGATTATTTAAAGGTATTTATAGGGCCTACTAAAACTAGTTATACTTAATTCCTTTATGTATTTTCTAAATAATCAGAAATAAAATTCTATTTATAAACCAAAACGTTGAGCGACATGGCTTCAGGTCGTCACATGGCGGTAAATAAGTGTGAAGGCATCAATGGCAACCAATGACAGAGAAAATTAATATGTACCAAAACTAATTCCGACCATTTTGATCAAATGATGAAAGTTACAAAAAATATGTAGGTATTTTAATTTAGTTTTTTTTGTAATTCATTTATACAGATTTTTGTAGATTGCTTTCTAACGTCATCATCAATAGTTATTTCTTTATTAGTCACGCTGTCAAACAGGCTTTTCATGAATCTACGCATTACTTACAAATGACGGATGATAGTCAAATCAAATAAAATGTTTTTATTCAATATAGGGACTTATAAGTCCTCTTATTGAGAGTCATTGCAACTCCATCGCTTCGGTATGTATAGTTGAGAAGAAGCGGGTCAAGAAACTCCTCAACACATTATTCTTTAAAACAATCAATATAATACGAAGTACAAGTTTGTAAAAAGAATATATAATAATATCTCATGCCTTTTATCCCCAAGGGGCAGAGGTATTCCATTTCTGGAAATACCCACGTTTGACCAGTATATGTATTATTTAGACCCCTTAACATGATAGGCGGTTAGCCCATCGAGACCACGTCAGACCGGGGTTAGTAAAATCTTCGTAAACAATTTTTCTGATGCCAGTACTCAACGTTTGTTTACAGTTTTCACTCT
Source organism: Ethmia dodecea (assembly GCA_963855545.1). NCBI lineage: Eukaryota > Metazoa > Arthropoda > Insecta > Lepidoptera > Depressariidae > Ethmia > Ethmia dodecea. The sequence goes on from OY979440.1 coordinate 18,161,270, forward strand.
CTATATTTTTCTCGAGTGAAAATTCCGCGCTGGCTGCGTGCGAGCTAGTTTTTGTGGACGGTACATAGCTGACATGTTAGGATTAGTAGATCATGCCACCTCCTTGTTGTTTTTAATTAATGTCTTAATTAGGGAAATTAGTAAGTTAGTAACTACTCTTTATTGTACACCGATAAGTATATACAACATGTAACAGAATAAGCGCAATTCCTGAAATTAGTTTGTTCAGTATCGACTACTTATTCGATTTCAGCAATTTTTTATATGTGTTACATTTTTCAAAAAAAATGAATTATCGTAGCTGAATTTAGTGCTTTCTATAGAAATCGTGCTATTATTAATCGATATTTAAGAAAATTTGTTAGACACAACTAAAGTTTGATTACATCATATTTTTTTTATATTAATATACTTATTGGGGTGTATGAGGAATTGCGCTTTTTCTGTTACGTGTTGTATAAAATATACCTACTAGATATTAAGTATAGCAAAGATATTTTTATTGTGACAAAATTACGTCAAAAATTAATGGGATTAGTAACATACAGTGAGCATTCTGGTATACTGACTTCAACGAATAGAACTAAAAATATCATCAATATACACAATTTTTAGAAATTATTGTATATTTCTTGAAAAGTGCTCTACCGATTTCGTGATTAAGTGGGACCACCTCTGAAATACAAAAAGTAACAAAAAGCTAAAAGGGGTTATTTCGTGTATAAATATTCCGTGATTCCTGTAATTTCCTTAAACCAACAACCATTTGGTCAATGTTTCAAGTTCTGTTCCTTAATACCACTTGCTGGCTGAAACCGAACCCTTTGAGACTAGAAACGCAATTTAAATGGAAGTGAGCAAAATATTTATTTTATACTTCGATTTGACTAACATTACATTTACTGAAATTTAATATTACTTGTACTATTTTATATATTTTTTACTAACGAGTGATCAGCGGCGTTCCGTGTCCGTTCCCGTGGGAATTTCTAAGAATCTCTACTACGTCGCGGGCTCAATCCCCGCTCGTGGCCAACATTTGTGTTCCTGAACATGTATATTGGCTCTGTGTCTGGACGCCTATAGTCCAGTCAATAGTCCTATATCAGTGTATGTCTATCAGTTGTTTAGTACCCGTAGTACAGGCTCTGCCTACTTTGGGACTAAATAACCGTGTGTAAATTGTGTCCCACAAGTTCATTTTATTTTTAAATCCCTTTTTAGTGCTTACTTACATTTCAATGCATATTCTAATGCACGAAAATTCCCCGGAAGACACAACTATTTTGGCTCTTAACGGAGTTGTACGTTACACTAAACTCTACAATTTCGTTACAAAAATCCGCTTCTATTCCGTTCCGAAAATAATAGCATAAAAATAATAAATCATTTATTCAGGTTAAATAAACTCACTTATATAACAACATTCTTGTGCCTAACTGCAAAATGGGTAGACTTAGCTAATTACTTGTTAACTACATCTTATTGCTTATGGTGTTAACTTCAGTCTAATTTTTTTAAGAGAAACATTTTACTTTTAAATTAAACATTCTAAATGATTCACATTCCCTAATATCATACATAAAATGTACTAGTGTATGTATTGACTAAGAATGTTCCGCCGCAGCCAAGGCGACATCAATTGAGACACAAACACTTGTAGTGTTTGATCAGTCCGTCTGTCTCTCTATCTGGAGTACCGTTTATCGCTTCAATGTCCAATAAATAAATCATAAAAGTCGTCAATTACGACAGACAAAATGGGGCTCTCTGTTGAAGGGTCTAGTTATTATATTATAGCCAATCGTAAGGCTACGTCGCAGCCTATGGATATATCGATATTTTTAGACATAGTTAATTGATCTATGTACTTAAGAGTGCCTGGGAATTAGATTTTGTCTTTGCCTATCCCAACGGAAAGAGGCGTGGGATTGAGTATGATTGAAGTATTTTTTAGGGTTCCGTACCTCAAAAGGAAAAAACGGAACCCTTATAGGATCACTTTGTTGTCCGTCTGTCCGTCCGTCCGTCCGTCTGTCAAGACCCTTTTTCTCAGGAACGCGTGGAGGTATGAAGCTGAAATTTATATCAATTACTCAGGTCTACTGTCCCTTGAAGCTGTGAAAAAATCAAACTTCTAAGCCAACGCGATCAAAAGATACAGCCGTTTATGCCGCAAATTTTCGACACTTGCAAGGGAATCAAAACCTACAGGGTGCTTCCCGTGAACTCAGAATCTTGAAATTTGGTACGAAGCAACGTCTTATAGCATAGATAAAGGAAAAATTACGAAAACCATAAATTTGCAAGGTTGTACGGAACCCTCGGTGCGCGAGTCCGACTCGCACTTGGCCGGTTTTTTTCCATCAGGCCAACTGTATAATGATATACTAAATTTGGTTCTTCTAAAAGGGTTCTTCGATATTCCCTTGGAAACGGGAAAATCGGGAGCCAACCATTTCCAAATGCGACAAATAGCGGGTTCGATTCTGCATTACAGCGCCTAAACTTATTTTAGTTTAGTCCTGTCATTTTCTTTCTCATAGAGAAGAAAAGAGACGAGTGATATTTAGTCCTGTCAAATTAAAATTTGTCGTGTCAACTTAGGCATTTCATAACGTGTTTAGTGCGTAAATAAGTCACGACTAAAATACAGCCTCTGACAGGACTAAATTCGGTAGGTTATCTTCTATCCCTTTTCTTTTTTTGAGGTAAAATAAAGACAGGAATAAACTAAAATAAGTTTAGTCGCTGTAATGCAGAATCAAACCCAGCGTCTAGTTTAAAAAATTCTAACTTCTATTCCGTCTGTCCACTGTACTAACCTTGAATGCAATATCAACCGCTAAACGCACTAACATACATAACCTAACTCAATGTACCTTAAGCATTAGTGACTCGCTATCCTGCCACCGCACTACCTACCTCAACACTAGTGAAGTCTAAAAATACACGCAAAAAACCACCATAGACCAGTCTTCCTGTGCTAATCGATGCCAATTACAACTAATGTATAGTCCGTAAGGATGTTATTTGTCCCGTAAAATATTTGTTGTTTTATTAGGACTATATCTGGATTTGTGAATGACAGCTATATATCAGTCTCAATTGCAAGTGTATAGAAATATTAGTCCCGTAATATTTGCTCTCACCAATATTGTCAAAAATAAACTAAAAGAAAGGATAACGATATTTAGATTTGTAAAGAACTGATACTATGATAATATGTCGTCCTTTGTAATCAAAAATAAATAAATAATGTCATGTGTCCCGTAATATGATTCCATAATATAAAAAATTTTTTTCAATTACTCTGCGTCTGTCTCGAAAAATTAGAAAATTGCTCTACCGATTTTAATGTTTTTTTTTGTATGTTTAGTTTAGATTCCCTGAATGGTTTAGATTCACAATTGAACCCGTTAGGTGGCACTGATAGCGCTGACAGGACAATGTCCAACGGGGCCACTAGTAATTCCATAAAATCTATTATTTCTTTAATCAGTTTACATCTCCTCTCCCTACCTTTACACAACTAAATCAATCCCACCCACAAAAACATCTCATCAAATCTCCGTGACACTTTTAAATCGCTTAATACTGGCAACCCTATTTGCGTATGTGTGCGTCGATGCAAACCGCGGTGCACCAGTGTGGGTGCGCGGGCGCACGACAGCGCGTAACCTTGAATCCGTACATCGACTGCACTTGTTGCAAGGCCAGTTCGGAAACCTATTTCTAATTAGACTTGTGTTCAAGTTTATAATGATAATTATAAAAACTGATCAAGTGATGCACAGTTTAAGTGTTCTGCTAACAAAGTGATTGTAACAAATATTTGTCAATAGCAACTTCCATGATACCTTTTCATGGACACAATTCAAGTTTATGTACATAAAGTATACCTATAATAATACAGGTACCTACTATAGGATAAATTATAACTATTTAAGTAACTTATTTCTGTACTGTGACACAATTTGACAGCGATATCAGAAAGTTTCTTCCGCCGCTTCTTGTTCTAAACTAGAACATTTTCTGAATCGGTACATACTCGTACTAAGTGGTATTGTTATTCAATTAGTAACAATAATATTAAATTATGGGACACAATTCACACATGGTTATTTAGTCCCAAACTAAGGAGGGCCTGTACTATGGGTACCAAACAACTGATAAACATAATATAATATAATAATATAATCTCACGCCTTTTTTATCCCCGAGGGGGTAGGCAGAGGTATTCCATTACTGGATATACCCACATTTCACGAGATATATTAGACCCCTAAACGTGATAGGTGGTGAGCCCATCGCCGGACCGGGTCTGTTTTACACATGGCTCAGAATTATTAATTCTGAGACCTGCGGGTTTCCTCACGATGTTTTCTTTCACCGTCGAGCTAGTGATAAATATGTACGTAAGTTTTTAGAAAAACTCATTGGTACATGCCAGGATTCGAACCCGAGCCTCACTGATTTTCGGCCGGCTCTTTATCCGTCCGGGGCTAATAATTAATAATTTACTTAAGGTGTGAGTAAAACTTGCGAATAAATTCAGATACAAAACTCTATCTAGAAACTACGTTCTTATACGAATGAATAAATTATAATTTATCTATTTAACACCTTGAAACGCATGACATAAAACAGTTATACTCTGAACTAGTGACCCTCTCGCTTCGCTTCCTCTACCTACTATATATATATATATATATATATATATATATATATATATATATATATATATCTCTTTTAAACCCTGCAAGGTAACGAAACATACCTACACGAAAATTTAACTTAATATTAATCTTTAATTTCTAAAAATATCATTAAAATCCTTTTAGCCTTTCCAGAGCCTTGAGACCAAGTTTCAGACAGACAGACAAAAATTCTAATAACAGTAATTTATGATAAGTCATCGTATTAATAGGGGTTTTCAATTAAATTTTGGGATTTACTTTGAAATCACAGACAAACAATTTAACTTTATCATTAGTATACTCTTAGATTAAACTATTAAAATAGGTAGTTTCCGAACGCACTTTGCACACTGCAACACCTCCGGCGCATCTCGTTTGGCGCACTCCTCGTCTCCCTCTAACTCAGAAAGCCGCGTCTATCTCTGTCTCGCTCGCGAAAGCAGATAATTGGCGCCGCAGGAAGCGAGGAAAGATTGATGATCTAAGCAATGGATCGGGGAGATGTTATTTTTATTATTTTAAGTTCAGTTGCAATTTTTAACTGAGTTTGAGCTTTACAGCAAAACAATTTTCTTGTTATAATCTTATTAGAAACTGTGAGACGACCGTTTTTTCCCAATCCGGGGGGAATTTCGAAATTCGAATTCGAATAGCATCCTTTCTAACTATAGTTAATCAAATCTACAGTTCACATTTCAAGTATTTAGCTTCGGTAGTTTCGGTTGTGCGTTGATAGTCAGTCAGTCAGGTTCCCTTTTCAGGGTTGACGAAGGTATACCATCTTTTCACTAGTGTACTTTTGGGATAGCTAAGTGTAACAGGACAAGCTCTTCGGTCACGGTGGATTACACATGACTGAGAACAAGGAATGAATTCCGGGGCCTTAATTTCCTCCCTTTTTTCCTTCACCGTTGACGTAGGGCTAAGAAAAATTATATATATACCTACACAATATGTAACAGAAGAAGCACAGTTGCTGAAATTAGTTGGTTCAGTATAAACTACTTAATCGATTTCAGCTACATATTTTTAATATGTGTTAGTTTTTTCCGAAAAATTAATTAGCGTAACTGTATTTAAGGCTACCTTTGGAAACCGTACTTTTACCTAGCTCTTTATTTAAGAGATTTGGTTAGTACCTGCGGATTTCCCCACGATATTTTCCTTCACCGTCGCTAGTGATAAATAAATATATAGAGAAGTTTTTTAATAAATAAATAAAAATGAGTTAGTAAATAAATAATTACAAGAAGTCTAGACCAGAGGGGACTAACTTTTAGGTCGTAAACGTGAATGGTGTCCTAGATATGATTTCCGCGGGGACTCTTCCCAAGCGCATTATGTCCGCTGAAGTCTCGCTAAGTTATGCTATAATAAATTGACGTGACTTTACCTGAAGTGTCTTGGGAACTAAGTAAACTGTTGCTAAGTAAAATTCTGCAAGTCGAGAGGTGCGACTCTACTGACGAGAAGAAATAAATAGTCAGTCACATATTTCCAAATCGTGAAATTACTCAAAGTAAAAAGTATTTAAAGAGATTCTGTCAAGCATCACGTTCCACGGACAACCTAGGGTAAATAATAGTCATATCGTGTCGGCGATGTGTTGAAGAAAATCCAGTTAAAGAGTACCTGAAACCGACGAGCATGCATGAGTCGTTTGATGGATGTGCATGCATGAGTCGTGGAGGAAGCACGAGAGATCTGCCAGGTTCGTAGCAAGTGGCAGTCTATTGTCTCTACCTACCCCAATAGGAAATAGGCGTTAGATTAAGTATGTGTTATGTAGGTAGATTTAGATATATTTGGCATGTTTATTTAGACCGTAATGAATAGACCGACTGCGTCAATGTTATTGAAACACTTCACGTGCACTCTCTTCGTGCACTTCCTTTTAAATCACTCTATCTAGTAAAAAACCGCATCAAAATCCGTTGCGTAGTTTTAAAGATTTAAGCATACACAGGGACATATGGATATAGGGACAGAGAAAGCTACTTTGTTTTATACTATGTAGTGATGATGATAGTGATATAGTGATAAGTGCATCGCCGATAAACATATCTAAATCTACATAACAGTATGTATGAGTCGCGATCCTATGGTGTAATGGGTTTACATGTTTAGTTTGCGTAATCTACACTAATATTATAAAGAGAAAAGAAATGTATTTTTGTACGTTCGTAACGAATATAGGATCAAAACTAATGTACATAGGGAAACTTATCCCAGTTACATAAGTGGGGTCGACGACCGACCAATCTTCCGATGCGATGCGATAGCCCGACCCCGGCGACCCTACGATGTCACTGCGCATCTAAGATTCGAGTTCGAATATTCTTGGAACATAATAGGTATCGTTTTCGGTATCTAAATATATGAAATGATAAAGCGACTGACTTATTGGCGATATATCAACGCGCAGCCTAAACCACTGGGTCTAGAGACTTGAAATTTTGCACATAGATAGCTTATACAGTGTAGGCATCCACAAGGGAGGATTTCACAAAATTCACCCCCTAAAGGGGTGAAATAAACGTGCGCGAGCGAAGCCTCGGCCCTCGGGTAAAAGCTAGTAATTAATAAAAAAAATGTGGGACACAATTCACACACGTTGTTTAGTGCCAAACTAGGCAGGGCCTGTACTATGGGTACTAAACAACTGATAGACATACTTAAATAAATATTAAACGAACAGACATGAAGCCGACAGACATGTTCGTGCACACTAATGTTGGCCTTTAGCGGGGATAGAACCCGCGACCTCCGGCTCAGATGGCAGGGTCATATTACAAACTAGCGGATGCCCAGCAGCGTTGCCCGCGCGGATTCCGTTTATGCCCGTTCCCGTGGGAATTTCCGAAAATCTCTTCATATTGGTTGCCTACGACATATTAAAAACACCTACATACCATATTTCAAATATCGGGTGCCCACCGGCGTTTTCCCGCTTGGATTTAGTTTATTCCCGTTCCCGTGGGAATTTCCAAAAATCCATTCATACCAATTTTCTATGACATATCAGACACCTTCATACCATTTTTCAAGTTTCTAGGTGTTATCGTTTCGGAGTAGTACGTATTTCTCTTTTTAACCAGTTTTTATATTTTCCCGTGGGAATGAGATATTTTCCTGGAATAAAAAGTAGCCTAGATGTTGACCCGGGTACTCAGTTATCTCCATACCAAATTTCATCAAAATCCGTCCAGTAGTTTTTGAGTGATGCGTGCACAACCAGACAGACAGACAAAAATTCCAAAAATTGGTGTTTCGGTATCTATATCGATAACTATATACACTACCGTTAAATTTTTCAAAAAATATTTCATGTACAGACACGGCCCCGTTAGAGTTTTATTATATGTATAGATTACAAAATTCATTTATTTCAGTAGGTATGGTAAATACACTTTGAAACGTCAATAACAAGGCACACTAAACTCGTCTATGAAGATTGGCTAAACAGCAGCCCATCTCCACCGACGAGTTGCTGGTTCCAAATGCAGTACCCCGAGAAGAGCCAGCAAGAAACTCAAGGGCAGGTCACTACCAACTGAGCCAACCAGCCCGTCTAAAAAAACATTTTGACTTTGACTTACTGATTTCGTTATTTAATCTCTAGCTCTTTCACCCCGACACAGATATATATATATTTTCTGATAAACAATTCAATTAAATAACCTAAATGTATTTCTGGTGATATAACTTCCATTCACACATTTCTCCTGATAACGCTCGCGTATTGTGGACCCTTGACATTGCGTCGTATAGTTATATCTAACTGAAATCCGGTACAGAGTTGCACTTGAGTTCACAAGGGTGAAGTTAGTGGTATTTTAGAAAAAAAAATGTACACAATTCTCTAACACTGACTGGCAGCCTAAACTGGTAGAATAATTTCACAGAATTTGACTATATAACATAGCATAGAACTAAAGAGGATTTTAGAAAATTAATTAATTTAATTAAATTAATTTATTAGTTAATAATAATAATAATAATCTTTATTTCAGGCAATATTTACATTAGTAGATCTTAAATAACGTAAACAGAGGCCCATATTATATATACCTTAAATCTAACATACATAAAAAATAAAACAGAAGATGAGTTTTTTGTATAAAAGTTGATAATTTTTTCAAATCCAAGAGGACAACAAAGTATTATAATAATTTTAAATTTTATTAAGATGGTATAGTATCTAAGATTGAGAAAGGAATGCTGAGATGATTTGGTAATATTGTGGGGATGAATAAAAGGTACTAGGGTGTGATGAGTGAAAGAGAATATTGACTATATGACGATACCGCGATCGGAGATCAAATCATACCCTATATTCCTACCGTATATTCTACTATATTACAATGTGCGTATCATTTACCAGCCTAACAACTTCGCAACCCAGATTTTCCGTTAATTAGAACCTTGAGTAATTGAAGGCGTCTAACTGGTACTAAAGATTATTATTTGAATATTCGTAGACGTTACATCATTATAATTTTATGGGTGCCTTAATCCTAAAATGTTATCTATTACATGTTACGGCTAGATCCCTACTGTACCTAATTTTAACCGGTTAGAACTAGGTGTAGCCACTTGTTTTCGATAAAATCTAACCTAACCTAAACCTAACCGACTAAAACTAGATACAGTCGCACTTCGGGCTCTAGCCGTAACATAATTATATAACTAGCAGCGCGAATACGCGACGTCGTAGTTCCCGTTCCCGTGGGAATACGGGAATCAAATATAGCCTATGTGTTATTCTGATGTGTAAGCTACATTACTGTAAAGTTTCATCAGTAGTTTTTGCGTGAAAGACGAACAAACATCCATACATCCATCCATACAAACTTTCGCATTTATAATATTAGTAACATTTTTAACCTTACTATAGGACTATTGGTATTATGATTCCACGGACTGTTTGCAAATGCCTCCATTTCATACAATATGACGAGACAATCTTAGTTACATTATAATTTCCCTGGTTAAATTCAGTAATATTGTAATAATTAGTACTAGAGACAATAAAAAAAAACGCGAAAGGAGTCACGGGAAAGTGTGGTCAATTATAAATTAACTGTAACGTATATACATGTATTGACAAACGCCTTAAAAGTTATTTTTGCTAATTACAAATAAATTAATTATCTCTAGACGACATTTTAGATTATAATTAATTAACTAAGACGATAACGAGACAGGTCCAGTCAAGTCCTGGATATTTAATTAGTAATTACAATAAAAACAAGCTCTTCTTATAAGCAATCTTATTTACACGGATATCTACACTAATATTGGGAACAGGAAAGTTTGTACGTTTGTAAAGAATAAACTCAACTGAACTTAAAATGCAAAACTGTATCTGTTTTTTTTTTATCAAAACCAATTTATAAATACACACATACAAGAATCACTATTACTGCATAGTATAAAACAAAGTCGCTTTCTCTGTCCCTATATCCTTATGTCCCTATGTATGCTTAAATCTTTAAAACTACGCAAAGGATTTTGATGCGGTTTTTTTTAATAGATATAGTGATTCAATAGGAAGGTTTTAGTGTTAGCATTGCACCCGTGCGAAGCCGGGGTGGGTCGCTAGTAACAGGATAAATGATTGAGACGTAATACATATCTTCCAAATTGTCCTTGGTCGCCTTTGGGACGCTCATACTGGAGTGGCTACAAACATTTGTTAAATAATACAATGACTTGAAGAGCACAGTGGAAAGTCTTATCGCTTTAATGACGGGCCTGTTGGCTCAGTTGGTAGTGACCCTGCCTTCTGAGCCGGAGGTAGCAAGTTCGATTCCCGCTCGGGTCCAACATTTGTGTGCATGAACGAACATGTCTGTTGGCTTCGTGACTGGGTGTTTAATATTTATTTAAGTAAGTATATCATTTATTTAGTACCCATAGTAGGTACAGGCTCTGCCTAGTTTGGGACTAAATAACCCTGTGTGAATTGTGTCCTACAATTGATTATTTACAATTTAACAGATTTGTTCCAGAGTGTATATGTAACTAAGGTAAACAGATAAAGATACATAGTGTTATGTATTTAATTTTATAAGGCCGAAAAAAGTGCACGTTTTTAACTTACAGTTTTCATTGGTAGAGCCATGTTGAATCCTTTGCCCAGCAGTGGTGTAGATTAAAAATAATAATTTGTATTCAGCTCGTCGTCAAAACCGGAAATGCTAAAACACCGCGAAACACCGACCCGGAAACGCCACAATTCGCACTAATATCATCCAATTAAACAATTCTCTCGTCCGGTAAATGTACTCATCTGCCATTTCCTCAAACAGTAAAACAACCGAAATTATCTTACAGCGTGACATTGGTTCTACATTTATAGGTACCCTATCTATTTACAGCCATCTCAGCTTGGCCCCTGGCGAGTGGTGTTAACCCCCCGCCGCTGTACAGTTCTGTCAGCGAGAGCGGGGACGCGGAGGCCAGCCTTCGCTAGCCGAGTCAGTGTGTCACGTGGCCGTCGCGCGCGCAATGTTCGTATTCGTAATGTCGGTCAATGCCCCGAGCGTTAGATAAAAAAACATACAAATTGTTTACGCCGTTTGTTACGCAAAACTTAGATATAGATTGTCTCTCGCGTTCCGGTTTACTGATAATGTTATTTAAACTAATTGGATACATTTTATTGTTTTAAATAATTTGTGTTCAGATATTTTGTTGAATGTTATTTACCGCTGAATTAGAAACATTAAACTGAATGGCGCTTCAGTATGTGGGTTCATAGAGAAGCTAGTTAACAGACATTGTTTCGGAAATTACAACCTTGATTGGGTTAGGAATTAGGTACTAGACGTTACTGTATTTTTTTTTCGATCATTTTTATGATAAACATTGGGTTTATAAATAAACAAAAAAATAGCGTGTTGAAAAGTGAGAATCCGCCAACATGTTCAATTTATCAGCGAAAACCTGTTAGGTAACTGGGGAAATGAAGGAAAGCTCCGCGACGAAAGTGGAAAAGCTCCACACCGCCGCAGACACACACACATAGCGCCGCCCGGCCTGTGTGTGTGCGCGCCTCAGTGTGGCTCCCGCACACACCGGCGCAGACGAAAACGAAAGTGGCCGACGCGCGCCGAACACCGCCGAAGCTAGCTCACCGAGTCAGTGGAACTCATCGTCGAAACTGGGACATCAGTCTGCAATTCGACGCGAACGCCGGCGGACGCGGCGCGCGTGCAACACAACACATTACGCTATATGACATAACTGGAGTGATTATGGTGTTTGTGTAAAAAATTGACAATGATGGCAGTGGAAGCGCGACCGGCTAGCGCCGGCATGGAGCAGCGACGGTCCCCCGGGACGGACAGACGGGCGCTCAGCGCAGATTCGGAACCGCGCACTCTGGCTGCGAGGAAAGTTTACCCTGAGGAGAAGCCTGAAGACAACGAGGCGCCTTTGGACTTGACAGTGCACACCCGGAAAGAGATAACAGTGCGGGATTTCGCGCGCCACTCGTTCGCGGACCCGGCGGACTATGTGCGGACGCAGATGATCTTGCGGCAGTCGCGGGAGTTCCTGGCGGCCGGCCGTGACTCCGGCACCGAGTCGGATGACTCCGCCGGCCGGCTCAGCCCCGGTGACGACGCCGTCTGTGGAAAAGCCTACAAGAAGTCACTCATGAAGAGATACAGTAAGTGCTCAAAGTTGTTGACGCGCTCGGGCGGCTAGAGGGTTAATTGCTTTTTATAAAGAAATTGCTGTCTCGCTTTTCAGTTTCAGACTGTCTATCAAAACTTTTATTGTGCCTATCAAAAACAGTTTTTCAACATTACAATAGCCATGTTTAAAATCAGAGTCGTTCTACGTAGCAACCATAAAACTTACCGTAGATAATGAACTGCCAATAAACCGCTGAATGCCACAAATTGTAAACTGTAGTAAAACAGTTTATGAAGCCGGCACTAAACGAAAGTGAATGCCTGCTACGCGGCTACTCGCGTAGCAGCGCTACGATCCGCTACGCAGCCCTTACAGCCAGTTTATATGCTGATAACGCTTTCAGACATGTTTTCTATCGCATTAACTCTAGTAATATGAACAAATTGTAAAACACTTTTATTTATCCTTTGTTTTACTGAATAGGTACAGATTTCTTGAAAGTATTTTGATATTTTCTTGTTAAGTTCTAGATTATATAGTTTCTTATTATCTTATTAAGTTTCTTGGACAAATATGTCGACTTGCAACTCTTGTTAAGACAGAAGCTGTATTGATAATCATTTTGGCGTTGGACTCGAAACCAGTTTCTAGAAGAATCTGCACTTTATACCTACTCAATAACTGATAAACATACTTAGAAATAATTACCCCGGGCGGGAATCGAACTAGCAATAGTGAGCTAACAGGCCAGTTTAGATACTTTTGTATACTTTACCTGATATGACTGAGGACGGGTTGTAGCAATCGAATAATTAAAAAAAAACAGAGATCCATTAAATTTAGGTTGTTAGTTAGGCTTAAAACTATGTTAGTACTTATACGAATAATGCCTTAGCTATATTGATCTGTAGCTTATCCGAGCGATCTCACCCACGTAGTCCCGTTCCCGGTAGGAAAATTATAGCTTATTTTAGGCCTAAAAAAGTAAGCTTTCTTTTGGCAAAAGAATTTTTACAACCAGTTCAGTAGTTTAGGAGTAAATTCGATACAAACAAAAATAAAAAACATGAATGTTTCATCTTTATGATATTAGTGTAGATCTTTTTTAAAAAAAACTTCTTTGTCCAGTATAAAGATTCAGCACATACTAAATTATTTTCGAAAATTGAGACTGCCAGTAATGTTTTGCACTATCCCAAACCAGTGCTGTTGGGGTCCTGTGGGAGATCATAGCCCACTTAATTCATTTGTTTACTTTTAGGAGAACTTACAACAAGAACTAGGTTCCCTGGAAAAGATAGACCGCTCATTGAACTTAATTTTATTTTTGTTTGTCGCTTTTATTATTAATTATGGGCTAGTTTTTTAAATAATAAATATATCTCACGCCTTTCATCCCCGAGGGGGTAGGCAGAGGTATTCCATTACTGGATATACCCACATTTCACGAGACACATAGGACCCCTAAACGTGATAGGTGGTGAGCCCATCGCCGGACCGTTTATTTTTTAAATTATTATCGGCTTATTCTTGACCATAGAGTATCCCGAAGAGACGGAAAGGACGAGCATACCCAGAAGATGCCCCGTTCACTCGAGCCTTAAAGGCGGATGGGTTATATTGTTCTTGGTGTACTAGGTATAAAGTAGTAACATTTTAAAAATCATACTATTTACTTTATGTATGTACTGTGTATTTTATTTTTTATATATTTATAGGAAACGGTTTATGTATGTAAGTACCTTAATCCATTGTTAACTTTAGTGCACCACCTACATTCATCTGTTTATCTCAGTTACATCCATCCTAAGGTTGTCTGGAAGAAATCGCTTAAAGCGATAAGACCGCCCATTGTACTTTTTTTGTATCATTGTGTCACTTGTTGCATATTTTTATTGGTGTACAATAAAGAGTTGTTACTTACTTACTTACATACTTCTTCATGTATAGGTAGATTGCAATGCCCTTGGCTGGCCGTGGGCTAGACGTTGCGAAAGGATCCAAAATTCTTCAATTCATAAGGTTCATTTAGACGAATTTCTCTAGTAAACACTCAATCACGGAAAGTATATATATTTACTATGCATACGCACAATGCACTATTGTTTGCGATCGAAAAGAATGCGCCGGCGACGGTTGCCCGCTGATACAAGTTTTAGGAGATTACTTCTTTGGGATTGTAGTTAAACTTAAAATTAACTGCGTAATTTTTTTAGTACTTAGTATGTTTTTAACCCGGCTGCTCGAGGAAAAGGGTTATGTTTTCAAGGGTATGCAAGTATGTCTAAACAGTTAGACAGATTTTGAAATGCGAGGTGTCTTTAGAATCGTCTTCATCTCCGGAGTGTCATACACAGATAACCGGTAACAGCCCACTGCTGAGCTAAGGGTCTTTCCTCACACATGAGCAAGTATGGGCTATAATCTCCCACGCCAGCCCACCGCGGATTGGAAGATCATGTTAAACTAGTGGCCACCTAACAGTAAAAAAATTTTAAGCCACTCAAGGGATCTGACATGGCTTAACGACTTCCATTGATATTCGACCGGTTAAGATAGTACAAAAATTACAGTTTTTGTCATCTGTAAGCTTCTTTAATCAACATTACCAACAAGATCTGTCACTTCAACGTGAAGCGTGCATAAACAAATAGACAAACATCGCAAATTAATAATGTTTTTGTAAATATTATATAACTTTATCCGACATTGCCAACCTATTTTTTTATTGACTAATTCTTACAGTACATATTACATTACAGATTACATATTACATTATTAATTTATGCAAGGGCAACAATTCTACTGATTTGCGTGTAATTAATTGATAATGGCAAAATTTTCCTGCCTGTATCCTTATAAATAGTCCAGCTATCGCAAATATGAGAGGAAGGAAAAGCAATTAGCCTGCGTGTGCGCATAATGCGATTGCGCCGCATTTGTCGCGAATGCATGACGGCGAATTTGAACAATATCAAATCGCAGCGATGCAGTGGCACAGTTACAGGTCATTGACGCGGAAACAGCTTATGTGTTTTGTGCCTATTTATTTGATGACACTACCTTCCGAAGTAGATTTTTTTTTTTATAAATATGAGATGCTGTTCACAAAGTTATTGAGTTCTGTACTCTAATAACTATTAAACCTTGTTTACTTGATTACACTATCCTGAGGAAGTAAATGTATAACTAGGCCACCTAACTGGCAGAATTTGTCAAACCACCCAAGAGTATCTGACATGGCTTCCATTGTGCGTAAACACAACGAAAACCGGGACCAGCGATTTATCGTGGCTTCCGAAACACGGAGGAGCTTGTGATATAATTCCACTAAGCGGTCACCCATTCACTGGCTCACTGCGCCCAGCTTTGCTTAACCAGTGTGATCGTTACAAACACACTGACCTCACAGAGCTACCAGCGCTTCACGCTAAAATACATTTAAAACCTTTTGGTGCAGTTGCAATTACTCTCCTTCTGGTGGGGTTGGGTAAAATTCAAACTCTAGCTGCTAATCTAGGACATGCGCTATCTAGACACCAACACATTCAAACTTCCGCATTAGTATTAATAGGACACATAAGCAATGTTATTAAATTAAAAACAAAAGAACACAATATGCTGATTGATGCGACATCAGCAGCGGTTCGCGGTACGCGGGTTCGATGCCCGCCCGCTTCCGAGTAAGGCCGATTGGACACGATCCGGGTCGGGTTACATATTGCTGTGCTAATCTAAATAAGGTTCTGTTTAGAGATCATTTCACGAGTAGCAGGTAAAATCACATGATTTTTACCTAGACTGCTATTTATGAAATCGCAAACCATGTAAATTTCATTTCACTTTTCATTTTCATATCTCATTTTCTGTAGCAAGTGTCATTTTCTATCGTACTTAAATAAAATAAAATATAATAAAAAAAAAATCACGAAAAAAAATCATCAAGATTAAGGAGTAGCTATCATACCGATCGATCCTAGTTCTGTTGCCCGCCACGGGTTACAATAAATCAACGTAATATCCCAACGTCCCAAAGGCGACCAAGGACAATTTGGAAGATATGTATTATGTCTCAATCATTTATCCTGTTACTAGCGACCCACCCCGGCTTCGCACGGGTGCAATGCTAACACTAAAACGTTCCTCTTGAATCACTCTATCTGTTAAAAAAAACCCGCATCAAAATCCGTTGCGTGGTTTTAAAGACTTAAGCATACATAGGGACATAGGGATATAGGGACAGAGAAAGCAACTTTGTTTTATACTATGTAGTGATTAATCCTCAAAATATAACCGATTTCTTTTTAATTCATCCGAGACGGTAATTAATGCGTGTGTCTATCTGTTCAGACAGATTCAGAACCGTGACGTTTCTGTGCCGAATCAAAATGGTGTCGTTGAAATATGTCGGAAAATTATTCGATATTAATCTCATATATTGGCCTGGATTCCAGGCTCACATGTCTTGGCGCGAACACGCTACTAACTTGCTAGTTTTCGGCCAGTATTAAAGATTCAAATTTAAAAAAGCAAAAAGATTCAACATCTGAATAGTTTGATATATTGTAAGAAGAAGTTTAATTAGTTTCTTTTGTATTCTAAGCTTGAACGTAAATTTATAAGGCACTTACAAAAATGTATAAACAACTTTTTATATAAAAAACGAATGTTCTATGTATTCAAATTGAAATGCTAATTTTCTTTTACGTAAATCATGTGGTATGCGAAGCGAATGAGAAATACTATTATTTTACAATAAGTATGTACTTATGTGATAAACGTTTGCGTTACATATTACTTAAACATTTTTATCATCGCCTCTCACGGAAACGCAAACACCACAAATACGGCGACAATATTCATTATATTTTTTAGTTTCAACTTGCAATTAATTTAGAACCATAATATATCAAGCTAATATGAACCAAAACTAACAACATCCTAAATAGAATCTACTTTGTTTATTCTATGTTATAAAAATTATTTTGTCCTCTAGACAGGCAAAGGTCTCACACCGTTCTGCTCAGCCTGCCAACTGTGGCTTGCGCTATTAAATTATAAAAACAGCTTCGTCGAAGTCACACAAGGAAATTACGCAGCCATATTTAATAATTAACGAATTTTCTAAAAAAGCACCCTCTCCTCAACATTCCTACAATAAATCAGTCAATAATTTCAGCTGCGTATGAAGTATGTCATAACTTTTTCCGGAATGACACAAATAATCAAAATGGCGACAAAAACTTTGTCATCTTTCCCATGAATATTCAAAGGATATCCAGGAAACAATATATGTAGGCAGCTGCCAAATAATATTGGTTATCAAAACCTCTTCCCGGAGAAATGTGTGATACCTGCACAGGCGCAGGTCGGAAGTGAAAGTTGCGTAAAAAATCTTATTTTATTTATACGTGATCGACGGACTCGCCGGATGCGTCAACCGCGCATGCGTGATCAGATTGATGCTATATTGTTCTTAGAAAAATTAAATTTCTTAAATAAAAAAACACAAGTTATTATCAGAAACCATAGACTACCAAGGAGATAAATTTCGTGTTATCTCTTTGCTTCGTTATTTGGTTTAATAGTAACACTGTCGTGCCAATACGTGGCAAATGTTATTGTTGTATGTTAAATATTAGTCGATACCTATACTAAACCCGGACGTAAGTCACAGGTCGTTGTTCGAACAATAATTTACATAAATTATTGCCACAGCAGCCAAATTAGTAGACATAACAGCTATCCAGCCTCGTTGTCAAAATACTGGTTTTAAAAGTCAAATAATAATACATATATAAAAAACTTCCTATTTACTTTTCTCTTTATAAATTATAAGTTATTTATTAGTTATTAGGCAAAATTATTATAATTATATCGATATATCTGGGACAAAAAGTAAGTTAAATCGAGCCCAATCACAACAGTGGCTACCTGTTCGAAGAAATTTAAATTTAAAACAAAAAAAACTCGATTTTGAATAATCTTAAATTCTTTTGACATTTAAACTTGTTTTGTAACACGTGCTGCTAATACAATGTAAACTTTAAAGTCAACGTGATTTGACTCAGACTTGGTCAAAATCAATAAAACATTTATGACGTTTTGATGTCATGTAAACAATCAAATCCCGAAAGGGTGAGGAAGGGTTGTTCTTTTTTTGAATAGCTTCCTGCTATGGCTATCTTTATCACACACATATTATTTAAGTGATAGAAAGAGATAAATAGTTTAAACAGAATTAGTCGTGTCCGTTTTTTTAATATGCAGTTTTAGTATTCAAATGAAGTTAACGCATCCGTTTTTAGAAATTCAAAAATAAATAAGCTTGTCTACCAAAACTCCGCCGTCAATAGGTAATCTATAAACTGTTTTACAACTTCCTCGGAAAACAAAGATGTTTACTATAATTTTACACTAAAACATTAACACATCTTTCAATACGCATTCTTCTTTTGTATTCAGTGAATGGCTGAATAATTCCGCATCTTCTCAAATTAGAAAAATAATGTAGGTGTTTTATGATAGCCACTCGAATGTAAATAGGTTTTTATCGAGCAATCTTATCGGTTATGTATTTATGCGTGCAATGGTCTTTAAATCGAACACATCTGGGCGTGGGGCCGCGCGCAGTTTTGGCCGGCCTTCAACCGCGGCGCAAGGCTATATAGTTTCACAACACATTCAGACAAACAGACAGGCGACCTGCGCGGCCACTATTACTTTGAGGCCCCTTTGCGTCCATGTTTTGATCGCTTGCTTCATAATCCGTTCAAAAATACTCTACTGCTCCACATTTTCTCGAAACAGACTAAACGTGTGAACTGATTTTGTTTGCCAAAAAAAATAATTAATAGGGTCATACAGTAAACGTAAAAAACCACCGGTTTCCGTAACCATACACCGCTCACCTTGCCCGGTTCATCTGTCACACAAAAAAACATTTAACCCAATTTTGTAAATGCTCACTAAAAAAAACCTACCTGCCTCCGGTAGCTGTACACCCCCGCGTATAAAAAAGAACTTAACTGTACCGTTCCTTTTTTAAAACATACTTAGTTTTGAATAGTATTGGCGGCATTTTTTCGCGGTTTTTTGCGTAACTCAAAACTTTTTATTGGCAAATTTATGGTTGTGTTCCTCATTTCGCAACGGTACTGCACGCTTTGTCTAGTATTGGGTTGCAGATGTATATTCTTTTGCAAATTCTTACAAACATTGCAATTTCAGACCAAAAGCTTTTTAGAAGTTTTTTCTTTATATTATCTTTCTGTTTCCTTTGTTCGTTAAACATCACGTTTAACCCTGCGACTTAAACAATCCAAGAAAAAAATTTGCGGCGACATTTGGCAACATTTGTTATGCCTACTTTTTTTTACTTTTCCTGCTTTTATAGTGCAGTATATAGATTTTTTTTAAAAAGAACATCTTAAAAAAAGGATGCTTAATAAAAATTTATGCAACAAATTTCGCATTCAAGTTTTATAGGGTTACCTATAGCTATTAGTCTATAGACTGACAATAAACAAACCACACAATTATCAAAGCTGGGCTGTCTAGCCGGCGCATGCGTCACTAGCGCAGATATCTGTGATGTCACCCGCCTTCCGGTCACTCAGACCTACACACACATAATTAGATGTGAACAATTAGTAGTGTGCTATGAACAAGGTACTGTTTTGCGGTGACGCAAAACTCTTCGTAACACCATAAAATTTTATAAGGACATCGGTAATTGGTATTACCGACCATTTACCTTTCCACGGGTGAACCGGTGAACCGATATTTATGAAATTTGGCAAGAATATAAGTCCTAGTTTACATCTGGAGGAAGGCCATTTATCAGTATTTTCTTGTCTCTTTCTATTTGTTTTTGTTGCTTCTCTTGTGATTAATGTTGTCATATTTCATCGATATTACTTTATAAATAGATTCAGCATGTCAGAATACCTGGCTGCATGATTTTCCAGTTCAAAATCGAAGGTAATACGATGAAAAATTGCTGCCATATATATTTTACTAGTGACCCGCCCCTACTTCGCACGGGTGCAATGCTAATACTAAAACCTTCCTCTTGAATCACTCTATCTATTAAAAAAAACCGCATCAAAATCCGTTGCGTTCAAGGGACAAAGAAAGCGACTTTGTTTTTATACCATGTACCTAGTGATACGCTAGACTTACTTTTTGCTCAAATAAACGTCCCGTTTCCCGACTACTAATGGTTTTAACATGAAAACACGTTGTTTTTTTAACGAGAAGAAAAAACACGGCTCTTGTTACAATAATAGCAATTACAGTCTAGACTTTGTGAAAATACTCGCGGTAGAGCCTATCCTACACCCACGGAGTCGGAGGGAGCAGGAGGGAGAAAACAGGAGTCCCTTTCCTTATTTTTTGTTCGCATTTCCTAAAAACATTCCTTGGTAGATGTAATTAATCAACCTTCAAAAAGCGAAGCTGTTTTGTGTTTGACATACTTTGACTTTGGTACGCAAAGAAAATTAGTACACTAATATATTTATAAGGAAATTCTCATGCCTATCACAAGGAATAATGTAGTAAGAAATTTAGGTGCTAATGTAGAGCGTATAAATCAGGCGTCACTTTGTATATAACAGGCCTATTCTTAATGTATATTGTAACTATGTAGTCTAGTACCTACGTCGCAGGCCGTCGGTTGCCCTGAGCTACACGCGCGGAAGGCCTGAATCTATATTGCCCTCAAACAGGCTAACCACACAACGCTATAATAATTCCATAAATATTTACTGAACCAGCTCCGATTTTCTTATATTTTTGTTGACGTTAAATAAACACGTAGAAGATTTTTAGCAAACATTTTAAATGGGTGTTTTAATACAGCTAATATATAAGATAATTTCAATAAAAGATAAGTACCTAGAACCTAGATAAAGTTGATAGATGTTTCACATTCTAATTCATCGATAGTATCCAGCGGCACACTGTAAATCTGCCATGAAATGTTGTGGGAATATTAACAGTACTATTCTTAGCTACCGCTCTTATACAAACCAGTCCAACGTAAGTATTATTCTAAAAACCACCCTCAAAGTTTTTGCAATTAGCAACCCTTCAAAGCATGAATTAAAAAAAATAACATTTGCACAACGCGGGACAAAGTTGGGAGGGTTTTGTAAGCGCGATCGGTGGGCGTTCTCAAGGCGCGTCGCGTGCGTGCTTGCGTCACGCGGATGTTGGGCAAGCGTGTGTTGTAAAAACTGCTGGCCGCAAGCGCGGAAAGTGCCCATGGGGTACCACGGGCCCGCAACTCGTCAATTCTCTCTGCGACGTTTTTTTATTCGTTTGTAATGAGGCTCGGTAATCTCGCCGTCGATATGACACGAAATCACAAAGGTTTTGACACTGCTCCAGAATCTTTTCATAAATAAATATCATTTGATAGTAAATACCTATAGTGCTCAGTAAAACTGAAGATGGATCTGTCTCGAGGCAATAAGGAAACAGCCAGTCTGCGCCTTGTATTGTACACGGGCCTATTACTATATTACAAAACGCAAAGTAAACAAAAAAAATATTAATTTACCAAAAAATATATCGTGTATTATCGCGAAAATTTTTTCCTTCCGCGTTAATTCTTGAAGAATCGGGTCACTGTCGAGTTGTAAGTGCGATTGGAACTCATAGTTGCGTTACAAACTTTTGGGTTGCGCTTTCGAAAACCGTGTCTCGAAGGCATAAGCTTGGTTTTTAAGGAGCTCAAGTGCAAGAGATACCATGTGATTCCGCTCCATATTCGCAGGATGGTTTCGACAGCTCTTCCAAAAACGTTTTCGGTGGCTGTTTGCGTAATGTTATTTAGCAATTGCCAACTTTTTACACAGGAAATGATTCAATGGTTATCCGAACAGGAAAATAAGGCCTTCTCATGAATTCTATTTCTAGCTATCAAAAGATATATTATTTCCCTGTTCTACAATTATTTATTTGCGTTATATCACGTTAAAACTGTTGGTTCGTTGGTTCATGGATTTTAATTTTCACTTCTCTATGAGAATAAACTTACCCACTTTTTACAAATATATTTTTCAACCCAATAATAATAATATAATAATAATAATACCCAATATAGATGATGAATCCATTGCCGAAACAGGACGCTTTACACTTGCCTTAGAACTAGTCTTGAGATCTGCGGCTTTTCTCACAATGTTTTCCTCCACCGAGCTTGTATAACCGATACCACAGCCCGGAATCAAACTTGGCCTCATGCATGCAAAAAAGACATAATCTCAACTGCTTATAATACTAATTTAACCGCATAGAAACACATGAGAAAATCTGAAACGGTTTCTATAACGAATGTAAACAAACAGCTATTTGGACAGGTGATCAATACATTAATAGATCAATAAAACGTGATGGAAGTAGTACTTGATGACTGCGGATGCTGCAAGGACATTATGATTTGGTTACGCAACGAGAGAAGGCGATAACTCAAAACTATAACTTATAATCGAGGGGAACCGCCCACGGTAAACACTTGGCCTAGAAAATTACCCGGTAGTAATAACGCGATAATGTGGCTAAATCGAACGAACTACTCATAAAAGTTGTTCCTAACGCAATCACTAGTCTCCCCATACGAGGTTTTTATGAGAATTCAACAGAAGTAGTTTAAGTATGTGAACTTATTTCTTTGCTCAGCCTGTAGTCTAAACGGCTCCACTGGCTGACTAATTCCATACCCTCACGCCCCTTTTCCCGACGGCAGGCAGAAACAACAGACTGTCACCTGCAACGATCCAGTCCAGGCACACCTCTTGCGATTTATCTACGACAGACGTTCATCAATCGGTTTTTACATACTCGTCCATTTCTGGTACTCTGTACCTGGCTTCTCTTGAATACATCGCTGATATAAGCGATGTAAGTATGCCTTTGGACTTGGCCACTCACTATCCCCTATATATTTGTCTTGTTAGACGGCTAACTAATTCCTTACAAAGACTTTATTTTAGACGTTAGCAAGATATTTTGCGTAGGTATAATATATGGTAGGGGTACTAAATGCAGTATACATGATTGTGTAAATTTAGCATGCTTCGAATTTTCGTAACCCAAAGTCATTAGAGAAACCGACAATAAAGCCAGGGAAGGCCAACCCGCACAAGTTTCTAACTCCGATAAAATCCAAACAAGAAGAGATGGCCACTTCTCGAGAATAGCCGACCGCCGCGTTACGACACCAAACTGTGTCAATGTCAACAAATCCCAGCGCGGCGAGCGTGAACCGTAAAAAGCGCGGTTTACCGGAAACCGTAAAATACCGATGTACCGGCGCATTGCGCACGCGCCGTCGACAAACAAACAAACATTGTGCGCAAACATCCATATATTGTTGCTGTTCGGAAGCTTCCTTTGCCTGTTTTGGTATTACAGTGTGTTATGAGCCGCTGTTATTATAAAGGAAGAAAAAGTATAATTGTTCTGGTGGACTAGTATATTTGGATACGTAAAATTACATAAATACATAAAAAAATTGTTAGTAATTCAATGTTATATAAATATACAAAATCGAAATGCTTTCATTCAATGTAGAGGCTTTCGTAATCTACTTGTTAAAAGTCATTTGCAACTCCACCGCCTCAACAGGCATTTGAGTACAGTACGAACCTTTTTACCGACTTTTCTATTTTGCCGACTTTTTTGTAAAGTCATATTTTACATATATTTTCATGTTTCATTGGCTTTTGTGCTTTTAAGTGGACTTTTAAATATTTAAATGCAATTTTTCTCTTTTTGACAACTTTATAGAATTTGGGAATTAAGAGTTTTCTTTTGCCGATTTTAATACAGTCATTTTGTTCGGGAAAAAATTTACACCAAATAATTAGGTTCTCATTAAATCACAACTGCATTTTGGCTGTAATTTATTGCTGTGCAAGGCGACTCAAGTGTAACATACGCGTCGCGCCGTGATGGCTAACGAATGCTACTACTCACACTAAATACCCGACAAATTAACAACAGCGCAAACAACTTTAGTGTGTCTAGAGCAACAACTTTTGTTTTATTATTATTATTTGACATTAAAATTGTATTTCATTTTAAAACTAAATGTTGTTACTGAACTGAAATTGATTTTAATTGTGTAAACAGACATTGTACGCCTGATCGTAGACCACAGAGCACCTCGCTATTTTTAAGACCTGCATGTAATATGCCTGTGAGTCACAATAAAGACATTTCATTTCATAGAGCAATTACAGCTCCGCGCAGATGGACGAAAACTTCTCAGCAGCATTTCAGGTTCAAATCAGAAACTGGCTTCCTATTCGTTTTGCAATAAACGTGCATTCGACACACAATTTAGTGTCCTACGTGAAACGAAACGCTCGACCCACTGCTCTCTTTAAGAGTTTGGGCAAGGACCAAGAACGAGTTATTACGTCGCGAGTCGCGAGGGTTGCGCAACGCGACCTACGCGGCACCGGTAAACAGGAAAATGCCGGTTTACTATCCCTGCCCCGAATGTTCGCACGATTCGTGTACGCATGTAAAGGTTAACTTGATATTGTAGGCAGCAAGGGAAAGTATACAAAAGGGTATAAAAGGCGATAAAATTTAATAAGACGGCATATCGGCAATAGAAGACTTTACAAAAAAGTGAAAATGGGAAAGTCTGCAAAAAGGTCAGTACTCTTCTTAATTCGTACAATACTAAGTCTTGTTACAGATCCTATATACCTATCACTAGCGGATGCCCAAAGGCTTTGGCTAGATCCAGTTTATTCCCGTTCCCGTGAGAATTTCTAAAAATCCTTTTATAGTGGTTGCCTACGACGTTTAAGACACCTACATACCATATTTCAATGTGTAATCGTTTTGGAATAGTACATATTTCACTTTTTAACCAGTTTTTATATTTTCAAGTAGGAATGAAATATATTTTTCTGGAATAAAAAGTACCCTAGATGTCAGAAAAAAATTTCAAAAAATGTTGTTATATCTAAATCGATAACTATCTACACTACCGCTGAAATTTTCAAAATTATTTCATGTGCCTACAAACACGGTCCTGTTAGAGCTTTATTATATGTATAGATTAAACGAGATATTTGTAAATACGAGTACCTATATGTCATCACGGTTATGACTTCTAATAAAAAAGTACCAGTATGCAAAGCTATTACGATGTAAATATAACTCAATCGATTAAAAATCATAAATACAACAACAAAAACATTTTAATAGTCGTAAAACAAAACTTTCTGTATTCGATTCAGTTCTTCAGGCGATCATTCAAAATTGGGGCAACCGATCTAGGTAAAAAGACTAAATTGTTGTATAACAATCAAATACAGATAGAATCAAATCTGATAGACAGCAGTAAGATATAATAGCGTTGCGTAGCGATTGCGGCTGTCTCTCGCTTCCGCGCCCACCCGCGACTCGGGATTGGCAAACGTTTCCGGTTTTAAAACTTTACCGGTTTTCTTGCAACCGCTTCGTCGTAAATTATGTCATCGGTCAACCGTAACAGCTCTGTGACTGCTTGCACCGTCCGCCCACCGTTCTGTACATCGTTGTGTTCAGCGGTTCTTCGCTAACAGTGTTTTTGCTTAAAATTTTCTGGGCTATTTTTAACCCACTTCAAAAAAGGAGGACGTTTCTCAATTCGACCGTATTTTGATTTAAATTTTTTTGTTGGAAAGGATAGGTATATCTCAAGGGTGGTACCATGATAAGGAAACCAGGATCTGATGATGGCATCCCAGAGAAATCGAGGGGACCCTTCGAAAATCGTAGTGGTGACTAGTGCTTTTTTAGTTTTCTGTTTGAGATCGTTTTTTTTTGTTTAAATTTATCAAACTTACGTACGTACGTACTTTTGCGGCAATTTCATAATGAAGCTAGTTGATTTAACGAATGATCTATAGCTTCAACTTACCACCTCTTGATTTTAAAAGCCAATTAACATTTAATCGGCGTATTACAGTAATATCTAGTATTTAGGTCAATTACCAACTGGCGTAGACTCTCGATAAAATCACTCATTACATCATACCGGCAACAATCTGCTACCAGTTCCACGATATTTCAATGTAAAGTTCACATTTTGAGGGCAGCATTACGAATAACGCCCACAGTCTCACGACACGACTGCGTTTTACCGACGATAACCGGTTTTTGTTGAGCTAAAACAACTTCCTTTACCTTTGTTGCTAAATAACTACCTAAGCGAAAACGTCGAATACTGGCCGTGACTAAAATACATATTTGTGAATGTTTTAATGGTAAACAACAGTTTAAAATTGATGGTAGTTATCTAATCGATATTTGAAGGCATAATATATCTAATAGCAGCCCTGAAAACATTCCGCTAGCTAGTGCATTGCATTCACAGCTAATAATATCTACGAACACTCGGACTGCACACACAGAGGTCGCAGAATGCAGTTCTCTAGACAATCTATGTGTTTACTATCGTAGTGGTCGCTGGAGGGGGCAGAATCGGGTCAAGGGAATCGCGATGCACCGTTCACGTGAAATCTCACTTTCGCGCGCTGCACTATCAACATGGCGGCGCTAGTGACGCGCGAATACTAAGGTTTTTTTTATTTTTTACATTTTTTTTAAATTGGTGACTCAGCAGGCCAGTGTTGTAACCAGTACACGTGTAAAACTGAAACCAACAATATCTACCGAATATCCTTGTCCCTATTTCTTATTTCCTACGCGTATCGTGCGTAATCGAGATAGTACGTTTATCTTCGGCAGTTATCAGGCGAGAATTCATGCAATACGGTTCAACAGTAAACAAGCTGTTTACTAGTATTTTCCCTCGGCTACGCTCGCGGGCTCCCTGCATATAAAGAGGGAAGTAGGACTGTTATTTCCACAATAGTAACAAACTTGCCTCTAAGTTTTCTCATATGAAAATCAATTTGGCTAATAAGCCATTTGATACACAATCATGTAAGAAATAATTTCAAAAATACGTAGTTCTTTTGTTTACACGTTTGACAAAATTTGTAGCGGGAAAGGATTATCACACAAAGTAGTTTCGAAATTGTTTTTTTTCCAGTGGCAATATTTGTCATAAATTTGTCAAAGAGTAAAGGTGCGTCCACACTACGACCGTGGTACGAATGAGCGTCCCGAGGCTGCACGTAGGCTCGACCTGTTGTTTCGGACAAGGCCGTAAAAAAATCTGTTGCAGTCGCCAGTAGGACATGACGAATTGACAAAAGGTTGCGAAACGAAGCGTCTGGGTTCGATTTCGGTTATCAGTTCGCTTTTGTCGATAAATATATAATTTCTGGATTAAAACGATTTGTTTCTTGTTTTTATGTTATTAGAAAGGTTTTGTAATTAGATGATAAAAAAGCATATCACCTGAAGTTATCTAAAAAAAGAGATTGTGATTAAAAACCGACGCAGGCGCACACCACTGTGCGGCGTGAAGACTAAACTATCCGCTCTAGTCACCCGGACATAGCAACTGCAGTGCTATAGTGAGTGGAACTAGTGGAAGCGTAGGAAGCGCGCATCGCGCCCTTCGCGAGTGACCCACTTACGTGCGCCGGCGCAGCAAAACAACTCGGCTATAGCACTATAGTTAGTTACTACAGTGCTGGTAGTCTCCATGCGGTACAAAAATACTGGTTCGTGATACGAGGAAAAAGTTTTTATATTTAGAAAAGTTTTTCTGTAACTACGGCATCGACACTCCTGAAAACATTTTAATAAAAAAATAGAAACTGCCCGTAAATGAATTGCAATGAAAAAAATAGATTTTTAAAAATAATAAAAAGAGAAGTGTTCTTTAAAAAACTTAATTTATAAACAAACTTATCAGAAAATATTCGGATGATTTCTAAAAATATTTTGATAATTTGTATTCCGCACAAACAGTACCTCTGCTCTTTGATACTCTCGACTCGACCCAAATGAGTCAGTGCGAGTTGCGTAACCCATGGTAACACTCCACTAAGCCAGATTTGCATAAATAAACTGACGTTTGTGCACGATGCAAAATTGAAACCAACAATAGGCCTAATCGCAATTTTAAAACTAAGAAAACCAATCAAAACAATTTCTCTATCTATAAAAGAAATGAATATCGCTCATACCACAGATTAAAACGAATCCAGATAAATTAGCCGTCGATAAAGCATCCAGCCACGCTCACCACCGCTGCACCGTGCAGTCGGTTATTAGAGCCGGCAGATAAACGTGTTATCAGCGTAATCGCAAGTTTCCATTTCGAGACGCGCACTTTCTTTCGTTTCCCGCGCGAGGGAAAGTGCCGCGCTTTTCCGCCGCCATTTTCCATCTGCTCCCTTGCAGACACTTTTACTGCTGCATTTTATGCAGGTTATGTTTTCTGTTTAAAAGACTTTCATTTTCTTTTATGATTTAGAGGTACTCGTAGTAGTTTGGAGTCAATCACTATTTTATTAATAATATTGAAAGTAGCAGACTTTATTCTTACATTTCTTTAGTGTCCTGTTTATGTGGATTGAACAATGTATGTGACGTCAATTAAGAATCAAAAGAAACATAATTTTACTACTTTATTAAATAGATATGACGGTATGAGATACATTTATAGTTGCATTCATTGAATTATTTACGTGATGTTGGCATAGCAATATAATAAGTGGGTGTCAATAAAATAATCCTTAATCAAACTTATATATCAC
Source organism: Ethmia dodecea (assembly GCA_963855545.1). Lineage (NCBI taxonomy): Eukaryota > Metazoa > Arthropoda > Insecta > Lepidoptera > Depressariidae > Ethmia > Ethmia dodecea. The sequence goes on from OY979440.1 coordinate 18,190,311, forward strand.
ATTGTGTCATTCATTGCCCACAATGTGTATCAATTTATGAGCAATAAATATTGGCGGTGAACTTGGAGCCACTGACCTATTAAAATATGGATAAGTGTAGGCTACCCGACAACCAATAAGTGAGTCATATCTTTAAACAAATGTTTGTCACATAGTTGCGGTGTGGAAACAGGTGCAGAGACAGGAACGAAGAAGTCACCGGGGTGACCCCTTTGTCACTGACGGAGGTGATTTAAAAAAAGTTGGATGCCAATGCCAAATCAATAAAAAAAACTTCGCGTTCGCCGCGTTCCTTTTTACGGACATTCTTTTATTTGAAATAAAGCAGATCCTCAGTTGTTAATTTATTATGTTGTCAATTGCCGTATTATTCAAGTAATAATATAAAAGGAAGCGAAAGAACCGCGTGTGCATCCGTAAATTAAAAATAAATGTTTAGCATATAAGAGATTCTTTGCTGAAAATAAATATATTTATAGATACGTTTAGTTTCTTACAGTGATGGTGGTACGAATAATAAACATTGAATAAAAGCTGATCACATGCCGTATTTAAAGTAGACACTTATGTTAATATACCTTTGAAAAAAAAATACTCACGCTTTATCTCCGAGTATCTTTTCACTAGTGATTTTTTCGGACCGGGTGTTGTTACACGTACGTGTCTTAGAATGACAGAGCCTGCAGGTTTCTTCACGATTTTTTTTCACGATTGAATGATGAATGAAAATAGGGCCTGAAAATTATGCATGAGAGACGAAACAGGGCTATCACTGCTAATGTACCTATATAACTACATATATGTAGTAAACTCGATAACGCAAACAAAAACTGAATGTATGCGGGTCTATTCCTGTACTGCGGAAGCGATACGTCACACCGACCATTTTCTCTTCACAAATTTTATTTTTGCAATATCTACGAGATGCTGGCACGTGATAAACTATCTTCATAGTTATGAAAAAGTTATAAAAAAAACTTTTTTAAATTTGTTACAGGGACGCTTTTTCACGCGTTTTCTTTCGAACCAGCGACCCCAATTTCCGCAACCGATACTCTTTACCACTAGGTCAAGGAAGCGGTTAACAGTCTCGTGAACCAGCTCAAACATTCATAAAACCAGTTATTAAGACTCCTGCTTCTAAGGCGATTACTTGACAATGGGGGTCAAAGAAGTGGACAGTCAAAGCCAATTTATAAAGATCTTGGTTAGCATAGCAACTCATATAAAAATAAGGGTCTTGTATCTGGTTTAGTAATTGGATTGGCGTTTCAAAATAGCTGTGGCTTCCCGGATGTGTTATGACGTCACGCATCTTATGGAGATTCTAGATTGTGAGCCCGGAATTAATTTTATGATTGTTCCTATAAGGTTTAATATCGAAACAGCAGTCGCTGGGCTTTTTTTTATTTCTTTACATCCAAATACGAGTAGAATCCGTAATTGGAGACAAAACTTGGGCTAGGTTACACAGTGCTTAATAATACGACCAAGGACGTTTAAACGTTACAGAGTTTAAATTTATAAGCAAATTTCTGCATTTTCTCTAACTCCAACCTCAATTTTTTTACCGCGTAAACGTCCGCTATTTTCTTTACCCTAACCTAAAACTAAAATATATCTTTTTTTAAATCAATATAAACCCCATTTAGGAATCTTTCTAATTGGTCAAAATTTTCAACTACTCTGTAATTGTAAAATAATATCACGTAATCGCAGAGGTTCGCGGTTTTCCTCCATCGCCCGCTGTGCCGGCGGGAGTGAGGTGAGGACTATGGAGTGAGCAAATGGCGGATTGTAGAGAAAGCATGCAAATTCATTGCTGAGTAAATTTTTTTTTAGTCAAAAGCATTAATTTACTCATTCTTAAGCTAACATTATATAGATCAGACAACACAACATAAATATAAAGTACAAGCAAAAGATAACGCAACATAATATAATAGTACAAGTACAATCTCTACATCTCTTTACTTTTTCATACACCTCTCTTGCAAAATGTCATACACTTGAGACATACTTATCCACAAATAGATCACACAGGGCCATTGTCAGGAGAATATAGGGTATTTTTTACCTACTCATCCACGAACAGATCACACAGTGCCATTGTCAGGACGATTGACATTGATATTAAGGGTGTTTTTATGCCTAGTCAAACGGGTAAATTTCAAAAATTCATTGGTAGGTACATGCCAGGATTTGAACCCGAGCCTCACTTATTATCATCACGAGAAGCGGGCTCCTAAGGCCATTGCTGCTGTTGCTCTCTGCTATCATAATATTCTGTGCACAAGGGTTCTTCTTCAATGATTCTTCTCGCTAATGCTACCTCCTTGTACCACTGGCACTTCCCATGATGTGACGTCCAACGTGACGTGACGAGCACCATTTATTTATTTTTATTAAGCTATTGAATTTGCGTCGCTTCCTCTATCGTACTGCGGTCAGCTATCACGTTTGAATGTCATCACTGGCGACTATACATTTGTATTGAATCTGCAATAAGTCTGATGATAATAAATATATATAAATACCATGCTGGTACGATGAAGTTAAATAAATAAATATTTTTAAACAGAAGAATTAATGAAAAAATATCTGACCACCAATGCAAAGCTAATTCCTAACATTCATTACCAATGAGAATAAAAAATAAAAACACTTGCCCCTTATCCTCGAGGTGGTAAGTAGAGGTATTCCATTCCTGCAAAAACCCACTTTTCATCATGTTAATGATATATTTGGACTCCTAAAACGGGACAGGACGGAATGGAAAAACAATAAAAATTGTAAAATAAAAGTAACTCGTTTTACGTTACGAAAAGTTTTATGTGTTTGAAGTAGGTGTAATTTGTAGTCCAATTTAAATAAAAGTGTAACGAAAACAAACGCTGATTTAAATGTAAAAGGGCACTTTAAAAAGCTGTTCGAGTGCTTTAACACTAGTTTATTTGACATTTTGCGTCCGCAGACGCCGGCTGTAAACATCACTTTTAGTATAATAATAATATACGTTGATTGATATTACAAAAATATTTCGCAAATCCGATGAGCTTCAAATACTCCGTTAAAATTAAGCTTTAATTATTTCCTGTTTAAAAAACAACATGCATCTTCCCACTGCAAGAAAAAAGTGGCTGAAAAACTTGACATCTCTTTGTGTCAGAACGTTTAAAAATAATCGCCGAAAATAATTATACTTTTTAAAGTGACAAACTGCAGCCAAATTGTGACGCTCCGTGCTAATTTAGTTTCGCGTTTGGTTTTGGTAAAAATAATTGCATTCATACATCAACACAACTCTAGATTTTGAAACCTTAGTATTTTATTTCCATAGTATTTAGTCGGTATTCTTAGTACATAAAATATAAATTTCATAACCTATAAAACGTGAATTTTCCGCTCAGTCTCAATGTACCCGCCTTGTATTCCTCCAAACGAGCACATTGCATGCACATACCTCCTTGTAAGCATACAGGTAAACACATAACTTCATGTATTCATTGCCCGCCCTTCCCACTCCCGCTGCAGACTCATATTTTATAAGACATAAGGATTCCGAATATTAATTTGTAGAGGATTTTTATTTATTAAATTAAAATAGCTTTCGAAGTAAAAGTAATACAGGAGGCGTCAAAGCGTGGCTCAAGGAATATAATGCCATTAAATAATAAAAAAAAGAGGTACAATAACTTAGAAAAAAAAATTGCAGTTTCCCGCTTAAACATAGTTAGGAACTGTTTACTACAATTTAACAGTTTCACTTGTAGAAAATATTTCCTGGTTATTTTGTGTTATCTACATAGATAATATTTAAGTTAATATTCATAAAAGATAATGACTTCAAACTCTTTCGTCCATAACACACAAAATTCAGTAATTCCACTGAACCCATTATATTTTACGTCTCCAAAGCTCAATTTCGCTCACAAGCTGAAATTACTTGCAGTCAAAACATCAAAATTCCCTCAAAGTAATCTCCAGCGAATACCAACCTAAGGAACCTCAATATAGTGCAAGGTACTGCACCGCTAAACCAACACACCCCGCATATTTCACTTGGCTTAAAATAATACCGCTGCAATAGTGAAAGGGGCGTTCACCCCACCCGGACCACCTCCACAGTGGGGTGGGTGCATAACTTATGCATGTTAGTTAATATTTCAAGAGTTTCAGGAAAGTAAAAGTGGTCTGAGACGCTTTGTGCATGCCCTGTCCGTTGCGGTTGCATGCAAGTAATTTGCGAACGTCAGGGAGTTTTGACATTTGTTTTTTAATTTAATCTTTTAGTTTTTGCAGTTGCGAAAGGGAAAAGTTTTTACTAAACTAGACTATTCGTTAAATAACAAAATTAACTAAAAGAGATAATTTAAATAGGTACTTAATCTTATGGTTAACTTCCTGCAATTGTTGTTCTATTCAATCTTTTCGCGCTTCTAATCAAACATAACCTAGAAACGTATCATTTACTCGTATCATACTTCCAAGCAACTGTTCAAAACCTACAAAATCAAAATTCTTTTATTTTCTGTAGGTACAAAAAGTACACTTAGAAATGTCAATAGTCTAATAACAAAGCACTCTCAACTAGTCCATGAAGATTGGCTAAATGAAACTGCAGCCTATCTCCACCGAAGAATTGCTGGTTCCAGATGCAGTAGGTACCTACCCCGAAAATAATCAGCCAGAAACTCAAGGCAGCTCTTTTAATGTCATGTCTTTCTATTAATTATGGTTTACAATAATAAATATGATTAATAGCATTAAATAGTGTCAAGTCGGTAAATCCCATGCATGTTGGTCTACTAAGTAGTCTGTAATTTTACACTAGCCTTTTGTATGTAATTTTTGCTTACCCAACTAATGTTTTAAATTTGTCAAGAGACAATTATAAATAAGTGCCTAAACAATCCCTCACCGTACCCCCACTTCACCTCTACTTCTCACTCTGAATTCATATTTATTGAGGCCTGTACGCGGAAATGCTCGAAACCCTGAAGGCCTATTGATTAGCCAGCATTGCCGCAATACAGGCAGTCTATAAATACAGGAATTTATTACAGACTTCATGCTAAAGCCTGAAGTTTCAGACATAAACGTAAAAATATGACTGCCTCAATTGATTGTGCTATTATCTGTGGATTAGCTTTTGTTGAATGGAATTTAAACTATTGTAAACATTATTTTATTATTTCTAACAGGACTTTTAGTAAAATAACCAAGCCAAGATACCACTTCTACTAATTAACACCTTATAATATAATATCTAAGATACAATAAAAATGATTTAGTATTTCATTTGTAGAACAACACGAAAATGTGTACTAATAATTAAATCATTATCTACAGCCAAAACGCGTATCAGTTACGTAATGTAATCGTAATCGATTAAGATAAGTAACAAAATAGAATTCGCTTCATCATTTTACCTAAAACTAGCAAATGCAAATAGCTGGCAATACTGCTACGCGATTGCCCGTCCAGACCCGAGATAAAATGAAACTGGAGTAATAAAATGGAAACTCCTTTATATGCAAGCACATTGCAGTTCAGTGACCCCTAAAATGCGCATGCATTCCACTGAATAATGCAAGTTGCATCCGGATTGCCAAGCTAGCTTGCATCCGTTCTAGCCGCTTCATGCAGCGATGTCGACAGCTTTTTAGCTGAAATGAGTTTATACCGAAAAGTATTTTGTTTACGAAGTAGGGTTGTGATTATAATAATATATATATTTTAGCTACCTGAATAAGATATTTGTCAGTGTCTAAATGAAATGGTAGATACTTATTAATTAAAAAAGCGTATCCTACGACATCTCTGAAAATATTACGATTGTAATTTTACAATTATAGCAAAAAATAATATAAGAAGTGATCTAATTGAGATCTAAAAATGATGACGTCACCAAAGTCAGTACTCAATACATTATTCATAACAAATTTACATTTTGACATAATATCATAAAAAGTAACTCTTTTGTCTAGGCTGTCAAATACAATTATCCCAACCTATGGTTAGTAAAAACAACCAACCTTTGTACGGGTTAGCCAGCCAGATACTTATCGCCAGAAAAAAAAAAAAAATCTACAGTGCAGAACGAACGCTCGCGTGTTTAAATTTTAAAAAGTCGGAAAGAACATTTTACTTTTCCATTTGCATAGGGTTTGATAGGCTATCAGCCAGTCTTCCACATGCGCCCTCGTAAAGAGTTCACACGCCGTCTAGACACATCGACCTGAGAGAGGGAAAGTGGTGTCCCGCTCTCTGCGTCAAACATGCGCAGTACTGGCTGGGGGGGGGCAACAGGTGGGTCCGTTAATAATTCAGGGGGAGGGGGTCCAAGGTCGCACGGAAGCGTCTGGCAAGGATGTATTGCGATTATATATTATAACTGTATCGATTTGCGGTGATTCGAGTATGTGGACCGGAGAATTTCTGATCTATTGACATTGGAAAGAAACAATAGCGGAAATCGGTTTCCATTCGCTGTGAAGATTCTAAACACTAACCTCAAAGTAATACTCTGGTCTGGAATCTTATGCTCCTCCATCAAACTATATACCTATGAGTTTTTTATTATCCTTTGTATTGTCCAATGAGTTATTGAAATATCTTAATAAAACTACTAAAATCACAGGCCAATATTCTTGGAATCTGGACAAACAAGCCGGCTCCTAAAAAATAGTAATTGCTATTTTGAATCAAAGTCTACAAATACGCTTAGGTACATCTGAAAATAATATTTTCTATTCCATTGTAGTTCAAATATCTATTGTCTGATAAAATATTGATACTTTGTTTCTGTTGGACATAGCAACAGGTGTCTCACAATTTAAGTATATCATTCCGATATCATACACTGTTCCATTTCTCATTATATTGGGGTTTGCGCTGTTCATTTGTTCCCACCATCCGTTATATCTGCTTTTACATCTATCATGTTATCATCCTTTACAACATCCATTCATCTTTAGTCTTCTCTCTTCCTATGATCTTCTGCATGCACCTTCCTGACAAACGGTTACCTCTTTTCACTGCTACATGCTTATAATTATGCGTTAGAACTCAACTGTATCTAAATCCCTACACAGTAAAACCTATCGATCTAGTACGAAAATGTATTCTAGAATAAATTAGAATCGGAACCCCCCCACGCTCGCCGGACGCGATGTGTACGCTCGAGGGTATTTTGATAAACAATCGCGAACTACCCACATAAACCCACAGAGTACCCTCTTTGAGATACATTTTGTACACGAATTAGGATGAAAAGTGATAAGCTTTGTGGGTAATTACTACTACTTTTACAGTGGTTTCCACTTCACGACTTCAACCAGATATGTACAAAGCAAGGCATTAAAATGGAGGAGGGGAAATTAGCACTGTTATTGCTGAAGAAAAACCAAACTTTCTTTCCCAGTTTTTTATTGACAGTAAAATTAAAGACAAAAGAAAAACTATAAAAAGGCTAAAAGTTCCAAATTTGAATATAAAATAAAGCTGCCAGCACATCGGCAACAAGCACTTTGTTCACAAGTTTAGTGCACTTTTTACGTAATAGGGTTTGAAATACCCGTTAAATTATCAAGTGGACATTATTTAACATTTTGTTTAAATATACTAGTTAATACAATACAACAACTCTTTATTATTCACCAAAAACAACTCAATATGGATACCAACATACCAACATTAGTGAATGTGTGTGTTATGGTGTTATGTGAACATACTTTAGTAAGTAGTTTTTTTACGATCAATACTTTACTGTAAAAAAAGTTTGACAGAACAATGTCACTCGTTTTTTAGGTTCGACCTACCCATTTGAATGTTACAAAGAATAGATTGATATAAAAGTTAGTGATGGTAAAATCAATGTATTAATGATATTCCAAAGAAACCTATTCATATAAAAGGTTTATAGCTAACAAAAAGGTCTAAAAAGAAGTCTTCCTCCAACAACAAACAGCTATGGCCGAAACTAATCAATTACTTTGAGGATAGGTACGTAAAAAAACCATTTCCATTTGTCATTTGTTTTAAATGATTTTGGAAATAAACATTACTGGAGTGTTCTATTTATGTGGCAAAATAAATCATATTAATTTCTTAAGAACGCAAACACATTTTTAATTTGAAGTCACGCATGACTATTTAAAAACAAATACAAAATCATTTGTTTTCTATAGGTACATAAAATACACGTAGTAAAGTCAATAGTATAATAATAAGGCACTCTAAACTCGTCCATGAAGATTGTCTAAATGTAAACAGCAGGCCAACTCCACCGACGAGTTGCTGGTTTCAAAAGCAGTACTCCGAGAAGAGCAAGCAGAAAATGCATCCGACACGTCTACATTGTGATTTTGCCTTTTGCGCAGGCCAGTAGCGCCGCTGCGCACACGCTAGTCACTAAATAGTATAAAACAAAGTCGCTACCCGCTGTCTGTCCCTATGTATGATTAGATATTTTAAAGTACGCAACGGATGTTGATGCAGTTTTTTAAATAGAGTCATTCAAGAGAAGGTTTATATGTATTAAATAAATCACCCAAAGAGGTTGGAAGAAAATCATAAGATAAACTTTTTCTTAAAACTTCTTTGACATTACCATTGGGTCGCTATAAATTGGTACTTATTTTTCCGTTTCCTTGTTGCAGTGGACGGTGAGCCACCCGGTTTGCCTCTGGGAGCACGTGGGTCTCTCGGCCGAGCGCTGCTGCAAGGCCTCCTTGCGCCCGCGCCGGCCGCCAGACATCACATTTACACCGCGTCCAACACAGGTACAGTGCCCACTTATAAACAAACTGTAAGATAGGTGTTACAATATGTATAGCCGAGCCCAAACTTGCGAAACAGCTTTCAGTTTGGCGATATTTTTTTTGTTATAATTTCTAATGCCTGTTGTAACTTACACACACAATCTCAAACCTATTTCCCATCCGGGTAGGCAGAGAAAGTAACACTCTCGAGTGGAAGATTATAGCCCATACTTTATCAGTGAGTGGAAAGACCCTTAGCTCAGCAGTGGGCTATTACGGGTTGATGACAACAGAAAATGGTCCATGTCATCATGGAAAGATTTAGAGGTGTTCGTCTTTACAGTCCTTCTTCACCTTCATTTGAGTGCACACATTTTGGCTTTGATTTCTGATCTTGATCCTACACGTTTTGTAACTACCAACACTGTTGTCAAGAACTAAACAGTCAAAATAATGGGCTGGAAACAATTTCACAAGCTCGAAGGCCAGGGCGTCGCCATGGAAACTTAGCGTTAGATCTCTTTGACAGCCTGTCTTATTTGAAATGGAGCTTTCTAGACACCTAGGCAGAGGGTCGGCAATAATCTTAATAAGCAGACGGGGCAAAATGAAAAATTATTGAAATGACTCACAGCCGTCGGATGTCATATTGTGAGCCCTTGCTATACTTATTAAAAAAATCAAACCGGTCAAGTGCGAGTCGGAATCGCACACGCACGAACGTGAAGAAACACGTTTCTTGTACACGACTAGCTCTTACCCACGGCTTCGCTCGCGCACGTTTATTTTACCCCTGACGGGTAGAATTTTGCGAAATCCTTTCTTAGTGGATGCCTGCACAGTATAAGCTATCTAAGTATGTGCAAAATGTCAAGTCTCTAGACCCAGCGGTTTTAGGCTGTGCGTTGATATATCACCAATCAGTCAGTTTATTTAAAAAGATAAACTGACTGATTGGTGATATATCAAAAACTTTCGTAAGTACCTACAGTCAGGAGCACAATATGAAGATTTGTTCTTGTAGTGCGAGTCTGGCCTCTAAGGCGATTGTAATAAGAGTGTTATAAGTTCAAACGGTCAAGTTCCACGTGCTCATCACAATACAAGGGATAGATTCAGCTAAATGACTCACAAATCGATATGAGGTCGATGGAACTTTCCGAAGCCATAGCTTAGTAGACAGAGGCGGTACCAATTTATTTAATAAAGGTTTTATTTGCGAGAATTTCATGTTCGATATTTGAATTTATCAAGCTCGAGGGTTAAAGAAAACATTGTGAAGAAACCCGCTGGTCCAAGAATGAATTCTAAGGCCTGTGTAAGAGCACCCCGCTCCATCGATGGACTTACCACCTATCACGTTTAGGTTTCCAAGAAGTCTTGGTAAAAAGTGGCTGAATAAAAGGTGTGAGCATTTTTTTTCTAACATCAAAAGACTATATCTGCCCCTAATGGGACTAGAGATGTGAGTATGTAAGGCATGTAATTTAACGTACAGAATTTGAATAACCTATAAATAAAGATACGGTAGTATTATGCGATCCCGGGGTATATAGGTATATACATTTCTTTAGATTTAGGTTAGAATTAGTATTCTAGGGACGCCCGACAAGATCTAGGTCTCTTTGGTTACCAATAAGTCTCAAGATTTGTAATACCTATTCAAGTAGGTACTCTAGTAAGAAAACTAGATTATGTATATCTGGAAAAACTACCCTATTTGACTCCTGAAAATATTTTCAGGAGTCAAATAGGGTATTTCACTGTCTCGAAATTAAGCTGCAAATAAACATTTATTAAAAATCTTATCCTAAAACACCTTTAAACATGAGTTTCGTTTTTCATTTTATAGTTTTTTTAGTTATAAAGCATTTTTTAAATAATAAAACAATCAAAAGTGTGATGCAATGGAGTGCTAAATTATGACGTCACAAAGTCAGTACTCGGTACATTTTCAATAGTAAATTTTCGTTTCGACAAATACCGTCTTCTTGGTCAATAACTTCTTATTCCTAAAAGGTTGAAGTAAGTTTAAACCGGTGCTTTTTTTCGGACCCCCCATTAAAGGGGGAAGCTGTTTTCCGAGTAGTACAGTCAAGAGCACGTGGAGCTTGACACATTGGACTTTGTAAAGTTCTTATTACAACCGCCTTAGAGGTCAGATCCGCACTACAAGTGTAAAGCTTCGTGCTATTGACTATACCATAGGTAGATTTACTAATGCTATAGGAATGGGTATAGCGGTACTATTAAATCATTTTCATTTTATGAAATTTCATTTTTTACCTGTGAAATTTCAAATGTAATTATTTTTTATTAATACGATGAAAAATCACACCTGCTACTGGAAGCAAAATACGACAGCGAAAAATAATCAGATTATAACCCCTAACTCAATTTAGCATAAAGTAACAATTGATTAAAAGAATAGTGTGTTGAGGAGTTTCTTGCCCCGCTTCTTCTCCTCAACATTACATGCTGAAGCGGTGAAGTTGAAATGACTTTCAATGAGTTTACAAGTCCCTACTTTAAATAAAACATACATACATACATATGCTCACCCCTTTTTCCGAAGGGGTAGGCGGAGTTCATAAATGCTCGGTCTCGGGTACTCTTTAATAAAACATTTTGACTTTGACTATGAATGAAAGTGAAATTAAATTCACTTTTACATTCACAGAGAGTAAAATTGCGACGTATGAATTTCATTATATTCATTTCATATGATTTTTCACATGCCACTCGGGCAATGTAACAACTCTATTATTCTGTAGGGACACATTCGAAGGATGGAGTTAGGTAAACACATGTAGGTATGTACATTTTACGTGACTACCATTTCGAGTCTGTATTTCTAGTGGCAGTAAATGAATAAAGCTTCCAACAACAACTGCGAGGACTTTAATACAACTTGTCGGTTACTCTGTGGTTTTAGTTAAAACATTACGTACAACTTAGGTACTTTGATCTATACATATAATAAAACTGTAAGGGGACCGTGTCTGTAGGTAAATGAAATACTTTTTGAATAATTTTGTGTAGAATTATCGCTTTTAATATCAAAACACATTTTTTTGAAATTTTTCTCTGTATGTCTGGTTGTGCACGCATCACGCAGAAGCTACTGATAGGATTTTGATGAAATTTGGTGTGTAGATAACTGAGTAACTGGGTCAACATTTGGGGTACTTTTTAGAACGGGGCATATCTCATTCCCACGGTAAAATATAGAGAGTGAGTTTGACATGTTTCTATGTATCGGTGTATCTGTATGTTTGTCTGTTTGCTCGTAACTCCCGAACGGCTGAACCGATTTTGATTTAGTTTTTTTTAAAGGTGACTTAATCGATAGTGTTCTTAGCTATGGTTTAAGAAAAACTGTCCAGTCGTTTGTGTTTATATGTATTTTTTGTGTCGGTGGTTTTATAAATTTAAAATTTGTCTAATATTATATTTTATAATACTTTTAACAGCCATTATATAAAATTTTATGTATAGTCAGCAACTAAAATAATTAAATGTTTGCTGCTTATTTTGACAGTTTACAAGCCTACACGGTTCAATTTGACTTATCTGTCACGTCATTTAAAGGAGGGAACAATTATGGCTGTAAAGCACATTAAAACTACATATAGCTGTCGCATGACCGCTGCTAATAAATATGAAAGTCCACTTTATATGACAAATAAATTTACTTTATGGTACATTCAATTATTTGAGTTCAGGGCTGTCAACGTTACATAGATTTCTGTGTTCTTATATCTTATGTCAGTTGTTTTTTTTGTATGTGTAGCCTCTTACCTGAATAAATAAATTATTATAACTTTTCATATTTATTTTACGATGACAACTTTTTTATTGACACATCTGATTTTTTCTTACCTATACAACTAAACAACTGATAAACATACTTTAATAAATATGTAACACCCAGATACGAAGCCGGAAAAAGAAATGTTGGGCCCTGGCAGGAATCGAAACTGTGACCTCCGAATCAGAAAGCAGGTTTACTAACAAATGAGCCAACAGGTCCGTCGAAGTTTTTCTTTTGCCTGGAATATGTTAATGTACGAAACGAGAGGTCGTAGCAGGTGTTCCCATTTTATCTGCCTATCCTGACAGCTAATTTGCTTGGGTATATGTTAGCCTTTGAGGCTATAACATACAAAAATTGCAAATGAATCGCCTCGTCATAACCAAAACCGTCGCTATGAAAAATTCATATAGAACAAAGAGGAAGTACGGCCCAATCGATATCCGTCAGCTGATCCGCCCGCCCAATGTCACGACCGGCCGCCCGCCCTACGCACACTGCCGCCCTGGCTCCCCACACACACACAGCCATACACCTCCCCAAAGAGCGTTGTATGAGTGTGAAAACGGAAGTCTAGTTTCGAATTTAGATTCTGTTGTACGAAAACCCCTAGTGGGACATTCTTATGCTAAATATTCACACAATATAAATATTTGTCCAAAAAAGTACCTACTGATAAAAAGTATCCATAAATGGAATATTTCTACGGGCCCACTCAGAAAAAATAGCGTGAGCCGATAGTTACATTTATTTTTGAAAAGAGGAACCATGTGGGACAGTGCCCAAAAGATTGACTTCATTCACTGATAGCTAGAATTGGAATTGAAATTTCATATTTAGGTATGCTGAATTTCAACCTACTTTTTTGTGTAACCTTACCATATACAATGATGAAGCTACGAGTACATAAATATTGTGTATATCTGGAAAGGAGCGGCGAAAAATTCCTTTTTGTACACCAAAAGATTTCACGGAAACACGAAATATGTCACTCCATATTTCAGCCGTCATTTCAGGCATTTACTGCTAATACCTAAGGGCGCACACACGCGACTCTAGACCTTATTGTGTTCAGCATACGTCTACATACACCCACGCATAGGATGTTACGTAATAAGGCGTGCGAATGGCTACGGAAGGCTCGGTATATGCCCTATGAAGAATTAATGTTATACCTCAAATTATGACTTAAAAACAGGGTGTAAGGGGAACGCATCTAAAAGCGATTTTTGACACAATTCTATTAAAATTATGAAAAAAAATTGATTGTATATTTTTTTATTCATTATCGTGAAAAAAATACTTATTAAATTTTCATTTACGATTAAAATTTCAATGAAAAATATAATAAAACCATTGTTATTATTTAACTTGCCCCTATGACTTTCCCTTACGTATAGAGATTAGAGAGTAAGATATATAAAAAAAAAACTCATGCCTTTTATCCTTTTATGCAAAATATCACTGTATTATGCCACGCCTCATCCCATAGGAGATCCGCAGGGGTATTTCCACAGTTTAACAATCATAGTTAAACTGTGGTATTTCATTCCTCGAAATACCGACGATTCGCCAATAAATCCAGACACCTAAGGGTGAATGGTGATGACCCCATCGCCGGACCGGGTTGTGGTTACGCATTCCTCAGAATCAGTTCAGAGGCCAGCGAGCTTCCTTATTATTTTTTCCTCCAGTATATTCTATCAATATAGACGGAAATGTTGACGATCCTCGCTCGGGGCCAACATTTGTGTGCATGAACATGTCTGTTGGCTTCCTGTCTGGGTGTTAATATTTAATATTTATTTACGTATTTTTATCAGTTGTTTAGTACCCATAGTACAGGCTTTGCCTAGTTTGAGACTACAAAACCGTGTGTGAATTGTTTTCCACGATTTAAAAAAGATATTGTAACAAACTTTATTCATTGTAACTCGCGGACGCAGAGCGGTGATAGCCCGGACGGTTAAAGAGCCTGCCTAAAATCAGTGAGGCTCGGGTTCGAATCCTGGCATGTACCAATGAGTTTTTCAAAAACTTACGTACATATTTATCACTAGCTCGACGGTGAAGGAAAACATCGTGAGGAAACCCGCAGGTCTCAGAATTAATTCTGAGACATGTGTAAACAGACCCGGTCCGGCGATGGGCTCACCACCTATCACGTTTAGGGGTCCAATATATCTCGTGAAATGTGGGTATATCCAGTAATGGAATACCTCTGCCTACCCCCTCGGGGATGAAAGGCGTGAGATTATGTTATGTCGCGGACGCAGTACCATGGACCTATAACAAAGTCTCCAATCAACCAAACACGATTATTTACCTGACAGTATATAATGGCAGTAACACACACATACATACATGGCAGTCTCGCAAATTATTACCTACCTAGGGCCGACCCACTTTAACTTAGGGCCTTAATATTATATTTAGTAACGCTTCCTCGACTGAGGAAACTAGTAATATTCGTTTCAATGGTTTAGGTATTCGGTAATAATTGTATGTCTCTGGGCACTTCATTATCATGCTTTCAGTATCTATACTGTGAAGAGATTTTGATTATTTTACATCGAAACTAATGGACTGATTTTAAAATGATCGTACCTGGGGACCGCGGTCCAACGGTTGATGTTGGACATTTGTATTTATACAAAGTCATTAGAAAACTTCGATAGCGCGGTTTAGAACGCTGTAGTCTATTACATCGTCTCTATACTGTCTTTAATCTTCAACCAGGTCCAGGTACAAAATACAGAAAATTCCATCGATTCCGTGAAAAATACAAATAAATATTGAATGCATAATTTCGTGGTACAAAAAAGCATTTGTAATCAACATTTATTTACATAGACACAGACTTTCAATATGGCTTCTCGCACTGTCATGTCGAATTATTTGTGGTAGTTGCAACTATAATTGTAAATACTTGTATTGTTCCATAAAAATAAATAATTACTTTAAAAATTTATACTTGGAAATTGTTTTAGGTTTATTGAGCTATTTTTCAGTATAGTGTACAAGGATCTAGCCGCTAGCCTCCATTGGAACAACGCGTTTAGTAATTATTTACGAAATTATATTATGTGCACTAAATATATATTCACTTACATTTTAGTAATATTTAGACTTGGCAACAAAACAATTTCAGCGAATATTTTATGTAACCCCTCCCATACGCCTACGACTTACAACATGTTTAGTACAAGTACATACGAGTACATAGTCTGTCTACAAGCCCATGTTTCTCTGTGAAGTAAAGCCTTGATGTACGGCGAATCACGTTATGTAAGGCTTTTGTAGGCTAGATATTTTAGTTCGGTGCTAACTCGGTTACTAGGTGACTGGAATAAGCTTATACAGAAAACAGACTGGTATTATGAAGCGTTATCTTCTCAAGGGTAGGCAAAAACTCAAGACGAGTATTCTGAATAACATTTCGCGACTTTTTATGCTTTCTACTCACCTCATAGTTGATGTAGCTTGATGATATCACTACGTAGTATAAAACAAAGTCGCTTCCTCTGTCCCTATATCCCTATGTCCTTATGTCCCTATGTCCCTTTGTATGCTTAAATCTTTAAAACCACGCAACGGATTTTGATGTGGTTTTTTTTAATAGATAGAGTGATTCAAGAGGAAGGTTTTAGTATAAGCATTGAACCCGTGCGAAGCCGGGGCGGGTCGCTAGTATTGTATAAAATGTTAGTAGTAAAACGGGAATATTATGTACAAAGTTTGCAACCTTATTGTCACATAAACTAACATAAGTATCATCATATCACACTCAAATAGAAGTGATGTGACCATTTTTTTCCACCTAACCCTACTTTCACTTCTGCTCACCCTTTAGTGAAATGTCACTCGCCGCAGATGTCCGACCCCAAATGTGCAATTTCACTGCAATAATTGCATTTAACCCTAAAATGCGGGTGTGGGTGGATTCAGCCTGTTTACGCAAGGTTAGAGGGGTCTAATTTCGCATTGTGAACGAATGAATGAAAGTTTGATTGATGGAGTGAGTTCGTTATGCAATATTTATTTATTTATTTATATTGCAAGTTACATTTCATTAAAATGACACATAACACCCTGTCGGGCACAGCAAATAACAAAATTAAAATTATAACTAGAGATTAGAAGCTAATACCTAATACTAAACATAAACATTAAAATAAATTATGATTGCTAAAATTAATAATAAGAAAAGAAAATATGATTATAAATATACATCTGATAAAATTTCGTCTTCCTATACTAACTATAAATGGTTTTCCTGCAAGAATTCGTTTACAGAATAATAGCTTTTGCTTTGGAGTAACAATTTTAGCTTATTTTTATATATTATATCCTTCTTTTCCGATTTTATTCTTTCGGGAAGTTTGTTATAAATTTTTATAAATTTACAGAATGGACTTATTATTAAACATTGTCAATCTACTTGGTAATGTTGCTAATTTGTATTTGTGCCGTACATTTCGGTTGTGGACGTCTTTTATTATTTGTATTCTCATATTTATTTTATTCCTTTACATATTTACTGGTGGTGCTGGTTTTAGCCTCTTCGTAGTGTAGGCACTTCTTTATTTACTATTTGTCTCCAACAGAAGAAATAGATCACTCTATATATTATGCAAGTTAATAGTCGCTATTTCTCTATTAGACACAACTTTTGTCACGAAGTTTCGATAGATTCATCTTTTTTTTTTTTGAGGCGTGCCATAGTCTAAATTTGTGACCCGAATTCACAAGTGAAGAGTAATGTTTTTAATATTTTTTTTAGTGTTTTGTTGACTTTTGGTTAAATTCGGCATAATAAAATTTTCCACATTTATGAGCCTTTGGTTTTCCCATGAGTGTATTATACTATGCTGATTCATTCGTGATAATTTACACAGAAAATAACGTCAGACTTAAATAATATAAATTTTGTTGTATAATTTACTAAAATGACATATTAATTGAGTAATTGTTACAGAGATTTCCAAGTAAGGGAAGGAAAACAAAAGTATACAATCAATTCTGCAGCAAATATTCATATAACACAAGTAATAAATTAATATTATTACAATGTATAATTAATATTTATAAGCATGTTTACCACAATGGGTGAATTCTGTTAATAATTTTTACGGCGAATGTTCAGAATACGCCAATGATAGAAAGATATAGGTAAGTACGTGTTACGAGAGCGTTAACTCAGTTTAATTGCCCGGGGACTTCCCTTTGCATTAGATAAATTGAAGTAATGCATTATGCATTCTTTCCATGTGCATGTCACTAAAGTATTAAAATACAGTTTTTTTTCCTAAATGTAATAACTTTGTTCGAAGTAATAGATTCCAGACGACTATGAATTAATGAGTAAGTATTCAAAAAACATATTTACGTACCTACATATTTATCACTATTTTAGTTAGACCATTACAGACTGACTAAAATAGTGATAAAACACGCAGATACTTGGGGCATTACCTCGGATCGGGTGTCATGTTTAGGCATACAAAAAATACCGAAAATGTGTTTCGTTCCCTAAAACAGATTTGTTTAAATAAATACAAATCTTCACCAGCCCGTGCCAGATCCTGTTGAACAGTGTGTCCCCATGTATGACTGTTTTATAATCAACCTCGCAAGTCTAGCACTATTCAATGCTTACATAGACAACTGTGACATCAAAAGCGCCACATTTTACCCAAAATCTGTCGGCGACATAAAAGTTAACCCTTAGAACGACAGCAGGTCAATGCGACCGCGCAACCCAAATATCCTAACCAAACAATCCAAGCAGATGCTTGCACACGTTGCGTTTGCGCTATTGCACACATTTTACAAAATCCCAACTTTTTCTGCAAATGGGTTATGCACCTTGCACTCCTAAATCGCTGCGTCATTGTCAATACTAATCCAGTGTTGCATCTCGCTTCGATACGTGTGCAAATGATATCTCTATCTTTCTCTTCCTTTGTATTGACCGCCGGTTTTCCGGAGCTATTGACACTTTAGAATTAGAATGTCACGCGTGGGTGCGCAGACGCAACCCATTGTTGCCGTGTATTGTGTCGGGACGATTTGCAATCGCCGTATGTGAGGAGGGTAATTATGGCAGATTCGACATTTGAAATTTCTGTAGGTAGTTCATAGATCTACAAGATTTCGTATTTCAAACAATACGAACTCTTGTAGTTTACTGCGATTAATATTTTAAAACACTATTCTCGTCATAGTCGGATAAAAACTGCTTGGGATTCTAGCACTATGTAATCTTGATTATAATTAAATAGTACATGGCTGAACAAATGTTTCTTAAATCAATTTGTCCTGGTTTTATTCAGAAAATCGCGACAATATAGCTCTAAAACCACACTGTATATAACCAGTTCTATTATGCAAGCTATATAATACCTAACACCGGACAACGGCACGCCTAAATCACACGAGTCCTTCTAAAGAGTATTAGCATCTTAAAGAAGTGTCACAAAGGAAATCCGATGAAGGTTATCAAAAGATGCTCGCAAGGAACTCTTTTTTATCGATTTCTACCAAAGGGGTAGCTTTGACCGAAGTTACTACCTGAATACTAAATACGTATAGATTTTTTAATATTTTTGGGTTAACAATTCTGATAAAATATTAACGTAACGTTAATGAAGAAAAAATAACAAATGCCAATAAGAATGTCGTAACGTCTTATTGGTACATAATATTACGGATGCTAGATTATTTTCTTATCTTCCGGGTATGTTTCCTCATAATAATAACAAAACGGCAGGAAAATCCCGTTATTTGGTTTCACATAAAAATACATAGCCCACCGAACTCCACGTGTACGCGTTCCAACTAACAATTTATCGTCATAACCAAGGCTGAGTCGTGCCACACTCGTCCAATTACATTCATATGCAAAAAGTCGCAAATTCTAACTCTTCATTCGAGGATTATGGTCTAACGTGGGGACCGGCAATGGACAGTGGTCAGTCCATAAAGATGGCAAGATTACGCAAGGGTGCGTCCACTTTTGTTCCTCATTGTGATATTTTACTAATGGGACCGCATTCCTCGCTGTCCGGTAGACCTGATCGCTCCCTCGGTATGCCCCCTGTCCTGAGCTGCCCGCTGGTCATTATTTATAGTTAATTTATTATTATTTTGATACGCGGGATGAAAGGGTTCGCACAATGCCCGATTCCGTGTGCGGGCCCGTTGGTCACTCGTGGCCGGCGGACAGAGGGTTAATTGTTTGTCTAAGTTCGCATGCTTGGGAAAATCTGTGGTAAAGTTTTTTTATTAATAATCTAGCATAAGATACTTATCCTTGGAGACAAATAAAAAATCTTTAGCACAGATAAAGATACAGATACGGATCTAAACAACATAAGTTTATTTGCTCTCAAAAGAGTAATTAAAAGAAAACATGTCTTTCGAAATTGGAATTATAATAACATACAAACCTTATTTTAATTGATAATCCGTAACACTAAACCATTCTCAGTTTAAATGGTCAAAACTGACCGAGGCCCCCTGTCCGCTTCCCGGTTCCCAGAGCCATTGTGCACTGAAGGGTTAACAAAGAACACAAAGGGGTGTGGACAGCACGTTTATAGCTCACACCGGTCAAATGGTCATTTCAATACCAGTCATAGTTTCAAAGGAGTAGGAAATGTATGAAAGAAGCTTTCTTTCCTCCTAGTTGTATGGGGACTGTTGATTATATTATTTAAATGCCGGACAACCGTTATTCGTCAAAGTTTTTTATTACGAGGGCAGGACATGAGAAAGTTTTGGCCGTCAAACTTTTGATTTCGTAAATCGAGTTTGCGGCGCCGAGGAAATCTATTTATGAATCAGTTTGTTTGAGTTTCTGTTGCTATTCCCTAAAAAAAACTAAGAAACGGTAGACTCTTAAAACATCACAAAACTTTCAAAAAACGTTACATCGAAAATATTTGCATAATTAGTTGGTACAAATGAATTAAAAACATCACCAAAAATTGTAACGGACTTCACAAAAACCAAAACACACAATAGGGCATCACATTAGAATGCAAAAAAACGCAACCCCTTACCATATGCACCGAAATCTGCATAATCATAAATTAACCAAACACCGCTTTTTGCATGACAATCGCGTTTCGCTGACCGCCGTTGCATTCCCACAGGTGACTTCAATACAAGTGCATCTCCTTGCTTTCTTCTAACGTCGTATCTCATCAGGGCATTGTCCAAACTGACCGTTGGGTCTTAGAGGATTAATTGCATCGGGTTCCATGCAAATTGTTGCGAGATGACCGTTAGACTACAATAGATGCTGCTTTTTACCTGTGAAAATGTAACGGTCAAGATTCTTGATAAATATGGTTTTAGCGAAGGCCTTTGATTAGGGTGCCAGTTATTTTTTAGGCAAATAACTTAGTTTTGATTTAATTTGAACAACAAGTGCTAAAGATTAGACGTTTATGTAGCTACTATGTTAAAGTTTCGATTAAACTTCTACATATATTTCCATTTTGGTACTCCTTTTAATTTGGCCTACCACAAGGTTCTATACTCGGACTATCTGCTAATAGTAATTGTAATAAATAGTTACTTCAGATTGATATACAGGAAATTCTATTTATAAAGACAATCGTTGACCTCGAGCCAAGTTCACTTATTACGTACGAGTCATTGCTTTGGAATTTACTTACAACTCTTACATATTATACTAAATAATGTCTCTACTACTATTGATTACTTTGCTATGGACAATGATATTAAATACGACAATATCTCTGGCTATGGACTTGTTTAGCACGCAACACTCTTCATTCACACCAACGCAAATATGATATAACGACTATACTTGCTATAGTTTAAAATTTCTGTCCAGTAGAAAGACCGCAAGAATGTCAGCACTTGGGTATCTCGTCTACATAAACATAATATCATCTCTTTTGTCTTCAGGGTCCCTCCCACCGTCGCCAGCTGACAGTGGCGTCTCCGATGTGGAGTCATCTTCCTCAGGCGCGGGTTCTGCGGAGGAGGCGAAAGCGAGGCTGCAGCCTCAGCCACCGCCTGCGCCCTTCCACCCACCCTTCCTGCCCTTTTACCAGCACCACCAGATCGCTAGCTCCTTGCAGCATCACGTGGCGCATCCTAGGCCACCTGGTGAGTCCGCTTTACTATAGAAAGAAAGAAATATTTATTTGTCCTGTAAATTCTTTAAATACAAAACAATGTACTTTACAAACTCTTTGTGGTCATCGTAATCAGCCTTCTACATGATTCAATTCATAAAATCGGTAATACCACAGTCAATATCAGTGTATTACTCAAACGCAATAAATTTAACATGAGTCTTTGCACTCACTTGAAATTCTAGAAATATCGATGCGATCAAAATCAATCGAACGTGACTTGAAATCGATTACACCCGTAATATTGTGAGCGGCGAAGAGGGAGGAAACTGCATACAACATAACCGCAAGAATGCTAATCATGTAAAAATGTGTTGGTAAATGCTAATAGCAATACGCGGAATAGAATTGAGTCGGTGAAATTACGAAAACATATGAAATACTATTTTTCACACGATATAGAATAATATAGGTGAATTTATGACAACACCGTATTACATTATCTACCGAAGGCAAAGTAAAGAGGTACAACATGTTTACATTGTACTTCATGTTATTTGGTTACGTCACAAATTCGTAACAAAAAAATTTTATGTTCTCTGACATTCAATGTAGGTAGGTATCGGCAAAATCGATATTTTATATAATTTTTGTTCAGAAAATAAAAATTAAAAAGTAGGACAATAGTTGTTGATTGCGAATAGCGACCGGCTGGTAGGTAGATCTGTTGTAGGTGACCGCGCGGTGAACGCCCCACCCGGAAGGTGACCTTACAATGCGCGGGCGCTCGAGGGGAATTCGGGAAAACACCGCGCGACTCGTCTTGACACTTTAATTTAATTACCCTGATTCGTATCGTAAAATCATCGCCAAATGTCTCAAATTTCCCGCTACTAAACTTAAGCGTTGCATAAATACACGAGCCGCAACTCGTAAACTTTGTGACATAAGTATTGTCGTGGTTTAATGACGCGTCACCCGAATGAGCTACATTTCTGGCTCTAAAAGTGACTAAAGCTTTGCAGCTATATTTTTGGTGTTTTGTCTGCCAATTTTTTATTACAAAGTCATTTATTTGTGACAAAGTAGCCAACTGTCAAATGTAATCGTTCAATTTGCTGGCATAAATGTCAAGTTCTGCAACTCAATCTTGTCATTCTGCGCCTGTACTTACTGTCCTCAGTTCATTGCCACTCGTATCTGGTGCTTTTCGCATTCGATGTCAGGATGACAAACGAGTGTAGTGTTATCTAAATTTACGTGGCTTGAAGATAATCAGACCTACTTCCGGGGGCGTGCGTGTTGCACTCTGGCAACATGCCAGCTGGCGTTCTTTCCGATGTTTAAATGTAAGATTAAATGCACTAAATATTCTGTTACTGCCCAATAATTCACCCTTGCATTTGTTTCAAATAAAAACAAGGTATGCCATCGCCGTGCTTACAAACAAACCGATTAATTTAGGTGGATTAACTGGCAATAAGTTTTAGGAGTCAGCCGGTAGGTAAAGTACCTACATCATGCGTTTGCACATTTCAGCTAAAAATACGGGAACACATGTTAGTCATGAATTGTGTTACCGTAATTGCTGTCACTCCTTATTTATCCGTTTGTTTATCCTGTTGTTGCAATACCAACTAATCTGCAAGTTTCTACAATGCCTAATGGCTTAGGACACGTATTGTGCCCCTGCAAATTGGGCACGTCGCGAATCTGCAAATAAAATATAAAAAAGTTTGAACTGTGAGACGGCGAGTGGTTTCCGTGACACAAAAAAAAAAGCCGCGATGGACGGAACCTGTTGGCTGTTGGCGTGGCGCGGACTGCAGCGGACATTTTATCGCATGTTGGCTGCGCCTGCGCGCGGCGTCCGGCGCGCCGCCTCAGCTATTTGACATTGCGCAAGGTCAGTGCTCCTAATATAAAGATGCAAAAAACTACGAGCGCCGGCGTATATGCGCGACGCGTCGCCAAACACGCATCATGGCGCATGCGAAGTAGACACTTTCGATTGTGTTGCATTTTAAAAATGCCTTGTAGGTATAGACGAAACAAATTCCCCGGTTGACTCCCTTTGTCTCACGGACCTAGCTGTGACTAATATACCTACAAGTTCCAATAGGAATTATTGAGCGATACATACCTAGAACGAATTCCAGCTTGAACGAAGATTTGACTTCGAATGAGAATAGAATCTTAGATTTTTGATTAAATCTAATAACCTCATACTCAGAATCCCCCAGGCACAGGCAATGGAAATATCAAGGGTATTAAGCAACACAGAGACGATAAGGATCGTCACAAAAACCACAATACGAACAGGAAAATGCGTTTACAATGTATTGCGCCCTTCCATTGTTGGTTTTGTGACACGTAACTCCCGTCGGTGACCCATAACAAGGCTTATTACCAGAGTTACCAGTCCCCGGGAGCCTTCTATAGCTAGCAGTTGAAACTATTGAAGGACACTTAAACGGAAAATCCAACAAGTCAGCGAATGTCTAATGAATGAAGTCACACATGTTATGTCAAAACTCCCCAGGGCCAGATAAATTATTTACTCACGCTTATCAAATGAGCTATTTACAACTTGTCGGACAGAGGCGGTAAAGCAGCCGTTGCGGTAACGCAGCACACACGAAATTTCGGTGTTGCAAACGTGAGGATTGGGCAACCGCGCCAGCACCGGCGGCGCCATTGTCAGCTCTGGCGAAACCTATACGACCTTCCTACTCGGATTGGGCAGTCGAAACCTGATTGTGTGAATATATGCCACGTCTTACACTCGAAACATTTCCCGTCCAAACCAGTCTTTCGACACTCGTGATCTTTCGTCCTTGATTAGGATTATGTATTTAGACATCTACCAATTTCAAAGCTCCCCAATTATCAGCGGACCAAGATAAAACTTCAGAGTAAGCGACTGAAATCCGAGATTAATATTTAATATCTTGGCTTAATTAACAAAATAAACCTTGGCGGGATGTTGAAGATTGCTGAATTGTGGAGATCTCTCGAACGGCCGTTTGTCTGTGAGCGGATATTGCGTGTGTGCGCTGGATCCGCCGAGAGGTTTCTGAAGGGGTTGCGTCAGATGACGCGGCCATGCCGGACCAGCCCAATAATGAGAATTGAAAATCATTCGTGGCATGATTCCAAAATTGAAACATCTTTACGCTACGCATTTCACAGCTGTAGACGCAAAAGATAAAGAATTTCTGGTTGATTCCAAATTCAATAGGGCCTAGGTCTTCTCGATAATTCTTACATAATTTGTAATATAATTGTATTGAAGGTATAATTCAACTGACATGCGGGGACTAGGAAAACCACGAAATACGTAATTTTCCCTCAACAATTTCACAGCTGTCGCCGCAGTTCCTCGGAGCCAGTAAACAAACAGAATCTCAGACGCAGTTCGCAAACGAAATGGAAATTAAAATTATCGCAGCTACTATTCTGCAGCGCTGCATCGCGATAACGTACGACCGTGTGAGTGTTTCTAACGTCGTGCGCATGTGTGTGCGCGGGAGTGTGCGCGAGGTGATCGGCCCGTTTCAAGGGCAGTGCAGCGCTAGCGCTTGCCTCGTATTAATAGTTGGCGACTATTTTCGCTGCGCCGACTGCTGGGGGATCGGGCGTTATTATTGACATTCGCGAAGAACCAAAACGGCCTGGCCACTTACATCACACGCGATGACACACACACTTTTCCTGTTCATAATGCATTCGACATCCTCGATATTCGACGATAAAAATTTAACTCAAAGGCGACCGTTTCCGCGAAATTTTCGATCAATCAATAATAACCTAGAAACGTGGAAGTATCAAAATGGGTTTATTAGCTAGCTTCTCTGAAATGTTGCAACAATCTCTATATTCTTAGAGGCTCGTTCTGACTCATTTGCACTAGCTCGATGTGATAAGAACTGTTTACCTACTTTCCGATAGTTACGGTGTTGGCAATTTACAGCGTGAATTCACTGAAGCTCAAACGAAACCTACCTCAACGTTTGTTTGCTTTTATCATTTGTGTAATATATTTATGCTAATATGTATTTTTCACAAGGATTTCGGTAGGTAAGAGCCTATATGTAGACGATTTTGTTTATACAATAGTTTGTGGCAATGTGACACCTATAAAATCTACATAGAAGTGCGTCAAGTGCGCACTAAAAATTGCATTCCGCATCAATTATTTACGCACACATACGTCATGTCGCTGTTTACGCAGACGATTTTATTGCTTGTAACAAGTTTGCAGCGGTTAGGTAATGTATAGGGCGAAGAGGCATATCCTTTGTTTAAAGTCGCCGTATAAGGAAGACGCGTCGCGCGCCATCTGTCGTACGAAAAGCGCTTGCGCAACAGCGCGACCCACTTGCGCGCGCGGCCGCTGCCAAACGCGCCTCGGCTCCTCTACAATTACATATTTCGGTGTCGCAACACCGCGGTCGCATCCGAGTTGAACGGCCCGACCTTGAGTGTTGCGCAGCGCACGCGCATGCTGAAAGCGAAAGGACCGAGCGTTCCCGGAACACCAGTTCCCAGGTCCTTGTTCAGTGCCATGCCCTAAGCGTGCGTACGTGACTACAAATCATCCGGTGGCTAAACCACATGAATGATTGTTTCCCTGTCTGTGAATCATTAGATTCGTAAGCAAGGCAGTATCGCTTGCAGCAACCGTGCGTCACCTTCGCTCGTTCCGTTTCACACGCGGCTTCCTGCGCCCGCGCTGTTTCGCAACGCATCTCGCCGCTGAGAGTGGCGCAACCGCCGCCATCTTCCCGTTTCCGAAATACACGGAATAGTAGCCGCCGACCGCGAATACTCAACAAAAATTACCACGACCCAATTCCGCAGAGGAATCTGAGCGCTCCACTTATCCGGAAACCTCATGCGAGCGTGAGCTTCTTTTACGATAGGTATAAAGGGGAGTCCAGGCGGCCTACATGTGCGCTCCAGTGGTTTCCCGTTTTAAAATTATCTGCACGGTACCGGCGAAGCGCGAACGCGCCCTTCACGGCCCATGGCCGCCCCTCGCGCTATACATAGGTGTAGCGGGTCAATTATTGCGAATTAGAAGATCGCAGTTGGCGAGTCGCTATCCTTGTGTTTATGCGTTGGAGAGCGAACCGGGTCAGTGTTAGGCCGCATAGCGCTGCATAAATAGCCGCGCTCCCCGCTGCATCCGATCCACTCACAGCCAAGTGGAAGTGGATATAAAATAGAGGGCTTTCGCAATCTGTTTACGCGCGGCCCACATGGCGCTGCCAAACGGACAGATTCCAGAGAATAGTTGCAAAACTCGCGTTTTAATATAACTGGTGTCAATGCTGGGCCGTGGGAAAATGGGTCGGCGGTGCTGGACAGAGCGCGGCTCTACCGAAACAGATTGGTGCCCTTAATTACCTATTAAACCAGTAGGGCAATTATGTAATCCATCACCACGCCATTCATGATCACTTGCTGCGCTGAACGAATCAAATGGACACATTGCGCTTTCAGCACGTACTACAGTGGTTTAAGCATCGACGCGTCGCTTTGTCAGCACAACAATGGCTACGCCAGAGAGGTGACAATCAATTTAGATCGATAATTAGGTGAAAAAGGCGTTCCGGCCTGATTGAGTGAGTCAGGGCCTAGTTGAGCAACGGTTGGAAATCTAGCAGGCCTTGACCCGCCGGAGCCGTGGTGGCCGGCCGTCAACTCGCTCATTGTCCCACTGTTACGCTAAACTATACAATGTTAGAGAAAAAACTGGTAATAATATTGCTTTTTTTCTTAACCTTGCCGCCGCCGGTGCTGCTGCCAGCTCGCACGGTGCGTTGGGTAACGCTGGTGGAGTTTCGACGTCATCATCGTGTTTGTCAATAATAAGGACAGTTTTGGCCGAAGAGTCGTCGAATTACTTCAGCAGACACGCAATTACTCACATCATTTGTTTTTTTTATTCTGACGCTAAAAACAATTCATTTTTGTTGTTACTGCCCCGGTCCTCAGACTTTTGGTCAACAGTTTTGAGGAAGTTTTTTTCGATCAGCTACGGTTTTCACGGTCAGGCACTATTTATTTATTAAATAATGTACTTAATTCGTGCTATAACACGTCAAACTAACGAAATATTAAATAATAATCCTAAGAATAGTATGTAGGTACCTAACTCTGATCGGAAATTGTGGGTTGCTATCGACATAAAGGATCAACTTCTTTCAATCCGCAAAATCCTGATTACTAAAAACAAAATCAATACTTTGAATATTTTCAAAGCAAATAAGGGATGTTATTGGGGTCAAAGCCCGGATATAGACAAGCGGAAATCGATGTTAAAGATGAACGGAAGAACAAAACTCCCGCGCATCACGCGATTTGCGCGAGCACAGCGCCTGGTGCCGATTTATAGGTTATTTGTAGAGTAGGTACACTTCAAGGGAACACTATTATTAAATTGAGCATTTCAACATAACATTGTTGTGTCCACAAGTCGGTTTTTTATCGGAATAAAAATACCTTGTAACGTTACAGTTAAAAACTGTTATAACTACCAGCTATACTTAGGTATAATTTTATACAATCTTCTCACTAAAAACATCCCAAACCTTATTCTAACAAAATAAAATCCTCTGCAAGCAATCGCAATAACGCCTTCACTGAACCTCAGAGTGATTGATCCAACATGGCGTCCAAGGAAGTGAAGGAATTCGCGCGCTAAAGGGAGCGGGGCGGGGGCGGAGGAGCTGTGACCTTCGCGCGTTGATGCAATGTCGCCGTGTCATTGACCACAGCGCGCCGCGCGCAAACAGTTGCAACTCCCCCCCCCGAGCCCCCGAACCCCACCTCTGCCTCCCCCCACCCTGTTCCGCCGGTTATGTTCCATTCCGTTTAGAAACGATAATGAAGGAGACGAATGCATTTTCCGTCAGGATTCCAATTTTGCTTAGTTGTTTAGTCTGTACATAAAAGAGTTTGAATAGGTAGGTAAGGTATTATTTAAAATGTTCTCAAAAACCATTTACTTAGTTAAGAAGATTATCAGAAATACGGTATTGGTATCACAGAATTATTATATTAAAAAAACTTGCATAAAATGTCAAAAAAAAAACTAATATTTTGTTTTGTCTATAGGTAACTCAATAAAACTGGCAACAACCTATGTATTTATACTCTACGTCCATAGTAACAACTAACATTATTCAAAATAAAAATAAATGTGTCTTTTTTTTCAGAGTCGCATAACTGTTGGCTTTATCGATCCATTCGACCTTGCGGATCACTTCTTCACTTGTAATAATATTTAATTAATATATTAATATTATTTATAATTGCATCTGTTTACGTAAGTGGGGTACATGAACTCGAGGAGGTATCACCTTCGGCGCGTCCCAAACCGAGGGTTGAGGTCGAACCAACCATAACCGCCGATAGTCGATATCGTTAACTTGCAAACAACATGACTTTCGTGCGGAATTGAAGAAAGTCGATAAATGTCAACAAGAACGGTTAAACCGATAGGGCTGGCACTGGGACTGCCAGTTTTTACGCTATCAAATAAATCACACATACTGCAACAACACAGCAGACATGCAAATGCCAGTAAAAAACAAGCTTCAAACAGCAATAATATCGTCCCTATTTGTGCAATCCTGAAAACTTATCTCCCTATCTAAATTACATAATGAAGCTCGAGAACCTTGCCTAAATAGTTTAGTTAAAAATGTATCTTCCTAAGCGCAGCCCTACCCTATCGTTGAAGGCTGACCTTCCTCAACCGGCGGACGTGCATTATAACCCGACTGACAGAAACGGGCGGCCATTTCGGGCGCGGCCTATGCGCCTCGAGATAACTGCATCCGGCCGCGTTATAGACGTCTGCACGTTGAAAAAACATTTGTATGATAACCTGAGATAAGGCGTAGCGAAATACTGCGTTGATAACATTTAAAAATATCTGTGACATTTTTTATTAGGTACTCCGTATAGGGCACCGTGATGGCATCGTGTTTGCAGGTTTTGAATGCTTTATTTTTCTAACCTTAAAATATGGACTCCAACCATGTAGAAACAATCTTAGAGATATTTCGAAAAACGAGTCTCTCTATCATTTGATGAGAGGCGCGATTGAGGCTATCTAAAAAGAAGTAAAAACCTAACCAACAAGTAATCTTTTTTGTAATAATTAACATTAAATTATTTTAACATATTTTTGTACTCATAATATTGCTATAACAAAAAGAAATATCAAAATTTTCTAATCGTAGTTTCAAATATTTTTTTGAATCCGTATCTATGATCATTTGAATCAGTTCTAGTCAGAACTACCAAATAAGTACCTACCTACATGCAAGAGATAAAATGACTTCCTATTTAGATAACCCAGCAACATAGTTTCCTGAATTGTTCTAACACGAATACAAATGCTGTTCCAAAGCCTACTTAAAATTGTTTAAAGTCGAGAGTATCATTTATGTCAGCTATTTTACTGCGAGACCATTATCAAATCGTATCGTATTTTACGATCCTCAATTAATCTGTTCGTTTGCCCATGAACTAGAATTAATAAGTTATTTATCATAGGTATTCTATTTCAAACATCAAAATCGTTTGAAGATCAGAAATCTAATCAAAGATAACAAGTCGCGATTGTCGCGTAGCAGGAAAATAATACTTGAACAAAAAAATGTCTTACGTAAAAGGAAAAGAATATAGTTATTAGTATGTATATTATATGTGTAGATTAAGTCATAGTTTGCTCAGTTGTGTGTCCACAAAGGTGTTTGGCGAAAAGGCATGTTTTCCGCATTCACGTGTCGTTGAATTGGGATATGGACAAATGTATTTACATTTTAAGCATTTTATTTGATCAGAAGAAGCTCTATTCAATTGGAGTCTTGTAATCTTGCCACAAAATCCCTTTTCTTGATAGATATATGCTTAAGCAAAGGTTTGTTTTATTGCCATTATCCTGTTCTAAATTTATCTAAATAGATTTTCGCAATATGATTTCTTCTTCAAAAAAGTTAGTTACTAAAATGCGACATAATAAATGTTGGTTTGCTGTATTCTGCGCGTAATCTAAATAAACGGAAAAGACAATGAAAAAACAACAAAAGAGTGATAAGGACGATATGTAGCCATAAAATAACACTCGCAAACTTAACATCCAAGTTTAGAAAACTGTAGCCATACATAAACAAATGAAAACTATCTAACAAGTGCCGGATGACGTCACGGCAGCCAATTGCACAAACAGCGCTGTTTGCTGATGGCGGTCGGCAGAAGAGGTTTCGCAACCCAACCTTACCGCTGATAATGAAGCATACACGCTACCAATGCGTTGGGACGCCACTAGGCCGCAAGGAACATATAGGATCAAAAGATTTGTATAGGTCGGAAATGAAATACAGAAAAAAATATAAATACAGAAAAAATAAATTAAACACAGCATAAAAATATGCAAAGTTATTTCAGTAGACCCTTCAAGTCATGCCATCAAATCCTCACCAGTCCTTATTAATGTTATAAACGCGAAAATAAATCTGTCTATCTGTTTTTAATTTCATTGACCTAGGTTTTTGAAAATTCCAATGGAAGTCACGTGCGTGTCTTAGTATAATTTAAAAGCGCAAATATGTTTGCTAAGTAGTCAGTTAAAAATGTCTTACTCTTACTTAATGTAACGTTACGAATAAGAACATAATCTGTGGTAGCGACATCACAATTACAGAGGTTATGCAAGTAAAAGTATATTGCTGGGACCGGTCAAACCAACTTTATCTCGAATGACATTACGGACATGGCCACGGAGTGAACGACATCGCTGCGAATTGCGTCCACGGTTGGTTTCACGGCTTATTCGATCTACATTGTCTCAAGTCTTTAACCTGAAACTATAAAGGTTGTTGTCGACATATCCTTTAGCCGTAGAATGTTATTTACAAATAAGAAAAACATTAAAATAACAATTGCTCGGTTTACGTTGACGATTGTTTGACGGTGTCGTATTAAACTAATTTCTTTTCAATGCAGTTTTTGTAAATAAGCGCTTTGTTCTCTAGTATTAGCGTTAGTGCCATTTCGTCATCTCAAGAGACAATGTCACCATTTATCTTATCATGTGGTCCTCCCCCCTCCCCCATCCAGAAGTCCCGTTTCACCCGTCCGCCCACTTTTGACCTGGATACAGCGTCGCCCTCTACGTTATCACTTACGTAAGGTGCAGCGTGCAGCTGACCTTACTTAACGCGCCGGCAGTTCGGCGTACGCGCACACACCGCCATCTTTGAATTTCGAGATTAAACTCCCGGGCTTTCAAATGAAGATGTAAATTCTCTATAGCACGCACGTCCATGTACCTTATTGTAATATTTGATTTTGCTAGCATGGTCTAGAGATCAATTAAATAAATCAATAGTTAACACTTTCAGAGATGTTTTTAGATCTTTAATATCACCACCATCATCGTGGTATTCATACTCTGCTTATTAACACTATAACGCGAGTCACATAATGTTAAAAAATAATATTTAAATGGTATAAAAAAACTTTTGCAATAATCATTACTCAGCATTCTAAACTATCTTAAAATAAACTTGAACTCTGTCACTCAGATGTTAGACTCAAGTAGAATTCAAAAGTCTTGGTAACTCAAATTGATTACTAGTTTTTCTTAATGTCCAGAAAACCGTCCTGTAAAAAAATAGGCTTGTCAATGCGGATACAGTGACGGAATTTCAAAATATACGTTTTTAGACTAGTGAGTAGTGACCCATTAATTCTATTGTAAAATGCCGACTGGCCATCAACTCTACATTATGTCTAATCTTCAGCCGTTCATTTTATTACTATGAGATTTTTTGTCATTTCAGAACAATACTAACATTGTAATAAGACAATAGTTTTGCAACTTAACGCAATTCGAGTTTATCTGAACGCGGACGCCTCCGTATCAATTATTTACAAATTAGGCGCAAAGTCACCTTCATAATCTGACTTATCAAGCCACCTCCGCCTTTTTGCCTAAATACAAGTCTAGATAAAACCTCACATGTTGCAAAACTTGTTACGATCTTAGAATTTTCCTCGTGAACTCACCATTACCTCATTTCTTCTAAACTACTCAACGAAACCGCCGATCGGAAACGCAATGCATTGCTAGCAAACGAAGTCTCTCCGTCAAGATCTGAAGGACCTAACATGAGCAGAACGGGAATACAGGGACGTGGCGGCGCGCTTGCACAGCTGAAGGTCAACCGGCGGCGTCATTTCCTGGTCATTGCCTGTGCATCCGACGCTGCGCGAACGCACCGCGTTGCAAAATAGAATATCTTAGAATTTATGTATCCCGTTTTTCATATTGCAGTTAGAGTTTGGAATTCTAAGTATATATTGTTGCTTCCTCACTGACTAAAGAATAGCCAGTTTTACAGTTAAGTTTCAAATCATAGATCATTTTGCTTTCTGCAAAAAGACTTCTTGAAATTTTGCAATTGTTTACACCATCTGTCTTTATTTTCCCTCCAGCTTTAAAATTAGCTGTTAAGTCTGCAGTCTTTGTCTTCAGTGCAAAAAACACATTTATTAGATCAGGCCCATTCTTTTTGCTTCCTTTGCATCAACCCATTTGTTTTTGTTTTTCTCTAGTTTTGCGTCTGAGCTCATCAAATTTTGTGAGTAATGTTGATTAATCTATAAGATCCTTAGAACTAACTTTTAAAGAACCTTTAAAAGGTTTTCGGAATCCCACTACAATAAATCCTAGCTAGCCGCTTTCCGGTGACACAGGAAAACGTTCGTAGATGCACTATTGTGAGCCGTGGAAGGATACGAGGCTCGGAATAAAAATGACATTATTATTTTTTTGCATAAAATCGTTCCGGTAGTCGTGATGCACTTTTATTGTCTTTCTAATAGGCGTCGTAAATTATTAATATCCCAGCTTATTGTGCTGTCTTTATGTTAAATGTTAATATTTATAAATTGTATTACGTAATATTTTACTCAGTTTTTTAATATTTCATATTTTCTTCATCATTGTGATGTTGGGATGGGATTGAATCAGGTGTGGGATCAATGTGATTAAGAAAATTAAGATAGATAGATAGATAGATAGATAACCATTTTATTTGCAACACAATACACACACATACAATCAAAATAAGAAATTAAAAAAAGATAAACAAATGAACAACAAATAAATACAAACTACCTACTTACTAGCTAAACATAATGCAATGTATGTGTGTGCGTGGCGGTGCAAAGGGACACAGCTCAGTGTGTAGCTTTGCTCAAAGAGCAAAACACTGATTTTCAGCTGCGACCAGAGGTAACAGGAGCAGCATCGAATGTACACGATCAGGACAAAGTGAAAAACTGGTGATTGTGTTTATTTAGCAATAAGTTTTTTAAAACTTGCATACCTACAACAATATCGTCAATGAAAGAACTATTAGAAACATCCCGAATAAACCTACAAAGCCAAGAATGTTTCTGAAGCATGTGTAACAGCATCCCTGTTCGGCGATTCACTATCACGTTTACGGGATCGAAAACACTGGTGAAATTGAGTACTGGGATACCTTTCCCAACCGCCTCGAGGCACAGCCTGTGAGCAATAGGTTTGGCGGATTTTAAAGCGCATCAAGTATAAAGTACCGGTGGATTCGTTTTCATCTTCGAATTTTCAGTCTTAATTTTTGATATTTTTACATGCGTTCTTGTGGTTATAATTTTTTCTAATTAACGTTTGTTATCTGCGTTTCTCTTGTCAAATTTCACCAATCAAAATTTAGCAATACAGTGACATATTTTATTGGAAATATCTGTTGCGTCGCCTGATACGCTATCTCTTCCGGCTTGTTAGTAAGCATATTTATACACGCAGACTTGTCCCGATAAACATTGTTTTCACGTAATTAGTGCAGTTGCCTGGGGGAAATACGATGCTTGTTTCTTATCAGTTATTCTTTTATCGCCGGCGAAAATAGACGATAAGAATTTGCAACCTGATAAATCACCAAAGGTGGTTCTGTGTTGGCTCCATTGTGAGCTATATTGCATTTTTTTTATCTAAAACTAGTTTATACCGCTACTTCATTCGCCTATGCTCTTCCAGAAGATAGAAGTTCCCTCTCAAATTTAATGGAGGTCGATCAGCGGTTTACTTTCGCATTTATAATCAACTAGCGACCCGCCCCGGCCTTGCACGGGTGCAATGCTTATACTATAAAACCTTCCTCTTGAATCACTCTATCTATTAAAAAAAAAGAGCAGTGATAGCCCGGACGGTTAAAGAGCCGGCCGAAAATCAGTGAGGCTCGGGTTCGAATCCTGGCATGTACCAATGAGTTTTTCAAAAACTTACGTACATATTTATCACTAGCTCGACGGTGAAGGAAAACATCGTGAGGAAACCCGCAGGTCTCAGAATTAATTCTGAGACATGTGTAAACAGACCCGGTCCGGCGATGGGCTCACCACCTATCACGTTAAGGGGTCCAATATATCTCGTGAAATGTGGGTATATCCAATAATGGAATACCTGTGCCTACCCCCTCGGGGATCAAAGGCGTGAGATTATATTATTATTATTATTATATTAAAAAAAACTCATTAGAATCCGTTGCGTAGTTTAAGCATACATAAGGACAGACAGACAGGAAGCGACTTTGTTTTATACTAGTGATATAAACATATTTGTATGGTAGTGAGTTTCTATATTTCTAGCTCAACACAGAAAACCTCTTGTATAAGTTATAAAACAGCACACGAAGCGTTTGTATCGCAAGAGGTTTGTGGGGTAACCCATTTATTGCAGCGCGGGATGCGCGCACGCAACCGGTTCCCCTCCTGCCCCCACCACCCTGCGCTAACGCAGTTCGCATACTTGCATCCGGGAATGGTCCCTCTTGCAAACCAGAAGGAACTTTAACTTGCCTAGATACGGTCGCAAGTGGGTATCGCAACGCAATTTTTTTTCAAAGACGAGTAGCAAAGATGACATTCTAAACTTACGAACAGGCGTAAACGCCAGTAACCTTGATCCTAACAACCAGTAGGATGCGTCCAGCGCATGCGCTAAAAATAGATACACCAGCGCATAAAATGGAGTTTTTTATCGCGTTTTGCTTGTTCCCAGGCTCGCTGGATATTTTATGAGCGCTCCCTTCGCGGAACGGTTCATTAAATTGTAAATAACCCATGTACTTAGCATTCATGAGCAGTGATAGCCCGGACGGTTAAAGAGCCGGCCGAAAATCAGTGAGGCTCGGGTTCGAATCCTGGCATGTACCAATGAGTTTTTCAAAAACTTACGTACATATTTATCACTAGCTCGACGGTGAAGGAAAACATCGTGAGGAAACCCGCAGGTCTCAGAATTAATTCTGAGACATGTGTAAGCAGACCCGGTCCGGCGATGGGCTCACCACCTATCACGTTTAGGGGTCCAATATATCTCGTGAAATGTGGGTATATCCAGTAATGGAATACCTCTGCCTACCCCCTCGGGGATAAAAAAGGCGTGAGATTATATTATTATTATTATATTATTATTATTATTACTTAGCATTCACCGTTATCGTAGATGAAATATGGCTCGATTGGCAGATTTTAGTTACTGTATCATTATCAGCCCTCTCAATCATCATTACTTGACAAAATGGTGACGACTCCACTCCCGGAATCTAACTGAAGGATCTTACAAAAATATTTAAGCTCAAACATAATGTTAGATATCCTTGAATACCATGATAATGGAGTCAACAAGAGACTACGGCGATGCCTTAAATGAAAAGTTCAACTCTTTAACCACCTCTTTTCATTACAAGATTGTAATGTGTCTACCCCAATAAAGGTGGTATGCGTCAGGCTCCCGTGTTTGGGCAAGCGATTGTATGACAATGTATGGTCCTTACGCAACTAAAAACAGTAGGTACGTGACGGACGAACACACGTGTATCGCGAGAGGTGAACGACCTACGATAAGAAGCGCGAAAATACGCGAGTTAGATAATATTAGAAATAAAATGGCCGACGGCCACGCGTGCTAGCCGCTGTTTGCCGCGAATCGCCACTGGAAATACGAGATTTGTTTTTATCTATAAATAATGTCAAAGGTATAACCAAACTAGCTCCTTGCGTTAGAGCTCGAGCTCGAGCTAGAATTTTTAATGAATAATAAATTAAATTTTGCAAAGCTGTTGGAAGCATCACATAAAGGAAGAAATAATATAGGTAGTTTTAATCATTTAGATAAAATCTTACGCCTTTTATCCCCGAGGGGTAGGCAGAGGTATTCAATTTGAGGAAATACCAACGTTTCACCTGTAGGTACATTATTTGGAACTCTAAACGTGATAGATGGTGAGCCCATCGCCGGACCGGGTCTGTCACACATGCCTCAAAATTAATCCTTAGACCTACTGGTTTCCTCAAGATGTTTTCCTTCACCGTCGAGCTAGTGATAACTTTTTGAACTCTTTTCAAAAATGCTAACGTATTCCTGTGAGCAATTAAGTAATTACCTACTTACATTAATTGAATAGATATTTATACCTATGATAGCGTATCGTTTAACGCTACGATAATCTTCAAAAACAATCGTCACGCATAATCTGTTTTAAATATTCAGTAGTTACTTTACTAGGCACTTCGTAATAAAAATCAGCGATACAAAACCTCTTCCTTGTTGCGTCGCGAATACCACATTTCCCCCCAAATTTAGGGTAATTACCGTACGAAGCGAACAAACAGTATTGACCTAGCTCGGTTTTATAGCTTCTCACGATTTACGCTTCTTTCCTGAAAACATTTCAGGATTTTAGGTCGTTTTCTGTAAAACTTATTTTTCTCTTTCATAATTCCCTGAGAATTAATGGCCTGTCGGCAAGGTATCCAAATGGTTTTTTTTATAATGTGACATGTGTCGCAGGAAAATCCGAGTGTGTCAGTGACAGGCCAGTGTAGTGGCATTGGGGTCAAGGCGCGGCGATACACAGCGTTGACGCAATCTAGACCACCTTTATCTATTTCAATTCATTGTCTTATCAACGCTTAGTTTTATTTTTAACTGGCTTTAGATTCCGACATTTCGTAATAATGTATTTTTAAAAACAAATCGTATTTACACAAATCATATTTCACTTTTGGAATAGTAAGAAAAACTATGAGGTGACATTATCACATTCACATTTCTTTTTCTTTTTTATAGCATATAAACAATATCTGATCTCATTTAATAACACGCTTTATTATATTATCTTCACTTGTGGATAGGTATATCCACGTAGGTATGGAAACAAATCTTGGAAGCAGTTTTTAACTTCTAATTGTCGTATGGACTTGAACCTTGCAAGTATATTGTGCGTGGATGGCAATACAATAATTTGGTACCATTGAGGCGATCTGATGATGGAAATCTGATGATGAACAGAAGAACTCCTGAACTACCCGTACTCTCGAGTTTCAGAGTGCGTTTTTCATTTTTTTTTTTTTTATTTATTTATTTTTTTTTATTTATTGAGAGGGCTTTGTCGCTTAGCGACCACATCGCCCTGTAAAGTCTACAAAACAAAATTGCACAAATAAATAAACAATTGACTTATCCTTTATCTTAACCTATCTCTGCTAGCTTGTACAATTTTTGAGCATTGATGGACGATGGTTGCGACAAGATACCATTTACCAGACCCGTTTTTTATTAAACAAATACTTATTTAAAGCGTATAATATCTCAATGCGTTTCCGACCTCATTTAATTTTTGCATTAACACATTAACTGCGATACGAATGCGACAACAACGCCATTCATCATCCATCACTGGTACCTATATTGAATTTCGATAACGGAAAAACGACGTATTTATGTATTTCCCTATGCGTTATAGGTTATAACATACTAGTGACCCGCTCCGGCTTTGCACGGGTGCAATGCTAATACTAAAACCTTTCTCTTGAATCACTCTTTCTATTTAAAAAAACCGCATCAAAATCCGTTGCGTAGTTTTAAAGATTTAAGCATACATAGGGACATAGGGATATAGAAACAGAGAAAGCGACTTTGTTTTATTGAAGCACCTATTGTTTCCTTTACGTGAATAGATAGTCAGTTTGTTTTGACTGGCCAGTGTTATTTACTATGATTGCATTTTATTTATTAACTATGTACCTATAACTATATCTTAGCCTGCAAAATATGGAAATGAATCCTAATATTTTTATTGAAATCCGTTTGGAGCCTATTTGAGACAACTTTCAGAAAGACGACAAGCTCAGCAACATCGTAGTGCCACAGTGCTGTCTGTATATTTTTATCATAAAAGTATTTTTTTAAATAGTTCTTTTAATGTCGCTTTTTTTTATTACGTATTTTTTTTAATCATAATTATCGTACTTGGCATTTCGTGTTACCGTTACAGACAAAGAATTATTATTTCTGGTAGCATTAAGTACTTACAAATCACCGAGATAATTTACTTAGTAGCTGTTGTGAATACTATGCGCAGTTTTGACAACACGGCAGGCCTATTCGCGCTCCCGTGCGCCGGCGCAGCCCTGGGACCGAGCCGCCTAATCCCACTATTGTTCGTTCATTTGATTATCAAATCAGCAATAGAATAGTTCATTCCGTTTACATGTTTTCGTAGCGGAAAATGTACTTTGTCTTTGTCTTGCACTTGACTTTAGGCAGTCTTCCAAAAATAAAATTACCTACACCATTACGAAAATAACATATTTTGATGAAATTCAGCACAGAGATCAACCTTGCACCTTGAGCAAAGATATAGGCTACTTTTGCTTTTAAAATCTAGTGATGTATTTCCTTCTCAATTAGTTCTCTCGATTCGTTACTTACTCAGGATTCTTTTTCACCCACAGTGAGCGGCGTGAACGAGCGCGACGCGTACGCCTACGGCTACGGGGGCGGCGGCGCGCACCACTTCGCCGCGCCCGCGCCGCCGCCGCTGCCGCACGACGACCTGCCCTACTCCGTGTTCGACTTCGGCGACTACCAGCGCCACCACCACCACAACAAGCTCAAGCCCAAGAAGCGGCCGCGCACCGA
Organism: Ethmia dodecea; assembly: GCA_963855545.1. Lineage (NCBI taxonomy): Eukaryota > Metazoa > Arthropoda > Insecta > Lepidoptera > Depressariidae > Ethmia > Ethmia dodecea. The sequence goes on from OY979440.1 coordinate 18,230,067, forward strand.
CGCGCCCCCAACTCCCGGCGTCAAGCGCAAGAGCCGCGAGGGCTCCACCACTTACCTCTGGGAGTTCCTCCTCAAACTCCTCCAGGACCGCGAGTACTGCCCGCGCTACATCAAGTGGACGAACCGCGAGAAGGGCGTCTTCAAGCTGGTGGACTCCAAGGCCGTCTCCCGGCTGTGGGGGCTGCACAAGAACAAGCCGGACATGAACTACGAGACCATGGGCCGGGCTTTGCGCTATTACTACCAGCGCGGCATCCTCGCCAAGGTCGACGGCCAGCGGCTCGTCTACCAGTTCGTGGACGTGCCCAAGGACATCGTCGAGATAGACTGCTCGCTCGCGTAGGCAGTGCAGTGCGAGTGAGGCAGACTCTCCGGAATCTCCAGTGAGGATTGTGTGCGGACTTTTCATACGTAACTACTTATAGATTCGCGTATAGTTTCGCTCTACATCTTTTCCACTAAAATTCGTCTATTTTTCAATTCATCATTACGTTCCCAGGACGCTTGTAAGACGCTAGGATAACGGTACTCTCAATCGGACTAGTGAACTTATCATGGAAATTGATGTTTATACAAAAATAGGAGAGACGAAATCGATTGCTCAAATGTTTATATAGTACCTATATTTAGGGAACTTCACAAGAGGAACACTAATTTGCTAGATGTTATATGGAGACGGAGTGACTTTTGTATAATGTTGAAACGAATTTTTGATGTTTGTAACGAAGTGTCTAGTACCGCGTGCGCAGACGCAGCCGACTGCACCAGCAGAACTTCCTACCTCAAATCTACGCAAAATACTAATTCATATAAAATATACAATTTATTCGAACATACAGTTTTTACAATATGCAATAAGTATAATAATATTATAGTCTAATAAGAGTTTATATTAAAGAAATATTTACGTAAAATGTTTATATAATGACAAAAATATCTTTAATACTACCTTCAGATTATTATAACATTTTTGGTGCTTTTATGGCCATTCGCATATTTACACCTTGTTACAAATCGACCTCACTGCTGTTGACTATGATGATATATATTATATACCAACAAATTACATTGTATAATTGTCTAGCTATATTCTGTTCCTTTGTTGTCGCTCTATATTCTATCGAGTTCTCATTGTTCGACATTTCATTTTGAAACCGAATTTTTCAATTGATATTATTTTAGGTTATAGATTAGCAGAGTTTCGCTAAACCTGCGGGAACTGACGCTACTGCCACGTTATGTTCGGACGGACTTTCGTAGTTAAGGGATGATTTGTGCGCTATGTGTTAATTATTACGAATAGATGTTTACGATAAGCCAGCTGTTTTAAGTGAAATATTCTAGTTTATTTCGTTTATTTAATACGGTAGGCCTGTTGGACGGGGGCCTCGCGCATACCTTCACATATCACCAAATTATATGTTGTTATAGAATTTTCATATACACTACGACTGCATCCGTTTCTCTGAGCATATCACAAACTAATCTAGCGCTTCTGTAATTATCGTTCGCGAATCGGCGCGAGGCCTCCATTTTTTGTTACCTGAATAAATATTATTAATAATTATTACGATTTGTGGTCCAATGTTAATGAATCATAATACTTTAACTATATAGATAGTCGATAACGAAAGATTGATAGGAGTAGAGTTGTCGCGTTGACGGACGAGTAGGCAAGTTAATATTTCATGCAACGCAACAACAAGACGAAGACTATACCTGATCCTCTGGGTGTGCGATAGGGGGAATAGCGAATCTGCTGATGTGATGTTAGAAGCTATTGGGTGCACAGTACGGGGCGGCAGTCCAAAACCATTACGACGAAATGCGCGGTCCGCGTCCAAATCCAAAACTAGCGAATATTTTTATATACAAGATAGTAATATATCATATTAGTAAGTAAGTGAAACCCTCGAAATTGCATTATTTATTGACAGCGATTGTTTTATACCTATGGACTGCTCATTTCGCTCGGCAACTAAAAAGGGTTAGTGAAGCCTTAGGAGAAACGAAACGTCAAGTAAAATGGGTGCTAAGACGTGGGACCGATAGACAGCGAGATTCACGCGCCCGCACGCCGCGGCGGCGGGGTCCAGTGCGTAGGTGATTATGTACTTTATAAGTGAAAAGATCTCAGTGTCCAAACTTCTACGAACAAACCAGTGCCCGTTTCATGTGATGAAATACTATATATTATTAAAAAGTGGATTTTAATCGTATTTTTATATAGCTAGGAGGAATTCTCAAACGAACTATTCATTTTCGGCACTTCTTATGCTTTTGTAAATATAACTATAGGTTTAACTTATTTATTTCGTTTCTTGTGAAAGCCGAGCGGTCGCGAGGCAGCAGTGGCTGTGTTTGGAGGATTCGGCGGTCTTCTTCATCTAATTGAAATGAAAACGGTTCATACGAAATATTTCGCGACCGCTCCGCTTCATAATATTTTCTTTCTAGAAAATTTCGTTCTATAGATTACAAATGTTACTGTATAATACATAATTATTAAATAAATTAATAGTAGGCAATGAATGGACCACGCGATGGCAGGGAATGCTCTCAGAATGTATAATTCGGCTAGTGCATGGCGCGCCTCGCCGCTGTGAGATATAGTTACCGGTGTAGGACAATGTTTGAGCAAGCATTTAAAATAATGCTCGGAGGTTTAAATAATTTTAGTCGAATTGATGTTGTTGAAAATCAAAGTTTCTAATTAAAATAATGTACTTAAATTTTCAATGTAAATTTTAACAGCACCTCGAGAAAATTATTGTTAAAAAGAAATTATTTTAATCGAGCCTAGTCTTATTGTCTTAAATTTGATTATAAATAAATTAAATTCGGACGCCATATTGGTATCTATAGGTCTTAATCTTGACCTGTTTTGCACATCAAAATATTGTAAATACAAAGATTTTAATAAACCAAACGCACACCCTCACGACCCGTGAGACTAGATGTCGGTGTCGCTAGATAGGTAAATGTGAAACTTGCGGGAAGCAATGAGAAGGTTAGTGAATTTGGTATAGAGGGGGAGGGCGACGCGTCGTCGTGACGGCGGAGCTGATACATTGTCGTTTATTCGTTAATATTTCAATGTATTCTCGTTAATTAATGTCCAATAAATTCAATTCGTAATTTAATTCTATAAGAAAGCGTGAGTGCTAACGTTATGAATATTAACTTGTATTTGTGTCAGCTACGACATCTCCCGTTTTAAAAATAAAGCTTAAGTTTTGCCTACTCGACGCTAGATGGCGGCGATTTATTTACGAATAAATTTTCATATTCTGAGAGTTTGTGCGGTACAGTGATTTTGCGTTAAACTTGCTTTTAGTTGTATGCAATTAAAGTCCGATATTTTATTTGTAATTTTAGTCGTTTAATTTTACAAAATACTGTATTTTCTGCCCCCTAGTTAAGTTATTTTTCTATGTATAGTTAGTGATAAGTGTAAATGAGTTAGCACATAAATTTGATGCATGATGATAATGTTAATAAAATATCCACAATAAAACACACACTTTTTGTTTTCTTCCCGAAATCCTAAATCCCAATTTTTTGCATTGATGAACCACGAATTAGTTATATTTTCTAATCCACAATACTTATGTGGTCTTGAAACTACATAATATCATAGGAAGTAAAATAAATACATATCATTTTAATATAAAGTAATATCAAGTGAAATCACAGATTGTAAATTGTAACGAAATGTCCCGGGTTCGAGTCCCAGTGTACCGTTTTCAATATTACCTATTTATGCAAGTAGCTAATTATATCCTTAAAATTTACTGGTTTCTTTCGTTATGTAGCCAAGACACAGATATTAGTTTTTACTAGATAAACGTACAGACAAGCATTTTTCATAGTGGGCCAAATTAAAAAACAAAAACAGACATTTTGAATTTAACTGCGTAAATGAAATGGCTGGTCCCATTAAAATACAACAATACCGTAACAAGTATTCATTTTATGACATACCTTATATGATAACACAGCCGCTTTTCTTTCGAGGGGATTGGCATGTCTTGGTTTATTCGAGTACAATTTCTCTGAAGATAGAGAATAACCAACCAATTTTTATTAGTTTCTATATTTTCCTTCAACGTCGAGCTATTGATATATCTGTTGGTAATTTTTCGAAAATACATCTCGGAATCGATCTCAGACGTTTGTTTAAAACCAAAATGATGATAACTGCATAAACTTAGAGCATTTTGGTTAAAGGTACGCTGCACTCCACTTATCGGAAATCGCAACAAATCTTAAAATGAACGCGCCCCTTCTGTACCATAGACAATCCAAATGACACTGACGTGTGACGTGTGACGTGTTGTTGTCATGTCAAATGTCTTGACGTGTAATATTGTAACGTACAGCTGTCAACTCCCATTTGTTTTCCAATTTCTCAACGATGCGAAGGAAAAAGTTATAATTTCCATGTGAATATAGTTGCTGAATATATTGTACATTATTTATGAATGTGACAGACAATTTAATATACCAAAATGGTTCTAATGACAATGATTGCGCGGGTGGTCGACGGGCTGCCTTTAGCCGCCACTATGCAAGAAGACGAGCAGGTACCTAATTACAGATATTATACACTCACCACGTAAACGTGTCTATCATTTACAGATATGACCAAAAATTTCGTATCCCACACTTAAAAATAAGTCAAAAACTTGTTTGTAATGTACCATGCACTTAGCAATCCATATTCTTTGCTTATGATTTTCGCCTAGTCTAGTAAGTCCCTGTGTTGTTTTAATATGATTTGCTGGTGGTTCGCAGAGCGGCTGCAATATTCTGGAGTATCAAAACCAAGCCAAAATGCTGTTTAGGAAGCTAGGCCCGCAGTCTCCAATCCGATGCTCCATTGAAACAGGGCCTTATCTCTTCCAGTGAGTGAATGCTTGTTATTAATTTTTTTTCGCTTCTTTTTTTATTTTTAAGTTGGCAAAGGAGATTAGCCACTGTGGTACCTGCTCCCTTTTTATTTTACCAATTATAGGATTAAAATCAACTGTTATAATGTTTCATGTCACCCCTATATCTAATTAGATTTAAGTATTAATTTTAGTGTAAATATTTTTGAACCTCTATTGAGTGTAGACTTGACTGTAATATGCAATGTGTATAACAGTAAGTGTGTTATGATGAGGAAATATTGAATCAAATTAACCATGCCATGTCACTATTATTACTCAAGCAGGCATCATGACATACTCCTTTTTCTCTGTTCTCCTGGGAATTTTAAAAAGCCCAACATGAGTGCCTCCATTGTATAAGAAACCTATCTATCTTCCCAATATGAAGTTTCTTTTCTAAATTCTGTTGTGGAAATATTGAAATAATATTATTATTATTTAATTAATACACTAGCAGCTCTTGAGCTGATACGTGTATATCACTGCACTTGTGTTCATTGTTTAAAGTGTTTGTCAAGTCTATTTTTAAAACAATTCACTGATGGGGCACTTATCACAGTTTCTGAGAGAGCATTCCATATGTTGGTAATAATAATAATATAGACACTATATAAATAAATATAGTATCTCTATTCAAAAAGCCCGCCCCGAACCATTCCCGGTGCAAAGGTGCCTATTACGATTGCTGCATACCGCAACGGACAACCTTTGCATCAGGAATGAGCCGGAACGAGGGTCGTGTCCCCTCTCCCTCAGCTGCCACCCAACCTCAGTCAGGAAGGCTTTGGCCTCAGCACCCCAACACCCTGTTGTCTCCACTGCCAGAGGGACAAACAAGTAGTTTGTAATTGTATACAAATAGTTGTAATAAGTAATTTTAAAATATGTACTTATTTTTTTCCAGTTATTTAATTGAGAACGAGATCTGCTACCTAGTGTTGTGTGAACGGAACTACAGTAAAAGGCTAGCGTTCAGTTATTTAGAAGAGATTGCACAAGAATTTTATCAGCAATACGGAAAGAGGGTTAGTTGCACAATTTCTTGATTATTTCACTAATGTTTATATAAGACACATGTACAATCTATTCCAATAAGAATGTAGTTTTTGTTGATCTTAAAGGACCTGTTATCTCTGTTGGCTTTGTGTCTGGGTCTATAATAATTATTTTAAGTTAGTTAATCAGTTGTTTATGCCTAGTTTGAGACCAAACTGTGTGAATTATGTCCAACAATAAATTTATCATTTCTAGTAAATGTACCTTAAAGATTGTTAAGAAGTATTAAATACCTAAAGCTAGCTTGCTTTCAGCTGATTATAAGGACAAGTAATTTATGTACATTTTGTTTTTGGTTTGCTGCCAAGCAATTTATTGATTTAATGCATGACCCGTTGGCTGACCCTTATGTATGTTTGCTACATCTGTACAAAACTACAAATCCAATTTCCATTTGTTATTTTCATTAATTTCAAAAAGTTGTAGTTTCGTATGTTTGTCTATAAAGAGGAAAGATTTGCATTTTTGGATTTTTGTATGTTTGTTACGAATAAACTCAAAAACTACTGGACCGATTTTAAAAAATTTTTACCAATGAAAAGCTAGAAGACCCCTGAGTAACATAGTCTGTATTTTATCCCTGTATTCCCACGGGAACGGGAAATACGCCGGTGAAACCAAGCAGAACCACTAGTATTTTATAAAAGGCAAGCCATTCTATCCAAGTTAACTGGATCTCACTCTGGACCCCACAGTACTTTATCATAATATTCTGAATATTTTTAATAGAACTAAATAAATTGTGGGACACCACTCAAACATGGTTATTAAGTCCCAAACTAGAAAGACACTGTACTACGGGTACTAAACAACTCACTTTTAAATACGTATTAACATTAAACACCTGGACACGAAACCCAGACATGTCCGAGGTCCATGCACCTAAATGTTGGCCCCAGGCGTGAGCTATCCTTGATCGCCTGCTTGACTTTGTACCAATAACAATCATTATATTTGCAGGTGAACACAGTAACGCGCCCATACACGTTCATAGAGTTCGATACGTGGATGCAGCGCGCGCGCAAGCAGTTCGCGGAGGGGGGTGCGCGGGCGAGGCGCGCGGGGACGGCCGCGCAGCTGGGGGGACAGCTGGGCGACGTGCAGCGGATCATGATGCAGAACATCGATGACGTGCTGCAAAGGGGCGCCGTGCTCTCAGGTGAGCACTTGTCCGTCAATGGACTCGATTCTGGCGGACCAGCTAAAACTCCTAATTTTAAGTTAGCTCTCTTTTCCACCGCTAAAGGAAAGGGACAGTAATAAGCGCCATATTTATTTATTATGCCACAAATGTCAAAATAACGAAATTGAACCTTATGAACGCATTCACATCGTACTCGACGATGTGACAAGGTCTTGGATAAAAGTGACAGATATGCACGTTCATAAAGTTCAAATTTGTTGGTTTTTACATGTTTGACATTAACTCTTCAATATATGGTTTGATTCTGTCCTTTTTCTTCCGTTTTCTATGGAGAAGGATAGGCTAACTTAAAATTAGGAATTTAAGGTGGTCAGCCAGAATCGAATCCAATATGTGGTAATGAAATTTTACAAGACCGCATGGAAGTATGAAGACATAGGATTGATGAAACTTTACCTGATTGGCGGATTTAAATAAATACATATTGTGGGACACAATTCAGACACGGTTGTTTATTCCTAAACTAGGCAGAGCCTGTAAATAATTGAGACATAGGGTAAAACATCCAATTCTTGACATTCCACCCCATTGACACACACACAGACCCCACAAATTGACACCCCAACAGCTTTATTCAAAATTAACAAAATTACATAATCAAATAAACACGGTGGTTTTATTTAATTATTCTAAACTAGCGACCCGCCCCGACTTCGCACGGGTGCAATGCTTATACTAAAACGTTCCTCTCGAAGCACTCTATCTATTGAAAAAAACCGCATCAAAATCCGTTGCGTAGTTTTAAGGATTTAAGCATACATAGGGAGGGATATAGGGACAGAGAAAGCGACTTTGTTTTATACTATGTAGTGATATAATGGTGCATAGTGATTTCGTTAATTAAAAAAAACTGTTTGAGTGTCAATTAGTTAGTAGGGTGTTGTAGGTTTCGGTCTTTTACCCTACATAAATATTAAACACCTAGATACGAAGCTATCAGACATGTTCATGCACACGTGCTGAAGCGGTGGACTTGAAATGACTTTCAATTAGGGATGGGCCGACCAGTCGGCGACTAGTCGATGAAGCCGACTATCCGGCCTGTTTTATAGTCGGCGACTAGTCGGCTCATACTGCCGACTAGTCGGCTATGTTTTCCTGTCTAAGAAACTTACTAAAAAAACAGAATTTATCAGAATTAAAACAAAACTACCTTCAGTCAACCAACATCTCATTATTAAAGGCTAAAATGAAATCAGCAAAGAACAACAATGGTATTTTTAGTTTTCTTTAACTGTTAACTTAATACTAAATACATACCTACTATATTTTTTTTCATTTGTAACTCTAGCAGTGTCAGTGAATATCACGATTCGTAAATAATTTTTCTATTTAGGTATATAGTTTAGTTATAGTAATGGCAAATTGTGATGCAGAAAAGTTAAAGCTTCTGCACGATCAGGAAGTAAGCGATTTCTTTTCAGTTCGTAAACATTGCCAACCTCGGAGAATAGCCTTTCACTATATACAGAACTGGCTGGGCAGCACAAATACTTTCTTTTTCGCGATCATAAACATTGCTGGATAGCGGGCTCTGTTCTTATACCACCAGGCAAACGCACCCGATCGTTCCCGAAAGCAATGATCGGCCAAGCCGATTAGTCGGCCGACTAGTCGGCTTGCTCACGGCCGAATAGTCGGCTAGCGACTATCCGGCCAAACCCATAGTCGGCCCATCTCTACTTTCAATGTATGTAAACTTAGTCTACTTTGAATAAAACATTTTGACTTTGACTTCTATTTTACAGAGTTGGACACGAAGACTCAGAACTTGTCGATGATGTCCCAGAAATACAAGAAGGACGCGACATACCTGAACACCAAGTCCATGCTTGTCAAGGTCACAGCCGGCGCCGTCATCCTTCTCGTCTTTGTGCTCTACTTCTGGGTGCTGTAACTCGACCTGCTCGCAGCTGATATGCTCTTAGGGGCATTGGGAATATTCCCAGAAGTAATCAGAATATTTCCAGAAGAATTGGGAAATATTTCCATTACTATTGGGAATATCAGAATGACACATCGGTATTCCTAATTATTATTATTCTTCCGAGTACTGGAACATTTTATCAGCCGACAATCTTATCAGATGTAGTAAGTAAACCTCTTCAAAAACCCCTTTTTACTTAGTTTTTTTCAAGAGATGTTGCAGTATTTGGAAGTATAAAACGATTCCAATAAACATAGCCATTAAGAATGGGTATGAAAAATGGTCTGATTTGCTTAGCCCTGTTGTTTTAAAGATATTCAAATAGCTTTGATATATATTTTTAGTGTCATAAAGCACACATTCATGTACATATTTTCAGAAGACACTTATCAAGTAAGAGTAAACACACTGGCTACTTGATGCTCATAATTCGGTAACTAGAAAAAACGGCAATTGAAATTTTTTTATGAGTGTAATTTTCAACATTACTTCAATACATAACTACTGTGGTTGATTCCTTTTTATTAGGGAAACTTGTAATGCATTCCATGTACATAGAAACCTTTACTCTTTTTTGTATTTAAAAGTGTATATTGTATTAAGTACCAATACTGCCTCGCTTACTGCTGCTTATTATGTATTTATTTATATCGGTCTCATGAACAACTAAACCTAAATTATTAAAAAAGTAGCCAGTGTGTTTTTTGTGCCTCTACTTTTAATTATCAGCAGTTCAAAAATACCACTTCCGAGGAATATTGTTTGATAATGTTATATTTTGCAATTTGGAACGTTACGCAATTATAATATGTTACAGTACGGCCGTTTTCACTTGGCTGCTATGAACATAGGCTCCACCGCCTGCGCAAACCGCCTCTTATAGCCACATTGAATAACATTTCGATTAAATTTTAAGGTGACGAAAGAACAGCGCCCCCATATTACAGTGATGATTTGATTAATATTGCTATGCGTGAAATTCATCAGATCCTGTCTCATATGCTGTTTCCATCGAACAACAGAATTAAATTATTAAATTGTATGTTCCACACAAAACTCACTCACGTACATTACCTACATATTATTATTGAATTGTATATACCAGCTATTTAGTCGGCATTTTGATATCTATTCGTTTCACCGTGCCTAAGACGGGACATTTCGTATATATTTATTGACGACATAATAAAGCACCGGTGTGGTTGGTGATGGAATGTTGTAAATTATACCACTTATTGTTAATTAATGTATTTATTTTAAGAATTAATAAATATGCGTTCTTTTACATAATTCGTTTTTAATCCATAATACTAGCATACTAGAGTACCTTTATTCAACATGTTACGGCAGACTACAGATTATACAAACTTAGGCAAAAGTTTTGAAAATAAGACCAAGTGTTGGTTTAATACTCAAATGACCAAGTTCACCATAAGCTAGCCTTTTTCGAAAATAAACATACATTTTGAGGTTAAAACAAAATGATCATGGCTGATGCTTGTAATTTAGAAGCCATTTTGAATTTGATAAAGTGCCACAATCTGTAATTTAAATCAAGTTAAATCAATAATATCCTCATTTTGTTGTTTGGCCAAGTGTGAACTGGCCACTGCGTTCATAGTATCTCTCATCCTAATAGCCATTGGTGCAGATAATTCCTGTAAATAAGTAGAATAATTATTAACAATTCAAAGTACAACAAACAATATAAGCCATTAGCATTATTTCTCTAGTTCAGTTGAAAGGACTCTTTCTGTTCCTTTACACACTGGTAAAAAAAGGTGTCCTATAATAGCTAAGCAAATTAATATAGTGACCTGCAGCATTTTAGCAAATATAACAGGCCTGTTCTTCCAGCAGAGTGTACCGAATAGCTGAATGGGGTACGGAATAACAACTGAAGCCAGCGGAGACTTCAGGTACACCACAGATACTTGGATCTCTGGACCTTCGCATGGTGTGTTTACCTGATTTTTTTATAAAATATTACTTGCTGTTTTGCTACAACTAATAATTTATATGCGTGCTTATGTGGCAGCACCAATATTTTGCATTAAAGACTTCTCAAGATAAGTGCAACTTATGCATATGACATATTTTCAATATTATAATTTATACCAACACAAGCTGTCTGACTGATTTACCAGTAATGTATAGTACGGCCGTTTTACCTTGGCTGCTCTGAACATAGGCTCCGCCTGCGCAAACCGCCTCATACCGTCAAAGGGTCGCTAAAAATTATATTGCTTAACTTCAGAGGTGCCAAGTTAAAACGGCCGTACTGTGCAGCCTCGAATTTTGCCTATTAAAAGAACTAGAGCTATTCAAGATTTCCACGGGAATGGGGAAAACAGTTAGCGCTGCTCGGCACCAACTGGCTTGATTTAGTACAGTTAGGAGTAACTTGATTGCATCGACTTACGTCAGTTAAATAAAAACGGCCCTGTCTGCTTTTGAGGATACCAACGGTCCTACAGTTGAACAAGGCATCCTTATGCATTTGGATCTGCTCAGCCAAGTCGACCACATTGGAGTACGAGTAAAATTCATTCTAAAATAACGAAGGTAAGGTTAGGTTCATAAAATCATGTTTTTAACTGATAACTTAGATATTACCTTTGGTGTTTCCGCTGAGAAAGGCATATCGCGGTACTTGATATTTTTAACATATGGCATGTTGATAGTAATATAAAACAACAACAACAACTTTATATATATTTATCTGTAGCAAATAAAATATTCTCGCGCCTTTTTCCACACTTTTTTTTTTTTTTTTTGTTTCACCCCTTACAGGGTAGGCAAAGGCATTACGCCATGCAGCCTCGTCATTAGTTAATGATATCCATAAGTAAATGGCTCTGCTTCAGAGTCCATGCACAAAAATACAGTGTCTTTAACACTTTCTACAACCCTAACGTGCCCTAACTTGGTTATCAGTAAAATGATAGCACTTTTACTGACGACTTTATTGTGACTTTTTGAGGCAATCCGAAAATGTCCATATCTTGCATTTTATCGAATTTCCCATTCACTGCACACTTTCACGGACACTTGCCACATAATAAACTATCACTATTATGAGTCAAAACCCGAAATACACAGCAAAATGAAAATTATACAAAAAACATGACGTCCCTCTTCGGATTCCCGCCAAAAAGCCCTTTTTCCACACTTTTTCTTTCTTGCGTATTTTTTTATTCTGTAGCGCACACAGAGAAGCAATAGGATTTGATTACATGCAGCCTAGTAAAAAACTTATTTCACTGACAAGCTGAAAACAAATTAACGGACGCGGCTGATAGCCGCGATCTAGATAATGAATGTACACAAAGCTGTGCAAACTATCGGACGTAAGTCGTGGACGTACTTAACTTTGAGCGTTCGGACGTCCGACAAAAATCTGGCGTGCTGAATTCAAAAGACTGTGTATGTTACACGTATCAGTCGCGGCTGTCTGCCGCGTCCGTCAGCCACATCCGATAATTTGTTTCCAGCTTTGTACGCTTTACATACTTTTTGAGTATTAAACCAATCGGAGACGCCACTGACAGGCGTTCCCCTCTGCCAAAAAAGTTCGGTTAACGCTCATACCCTCTCATATCTGATAAATTCAACTAGTTTTTTTGAGTTCACGAAGTGCTCAAATTTGTTGTTTCTGTGTGTAAATGTACTTGTGTGCATCTAGTTCAAGCTAGTGTATAATTGTTTTGTCAAAAAATGCGTTTGTTTTAACATTATTTGTAAGCGTTTCCTCGTCCCCCGCGCAAAAATTGGCAAACTTTTTTGGAAATTATATTTCTGCCTTCGTGTCCGAACCGAGTCCTAAATTTACTTATAGATATATGTGTCTCTAGTGATCGTCATTCACACGGATTTCAAAGCTTAGTATTATTTTAAAAAATAAAAGCATTTTTCAGTCTGGCAACACATATGTCACCCGTTTCCGTCAAAGTCCGCCTTATGTCATTACGTGTTTCCGTGTTCGTTGTTCACTACGGTAAATTTTATAAAATTGTTTTTTCAGGTTTTAAAAGACTTCAAGATGCTGAAATGGAAAAATGAAGACTTGCAGGAACTCCGTGAGGATATTGAAACGTTACTCAAGACATTAAAAGAGAGGACAGATGCTGATCAGCACGATTTCGTGCGATAGAAATTATTGATGGGCTTGCACCATCCTCGTCGTCTAAGCTGTTGAGAGTCAGTCACAAGTTGTGTAGAAGATAACAAGAGATAGAAATGAGAGAATATCCAGACGAGGATAATTTTTCTGAAAATAACACGAACTGCTTCACATAAATTTACATGTTACACAACTGTCTACAAGAGGTTGTCGAATTGCATTCTCAATTCTGCTAATTGGGTGCTACGCATTGCCTGCAGGGCTCCAGCTCTCACCCTTGACACCTCGATCACGCGTTACGCACTGCCTTAGGGGTTGTTGCTATCGCTGATCAGAGCACCATAGCTCTTCCTGCTGCGGAGTTAACCTCGTTAACACCACAGTTCAGGAGGTAGGGTTAGCCTACGGGGCCTCGTCCCTACGGCGACACTCTGACCGACATTTTGAATCATGGATCTGTATCACTATTACTGGAGCCACAGTTCAACAGGTAGTGTTAGCCCAAGGAGCATCGTCCCTAGGGCGACACTGACCGAAATCCTGCATCAGGGAGCTGTATCACCATCACTGGGGTCACAGCTGAAAAGATAAAGTTAGCCTAAGGGGCATCGTCCCTAAGGCGACACTTTGACGCAACTTCTGCGTCATGGAGCCGAATCATAATTACTGGAGCTGCATGAAGACGAAACTAAACTAAAAAGTTGCCTACAAGTTGAAACTGACTATGTGTGTACCTACTTGGTTAATAAGTTTGAGTATGTGGCGGTTATAACTAAGCTGTTTTACTCATTATGTATACTGTACTTCCATTAGGAGTATGGTGAGAGATTCTGTAAAGAAAGGATGTTATTTTGCTGATGCTGGAAACAACAATTATTATTTCGGAAAAATACAATCTCACGCCTTCTATCCGCGATGGAGTAGGTAAAGGTATTTTATTTCTGGATATACTTACCCACTTTTCACGAGATATTCTTTGGACCCTTATTTATTTCTAAAATAAATAAAATATTAATAATATATATATATATATATATATATAATATAGGTATGTAGATGTCTAGAAGTCGAAACAAAATACTTATGTAATATTGCAAAATCCTTAAGTGCATTATTTCAAGGATTAACAGCTGCTGTGAAACAATACAGGCCCGGTGCTGGCTAATGTTTTAAAGACAGCGAAAGAAACTATCCTTGAGGCAGAGGACAAAGACAAGAAAGTTCTTGTTCGGTGATACCTAATTTATTTGAAAGTATAAAACCACAAATAAAATAAGCAAAAACAGCTAAGAATTGCGACATCAGACACCACAACAGATGATCTTCAAAGTAAGATTCATCAACAACAAACCCAAATCAGATACTTTAAACTGAAGGGGCCCGCCTCCACAGCCACAGCAGATGAGACTACAAGTTGAGTGGCAGCTGGTGGGCAAAGACCTCAGCAGCAGCAGACAAATACACAAAAATCATCGCTAAAGGTCAATTTATCACTGTGGAGGACTTTAACTATTCATTATAACTGGAGGAAAACACTCAGGATAAAGTGAATCTGTCTTACATTTCGGGATACAGCATTCCTTGAGGAAAGCCTCCGAAACAATGACTAAATATAGGTATATAATCAATCAGGTAATTCATACAATAACCAGATGCATACCATACCTACAGAGATCTTGAGACTCTAAGAATGTGAAGGAATCTCACGTTGTGGCCCACATTCTAATCAATTTATTTCTAAGGTATTTCTAGTACATAGCAAAACCAAATAACTTTTTCAAAGTCATAATTAACCTCAAAAAATTGAAAAAATAAATAAATACATACAAAACCATTTCAAGTTGGAAGATGTAAGATCTATCATTAGTTTAATGAATCCAGTGATGTCCAGCATTTATTTAAAGGTTACATATTTCTTAATAGGTAACTACTTATTCATGAAGATGACATACAATAAAATCTTAGATCTGTTTTTTGGGATGGTTTGTATTATATAAATTAATGTTCACCCATTGGGCCTGAACACAGTACCATATCTGGTAATCAAGTCAATAACACAAGCAAGATTTGCAAATTTTTAGGATTCTTAAAATTCTGATGGATTTTCTATAAGAATGTTTGACTCAAGAAAATTATTAGGTATATATATATTTTTTTGTTAGCCTATACGCTGTCCCACTGCTGAGCAAAGGCCTCTCCTCCCTCCTTCGTCTTATCTTAGGTATATTAAAATATAAATTAATTTTGTTCAAACAACTATTACGACATTGTAAGACAAGAGTGATTGTTCAAATTTTTGCTACCCTTACAACAGCATACCCAGCCATTTAGTACGACTGGCTGTTGGGACATCAGAAATATTGGGCGATCGAAATATCTTGCATTATTTAAATAATGGTGATAATGAAAACGGTAAGGTGAGAATATAATCGAATAAGATCAATACAGTCTCGTAATTAACAAAATGTTAAAGAAGAGTAGAATATAGAAGAAACTAACATAATTACCTGGAAGTAATGGCGATAGCGTTTTTTGAGTTCTTTTTCAGAAGAGCAAAGACTATCATCATTCTGAAATACTTTTTCGAATAAATAAGACAACTGCTGAATTAGACAAATAATATGGGTATTACTCAATTTGCTCACTTACGCTTACGTACGACCATGGATGCAGTAAGTATATTTGTATACATTCCTGCTTAAGACGTACTTACGGTACTTATAGTAGGAATATCTCTAGAGAAGAAATCTTGTTCCACATTTCTCAGGTGCGAATAAAATTAAAAGATATGAATATATACATATATCTACAAATAAAAACTACTATTTACATGCAATAGTTAGAATTTAAAAATGAGTATATTTTTAAATATGCTTGCATCATATATTACCTCTAAAGAAAATTACAAGGAATCTAGAAAGCTTCATGTTAATGCAAAAAAAAAAGGATTTTAGCTGAGTATAAATACTTTGGAACAATCAACAATTTATTTATTTGCAAGAACCTAGATTAAACCTGTTACAGGTATTTTTATTGGTTTATTAATGGATTTGCAGTAGTATTCGCACAGTTGTAAGACTCATTCTAAGAATAGGAAAAATATTTGGTATTGATAGTTAGATAAAATTGTTTTGATCTAAGTTGATAGTCCAAGAAGAATTTTGATGTACCAAAATTTCCTCGATTTCCAATGTTTAGGCCCCACTAAACTATTGGTTTACCCTTTCAGGAACCTACACTCTCTACCTATACAAGCAGCTTACTCTGGTGGCAGGGAGACGCCAGGCAGGCATGTATGTACATCCAGGTACCTATTGTAAAAGTGTTCTGTGTTTCAGAGTATTGACATTTATGAAAGAAATTTGATCCTGTAATGTATATACTCTTAATATTTTTTTTTTCTAAAATATATTATAAAACATATATTATTTGTACCTACACTATTGTAATATCTGTGCCTAGGTATACCTAAAACGTTAGTGGTTATATTCTCTTTGGGTATACCTGTATGTTGAAACTTCTGTCTAGGATATCAGTATGAAATTTTTCGGGATTTCTAAATTCAGTTAACAATTTGTGCCACACCAAACTCAGGCAGATCGGCCCTTCGTTTTATAAATTAACAAGTTAAGTCACTATTACGATGAATGTGAAAATTTTACAATTGATGACAATTATGACCTAATCTGTCTAAATGCCATACTATAGGGATAATTTTTTTTTGTGTTCGGACCATCTGAAGAGAATGTTTCATAAAGAATAAGTAAGTATATTATTATAACCATAATAAATATACAGTTCTTTACCTACAGTGTTAGCTACTGGACATTGGGTTCACTCCTACTCTGTCTTCTATATATGATAACATAAAAAATAATATTGATATTAACACACTAAATATATTTAGCACTATAGTGTGCACGATAGAAAAGAGCACAATTTTCATCAAATCTCTGATTTGAAGTTTGAATTAGTTTTTAAAGTAATGTTTGCACAACTTTAATAAAATCCAGAAAGAATAAAAACTGCTCCATAAAAAAGTTTTCAGAATAATTAGGATTCTGACTGTCTATTTCAAGTTCAATCCTGAAATATGTCCACTGTCCAGCCTGCACCTTGCTCGATCTGTTATTTAAAATTGACTAAAAATTTACGTTCCAGTAATACTTCTTTGTTCCAAAGCTTCATACAACTTTATTCAGAAAATATTCAACACTAACTTAGAGTTGTTAGATAGCTCAAAACAATACTAGCTGATTGAGGGATTTATACGTATTTATGTAGGCTGCAACACTTGCTACCCAAAATGTAGGCCTATAAGAAAAAGGCTCTATAATAGACCCAATAGCTAAAAGAAAGATGATTTGCCTAATTCGTAAGGTTTCATTTGGTTGTAGAGATATCTCTAGGTTGTTTACACCTTTTCATAGTTATCTTACACCTATTTACCCGACTGCGCAGGGTACTTTTAATGTGTTTATTTTATTATTATTATAGTACGTACAGTGTAAGAGTTACTGATTATTTATTATTCTTTAAGATACCTGTTATCTATCGAAAACCTAGCAAGTACCTTCCTACTATATGGAAATAAAAATATATTTACTTAGACAGGGAAGTATAATTTAGTAATATTATACTTTTTATTGTTTTATAAATAAAACAGCTTTGAACATCTATCTATAAGTAAATTTAGGACTCGGTTCGGACACGAAGGCAGAAATATAATTGATGGTCAAACGAACTTACCTTAAGTGAAGTTCGACCCATAATTATATGAGGCCTTCGTGTCCGAACCGAGTCCAGCCCTCCCAACCCTGGATCCAAAGTTTGGATCTACCCCTAAAATAATATACTTTGAACTTAAATGACATATGGCGGACTTTGACGGAAACGGGTGACATATGTGTTGCCAGACTGAAAAATGCTTTTATTTTTTAAAATAATACTAAGCTTTGAAATCCGTGTGAATGACGATCACTAGAGACACATATATCTATAAGTAAATTTAGGACTCGGTTCGGACACGAAGGCCTCATATAATTATGGGTCGAACTTCACTTAAGGTAAGTTCGTTTGACCATCAATAAACTAGTTGGTTTAATACTTAAACTTACATTAACTTGGAGAATAGTTAAAAAAAATTAAATCAAAGAGTTTTTTTGACGGGCCTCTTAGCTCAGTTTGTAGTGACCCTTCTTGCCTTCTTGTTGTGCATAACTTTAAGCAGAACCATTTAACTAAAAATATAAAAACAGAAGAGTAACGAGAGATTTATGGTGCAAATGTTGAAGGATGCAAGGAAAGAGGACGCCCCAGAAGGGTTTGGAGTGCGAAGAATAAAAGAGCGTGCATGAAAAGGCTTACGGATGTGAAGGAAGCGAAAGAAGTATGCAGAGATCGAGCAAAGTGGCGATCCATCGTCTCTGCCTACCCCTGTGGTGTGGGACAATGGCGTGAGCTTTATGTATGTATGTATGTAAAAAAAAAACAATAGAAAAAAACTAAAGGAGAAATATTTAATTCTGAAGACGAGGCAGTATGGTCTTTGATCTTAGCCTGAAAACAATATTGCGTGAAAAAAAAAAATGTCTGTCACTGTCAAACGAATCTTCAGGTTATTGGTTTGCTAAGTGCCTGGTTTGTGCAAAAGAGGTCAACAATCCCAAGAAAGATAAATATTCACCTTGAAACAAAATGCCGGCGTCGCTAGTTGAACTACGTCCAGACCGGCGTCTTTTGGACCACGAATTCGAAGGCTATAAGCTTAACTTGCAAGCTCTTCCGCACTTCTCTCATGAACTCGCTTCCCCTGTGGACAGGCTGTTTCCCGACGAAGTCCAGTACTCTTTCGTGCACGCCAAACTCTTTGCGCTTCATAACCACCTGGTAGCAGACTACTGGGACTATTTGTTCAACTTCTACTACATCGACAAGTTACAGCAGGTCCATCTTGTAACTTTTGAAAATACTAATCATACATTCCAAACCACGGTTGTTTACGATGTCCCCGCTCACGTTGAGAGGCAGTCGGGGCATTTCAATCTATGTATCGCATTTCCAACAAGTGTCCTAGCGCTCATCAGCGATGGTACTGGGTACCTTCATATTGTTGAGACCGGATTGCGGAATAAACCGGCTTTACAAAAACAGACATGGAAAACGCTACATTCGAGCCTTGTACTCGGCAAAGGTAAATTTTTCACACTAGTGGATGCTAGAATGCAAGAAAAAGACAATGTTGAAATATTACATGTTTTACTTCAATCTGTTGAGCAGAACGAGAGCCACTTCTACTCTGTTCTCAGTTGGGTAAAATTCGAAAATGACGGCAAAGGTTGGAAGCAGGCAAACATGCGACAAATGCAAGGCAAGGGCATAGTTCACTATACAGCCATTGAGCCCAGCTGTGATGCAATTTACGTTGCATCAGACAACCCTTTCAAATTCACATCAGATTCAGAAAAAGAAATCACTGAACAGCCCAAAGAAACACCAAAACAAGTAATCTACACATGGCTACAGACAACTGAGGATATTTCAGTCACAATGAAACTTCAGGATAAGTTTGATAAGAAGCTGTTACACGTGAATGTAGCACCGTTGGCAGTCAAAGTAAGTTATGCTGGCAAAACCTTTGTTGACGGTAAACTGACGCATAAGATTGATGGTGAATTAACGACTTGGAATGTCCAAGACAATGGGCAAGTGGACATTTTGCTGACCAAGTCGGAGAGCATGCTGTGGGATGAGCTGATCGAAGGTGGTGACTGCAACGGGGAACAAATATTGGATGCAAGTTTAGTCGAAGAAGCTCACAAGAGGCTAGCACACTTATGTTCAGAGACCGAGGCCACAACAGACCAGTCCGTGCCAGGGTTTTCCACCCAGGAATTAGAGGAGTGTGATGCGGCATCTGAAGAAGACACTGTGTTAGGTAAGACATTTCATGATGAACTGGTTTATAAAAAGCATAGTGTTTACTTATTAAGAAAGGTACTACTTTCGTGGGAGAGCCATGCTTTCGGCACGCTTGGGCCGGCTCGACCGGAGTGATACCACTGCCTCACAGAAAACCGGTGTAAAGCAATGCATTGCATTTCGTTGAGTGAGTGAGGTAACCGGAGGCCCCAATCCCCCCTCCCCTCCCCCTCCCACTATTCCCACCTCCTAAGGCCGGCTACGCAGTTGTGACTCTTGAGTTGCAGGTGTCCATGGGCGACGGTAGTCACTTACCATCAGGTGACCCGCCTGCTCATTTGCCCCCTTTTTCTTACAAAAAAAAAAAGGTACATAGGACCTGTCAATTATTTTTAGCTTGACTTTTGTGGTCTAGTTTTAGATTCATACTTCTCCACCTTCAATGGTGTTGTGTGAAGTGATGAGTCATATTTTTCAATAAGATGGACTATTTTATATAACCAACAATCCTGATTAGGGTTTCAGCTATAAAGCATTGAGCTAAGTGGCACAGACACTTGCAATTTTTTTTTTAAATCATACTTTTATCAGCCTTCCTTATTCTAATTTTTGACTTATTTTCTGTATGTTTCCAGTCCGTTTTGACACTACAACTCATGCAGCAACCCACCGAATCCCACTAAGCGTACATCAGTACTTATTCAGCATCAAACTAGAAACAAATGAAGTGCCAGCCTTAGCTCTGCGTCATGATGTAGATGCCTGCATTTGGCAACCTTACACACAGTTAATAAACTCAGACACTTGGCCAGTGAAGCATCAGGGCACACTCATGGCATTTGGATACGTGCAATCTTCAAAACAAAACCGTAAGTTTGTGACATGCCCTCCGAACTTCACATATGCCGTTGCATGTGAAGCAACCAAGCATGTGTTTATATACCAAAATTCAGGCATACAAGACAGCCAACTGAGGAAACGCACAGGAGGTGTCATGAAGAGTATCAAAGTTGGTCAGCAACATGTTTTCAATATTGACAAGTACGGAGAAGTTCTAGGTATTCATGCCACAAACGACTATTTGTTCATATTGACTGAAAATTCTTTACTTGCTATTAGCATGCAATGAATAATGTATACTTAAAAGTATGTGATAAGACTAATTTTATTTTTTTACTTTTTTATAGTAGTAAGAAATAAAGACTTAAAATTCTTATAAAATCACTTTAATCTTACATCTGTTTGTCTTCTTTTTCACTGTCACTCGCTTCTAGACTCTCTTCTGAGGAATAACCTGTTGTGAACAAGAGGTTTTTCGGTCTTTTCTTACGTTCTTCTTTCAACTCTTTTTCAATCTCCTTTTTCTTCTCTTTAGCTATTTTCTCAGTAAGTAATTCCCTTGGTCTTTTTCTATATTGTGCGTGTCTGTTTTCTGTGTTTTCATGGTTACTGAAACCATTTAAAACTCCGCCTGCTACTGGTTTGTCATCAATTTGGACTGAATTTTCTTTAATTGAGTTATGTTGTGTTTTGTCTTCTTTATCAATGTCAAATTCATCTTCTGCAACAATTAATGAAACTTGAAAATGGAAAGCAATGTGCAGTAGTAAAGTAGCAATAAACTTGAGTGTATTTTTTAAATTAAATAATTTTACAAACTAATAGAATTTTCAGTATTTTAAATTACCTGGATTGATTATTTCAAAATTGTATGCGTGGTCCTTGAGCACCACAAATATGATTGGGAATTCCACAATGCATTTCCCAGAGAGGTTTTCAGCTAGAGATTCCGAGGGGTCCAGCTCAAAAAACTTTCTGGCTGAGCCTCTTACTTTTTCAGCTGCAAAAAACAATAGATTTTAGAAGTTTACTTTGGAAGTAATTTTTGAGGGATCCGCACCCTAAGGGTAAAACGGGACACTATTACTAAGACTCTGCTCTCCGTCCGTCTGTCACCAGGCTGTATCTTATGAACTGTGATACAATTGAAAAATTTTCAGTTGATGTGTTTCTGTTGCAAGTATAAAAACTACAAATAAGAATTTAGGGGGGGGGGGGTATTTGTGCCATTTTTATAGATACTGGTACGGAACACTTATTGCATCAGTCCGACAGATGGACGAAAGCTGTGGTCTTCTAATAAGACCAAAACAGACATTTAGAGAAAGTTGCTAAAGAAATTATTACCTCTTAGGAGTATCTTGACTCCTCTAAAACCCACAGACTTATAATATGTCAACGCCTTGGACCCCTCAAACGGCAATGCTTCTAGATTTAAGTATTTATCCAACAGCTCTGATAATCTTTTGTTTTCTGGGCACTTTTCGTCCACAAATTTCAGTAGATTTGATTCTACGTTTGGGAACACCCATTCCACTCTCCAGTGGATAATGTTAGACTTGTAGTTGTACCGTGTTGTGTTACAAGCGTGCCGTGTGAAATTTTGAGCCAGGAACTGTAGAACTATGCCCCGCTTTCTAGCTGCCATTTTGAGTTTGAATAAATGCTGAAACATGAAATTTACATATCATTGTCATCATCATACAAACTAGTTACAAGAATTGTAAATTATTAATGTTTATTTACTTAGACAACTTACGCCAGCACCATGATTTATATTAGTGTATTTGCTATTACAGGAATTCCTACATTGTTAAATAACCAGACTTTTAGTATAGACTAGCACAGCAGATATAAGAATGTTGGCGTTTCCAAATCATATGTTATGAGGCTGACATGAGCTACCGATGGTGCTCCAAGTCTTGATAAAACGAGATTGAGAGAGAAGAAGATTGTCCTCAGACAATAGTCTTAACAGCTAGGTACCACTTACTATTGTAGTTACAGCAGACTCGGATAGTAACACAGTGTTAACAAATAAAAGAAGTGCATAAAATGATATATTAGTTTAAAAACACATCATCAAACAGTTCTCAATATATCTCAATACAACAGTGACACTCATAATAAAAAATAGTCACTTGTTATTTTTCTTGACAATGACAAGACAACCTAACACTGACATGACATGCTTTTAGCGTGCTTTTAGCCAGTATTCAATGCAGGAGATTAAACTTGATTAAAATTCAAAATTCAAAATCGTTTATTTTCTATTGGTATTAAAATATACACTTAGAAACATCAATATTTTATAATAACAAGGCACTCTAAACTCGTCCATAAAGATTGGCTAAATGCAAACAGCAGCCCATCTCCACCGACGAGCTGCTGGTTCCGAATGCAGTACCCCGAGAAGAGCCAGCAAGAAACTCAAGGGCAGCTCTTTTTAATCTCATGTCTTACTAATAAATATCGTTTACAATAATAATTATAATGAATAGCCTTACATAGCGTCGAGTCGGTTAATCCCATGCATGTTGGTCTACTAAGTAGTCTGTAATTTTATAGTAGCCTTTTTTATGTAATTTTTGCTTAACTATTATTTTAAATTTGTCAAGAGGCAAATTTTGTAATTCAATGGGAATCTTATTGTAAAAACGTATACATTGACCCTTAAAGGATTTGGTAACTTTAGATAATCGACTAACACAAGCAGCCAGTTCATTCTTATTTCTAGTGTTTATACAATGTCTGTCACTATTTTTTTTGTAAAGTGATATATTCTTTTTAACATACAATACGTTTTCGTAAATATACTGTGACGCCAGTGTCAGTATATTAATTTCCTTGAATTTTTCCTTTAGAGACATCCTAGACCCCATTTTATAAATTGCACGAATGGCTCGTTTCTGCAAAATAAATATTCTCTGGACATCAGCAGCATTCCCCCACAGTAGAATGCCATATGACATCAAGCTGTGGAAGTAGCTGAAATAGACAAGTCTAGCTGTTTCTACGCTTGACATATTACGTATTTTTAGGGTTCCGTACCTCAAAAGGAAAAAACGGAACCCTTATAGGATCACTTTGTTGTCCGTCCGTCCGTCCGTCTGTCAAGACCCTTTTTCTCAGGAACGCGTGGAGGTATGAAGCTGAAATTTATATCAATTACTCAGGTCTACTGTCCCTTGAAGCTGTGAAAAAATCAAACTTCTAAGCCAACGCAATCAAAAGATACAGCCGTTTATGCCGCAAATTTTCGACACTTGCAAGGGAATCAAAACCTACAGGGTGCTTCCCGTGAACTCAGAATCTTGAAATTTGGTACGAAGCAACGTCTTATAGCATAGATAAAGGAAAAATTACGAAAACCATAAATTTGCAAGGTTGTACGGAACCCTCGGTGCGCGAGTCCGACTCGCACTTGGCCGGTTTTTTTTACGGCATATGCAGCAGAACTGAGCCTTTTCGCCAACGTATCAATGTGCGGTCCCCACTGTAACTTAGAGTCTAGAGTTATTCCTAGAAATACTGTAGTGTTTACACATTCTAATTTTTCGTTTTTAACTGTAACTGAGTTTAAAGTTCGTTTAACATTTGATAAAGAAAAATGTACACATTTAGTTTTTTTCTCATTGAGAAGTAAATTATTAACGTTAAACCAACTGACAACATCATTAATTGCACTGTTCACTTCGTCATAAGACTTAATAGGTCGTTTAATTTTAAAAAGTAGAGATGTATCATCTGCGAACAGTACAATATCATGTTGCACTCGGTTGGGTAGGTCATTTATATAGACCAGAAATAGAAAGGGGCCTAAAATGGAGCCCTGCGGTATCGGTTGTCGAGCGACCCCTAGTAAATCCAAATTGCTTTACAGACATTATACTGTTGATAGAAAAATGTGCACTCAACTGATATAGAATAATTTTCTCAAAAATTTTACTAAGAGTCGGTAGAATTGATATTGGTCTGAAGTTAGAAGGGTCTAATCTACTACCGGCTTTGAATAATGGAATAATTTTACTATGTTTCATCAGATCAGGAAACACGCCATCATCAACGCATTTATTAAATAAACAAGCTACAGGTGAAGCAATTAAGTCTATTATGGATGATATGATTTTTACAGATAAGCCGTCGAGATCGGCAGTATTTTTCATTTGTATTGATTTGAATGCTTTTAGGATGTCCCAAGGATTTACATGATCGAATACGAAATTGCGTGTATTACATGCAGCGGTATGTTCTTGTAGTAGCGATTCAGCGAGTGCGGGTGACGAGTTTAGTGACTTGGTCGTCGGGACTGGAATATCAGAGAAAAAATTTACAAACACTTCAGATATATCTTTATCATTTCTTAAAATTCTATTGTTAACTTTCAACTGAAAGTCAAAATGTTGAGATTTTAATTTTCCAGTCTCACTATTTATAATTTTCCATGTAGTTTTTACAATGTCTGTGCTATTTTTGATTTTATTACTTACATGGTCAGCTTTAGCCGCGGTACAAATACGTTTAAAGACTTTTGAATATTGACGAACATAATTGCAAAAGGTATCACTAGTGTTATACGTCCTTTCCTCGTATAGTTCATAGATTAAAACTCTTTGCTCCAACACTCCTTAACATCATGCATACAAATACAATATCATTTAAACAATATACTCATACTGTCAAACCCATTTCATTTGTACACCATGCAAACTTCCCTTTCGGCAGAGGTTTCGTCAGGGCATCTGCAATCATTCTCTTAGTTTCACAGTACTTTAACACAATAGCTTTGTCCTCCACAGCATTCCGCACAAAATGATAGCGTATATCAACATGTTTAGTGCGCTGGTGGTGCACTGGGTTATTCGCTATTGCTATAGCTGATTGACTGTCGGAGTTGATTGTGATAGGCTCTGGATCCTGTCCAATCATCTCAGCTAGGAAGCGACGTATAAATACAGCTTCTTTAGCTGCCTCCGATAGTGAGACATACTCAGCCTCAGCTGTGCTAAGAGCTACAGTTCGCTGCTTTGTACTTTGCCAGGAGACGGCTCCTCCTTGCATAAGGAAGATCGATCCCGAATATGAGTGACGATCACTATCTCCTGCAAAGTCTGCATCAGCATATCCAACAACAATGTCTTGTTGTTTGTCCTTGGAGTACCTAAGGCCGACCGTTTTAGTGGATTGCAGGTAGCTCAAGACCCTTTTGGCTGCAATCCAATGTTGCTCCTCAAAGCATTCATTGAATTGACTCAATGAATTTACGGCATGGGCTATATCAGGTCTTGTACACACACCGAGGTACATGAGTGAGCCTATCAGCGCACGATAAGGAATCTTCTCTGTTAGTCTCTTATCTTGAGAAGGCTTTTGTAGTCTTTGACCTGGTACAGCCGGTATAGCAACTGGTTTACAGTCTTCCATATTAAATGTTTTCAAGAGCTTTTTGATGTAGTTCTCTTGGTGCAGTTTGATACAAGAAGACTCTTGGATAATGTTAATTCCAAGTATCAGTTCTGCTTTGCCAAGGTCCTTCATCTCGAACCTCGATTTCAAGTCTGCTTTTACTTTGAGCATTTCCTGCTCATTGTTCCAGAAAATCAGGATATCATCGACATAAACTGCAATGATGATTATGGTTTTGTCATAGGAGCGCGTGTAGACACACGGTTCATTCTCTGATCTCGTAAACTTCAACTTTAGTAACTCGGAGTGAAGCTTATTGTTCCATGCTCTTGGTGCTTGCTTCAAGCCGTAAAGTGATTTTTGTAAAAGGCAGACATGATCCTCTTTTCCTTCCACCTCAAAACCTTCTGGCTGTTTCATGTAAACCACCTCTTCAAGGTCTCCATTGAGGAAGGCAGTTTTTACGTACATTTGATCGATGTTGGGGTTTATTCTGGCTGCTAACGCTATCAGGGTTCTCAAGGAGCTGTGTCTTACAACTGGTGAGAAGGTTTCGACATAGTCAACGCCTCTGCGCTGACTAAACCCTCTCGCGACGAGACGTGCTTTATAGCGTGTCTTTCCCCCCGCCTCTTCTTTTATTTTAAACAACCATTTAGAATCGACGACGTTGCACGCTCTGGGCCGTTTTACGAGTGTCCAGGTTTTGTTTTGTCGGAGGGCGTCTAGCTCCTCCTGTATAGCAGCTTTCCATTTAGGTCCATCTTTTCTGGATAATGCATCCTGAATAGTAACAGGGTCTGCGGACGCGGTAGACGCCTGGTACGTGATGTAATCTGAGAGTAGTTTAGGTTTCCTGTCTCGCAATGGGTATCTCCTCGCTTGAGTCTCAGTGTGCGTTGACGGTGTAACCTCCGCATCTGATAATTCTTGCTCATCAGACGTTACCCAGATATCATCTTCATCAGCAGTCTCTAGGTCTCTAGACTCTATCTCCGTTTCTCTTGGTTCATCATCCTCTGCAGGAGTGTCATTCAGATTCTGTTCCTGTGGGCTAGTGATCTCCAGAATATCCTCGGTTTCTGGTGCTGGTATCACCTCGTCAACAGTATCTGTCAGCGGGACAGCTGGCTCTGCAGCTCTGCAGTTCTGGCTCTCTCCTTTAAAATCATATTTTTGATTTTCAAAGAATACTACATCCCTCCCCTTTTTCAGCTCCCCTGTCACTGGGTTGATCAACCGATATCCTTTAGTTTCTTCACAGTATCCGACGTGGACTAATTCTTTACTCTTCGAATCCCATTTCTTTCTCTTTTGATCTGGGATGTGAAGAAACGCTCTGCATCCAAATGTTCTAAGTGAGCTCAGATCAACTTTATGCCCAGTCCAAGCTTCTTCTGGCGTTTTGTTTCTTACGGCTATAGTAGGCGATCTGTTCTTTAAGTAGACAGCTGTGTTGACAGCCTCAGCCCACAGACGCTTACCTAGTCCAGCTTCTTCAAGCATAGTCCTAGCTTTCTCATTAATGGTTCTGTTGGCACGCTCTGCAACTCCATTTTGTTCCGGGGTATAATCTACTGTTAGTTGATGTCGAATTCCCCGTACCTTACAGAACTCATCCATAAGTTTATTCACAAACTCCTTACCATTCTCTGATCTCGTAAACTTCAACTTTAGTAACTCGGAGTGAAGCTTATTGTTCCATGCTCTTGGTGCTTGCTTCAAGCCGTAAAGTGATTTTTGTAAAAGGCAGACATGATCCTCTTTTCCTTCCACCTCAAAACCTTCTGGCTGTTTCATGTAAACCACCTCTTCAAGGGCCCATAACCTATTGTAGTTACAGCAGACTCGGATAGTAACACAGTGTTAACAAATAAAAGAAGTGCATAAAATGATATATTAGTTTAAAAACACATCATCAAACAGTTCTCAATATATCTCAATACAACAGTGACACTCATAATAAAAAATAGTCACTTGTTATTTTTCTTGACAATAACAAGACAACCTAACACTGACATGACATGCTTTTAACGTGCTTTTAGCCAGTATTCAATGCAGGAGATTAAACTTGATTAAAACTCTTTGCTCCAACACTTACTACTGGCAAATCCTTATCAATCCTAGTAAACCTCTTCTTCTCGTCTCTCTTCACTCCATATACGAAGCGCGCGCATTCCTCAAGCAATCTGTAGTCGCTCAACAAATCTGTGTCTGTGAAGTCCTTCACTCTGATAAATTTGGTTCTGTCGCGGACACCGTCGCACTCTAGCTCCTTCTTGTGTATACGCACGCAGGTGAGACCGCATGTTTTGACTTCACATTTTGGACATGTGTATATGGCTTTATTATCACCGCATACTTCGCAGTCTCCCAGTCTGAAAAAGTTGAAATAATTTCAGGTTGTTTTCGAAACAGTCTAATATAGTGTAACGTAAAAAATCTTGATCCGCACCTCGTGAAAGATTCTTGTTCGCTGTCAGAGCCTCCGTCTGAAGACGATGTATCTGAAGACATTGTGTTTTATATAATACAATGGCAATTCACAAACAAATTCCAAAACATGAAACAATATTTTCCAATCACAGATCAAAAAACGTCAAAGTCAAAAACATGTGGCTCTCGTGGCTTTTTGGCGGGAATCCGAAGAGGGACGTCATGTTTTTTGTTTAATTTTAATTTTGCTGTGTATTTCGGGTTTTGACTCTTAATAGTGATAGTTTATTATGTGGCAAGTGTCCGTGAAAGTGTGCAGTGAATGGTAAATTCGATAAAATGCGAGATATGGACATTTTTGGATTGCCTCAAAAAGTCACAATAAAGTCGTCAGTAAAAGTGCTATCATTTTACTGATAACCAAGTTAGGGCACGTTAGGGTTGTAGAAAGTGTTAAAGACACTGTATTTTTGTGCATGGACTCTGAAGCAGAGCCATTTACATAAGGATATCATTAACTAATGACGAGGCTGCATGGCGTAATGCCTTTGCCTACCCTGTAAGGGGTGAAACAACAAAAAAAAAATGTGGCTCTCGTTTTTTTTCTGAGATATTGGCATTTGGCAGTAAAGCTATCAGCTATGTGCAATAGAAAATATCCATCCTAGGTAAATATTTATAATGAATTTCCTATTCTTGCATTACATTTTGATTTAACCAGTGGCATGTAGGTAGTGCTGGTTAGCAAACGAATCACAAAAATTATGGGTTTTTTGTAGGATGTATTTTTAAAGAAAACCTTATTCCTTGTCATTCATAAATGATCGCTTATATGGAAATTAGTTAGACTCTAAGCACACCTCAAACGTGAAAAAACATTGAGTGTTGTTTACTTCTTTTATTTTTATTTTGTATAATTTTCATTCGCATCAATCTTTAGTAAAAGTGCACTATCGGTTTACTGTTGATTACCATAGTTTTGTCAACATTAAGCTGATGGCTAAATTGCCAATGCCTTATATAAATAAAAATACCATGTTTATGTTTTGTTGTGTTGACTAGGGTCTGTGGACTGGACGACTGGTTGGTTGACACTTGACAGATTTGCTTGCATTTTGCAAACCTCTCCGACTAGTTAAAGATATCTGTGTTGCAAACAGAAATATGATTTGGATTTGACTCCGAAACTCAATTTACTAGTTTTATCTCCCCTTTTCATAAATTAACTATGGGAACACCAGACCTGCAAGGCGACGACTGGGACCTACCATGTTCTGACGACGAACTATCAAAAAGCGGAGTTTTCATCGGCAAAAGTTGGATGCCCGATCCAGCAGAGTTGGAGGAGCTCTACAAAAGTATCGATAAAAATGGCACCTTGAACTTAGAATGGAAATGTCCCGGGAGGCGTGCGCCGTCGCCAGTGCCGGTCAGCAAAGAGCACCAACCAGAAATCCCAATGTCGCCGGTGAGAGAGGAAAAATCTGACTTCGATTTTATGGACGAAGTGAGCTCGTTACGACTGCGAGTGCGGAGGGACGGCGAGGACACGCTACGGGGCTCCGCTAAGAAGAAGACCACTTCTTTTGATGGTATCCTGTCGAACATGATCAGGCATAAACGGATCGAGCAGATGGAGAAGCAAGCAAACACTCCAACTAGTAACAATACCTAACCAATGTGTATTACATTAGAATAGTATAATATGACTGTGTTGCTAAAAACTGTGGACTGAATTTTACAAAATGTATGACGTTTTAATGATAGAAGAGTATGTGTACTTTGTAAATAAATTTTTATTTAATACATTGCTTTATCAAATCCTACTTATGACTACTTATAATAAAATTTGTTATTCCTAATTACGACTAATTAGTCAATGTAGCAGATTGCGGCATCAACAGCTGTCGATTCTGCTCAAGCAGCTGCCGGCAGCGGTCCATGTTGTCAACTATATGCTCTAATTGCCAGTGCTTTCGCAACAGGGTCAGGTCCAGGTCAAACTTGCCCTGCCGTATGCACTGGACTCCAGTACAATGCGCTGCTGTCTTCAGCTGTACTCCCAGATCATGGACTAAAGTCCACAAGTACTTTTCGTAATCATTCACTGCTTGTAATTCTGAAAATGTATGTCAATTGAATTAAAAACAAAACAAAGTTGGCTATTGCTGATGGTTAACTTAACACTGTACCAGTGGGTATAGTCTACATCTTTAGATATTAGGTATCCTCTTTCAACATCATATATTTCGGTTCAATCCAATAATTGTTTTTACCAAGTTATTCCTGTGAAACTCACCTAATGTAAGATTCGGTGGTTCAAAATACACACACTTGATGCCGTATATGACCGGGAGCTTGTTATTAGCTGGCCTTATCAGACCCTGTGATGCCAGATTGTATGTTGTCTGTGAATCCATGTGCAGGCCAGACACCCTGAGGACATAAATGAATATTACTTTTGTCGTTACCCTAGGCTTTAAATTGAAAAAAAAATGTATTGTCTTTTGTTCCATTTCTGGAAATACCCATGT
Organism: Ethmia dodecea; assembly: GCA_963855545.1. NCBI lineage: Eukaryota > Metazoa > Arthropoda > Insecta > Lepidoptera > Depressariidae > Ethmia > Ethmia dodecea. The sequence continues at coordinate 18,261,448 of OY979440.1, forward strand.
TTCACCAGTATAATCTTTGGACCCTAAACATGATAGGTGTTGAGCCTATTGCCATTACACATACCTCAGAATTAATTCTGTGACCTGTGTGTGAACAAGTTTTTTTTCAGAGCATGCTAAGCTTGACACTGGAGTGGCCCTGTATTCTATGGCACGCAGTATAAATCAAGCTCAGCTTAAACTGGTAGTGTCAAGGTTGACTTGCTCTTGACTGTATGTAAATACCCTCACCAAAAATCTAATTGAAATTGTATGTAATACATTACTTACTCATACATAGTTTTCTGATGGGCAGCCTGTATGTGGGCCACTATACTGTCAATCTTCCCCCTAGTAACATGACCAAATGATGCCCTCTCCACAGTCTTGCCGTTCCAAAAGTATGTGTCCGTTGCTTTACCAAGCTGACCATGGACTTTAAAGGCACGAGTTGGTCGCCCAGCATTAATGAGGTATGTTAATTTAGTTCCTTTGTTTATGCCTAGCACTGAAAAAACAAAATTTCAATTATTTATTTCCCTATCTGGGAAGGCACATACATTGCAGTTTTTTTATTATCACACATTTCAATAAATTAAGGCCAACCTAAGGAAAAATATTTTTGCAGTCTTTAAATAAATTAGATAACTGTACAGACATTGTTCCATCCAAATCCGACAAAAAAATATTTTCAGTTTATCTCGTATTAAAAACATTTTCTGGAAAACCTTTTAAATGTTTTTTCTTACTTACAAACCATAGAGGGGACAAAGCGAGGAAAATTTGAAGCCAAAAGTTATTCCAAGTGGAATAAGTCTAGTACAATTTCGACCGAATGACAGCTCACGTTCATACTAACTGACATGACGCTTGAGCTTCAAACATGCTTCAAAGATTTGTATGAAAATATTCCCAATGCCCCCTCTATGTCCTATTATATTTTAATCTCTTTGCTTACAAAGAACTCCACTGCTAAACAGTCCTAAATGTGTCGCCCAGCTGCATCTGAAGTCATCATGGATATATCTCGGCCCGCAAGCTAGTGGATCATCAGCATAGTTCGGGACCAGTTTAACTTTCATAGGTTCATTTGTCGCCCCAGTAATCTCTACCCGCTGCTCGCGAGGCCGGTCTGGTAGTTCATTGAGATCTGATGAGGAAATGAAAATTAGCTTTCTATAATTTTAAATTTTGATTAACGTCAAAATGGTCAGTAGTGTTACTTATATTTAAGAATGTATTAGGAACCCACCTCTGCAAAGATTCGTCAAAATCGTATGTTGGACTTGCCGCACAGAGACACAAGACGGCTTGTACACGCATATAAGACCGTTGAGAGTTTTGAAAGCCGTTGCTGCGTCACGAAACTTAACCATTATGTTATTTCTTTATAACACTGCATAGCTGCATAGTTGAGAAAATACACATAGGTATTATAAATCACAGACCAGTAATAGAAATTACAAATCATCCAAATTATCCAAATATAACCTCCAGCCAGTGTTTTGATTTTTTTTTTGTTGTTTCACCCCTTACAGGGTAGGCAAAGGCATTACGCCATGCAGCCTCGTCATTAAGTTCGCCATACACGGGAACGATCGGTCTGTACGAACCGTCGCAACAGATAGATCGTAACGACGGATCGTCCGTGTATGTGAAGATCGTTAACGATTTACTTCATCGCAAGCGATATCGCAGATCGCAACAAATCGACTGTGTGTGGGCACTCGACGATCAACGATTCGATTTTTTCGTGTTGCCAGACTGTGGGCAATTTTACCACCTTTTATTTAATTTGCAATGTATGTATATAACTATGTAAGTTCGGGTGGAAACTTGCAACTCAATTTTGAAGAAGATATTTTTAACTGATGTATGTAAGTCCGGTTACAATGCAATATTATGGTACCACCAAGCTAGGAGGTGGATATCGCAACTTCTTAATGACTAGACAAAGATAACCAATTGAGCTGTTTTTTTTTTGTTTGGATGTCAATGCGTGGTTAGCCATGTGATGTCATTTTAAATCCAACACGGGGGAACATCCAAGGTGACGAGTTATTTTTAATACACTCTTACAAGATGGGTAATAAATGAAAGGGCCGAACTATACTATACGTGACATGGAATTTCTGCTTCTTAATTTTTTTGTAGCTTATACCTCTAGGTATATAAGAGGGATTATTAACCAAAATATCAAAGCGCGGAGCGCAATAATTTCCGAGATATAAATTTTTGAAATTACAATAAACAAACCTCAAAACTGTACAACTGCGTTAAAAAGAAACTACAATGCACCCATCACTACATTACTAGATTACTCTTCATTCCTTATAATTACACACAACACACTTAAAAATACACTAACACACTTACAAACAGATATATACTCTCACACATAATTACTTACACACAATCGTTCACTAAAATAATATTAAAGAAAAAAAATGTCAAACTGATACATAGGTACACTAATATTATATTTATCCTATTTTAATTTAATATACTTAATTTACCCATTAGCATACCTACTTTCATTGTTATTAATATGTGGTTATTGAGATTGACTATACAATTACCTATCACCTATCCATGCTTAGCCCTAGTATAATAATTTATTGTGTAACTGTTTTTTAACCCAAATAAAAGAAAAGAAAAATAAAATAAGACATATTATGTCAAACATCAATGCGTTTCGTTTAGTCTATTGTAAATGTAAAATTAGAGTGCAGTCTGATAAAGTATTATCGATGTAATTTTATTGTACTAGATAAATTAAATTTAGTTTCTTCATTTATTTCACATAACGTTATTGCCCATATTTTAGCGATTCAAAGACCTTTCCGCCCTTCTTTAAAAAAAAACTAAAATTGCCCATGGCTTGGGTAATTGCCCACGGTCTGGCAACACGACAGATCGCTTGCGACCGATCGTACAGACGGATCTCACAGACGGATCGTTCCGTGTATGGGCGTCAATTTTGTGGCGACGGATCGTACAGACGGATCGTTCCGTGTATGTGGCCCTTTAGTTAATGATATCCTTATGTAAATGGCTCTGCTTCAGAGTCCATGCACAAAAATACAGTGTCTTTAACACTTTCTACAACCGAAACGTGCCCTAACTTGGTTATCAGTAAAATGATAGCACTTTTACTGACGACTTTATTGTGACTTTTTGAGGCAATCCAAAAATGTCCATATCTCGCATTTTATCGAATTTCCCATTCACTGCACACTTTCACGGACACTTGCCACATAATAAACTATCACTATTATGAGTCAAAACCCGAAATACACAGCAAAATGAAAATTATACAAAAAACATGACGTCCCTCTTCGGATTCCCGCCAAAAAGCCAGTGTTTTGTTTTTTTTTTTTTTTTTTTTTTTTAATTTATCCCATTAGGGAAAGGCAAAGGGATCTAGCCCATACAGCCTAGTCTGTTGTAAGTTTTCTCTGATCCGGAGTGTTGTAAGGCTAAAAAGCCAAGTCCAATTTAAATAATTTCTCTGGTCCAAAACATAAAAAGGCCGAAAGGCCAAGTCTTTCTTTTTTTAATATATATTTTTATCTCTTCCTATATTGATAAGGCCGAAAGGCCAAGTCTTTAATTTTCATGTTCAGGGTAAAAGTCTTTCCGGGTTAGTCCAATCCAGAATTTGTCATATCCGTTTAAGTGTCCAATCCAAAATTTGTCATGTTCGTTTAAGTCAAATATCATTGATGGTGCTGTTTATATATTCAAATATGCATGAATAAAGTGCCTGATTCTTTAGCATGTCTTGAATACAGCGCGGGATGTTCTCAGGTCTTAAGTTTTCTACCAAGTTGGCTGATAGTGAAAGGCGTTGGATGTTGAAAGCAGAACATTCAAAGAAAATATGATCCAGGGTCTGTATAGAGTTGTTGGTACAATGTGTACATATGGGCGACGGAATAATACGCATGCGGTGCAGATGGGCGTTAAAGCGACAGTGTCCAAATCTTAACCGACATAACATTGTGTAATATTTTCTATTTCTATACTTTAAAGATCTAGTAAACCAAGGACCTCTTCCAATTTCAGAATTAATTTGGGCGTACCAAGTTCCTTTTTTAAGTAAGGTTTCTTGCCATAAAACTTGCCAATCTTCTTTGATTTTTGATTTAATGAATGGTTCAATATCTGAAAACGGAATGGCAACATCGTCGACAGGGCTGCCGCTGTCACTGTCAACTACTGATCGTGCCAGAAAATCTACATGTTCGTTACCAGTTACGCCAATATGCGACGGTGTCCAAAGGAGTTTTATATCAAAGTTTCTAAGAGAAAGGCGATGAAGTAAGTCTTTAATTTCCATGATCAGGTAGCTTGTGTAGGCTCTAAGGTTGTAATTCTGTAAGGCCTTTAATACGCTCATGCAATCAGTAATAATAAGCCAACTTCTATCAGTATGTTTTTCCACAAATTTCAATGCAGTTAGAATGGCTACAGATTCAGCAGTGAAAATACTAGATTCTTTCTTGAGCATAAACCCTTGACTAATCTTCTGGTGAGGTACATAAAAGGCCATTGACACCTTGACATCATTTTTAGAACCATCTGTGTAAATTTGTTTATGGTTAGGATATTCTGATATGAGATCATAAACCTCTTGGCGATGTTTCAGCTTGCTATTGATAATTATGCTCATCTCATGGAAAATACTGTCATATTCTTTCTCATAACACATCCAGTTATTTGATGTATGAATTTTGTGATTTTTAAACAAGTTTAGAATATAGGAGAACTCATTAAAAATAAAGGGGTAATTGGATGATAATTGGGAGTTGGTGGGAAAGCTATTGTACAAAGAAATTATTTTTCTGACTAAAGGGTGATTATTAATGGAAAATAGCTTAAGTAGGAACCGGAATTTCAAAAACTGAAAACGCAGAGACAGTGGAGGTGTATTACATTCAACTTGTAGGGAGTTTATGGGAGTAGTTTTCATGGCTCCTGTAATTAATCTAAGGTTATGATTTTGTAGCACATCCAACTTTTCAACCAACCTAGAGTTTGATGAGAAACAGAGAAATCCATACTCAAAATGGCTGCGAACCAGGGATTTATAAAGAGTAAGAAGGATTTTAGGGTCTGAGCCCCAAGATGTTCCTGCAAGAGACCTCAAAACATTAAGAGCCTTTCTGGCTCTGTCCATCACACAATCAACATATTTATTCCAAGTAAGGTTATTCATAAACAATATCCCTAAAAATTTGGCCTGTGTTACTGAAGGCAACACCAGGTTATCATACTCAATTTTAACTTTAAAAGAACCTATCTTGCTGAATACTAATACCTTAGATTTGTCAGTACTTATGTCCAAGTTCAGATATTCAAAATAAGACTGTAATTTGAGTAATGCATCATTTATCACAGAAGCTACAATACTTGTATTATTGCCTGCAAAATATACTACTAAATCATCAGCATATTGAAGGTTGGAGACCTGTGTACCTAAAATTATATTAAGTTTATGAATATAAAGTGTAAAAAATAAGGGACTAAGTATGCTACCTTGACAGGTGCCTTTATAGGATAATCTAGGACCTATAAGCCTACCATTGCACTTAACATATACCTTTCTACCATGCAAAAAGTAAAAAATCCATTGTATAAATTTTACAGGTATACCAATTGCAGCCAATTCAGTGGACAGTATATGGTGATTTACATTATTGAAAGCCCCCACCACATCAAAAAATACACTAACTACAGCATTATTACTCCGGAATGCATTAAAAATATCTAATTGTAAATGAGATATGCTCTCCCTTGAAGAGCGACCTTTTCTAAATCCAAATTGATTGGAAGGTAATATTCTATTCTTTTCTATGTAGTATTCAAGTCTATGTTTAAGAAGTTGTTCAAAAATCTTTCCCATGCATGAAGATAAAGCAATAGGCCTGTAAGAGTCAAAATGGGATTTATCTTTATTAGGTTTTAAGATAGGTACCAAGCAATCAGTCTTCCAGTCATCAGGTATTATACAGTTATCCCAAAGAAGATTATACATGTTAAGCACAACAGTTTTGGCATTATTAGATAAACATTTGAGCATTTTGTATGGAATACCATCGAGGCCAGCAGCTGTGTCCTTTCTGGATAAAATTGCTGTATTTAATTCTAGAAATGTGAAATGTTTCAGAAAGAAGGCGTCATCAGAAGATGAAGTTAGAGAATTCACCTGGAAAGCTGGCTCGACGGTATCTGGTGTATATTTTTTAAGAAAATCAAAAATCCAAGACAAATCCGAATTTGTATGTGTTGAAGGTGAGTAACTTCTATTAAATTTGCGCATGTATGACCAAATGACTGACATAGGTGTAGTTCTGTTAAAATGCTCACATAGCCTAACCCAACTAACCCTTCTCTCAAACCGGAGTGTATATTTTTTCTTAGCCTGAAGCTTCTTAAAATTAATATAATTTTCTTGTGATGGATCTTGCTTAAACTTTAAGTATGCATTTTTACAATTTATAACAGCTGTTGTACAATTAGAATTCCACCAAGGGAGTGGGATCTTTTTCTTTTTTTTGGTGTTAGAACCACTCTGGGATTGTAAACATTGGGCTGTAGAATCATTAAAATTTGGGATAGATTTTCTAAGTGCCAAACGTAAAATATCAATTAAATCATTGTAACACTGACTAGGGTTTTGAGTATTTGGTAAGAAACTATGAAGTAATAAATCAACATTTGAGGTGTAAATGTCCCAATCAACATTTTTATAATTTATAGAAAATGGAAAAGGTATACTGTCAGGAATATCAAAATAATTAGTATTGCTGTTATTAATGGTAATTTTTGTGATTACAGGAAGGTGATAGCTGCCTAAGGGGTCATCATGAACCAACCAATCAGACTCCAAAGCCAAGCTGGGAGAAACTATGGTCAAGTCAAGAGCATTTTGCCTCCAGATGTGAGAACCTACTGTAGTCATTTGGCCATCGTTAAGTAAAATTAGGTTATTGTCATCCACACACTCAAGTACATCCTTACCTCTACAGTTAGAAGAAGAACATCCCCAAGATGTGTGAAGGGCATTAAAGTCCCCTGCTAAGAAAATAGGCCCAGGAATAGATTTAATCAGTCTGTCTAATTTTGACTTAGAAAAAGCAGGGTTGCAATTAGTTGGACTATAGAAGCTTACAATAGAAAGTTCTTTGTTATTAGCATATTTGATGCGTATAGCAATATTTTGTAATGAATCATCATAAAATGTATCTATTTTACTATAAGATATGCTGTGATGAACAAGGATGGCAACACCATTATGAGCGTTACCTGAATCTAAACGAACTGTATCATAACTACGAATATTAAATCTATGACGCGGCTTGAGCCAGGTCTCAGATACTATGGCTATATGTATATTATTGTCCACAAGAAAGTAATTAAAAATATGGCGATTGTGTAACAAACTTTGAGCATTCCATTGTACGACATTAATACTATCCATAATGGAACAAAAAGGAAAAGAAATATTAAAAGAAATTTTAGGCAGTTAGGTGTTTCAAAGTCTCTTGAAGGACAACCTTAATATTTTGGGTACTAATTGATTTGTCATTATTTTTATTAGAAGTTATTAATTTTACTAAAGATTCTGTAATAACTTTAAGAATAATATCCGAGTTTAAAAGTGATAAAAATTGATCTTTTTTACTTAGAGGAGGGAAGTGTGTGTTATTTTTGTTCAAAACATCAGCAAAACTTTTCTTTTGAAAATTCTCCTTATTAAGTTGTATTTTTTCTTGTTTTACAGCACATGCTGAAGAGATGGCTATATGGTTCCCTTTGCAATGGCAGCAGACAGCATCTTTGGACTGAACTGTGCAGTTACGGAAATTATGTCCTTCACCACAGATTGAACATCTTTCAGAGTTTTTACAATATTTAGCTATATGCCCATACCTCAAACATCGCAGGCACTGCTTGACGGGAGGAATGTATGGCCTCACCTCAAACCGCCAACTGTTCAGGTCCACACTTTCTGGTAACACAGGACAAGAAAAAGTAATTGAAACTGTTTTTGTTGGTTGAAATTCAGGGATTCCATTAACAACTGTTTTGCGCATGAAACGTCGAATAGAAACAATGTTCTTGGTACTAGTTAATGCAGAGTAAATTTGCTTGTTAGAAAGATCAGTCGGCACATGAGTAATAACACCAGTGACTTCTGTGGCGGCAGCCGGTATTGAAGCTTTGAGCTTGTGTGTCGTTAGGAAATTTGCATTATTTAAAGCGGCATTGGCTAGCGCCGGCCTTTCAAATATAACGCCCACTTTAGATTTATTTATACGTTGTAGTTGTTTAACGCCTTTGTTGTATCTTTTGACATAATTAGCCAACGCCATCATGTCTCTTGTACCTATAGGTTTTTCCAAGTCCGTGCTTTCCAAAAATACTATATATTCAAAGTTTCCCCCGTCTTCAGGGTAAAACCGAACATAGTTCGCAACTTTAAAGGGCAGGTACTTATCTGTGTCTTCCATTGATTTTACAGATTCCGAATCCGAGCCCGAATCATGCACCGCAGCAGTCTCCGGATCTCCATCATCTTCGTCCTTCTTCTTACGTCGCTTCCGTCCCCGACCGGCCATAACGATGTTTAAAAAGCTTTTTTTCCAATAATAAACTCTGTACGCAGTGTAATTTTATTTTAAATTATTGAAAATTAAAATTGGCGCCTATCTTCTTCAAGCTTCCCGCGCTTTTTTTTTTCGCCAGTGTTTTGATTTGACTTGACAGTACATGTCATCAGGGATGTAAAAACTAATCGAATTTTAGAATAGTCGATTATTTTTCCTAAAATAATCGATATTTAATTATACGATTACATATTATTATATTTTTACACATTTTATTCGATTTTTGTAAACAGCACCATCTGTACTAGGAATGACGAAATTTGAAGTATTAATTTGAAAAAGAAAAATGGAATTTTAATTAATCGTTTTTTTTTTCGAACAATGTCACATCCCTACATGTCATTATCTTTTTTTCGCTCAATTGTTGGACTCGCTTGGGTCAAAGATCATACTGCCTCGTCTTCAGTCTTTGCAAAATTTTTCTCTTTTTGTCTTTTTATATCATATTCTTAGTAAAATGGCTCTGCTTCAGAATCCATACACAAAAATATAGTGTCTTTAACAATTTCTTTATTCCGCTTCGGTCATCGTCAGTAAAATGATAGTACTTTTACTCAAAACTTCTATTCATTATGACTCCTTGAGGCAAACCAAAAATGTTCATTAAACGAATTTTATCGAATTTCACATTATCTGAACACTTTTAGTATTAAACCAATACTCAAAGTTTCACAAAGAAGTTTTTTGTGAAACTTTAAGTATTAGTTAGAATTTTCAAAAATGTCATGGCAACATTAGAGCTATAAAAAAAAGATAATGACAGCGAGTGCGATTTGTGTGAGCGAGCGGCCGATCCTTTTCAGTCTGTGGTGTCGAGCAATCGACTAGTTAAAGATATCTGTGGAGCAATGGCCGTCTGCAGTTGACTGAACAAAATCGTTTTGGTGGCACGGGCTATCGAGAGCCTTTTTCGTGTTCCCTCTACTACCGGGACTTTTACGGGAACAATTAAGTAACACTGTGTACTAAGTGGTAAAGGCTCCTGTGTATTTGTGTAATAAGACAGTGAAAATTTGTGTAGGTGAAAAAGAACGTTGGTGTCTGAAACTTGTTATTGGTAAGTTGGCATATCAGTCTGTATCTTGGAGTTTAGTTGGCTGAATAGCGGCACACAATGGGCATTGATAGTGACGTCTTGCGACGGCTATAGGGTGGCGTCGCCAACCTGTTTGAGGAGTAAGGTATTGCCACTGAGAAGGTTCCAGCTTTGTGCCAGGCCAGCAAGCAAGTTGCGTGACATACCACTTCCTAATTGAACGTTACAGCGCTCCTATTTCGGGTAGTTTAGAAGGCGCCAGGCCTTCTGGTTTCTTATTAGATTTATCCTATTATATATTTGAGTATGTAAAGTGGTTGATACATAATTATTTTGTCATTTGCATTATTTACTTTTTAAAACTACAACACCCAGTCAAGTAGAACATGTTGGTGATAATGCAAATTTCTACAATATCAAATCTTGGTAAATAGAAACAAATTCCATTGAATTTGCTAATACCGAGTATGGCCCATCAAGTTTTCCATGGGATTGATAAAAAGGAAGGACTTTAGATTATGCAACTTCGATTTTGGGGGGGAGGGGGAGGGGAGGGGAGGGAGGGGTAATCCCCCCCACCAACTCCCAGAGCGCGGAGACTAATAGTTTTGGAGAAATTAAAAAATCAAAAAAGTGAGGTTATGTCATCATATTTTAGTATCAATGTTTCGTATTCTGCCTTAGACAAGTGACCAGGGGCAATTTCGGTTCTGGCACTTCGCCGGCCGCTGCCGCGGCACGCTCGCTACGCTCGCTCGGCTCGTGCGTTGTGGTCACAAGATAAACCTAACCTAACCCAGCGTTGTTTGGACTGCAGTATTCTGCCTTAGACAAGTGACTAGGGGTCATTTCGGTTCTGGCACTTCGCCGGCCAAGGTCCGAGCTGTCAGTGACCTACAAATGGCGGGCGAATAACATCTACCACAAATTACGTTCCAACAGTTTTCACAACTTTTTCTCTTTATTTATCAAAAACACCATAGACTATGACACATTTATGAACAAATTTGACATTTGGAATTGACGAAACAAAACGCATTGACGTTTAACATAGGTGAAACAAAACGCATTGACGTTTGACATATGTGATCGCGTATAATTTGTACAGTTTGAGGTTATTTTCAAGTAATTTCAAAAAATTATATCTCGAAAACCGTTGCGCTCCGCGCTTTAATATTTTGGTAAATAATCCCTTATAAATACCTCTATCCACAAAAAAAATATCAATACCAAAAGCGAAGTTGCATAATCTAAAGCTGAGCCAATACATTTTCTATCAAAATAAAATATAGCACAAATAGTGTTGACATTTATTCTTACAAGACTGACAACTCCACATCAGATTTATGCCTGTGCCTACAAGTATTATAACTTTATAAATAGGTACTTGTAGACATTGTAATTAGTCTTACCCCATTGTCAGTAGTTTAAAACGACTGCGCTAACCTAACCCAACCCAATCATTCTCTACGCCTTGTATATATGTGTCAATATTATGTATGTCATGCTCAAATATTTTAAGTCTTCTCTGCATGAATAATGTATTGACTTATTTGAATTTGAGAACTTTTCTAAAAATATGAAGAATAACTATCACTGCTCTAAACTACTGTTTAAATCTATTTAGCAGTAGAGGCACGATTAATGCCGGAAAGTGCAATTTAGTAGGTATGTAAAGTTAAAATAATACTATTTCATAATCATTCTAGCTTAACAGAAAATGCTATTCATTTGTTATTCATTAAAAAAAACATAGTATCAGCACAAACTTTAGCCTTTTCAATAAAGTAATTGGATAATTTTTTTTTCTTAAATATTGAAATTTAACAAAGCTAAGATATTATAACTTTTTATTAGGTATAGTAAAATTTGTTGTTTAAAGTAGCATATTTACTAAAGAAATCCTTAAAAATACCTAATAAAATTTTGCAATTGTTAAATAAAATAAATAAATAAGTAAAATGAGAAATAAATTCAATGAAATAAAAAAAAACTAAGAATTCTTACACATAGTATTTACTACTGAGAGAACATCAAATTTAATAGGCAATGCCTAAAACACATTGTCATTCAAATATTCATCTAACTTATTATAATATGCCATCTCTACTATATAAAAATAAGTTGGGTTTTCCTTCCTGACGCTATAACGCACGAACCGATTTCCACGGTTTTGCATTTGTTGGAAAGGTCTCGGGCTCCGTGAGGTTTATAGCAAAGAAAATTCAGGAAAAATTTCAACAGAAAAGCGGGAAAATCTTATAAGCATTGCACCCGTGCGAAGCCGGAGCGGGTCGCTAGTTTTACATAAAACTTACTATTACTTATACATAGAATGCATGCGCGCAGGTTGCGCTGAGTCAAGTGTGACGTCAGCGCGATTCACCAGCTATCGCGCGCCATATAATGAAAATTCGATATTTATTCAGTGATAATTTTTTTATAGCCCAAATTAAATATAGCATGCGATAATGTTGTGAAAGTCATGTTATAATTGTTGGTAATGCCGACAAGCATGAAATTTCTGATATTTTTTATTTGCAAATTGGGTTTATATTTATTGATTAAAATATTTGGATAGTTCTGACTACTGTAGGTATCGTAATCATGAAAAATTTTGTAATACGTACTGAAGAATAGTGAAATATATTACATATCAGCTAAATACCCACTCAGTGTGGACAGCCCAAAATATATCTTTGTCTCCAACCAGCTCTGAAGCCTGTGCAACTTTGTCATCAATTTTCTTAAAATACATTTTAACTATTTAAATTCATCAACAACAGATCAGTGTTTTTCTTGATGCATAAACCACTGTCAATGTGAATGACCTGTCATACTTAAGGTCGCCCTGCAGACGTGTTGTATCAACTATGAACATGTGTGTCAATGCATAGTACTTGATATCTGATATCTATTTTCTGCAACAACGATTGTAAGAAAGCTCATTAATTAGATTGAATTACTTGTTTCGCAAACATACTTATGTTCATGATTTGTTTACTATCAATTAATAGTGGATGTATAGATAAGCAGTAATAGCAGTAATTACTAATTAAATTAAACTAACTTACTAACTAGCATAATTATCCAGAACTATACTGAACAGATACAGGCTGCAAGATACAGGTCTTTCTTTATGAAGTTTGGATGGGTTTAAAACCGATGCCAATTTGAGTAAAGTGCCATACAAGTTGTTGGTACTCTCTTAAGAAAGTACTATGTACCTGCTAATGGGCCGGTTTCTCCGATTGGCGGCGAGTGGGTGTTCGACGGGGAAAAACAGCGCGACAGGGCGGCGGCCTCAGTACGTGCAAAAAACGACCGGGCCTTGTCAACTGTTTAACTGTGTCATTTGCTTTGCGGCTTGGTACTATCATTCGCGCAATAAGCCCTCGGATTTTACTTAATAATGCGAGAGTAACTGTCCATCTGTTACATTATCACGACAAAATCACGGTCAAAAGCACGCCATAAAAACGACTAAACCAATTTTGTTGAAACTTGTCAAGAGTACAGGTTGTCTTGAGGAATTACAAAGATACTGTTCCTCTAGGAACGCCTAAACACAGTTAATTAATTATTATTTTAATATATCTAAATATAACATCATCTTCATCAAGGTTGATAATATGTTGATAAAACAAATCCTGTAGTAGCGTGGAGGGTGACTGGGGTGGAGTGACGTCGACACCGATGAAATGCAAAAACGATGTATACGGTGAAACGTATATTTATTTATACAAAAAAACTATGTAGGCAGGCAACGGACCCAGCGAAAGATTTTACTGGCGTAAAAGTCTAGCACTTAGTGCCGTTGCTGCAAAGCGATTTCTTCAAGGGTAGACCAAGGAAGTTCCAATAGCTTGGAAGCAACCTTAGTGCGACTCTGAATTGAATCTTGTTGAAGCTCAATTGCATCTAGATCGAAACTTGCTGAACAAAAGTTTGAGCATGAGTTATACTATGCCGGGGAACCAAACCATAGCGCGATATAGAATTAGCGCAACGCCATCTAGCGGTACGTAAACGTAACGTTGGTTGCAGTAATTAAGTATAGGTGTTACAATCCTTATTTTGTTGCGTTTCCAACAGCGGTGTTTGTACCTACATAGGTACACATGGTTACACTTTTTCCCTGAATTTGTAATTTTAAATAACAAACCGGTTTCAAATTTATTATATCAGGTAGCTTACAATAAGAAACATCCACTAAACCAAATGAGCTTAATAAATTACGAAGTACTGAGGTTAATAATTATTATCCTTAATTACGTTGTCTCGAAATCCTCTCCCAGACAGGTATTAATGTTAACTAATTCCCGGAGCTGGACTTATCTCGCCTCTCTGTTCAACGGACGCTGAATTACGTCCTAATCTACCCCTAAACCGCTGCTGGATAAACGGTCGTTAAGTCAATTTGAATGTCAGTAAACAAAGTTTTAAGCCGCAGTCTTTTGAACCTGTTTTTTTTGGACACGTTCGTAACATACTGGAACACTTCAGCTCCGCGTCGCATGTGTAGGTCATTTCTTTTTTGCTTAGATTCCAGTCTTGTATGTTACTCATATTATTATGAAAGATCAAAGTGGTGTTACGAAAACGGATATCAAATAAAACTCAAAGAATGTTAATAATAAGCTGTCGGACAAACAGACCTATAACATAACTCCATTCGGTCATAAAATTCCATGTTTAAATTCCAAACACGGCGCTCCCAAAATGACGCCCATCTTCAAGGTCTCAGGCAAAGCCGGCAGTCCAAGGTCACTTCGGACCCTAATTGCCGATACCTCCATACATATTGATCACTCGAAAGTCTGTGCTCCGATTTTGTAATGTCACAGCCAACCTTGCGAAATTTATGACTTCCTCTTAGCAATGGTAACACCATTGGCAATGTTCGTGCAAACTGTTATTACCCAAAATTATTGCGAGTCGTCCTCGCATCGACAAATTATAAAAGAATGAGTAAGAAACACGTAAATAAAAGAGCTCATTATTTTCTCAGCGTCTTTACAAGTTCCTTAATTTAGGAGGACGTTTAATATTCACGAAATTCTAATGGTTGTAATGCCACCACGTCATTAGATTAACAGGTTTTTTCATTTATTGAACAGGAAGGAAAAAAGCTCAATGCCAGTGCCACTGGCTTTGACTTTTGATAATTCGGTTGCCATGCTATCTTTGGCATTAAAAAAATTATGTCTTAACGATGCTTCAGCTGTACCAAGCTGCTGATCCTAAATTATATAACATCATGTCAAAGTATTTATTACATTATACGGCATTAAATCCGGTGGCCCGATGAGCCGGCCATGGGAGACTGCCGCAGAATACATTACTTCGAACAATAATGGCGGACGGTTTTTACAAACGCCATTACGCCTCGAGTCACAGTCACGAGTGCTCTCAGCGAGTTTTTTGTCTAATTATAGAAATAAGGAACAGCGAACGAGTGATCAGCGGGCACATATTGCCACAGATATCTTTGTCGTCCATTGTGATAATAAATCAGTAACATTGTCGTAATGGTCGGCTAACTAATAATGGAAACAAGACTGTCCTATTGTCCTATATATCCAGCGATTTTCTGGTTCAAGACGCATTTGTTTCTAGTTGTTTATATAGTTTTCAAAATTTGGATAGTTATTTTGCTTTTCTATTCATATCATTAATAATAGTGTCATATTGTGCCAGTACTTGGATATCCTTTCGGACCATCAAGTTGATTCCGTAAAAGTTGACTCCCAGAATGTTGAATCAGGTTGAATCCGGTAAAGTTGAATTCCCATCATGTTTTTGGTTGGTGGTTACTTTTTTCTCGTGTAAAGTGAGGCCTTGACAGTCACAGTATTACATCTTCAGATTTATCACGCCCTATTCACTCTGGCATTGGACTACCATGATTGATGATTTAATTCAATAAATTGTCTGTAGCAGACGAGTCTGCGCACGGCTGTATGGGCGGCACGATTCACGTAATTCTGAGGTTATACCCCTAATTCTGAGAATGAGTAATACGTTATCTTCACGAGCCTTGATGCGATGACCTCAAAGTTCCATGAGTTTGTTACAACACCTGTCTAACTAGGTGCCGATTAACTTGTTTCGTTGAATTCTCTAGATATTTCGACAAGGGTCTTGATCTTGTCACACTAAACCAGATTGGTTCGGTTACGTAATAATATCTACACCAGAATCTGACAGAGTAACCTTGGAGATGCGAAAACTAAGATTAATTTTGCTTTAGAGAAATTGTATAACTTCTGTATAATAACAGTTTGTCTAGAAAACTAATTTGTGAATTCAATCATAATGTTTGCGGAGTTTCTGATACCGAGGACTCAGAGATAACTGGCTCGTAGTACTGGCTATTGCTTAATATTGTTTTTTGAGCGTCGCGTCGCAAGGGGGGCAAGGTCGGCATCTTAAAATATGGGCCTACTTGCATTGTCGCCGATAACTTTGACACATCGATAACGTTCGACCGTCGCGAATCCGAGAAAATCGATTTCAGAACGTATGCATAAATTTAAAAGTTTTAATTTGAAATTTTCTATCGTGCAGTGACGTAATGACCATTGCAGCTGTGCCAATATTTGATACGCTTTGTAATATTAATTCATATTATAATTTATTATTGTGTTGGTGCCACAGGTTTTATGGAAATAAAATTAAATTATGGCTTTCATTATAATTATCGTCTATGTAAATCTCGCATTTGCAATATGCATTAATATTAATTAGAAAACGATGGATGTCGTAATTCGTGTTTTGATATTTCAATGCATTTTGAGAAATTTGAAAAGTTTTATGTGTGGTATTAAATATTTTGGATGTAAACAGATCTTAGACTTAATCAATCAATACAATAACATAAGTACATCTAACCGATCAGTGATTGATTTCTCTCAAGATCATCAGTCGGTCGTTAATAAACACTACCCACCAACAAGAATATGCGAAAGTGAAACAAAACGAAAGGCGATACCCCATTGTTCTGAAGATTTAATCGAAAATCAGAGACAAAGCAACATCAACAAACATCAATTGGAATCGACAGCGATCCGCCAGCACGGCAACAGTAGTCCATTGTTCACTGGACACTTGGGCAAACTGTGCGACATTTACACAATGCTAGAACAAAGATGGACCAGCAACCGTCGGCTGATGCGATCGCTCTTGAAAATTCGCTGTTTTACATTACACGGCTTTACATTTCAATTACGCGACAGCCGTGACGAGGAAGTCTACATGTTTTGAGAAGTGTTTTGGTAGCCAATGGCTTCTCTTCCTGTTTTTGTTCAGAAGAATTGCTGTTATATGTGCTTATACTGCTTCAAGCCGATATATGGCATTTGGAAACAAGTTTTTAATTACCTACTAGATCTTCAAATATTCTATGGGGTATGACTGCCTCTCGCGGTTCTGATATTTCCTTCTCTTTTTTCTTTCTAATTCCTCATTGGTCTATGCCACAGTAGCTCCGACAAAAAACTGCGGAAATTATTCGGGAAACGTGCTTAGTAAATTAGTGTGACCTTGCCATTGTGTCCGCAGACACCGCGTCGCGCGCCGGTCAGTCACGTCGATTCTTTCTATGCAGGTAAATGTAATACGAGGAAATTAATAGCGATAGAGTAAGTTAATAACGATGAGGATGCCAAACTCTTGCAAGATGACTTGGATAGACTCGACTTGTATTGCAAACTGAATAAGCTCGATCTTAATGTAGCCAAATGTTTTTATCTCACTTTTACTAGGAAACGTCAGCCCCTATCTCACACGTATTTGATATCCAACCATGAACTCTCTAAGAGTAACACTAGCAGGGATCTTGGAGTGATGCATGATCATAAAATAATATTCGATTCGCACATTGACTTCATTTATGATAAGGCATAAAAGGCATTAGGTTTTATAATAAGGTCATCTAAATTCTTTAAAAAAATGAAAACCATCAAAATTCTTTACTGTGCCTATTTAAGAAGTATTTTAGAGTATGGATCACAAGTGTGGAATCCTACGTACAAAAAATATTCCATAAAAATAAAATAAATCCAAAAAAAATTTACTAGATTCTTAACTTATAAATTTAGGCTACCTTATTCTGAATATAACGAGAGAATGTAATTCTAGAGAGAATGTAATTCTATGGACAAACTTCCACCTGTTGACTGCCAACAACGAAAATGATGTTAATGATGATAATAATTTTGATGGTGTCATTTTTTGACATTTTTTGACATTTTTGTAATTATTTGTCATTTTTGAAACTTTTGACATTTTAGACCTTTTTGACATTTTGACATTTTTGACATTTTGACATTTTTGAACTTTTTGACATTTTAACATTTTTGACATTTTGACATTTTTGACATTTTTTGACCTTTTTGACATTTTGACATTTTTTGACATTTTTGACCTATTTGACATTTTTGAACTTTTTGACATTTTGACATTTTTGACCTTTTTTGACATTTTGACATTTTTTGACATTTTTGACCTTTTTGACATTTTTGAAATTTTTGAAATTTTGTCATTTTTGAACTTTTTGACATTTTGACATTTTTGACCTTTTTGACCTTTTTGTCATTTTTGACATTTTTTGACCTTTTTTGACATTTTGACATTTTTACCTTTTTGACTATTTGACATTTTTGAACTTTTTGACATTTTTTGACCTTTTTGACATTTTTGACCATTTTTGAGATTTTGACATTTTTGACCTTTTTGACATTTTTGAGCTTTTTGACATTTTGACATTTTTTGACATTTTTGAAATTTTGACATTTTTGAAATTTTTTGACCTTTTTGACATTTTTGACAGTTTTGGCATTTTTGAGATTTTTGAAATTTTTGAAATTTTTGACCCACGGGTCTGAAATGCCCAGTCCCTTTTGACCCACGGGTCTGAAATTCAAACTCGATCGAGGTATTGACCTAAGGTATCTACTGACCGAATTTGAAGTCAATCGGTCCAGTAGATCCGGAGATATCCTGTCGACAGACACACAGATACACAGACAGCCATCTTACTCAAATCATTAACTTCCTCTTATAATGCTACGCAGGAGGAAGTTAATAAACGCTGTGCGAATCTACATTTATTGCCGTTACATGTAAGAAGGGATACTGCCGATCTGTGCTTTCTAGCCAACATAGCTCAAGCAAAAATTGATAGCCCCGAGCTGTTGAGCAAAATCAATCATAAATGCCCTGTAAAAAAATTACGCCGAAATGTATTACTTGAAGTCCCCTCAACCAAAGTTACTTATAGGAAAAATAGTTTTATGTATAGATCTTCCAAATTATTTAACGATATTTTTAGCAGTAGTCACATTGACCTATTCTGCAGTAGCAATAATGTAATTAAAAAATCATTAGCAAAGAATTTTTTTGATAAATATACTGTCGAGCAGCGGAGTTAACTGGTTCACTGTTCAATTACGTTTTTATTTTGTATCCCTTAAGACACATAGTACTTTTTAATTTATATTACTGTTTACATGTGGAAGCTTATAATTAGCGTTTGGACATATACTATGTTTACTATATTGTAATACTTAGCTGTTAGCTTCCCGAACATAATAAAAATAAAATAAAATAAAAATAAAACTATACAGAAATCGACCAAAACGAATGGACGGCCGACAGTATTATCCGGAGTTAAAACTTGCGTCCTCTCCATTTCATTATTAACGCTGTGTTATTTCAAAAGTATTATTGAAAGCTATATCGATTTACTTTCTATCATCAGTCCATAATTAAAACTATTCGAAGTCTTTGAAGATTGGACTCGCCCATGATCTCACGATTCTCAATATTGACGTCATTGCACTGACGTAGCCTTCTTGTGATGCTTAGGGAACCACGCGGAGTTTTTATGCACTTGCGTAGGCCGCACACGCAGCCCAAGCCAATATTCTGTTAGTGTGACTGTACTGTTGACAAACCATAGTGACAAACCCACGCCGAGCTGACTTGTCATTTATAATTAAATTCGCAAAATATATTTATTTCAGTTATGACACCAGGTAGTAGTTAGTTATCTAGTGATGGGGTGGGTATTTTCAGAAATGAAATATTCCTTTTTTTTGTGTGTATCGGCTCTAATAATGATCTTCCTCCAGATATACAGCACAATACTGTTTGATGTTTTTTTCCAACCTATTAGATGTAATCGATTTGCATTTGCTTCGCGGTTAGCTCACGGCAACGTCATCGCTTTTCGCAGTTCTACGTTCGAGGGATTTTGCAGGCATTCAGGCATGAAGTCACTGTTTTGCATTCCATTTGCATATACATCATACGCTCGCATGTCTTCCAAGAAACTGAGGGCTTAGTATTGATACTCTTGTTGTTGAAACGGATGGAATTTTAGACCAAACATCGCATTTATGTTGCTGATGTATTTCGACACGTCACCCTGCCACCGACGGTGATAAGCAAACATGTCTTAGGCGTGAAGCTCAGCCTGTCTCCGGATCAGCATTTCGTGTAAACACCAAGTCAGTCTGTTGACAGACACCGCTGTCAAGAAAGAAACTATTTCATTCTTGATCGATTATTTTTGTCTCGGTCGCAATAGACAGAGATAGATGTAGGTTTTGTGTTCCTGTGTTGCACGGGCTTAGAAGGAAAATAACACTATCAGAAAATCGTGGTTCATTGCTATGTGTGTCTTAGGAGGAAGTAGAGCTCAAGGGCGTCTTCATAGGGATAAATTGGAAATTTTCCGAGGTCTCAATTCAAGTTAACTCATATCGTCAGCTCGTCACGTCTTCTTTTGGCATGGACTCATGGCTCATGGCTGTCAATCAACATACTTATCAATTCTTATCGTTACTGGTTAGTGAATTCAGCCTATCTCTACCGCTGGATGCCGCCCTTGAGACAAATGCGCCTGACACGGATTCCCGACACTTCACCGCCTGTGACTCGATACGTCTTCCTTTTGTGAGCTATTTCTAACCGAACGGAGTTTATTTATATTACTGAAATGAGAAATCCTTTTCAGTTCTGTTTTAACACTGAAATCCATTTGGTTTTCTTTGCAAGTATACCCAGTCGAAACAGTTTCTAAAAGTTTTTTGACATTATTTAGTGTTTCCTGATTTGTGGCATTCATGACGTGAGCGGTTACTTTCTTATATCATCCTTCTTCTTTTATGTCGAACCTTTGAGTCTGTAGGGGTTTTTCACATAGCCATAATTTGCACATTCACCGCTTCTCCTAAACAGCAATTTGTCAGCGACAAATTATAGTTCTACATTCCGAGAGACCCATCGAGTTCGAAACAACAAAAACAAGCGCCAGTTGCAAATCGAGCAACCCGCGGTGCCGTTAGCCGGCCGCGAGCGGAACAGCGGCGGTTTCGGCTGACCCCGTCGCGGCCTCAATAGCCATGCTTAGACGCGAGATGCCTGCCCCTGATTCGACGTTTGATTGTTCATTTGTTGTTGACCGTTTTAGGGCGACACTCTTGCTCGTTAAATAGTTAATGCGGGAACGGTCTTTTGTTAGCTGCGACGACATGGAATGAAGGATTTGCTTGTCTTGATTTTTCCGAACGATGCAGTTTCAACACTTCAACGCAATTTAAGTCTTCCTAAGGAGAACGAATATCATAAGATCCTCGACGTATCGATAGAATTGAAATGCTTGCATTAAAAAGTTAGGTAGGCTACTCAGATTAACACATTTTTGACTGTGCATATACAGCATAGATATTCATGACAAACATAGATGGCATGTGCGGGATGTTGTGAATTTAAATCCTGATGTAACATAATAAAGGGTAGAGAAAGGTGTCGGCTCCCCCCACAGCCGGCCGCGTCATTGTTTGCAGTTGCCGAGTACCCGTGTCAATGAACTTGCACTAACACTGTAATATTCGCAACACCCAGTCTAGACGAGATGCTGTCATCTCCACAGCTATTTACTTAGCTATCACATCGAATTTTAGTGGACGATGAAATATATTGATTTGCCGTGTGGGAGGGTAATCATGGAACATTTTCCCAATTATTCCAATCTACGCCTTACTGTAATTGGCTCTTTGTCTCTGACGTTGCCATTGTGTTTCTTCTTTGGCTGGCAATAAATCAATTAGAAATATTGGCTTCCTTCTATTGTTGGAAGAGTAAATGGCTGATGTCTGTCTTAAGTATGTGAGAGGTTTCCAAAACAATTTGTCCGTGCATCCATCACTGTCATAGAATTGCCAGTTTCTCGAGATTATAGATAACCATTCAGCTTACAATATCAGGTTGTTATACTAATTATTTGCAATGTATACATGTTACGGGTCCACTATCTTTACAAGAATCATTTGGTTCGCAACTTTATTACTTCATTATCACTTCAATCTAATTTGTTATCATAGGTGTCAGCTTTGTTCTTGATCTTCCTTATCGTCCTCCGTCACATGGTTCATAATCGGTCGTTTGGTTTATTTTTTATTTGCTCCTACGTCCAATTCGGACAAATACTGTTGCTGCAAAAACTGCAAGTAACGGCGTTTTATTGACGCGGGCCCATTCCGAGTGACTTGAGTTTTAGATCAGGCCAAGACTTCTGCGACCTAGAACCACAATAATCATATCGGATTATCAACCTATCTTGTCAAGTGGCTGGCGCTGCTTCTAGGTACAGGCTGATTATAATTCACAATTCAACCATTTATTTAAGTGCAATGGTTCTTACTTTTACATTGATGCTAAAACTTTATCTGAATAATACTTTTATACAATTGACTTCTTATCTTGGGTATTTACGGCAAAACACAAGCATGAGTTGATAATTTTAAGAGCTCGTACGTCAATGCAATTTTTCCGTTATATGTTTTTTTATTGACGTGGCTATTTCTGTACTCGTGTTGTAATAATATTTCATGGTTCATGTGATTTGTAAGTCGGTGTATTTTAATTGCTTCTGCTAATGAGCAAGCATTCACTTTCTTGCTCTTTCTTGTTTGCTTGTCGAGTATGTATTGGTTTCATATTTTTTGGTGTCCGTTATGTGGTGTATTGTTTTTCTGTTTTAATAGGTGTTATACTATTAGCTCTTCCAGGCAGTCGTACATCATCATGCTACTGTTTTATAAATTATGTCATCCTCATTGTGATAGTCCCCTTTGTGTGTTTGTTAAGGTTCTATCAATGCGTGTCAATAGTTATTAAAATCCGAGTATCGTGTAGTTTTTCTTTCATTAACAGAAACATTAGGCGAACAACGTTTTAATCGAATTTTAATGTAAATCCGTTCCATATTTCCTACATTACAGCTAGTGAAACTACGCTGCGTGTTACATAAATGAAGGAAGTGCGTATGCGCTCAGCAATAGTATAGCAGGACGCGCCAAGGAGGTTCAATTCGAAAATGCATATTTTCCGTTGATCGATTGCGTGCAATGATTTCCCTCTGAATCTGAATACATTAACGCCATTATTACGACTTATAACTCTTCTGTCTATAAGTGTAGTGTGCGCGTGCACAAAATCATTAACGTTGTTGTTAAATGGTAATTTATTGTATCATTAATTTTGATATTCAGTTAAAATGGTCAATTCACTTGTTTGACTAGTGAAAGTGTCTAGTATGAATCTTCCCCTTAAGAGAATATCCGAAGGCTAGCTTCCCCTCCTGGTTGGTTTTTGTTCAACAGTATTACTAACCAGATTAATCTGTCTTATAATTTAGCGGTTGCCTAAAATGGACAAAGTTTTAGAGACAAGTCGATAAACAATTAAAAAAATTAAATAAATAAATAATCTCACGCCTTTTATCCTCGAGGGTGTAGGCAGAGATATTCCATTTCTGGAAATACCCACATTTCTCGAGAATATTCGACCCCTATACGTGATAGGTGGTGAGCCCATCGTCTGATCGGGTCTGTTACACATGCCTCAGAACAATTTCCATCCCGAATAATCCACTCCCTAACATAATGAGGTGGCCATACCGGTGTGTTTATAACTATCACATCGATTAAGCGAAGTTAGGCGCTGACAGTCAGTGAACGTTTTACGTCTAGTGGCATTATGTCACGAGTTCATTTTTATTTTGGAAGTCACATTAAACTGTCGTTAAGTTACATACCATACCACACATAGTTTCAACAATTTAGCCATCTCACCGCTAACCAAACACCCAGTACGCTGTGTTCTCTTATTATAGACAATACCTTCTCAATACTTCTCATATTTGTGGAAAGACAGCTGAGGCCGTTAAGGCTTGATGATGGTACGAGACTGAAACTTCAAACGTCATAAAAGTCATCACACGTTGGCCGTACTATAAGCAAGTCGTGTTACATGCACTAATCTACTCTCCCCGTCCCTATCACTAGCCTCTGCGGTTGTGCTTCCTGCAAGTCGTGCTGCAGTTCATTTCCCGCCACTTTCCCCGACCGCTGACCGCTGCCGTATGTTTGGAACGTCGTCCATCGTTTGGATTACGTCTAGTTTTTCCACGTGTACATGTGAATTGTAATTTCAACTGGCTGATACAAAGGAGGAGGTTCTCATTTCGACTATACAACATGTAACAGAATAAGCGCAATTCCTGTAATTAGTTTGTTCAGTATCGACTACTTATTCGATTTCAGCTATTATTAATATGTGTAAATTTTTTCAAATGAATGAATTTAGTGCTTTCTATGGAAATCGTGCTATTGTTAATCGATATTTAATAAAATTGGTTAGACACAACTAAAGTTTGATTGCATCATATTTTTTTTATATTAATATACTAATTGAGGTGTATGAGGAATTGCGTTTTTTTCTGTTACGCGTTGTATGTTTGTTACCTCAGAACTTTCTTATTTGAAAGCGAGTGCTTCCCGTGAGGTCCCATTTAAATTTGGTGGGCATCGATGAGAAAACCATATAAGTTGAAGTCGATTTTTTACTCCTTAGAGTTCTATGTTATTAACACCGTCAATTCGTTACTTTTTGTGTCTTTTAACTCGGGATTGAGTTTTACACATATTGTTTTGTGGTATAATAGACAAAAACGCGTTTTCTTATAAGGGTTCGACCAATCCAGTTACTCTTCTTGTGACGTTGTTTTCAGTTTAGAAAACTTTAATCGAACCTGCAGATTAATCAGGATTGATGATTATAATCCAGACATTCTTTTCTGTCATAGTAATATCGTGACTCAATAAATCAAATCGATTAATTCTGCTAAACCCGTCGCCTGTCGCAACCGGCGAACAATAAAAACGTGTAGGCGGCCATCGCTCCGCCAGACGAGATTGCAATTTCGTTTGCGGCTCGGTTGGTTTAATTAGTACTTTTATTGCTGGCGAGACTACTCGGCCGAGTTTTTAAGTTTTAGTCTACCTAACGCTTACATATGCACATATAAACGAATACGTACTGTTGACTTTGTCGTTATTAATAACAGATTATAAAATTATTTGCCAAATCTAATTTACTAGCTGTTTCGCCCGGTTTCACCAGTGTGGTTCCCGTTCCCGTGGGAATACTCGGATAAAATATAGCCTATGTCACTCTCTGATAATGTAGCTTTCCTTTGATAAAATAATTTTTAAAATCGGCTTAGTAGTTTCGGAGCCTATTCAATACAAACAAACCAATTTTTCCTCTTTATAATATTAGTATGGATATCAAGCACTTTGAGTCCAGATCGCCAGAGCGTAGATTGAAGCGCCCAAAAAACCGGTGCGCGAGCGCAGAAATTGATGCGGTCACCGTAATTACAGCGGCTCGTTCCGGAGCCGTGGCTCGCTCACCGGTCGTTGGTCGCAGCGCCGACGCCGTGGTTGATACTTAGTTCTGCTTTGAGTTTGCGAGCTTCGTTTCATAAATTGGTTTATCGGTGGAAATTTGAATCAAGTTTACCGAAATGTTTCTTGCTGATTTAAAGGCTTGCAACATGCTTGCATCACAACGATTGGAGAAAAACCGATTTGAAAGAAGGAATCAATAAAATTCTACAGGAGCCATTGTCACATCACATACAATGCAAATCGATGGTATTCCGTAGATTTTCATCTAAATCATTTTCTCTTAGGTTGTATAGTAAAATAATGCCTCCATGCAAAACAACGATGATAAAAAGCAATGTCAAAACAATTTCGCGACCTTCGTTTCCATCTAGTATAGGTTTATACCAGTTTTCATTTAAACTCTACAGCAATAAGAGTAGAACTACTATCTATGTACTATGCTAAGTTTATTGGCTAGCATTTCATTCTTTATTACGTATCCACAGACACTGCAATGTGCCTTTCAGTAACAGTTTTAAAGTCTAAAATCATGTGGCCGCTCGCGCAAACAATGTTTCATGTATCGTGGAGCGAATAAAAATGGCAAGCCTGTAGGCACGTTTTACTTTATGAGTATTTCGCTTAGCAAAAACTGTAAACACGCCACGATCCGGTGGTTTATGTGAAATGAAAGGAAACGGCTTGATCGCTTATTTTGGTTCTCATTATCAATGTTGTGGTTCAGTTTTCTCGCCGCCTCGTCCCTGCAAGATGTTTCGTCTTGTAAAGTCGAGATGGCATTTGTCATTTAAGCATGTGGCTACTAGTAGGTGCACTCTTGAAAACATGTTGAATCTGCTTCGCATTTTATGTTCTCACAGCGATCGTTGGTAACGAAATTTATAATTAAAAACATTGTTAAGCCTAATAGGTAGGTAAATAAAGCAATTTTTTTTAAGCAGTGGAGTTGAAATGACTTCCAAATTACTCCCTACTTTGAATAAAACATGTTGTCTTTTTTTTTTTACTGGAAAAGACGCTCGGATACAAATTATAATAAATATGAGACACAATTGTCATGGATTAGGTGAGGCCGCAGATGGTTTTTCCCTAAAATCTTGTCGGTTGGCTGACGATCGATCGTAATGACGAGTTTTAGCGCGGCCTCTTTTCGTGCACATAATATAAGATAAGTTAAATTAATAAAATAGTTAAATACAACTATGATAATGTGTCCCTGCATTAAAATTCTTTGTCTCATATAAAGTAGATAGAATATCAATGAGACCTGAAAACGAAACAATTTATGTGAATTGAGTAAATTGTAGCTTATAGTGGATATTTTTAAAATGTTAGTAGGTATTTTTTATTTTGAGGAAGCCTGATGTGGATATTTTGCCTGTATTTTAACTTCTGACGTCACGCGAATATCACGTGAAGAGAACACACGAAAGTATAGTCATCATTAGCAGGTCCTTCAACGCTAAGCGTAAAGTATCCAGTAACGTCAAGCCATTAAAATTTGTAAAGCAATTATATTCGCGGATTTCACGCTTTACTCTGGTGGAAGGAGGTACATTTGTCTATATATAAAAGAGAAAAATTTTGCACCACAAGGTTACTTAAATCAAAGGGAATCTTTGGAAATTTCCACGCTAATGGGAATATACAGGACCCGCACAGGCAACGCCGCTGGATACCCGCTAGTTAAATTTGCATCCATCGGGCCATCCAATCCAGTGCAATGAGAAGTCTTGAATTTCGATAACGCCAGTGGATTTAATATTCGTATCTGTCCGTTTTCTTTGCAAGATTTACCTAGCTAATCATCTATACTTTTGAGGAACATATAAATGTCAGCCATTGAGATGCTCACAAAAAAAATTCGACACAAACATTGTGGCGACGATTCGTCGAGAACAATTGCGGTTGGTTTTTTGTGCGGTTCTCATTGGCGCAACACAGTTGGAAATGAGCCGCTTCATGGCATCTTATTTATATTGAGACGACAGTGGCGCGTTAGTTTGATGATGTTTTTCAAAACTTTCCGGTCAAATTGTTGAGGTTCTTGTTTTAAAAAAATTGGTCTGTGCATTAAAGTCTAAAACATCAAAACGCCGTGCCGTGATGCTCCTTTCTAATAAAAGTTAGTAATTATACTTTAGAAATACGAACACTATCTTACATTATATCAAAGCCTGCATTATATCGACTTGTAGGTAGCTATCGGATATCGTCGCATGGGGGTTCCACCCCTTCTGTCTAT
This sequence comes from Ethmia dodecea, assembly GCA_963855545.1. NCBI lineage: Eukaryota > Metazoa > Arthropoda > Insecta > Lepidoptera > Depressariidae > Ethmia > Ethmia dodecea. The sequence continues at coordinate 18,289,147 of OY979440.1, forward strand.
CCCCTTAGCAACATATTGATATGCGCGCTACGTGCGTAATCGATGTTACGTGTACTGGCATTGTATCAGCAGTCTTACTGCTGTGTACCCTCGATACTATCTCTATATCGAATACTCATAACAAGTACAATCTCTGGGTCAAGGAAAATTACTACCGTTTTATCGATACCTTCACTGAATAAAACATGTCTTGTGTCTGACAGATTGTAACGATCCTGTTTTCTTTGCAATGGCAACATCTGGAAAAGGGCGATTCGTTCCGTGAAAATAGACGCTTGCAACAGAAAGCACTTAAATGCAATCGAGGCCAGTCCCAGTGACAAATACGTCACTTAAGAAGGGCTTAATGGCTTGGAGCGTTTCTCATTTTCGAACTTTTGCTTTTGTTTTGTACCATTTGTTGTTAAACTGAACTATCTAATGACCATGGGTGAAGAATAAAAGTTGGCCGGACACAAAACGTGTTTGCATTTTTAGATGCAATTAACTCTTTTAACCGACTTCAAAAAAGGAGGAGGTTTTCAATTCGTCACTTTTTTTTGGTATGTTAATATTTCCGCTTAATTTTAACCGATTTCCAAATCTGTTTGAATCGGTATACCTCAAGGGTGGACGGATCTCCTCAACGGACATCAGCAAATCACTCGCTATCAGTGTGATAAGATAAGTTTGGTAACAGTAGCTAACAGATGCTGAGTGTACAAATAATATTAGACTCAGACCCGTAGTCCAAACGCAATAGCAGTGGTGGGGTGCTTCAAAACTGCGCAAGGGCTTGTTTTTGCTTGGAGCAGCGCAGTGAATCAATTGAGGAGGCCTCACGGTCCGCCGCCGCTTGCGTCATGCAGGCAGGTGCTTAACGAGGACGCTTATCAGTGCGCGTTGGGGTGATCGGTAAAGGGTGGTGCAGATGGCCGACGGTCGTTAGGATAGGTAATGGGCAATGGGCATATGCGTATGAGGTGTCGTGAATCGAACTGTCCATTTTTCTCAGTGGTGGACGAGTTAAATCTAACAATAAGAGCAAGATGACATGTTCTAAGCACACTAAAATTACTAAGCATGCATCCAACATCACAAATACCAAAAATAGATGAATTACCTTATACCTACAAACAACAATGATGTAATAGTTAGCAGCCGTAATTTTGGAATAGTGTTATTTAAAGACGACATATGCAAATACAAACAAACGAATGATATTTGCAACAATGAGATGGAAGAATTCCTCTAGAGGCTTTAAGAAAACGTTTATCACCTTTGACAATGAGTCCTTTGAATGACGAACATAATTTAAGACAACCATATCACATGATCGAGATAGATTATATGACGTCAATGTCGTACACAATGCAAATGAAGAAGATGGCAGTTGTAAAGTTTAAGTGTGTAGTAATACAGACACCAATAAACGAATATCGTCACCATCACGTCATTTACGATAGTCAATTTTTTTGTAGCACCCTGTTCGTATTGGTCGATCGACAGACATTGGTACATCTAATTGGTGTATCTATTCCGGTATCTTTCACCGAAAGCCGGCCCGGTATCGTCGGAATTGCCTGCACTTCACTTACAGCAATTACAATTTCATCAACTCGTAATTAAAATTCTCGTTTCATCACTCCGCTTTAAATACTATTTCCACTGCAGATAACGCTATCTTGCTTTGTTCTATCTTCAGTGTTTAGTTTATTATGCTTTTGACAGCGTTACTCGGCTTTTTGTGCCTCTTATATTTTAAAATGTAAGAAAACTGTCGTAGGAAAATTTCTGATGAAAGAAATGGAGAGAACAGGCGTTACGACGTTCCCCCTAACTCAAAATTGTATTAAACGGAAACTATTATATTTCAAATTCAAACTGTGAATACCTACAACTGTATAAAATATCCGCTTTCCTCCGCGGTGCAGGAAAACTTCTTACTGGGCAATTCAGTAATCAGCAATTTCATTTTAACAAGGATTTCCATTTTCCCTGTTAGCTTGATTGCAATACACAGTATCAACTGGAATTTAATTGGTAATTAAAAATTTCAGCGCAGCCGTATTTTTTTTTAACTACTGTTCTGAATGTTGTATTTATTTATACCACTAATTGTTTCCCTCGTGTCCTGTTTCGATATTTTGACTTTCAGATTTTGTTTATTGGTTGGGAAGTTAAGATTTGGTTTATATTTTGTTTATACGTCATAAAAATCATTTTAAGGTGCCTTTACTGTCATATCCATATTTACGTAGGTACTTGTGGTTTCAAGGCATCAGTCCTACTTAGCAACCTTTGAAAGCCATCTTATCTTAGTACCGTCCTACATACTTGGAATCTCCGCTTTTTATCCTTTAAAGGCTATGTCAGAAGTGTATTTTTTTATACTTACAGAAAATAAATGATTCTGATTTCTCGTCTAATCAGGCTTTTAACGGCAGCGTTCATTAGCGAGTAATTTGGCGCAAACGCGATATTTGCATGTTATCTGCGTCTGTATGGCGCCAGGCTGCACTCGATAGTGCAGCCATCCGTTGATAGCGCCACTTGACTCACAGCACAGTGCAATAATTGCTACCAGGGTACAGTTGGGCCTCTCCTTGCCTCCCTTACCTGTACCCTGTACTTAGCTCACTCACACATTCGTGCTACACGTTCACCTGCACGCCATGTCTGTGTTAGAATGTCGTTTGTTTCTTTTATCGAGAGTCTGACGAGCGCTCATAAGGTAGAATCAAATCGAAAGTGCGGGGGTGGTGTTCACTAGGCCGAGTACGTTTACACGTTATGAAACCTTTCGTTTTTTTAACTAATGTTAATCGGAAACACATTGATCAATCAAATATGCCTCTATAACTATAACACTAATGTCTCCGTAAATGAAATTATGACTTTTTTTTGCTTCAGAAACTTCTAATTCGAGTAAAACTATTTTCAGTTTTGTGAAATTATTATATTTAAGTTGTATTCTATCTGGCACCTTGCCTTTTCTACATTCAGCCCATTTAGAACTACTGACGTGTCGCGCGTCACGGCGTCATCGTCCGTCATCACCCACGCCTCACGTTCATTGGGTTTCGTATCGCACACGACAAATGGGCCTGACTGTTGACATACTTTTAAAGCTGGTCTGGTCTTCGATTACAGCAATTGGTTCAGAAAGTTCGAGAACGTGTCGTGTCGGTAATGGCACTAGAATAATTGCGTCAAGTGACATGACAATCAGCCTACTAGTACTTAGCAACGGTCTAATTTTAGTGGGAAGGAAATTCTTTCCTTATTCTGAGTGTTGTATTTATTTATAACACTCATTGTTTTTCCTCATGTAATGTGGAGATTGGTGGGAACTCCCGTTACTTGAAGCAAGTTAGAGTTGTAGGCTCATATCTATTTAACATCATCAGCCTATATTTGATTGGACATAGGCCTCCTCCAATGAGCGCCATAGCATCCTGTCTTGAGCCTACCGCATCCGGCATTTGTCTGCAGCCTTTCGCAGATCGTTATCCCATCTGGCCGGAGGGCGTCCTACGCTACGTTTGCCGAGTCACGGTCTTCACTCCAGAACATTTTCTTTTTTAGTCATATCTATTACAGAATCCAATTTAACTAAGGACCTTAAGTTGAACACAGTTTTAGGGAACAGATGAGACTTAAACAGCCTGATAATTGACTAGTCAATTGGCATTATGTCCGCCGTGTGTACAAATTTTATCTCCCTTAGCTGTCTCTGAAAACACTCTCGAGTAGAGTACATTGTTCAAAGAGTTGGGATGTTCGGATTGCTCAGTATTCAGACCGCTGACACGGCAATGCGAGAAAAGGAGTACAATATCAGTGCATAATTTTTATTAAATCAGTGACGACCTCTGCGTCTTGACCTTACAATTGGCGGGGCAAGGCGCTCTACGTCATGAGCTATTCCGATCAGTTGCTATCTGCACGTGATGTTGTAGTGCCAGATCTGTGAACCGACGACCTGAAGAACGTGACATGAGGTCGCTGGATGAGGAATAGTGGAGACCGAAAGCTGAAGCGTGACTTGGGAGAAGCGGTATCAATTAGTTCATATTGATAACTAGCGGATGCCCAGCGGCGTTGCCCGCGCGGATTCCGTTTATTACCGTTCCCGTGGGAATTTTCGAAAATCCCTTCATAGTGGTTGCCTATGACATATTTAAGATACCTACATACCATATTTCAAAAAGCGGGTGCCCAGCGGCGTTTTCCCGCTTGGATTTAGTTTATTTTCGTTCCTGTGGGAATTTCCAAAAATCCCTTCATACCCATTTCCTATGACATATCAGACACCTTCATACCATTTTTCAAGTTTCTAGGTGTTATCGTTTTGGAGTAGTACGTATTTCTCTTTTTAACCAGTTTTTTTATTTTCCCGTGGGAATGAGATATTTTCCTGGAATAAAAAGTACCCTAGATGTTGACCCGGGTACTCAGTTATCTCCATACCAAATTTCATCAAAATCCGTCCAGTAGTTTTTGAGTGATGCGTGCACAACCAGACAGACAGACAGACATAAATTCCAAAAATTGGTGTTTCGGTATCTATATCGATAACTATATACACTACCGTTAACATTTTCAAAAAAAATTTAATGTACAGACACGGCCCCGTTAGAGTTTTATTATATGTATAGATATAGATGAATAATAATTGATAATGAATAATAATGGACTGATAATGATGAGTATAAAGGAGAACATCGTAAGGAGACCTAGTCTCTGTACTGGGTACTTCTAGGAATGGAATGACACTGCCTATCCCCTCCGAGATGTTTCGTGAGCCGGTATTTTCATGTATTTATGTAGCATACGTTTTTTTGAGGCACTTTATCCAACAGAATTCAGAAATCTGTCTGTTTACGAAGACTTTATTTTTATTCATACATACATACATAATCTCACGCCTATTTCCCATTGGGGTAGGCAGAGACAACAGACCGCCACTTGCTACGAACCTGGCAGATCTCTCGCGCGATCTTTATTTTTATTCATTGGACTATAATTGGATGATATCATCACTCTTAAGTATCTAGTTATTTATGATACTATAGCACAAAGGCTTATTGTAAAAGGATTCGTTCAGCAGAATTTTTTTATTGTCAGACCTATTCAAGACTGCATAAATAGACATAATGTATATATCGCAATTTAATAGCAAAATAATGTTTAATATTACACCAAGATCGAGCCAAACATTCCAGACGTTTGCGTCATCCGTACTAATACTAAGTAGTTTTTTTAAGTCTCACACACATATGCTGACGCCTCATTTCCGACGGGGTAGGCACAAGGCACTCTAAACTCGTCCATGAAGACTAGCATAATGTAAACAGCAGCCCAGCTCGACGAGTTGCTGGTTCCAAAAGCAGTACCCCGAGAAGAACAAAATAGGCAATCCTTTTTAATTCTTTAATTATGATTTATCCTTGTTGTGTAACGATGAGCTGTCTGCGGTTTAAATTATTCGAATCTGCATGATATAAACCAGGAGCTGTTACTTCCCGGTACTGGCGGTCTGCCAGCGCGAGCAGGGCTCCAGGGCTTCGGTAAACATTCCAGAAACAATTTGGCATATAGATCTAAGATCGTAAGCCATCTGTTTACTTTTTATCTTTTCATCTTTAGCAGTAGAACCAGGTGTGGAAATTGGAGGTTATTCCGAGGATATGTCAGTCAATCAATATGACCGTAAAAGATTTTTTCTTTATCATCGGCCACGATAAAATTAGATTGCCTGTGAGGGTATTGATAGATTATCAAAGACGGTATGCAGTGTATTATAAATAGGGTTGTACGGTTCTAGCAACAACTGGTCTATTTATTTTAGAAAACAAACAGACTAGAGAAATACAAACTGATTGACAAATAAAAAAAAACTCACGCGTTTTGTCCCCGAGGCAGATATCCATTTCAGGAAATACCCATATTTCACCAGTATAATCTTTGGTCCCCTGAAAGTGATAGGTGGTGACCGGTGACCTTGTTTGTTACAAAAGCCTCAAAATTAATTCTGGGACTTGCAGATTTCCTCACGATGTTTTCCTTTACGGTCGAGCTAGTGACAAATATGTACTTTGAAAAACTCATTGGTACACTCCAGGATTATAATATTAGCGTACATTAACATGTCTATTGTATATAAGATTTACTTACAGTAATATTAATGTAGTTATTTTTCTTCGTTCTTATCGGATATATCAAACATTGTTTCGTTACACTTCTCTGTTCTGTGACGATTTGATTACTTCACATTATTTTAACCGTGAAGTCGCTTTGCCTCATATCAAATGTTTACTTGTATTCTAAAGGGGATGCGGTAATTCCATTTCAATTTAATTATTCCTAGACTTTGCTAGTACTGGTTCAAAAAGTGTTGTATTGTTACAGGCAATGTAAGTGTTCGAGTAGTCGCGGTGGGTGGCCGCACGATGCTTCCGGCGTTTCTTCCACGTATCGCCTGCTTTGTGAGTAGCTCAGTGTCTTTCGCTTGGCATTTATGTTATAAACAAAAGTAGGAGAAACTTTTTCTTTTTAAGGCTGTGTGTACACCATTTCCTAAAAGCTCTACAAGTATCGTCAAGCAAGCTTCAGTTAGATTTACACGTGCATCTCGATAATCTGTTTCTATTTCTGGACTGAATGTGATACTTCAAAAATTCACTGTTTTATCATCAAGTAACAAACGAGTTACAAGATTCGATGGAGTGTTCACTAAGACAATCCTCCAAGGTTATTAACCGTCGAAACTTTCTAGATCAAATACGTCGGCGGCCGGCGCTCGTTTCAGTTCCTTTATCTCCGTCGTCGCAGTATCATCTCGAGTGACTCCCGACCTAACGTTATCGAGATCGGGCCAGCGTTGTTTCGTCTGAAACTTGAAAAAACTTCCGACTATTGCAACTAGCCGTGTGTGACATAGGACCTTTCGTTGCCTAGTAGCGGTTTCCAATTACTTAGCTGTTGTTGCTTTTGTCAGGTTCGTTTCCTAAACAAGTTTTCTTACGGGCGGGTTAGCGATCACTTTGTTAGATTAACTCAATAAATAGTATTCTCTTTCTCTAAATGAATGTATGTCATGGAAAATTGTATCTTCTTCAAATGTGCTTTGCTTCGCTTTTATTTGTTTTTATCGCTTCGCTTTTATCCACGTTTTGAGTTAACTACATTCTATATCTAGAATATTTTTGTAGTTGCAGGAACATTATGTCATCAAAGTAGACATTTGGGTTTATGTTATTGCCATCCAGACTAATAATAGAAAGAAGAAAGAAAGAAAGAAATTATATTGTGCCATCGCTCATCCAAGTCACATCTCACAGTAATATGTGGTATTTCCATCTCATCTCGGTCGTTATCTCTCTGATCACAACTGAGGCGTGAAGGTGACTGCACTTGATCGGTTTCGGCCAGTCGTGGCTGACAACTTTAATCTGCGTCGGCGCGAATTTTGTCGTTATCCACGCTCTACGGCTTCGCTGTTTTAATAACAAGTCTATCGAAATCGGTTTATCTAAGGAAACGTGATAGCGTGCAGGTTTAACAAGGCTGTTTGCACTCTTCTATTGGGAATTGGTTCTTTGTGAACCAATTCAGAATCAACCTCGATAAATAACGTTGGTTGATTGTTGTGTGTGTACATACTTCGTCTTATGTGAGGTGAGAGTCACCTCGTGAGTCTTTTGTTTATCCTTTGGCGAGCATTGGGCTGTAAAAGATGTTGATTTTGATTCGAGCTCATAGTCCAATGTATTTTACAAAATAAGCGTATAATTAACTTGGATTGGAAGATAGCATATTAATAAGCTTTGAAAAATCAATATTTTCTACAGTTTTTACTCAAAATACCGTCTTGATACCCTACTGTAACAGAAGAAGGGTAATGTTCCTAAAATGTTTTTTGTTTGTTGTTAATGTACTTGTTTTAAAGTAGATAACAAGAAATAAACCGTCCAACTACTTCGATAAGTATTGGAGCAATAACACGCATTCGCTTCGTTTAATATTCTTTTTACGAGAATAGAACCGGACGGAACAACTATTTATGCTACTTTTAGAGTTGCTATAAATTATATATCCGCGATCCGTGGTTGTTATAATAAAATTTACACTATATTATTTTCGTACACATTTAAATCCATGAGATAAGATAATGATTTCATAACCGGATGCATCATAGACTTATTGTATTTGTGAAGAAGTCAGGCGTGAATGTAGTCGATACATTATGTATATCTATAAGAATTTAAGCGAAGAAGTTTTGTTAACACTTCTTTTCATTATTGAAGAAGGAGGGGATCGAGCTCCGGTAATTTACCTCATATCTTGGGGAATATTCGCCTCTAATAGCGGACACTTCTGCAGATATCATTGCCTTGAATCTATAGGTAGGTATAAGACAATACACTGATTAACTTATTGACTAACTGATATGTCAACGCAACTCAACATCTAGACAAAGAAAGTTGAATTTACGAATGTAGGTTGTTTTTGGAACTCTTTTTTTATTTCCACAGAACAGGTAAAAAAATTGATCCGCTAGGTCCAATGTGTCAAAAGTGTATTAGACTAATAGACTTGCTACACATTGCGCAACACAACAATACCTACCCTATTAGCGTTATCAAGAAGAGCCATTCAAAGCTATCTTAATTTTCTGACCCATCAATATGTTTTGCAGGCCAATGACGGCGATGCGAGTTGCCGACGACTCGTCGACGACGCGAGACGCTGAGGCAGCAACAACGACCGATCCATAATAGTGCGTAGTGTAGTGCAAGTGTAGTGCTGTGAGACAGTTAACCTGACCAGCTAAATCTGGTGCGAGCCGGCTCGATCTGGTGTGATCCGGTCCCCGGCCCGATGTGCGTGGCGTTATGGCGTTCTTGACGAAGAAAAAGCGCTACAAGTTCGAGGTGCAATGCTGCCTCGAGGAGCTGACCGAGGTCCCGTTCGTGTCTGCCGTGCTGTTCGCCAAGGTGCGCCTGCTGGACGGGGGGAACTTCCAGGAGCATTCTAACAGGTCAGTTGGCATGTTACCCTAGTTCGAGTGAACGTTACCAAGCTTAGACTTAGTTCACTCGACTTTCTGACTTATTTGAACATGTAAAACCTGTGACTTTAAAAAATATACGTTTTACCAAAAAAAAATAATGCCCTGTCTTCACTCCAGCTTCAAATGCTCTAGCAAAAAGAATATTAACCAGGAGAAGGGTATAGTCTCAAACGGTTCCATGTTTGCTCGTGTAGAATGGACAGGATAAAGTTGTTAAAAGAAAAAAAAAATAAACAAAAACTTTCTCTTCAAACGTCTATCCTTAAGGTGTTAGGAGTTTAAAGTTATTGTATAGCCGTGTAGGTTTAAAATAAACAAAATTCTGGACTTGCATTCACCGATATTTATTTGCCATCAATTTAAGCCAGTATCAAAGACTTCAAAACGAAAACAGTAAAAGTCCCGAGTGAACCACACGTCGGGCCTAGGGCTGTCAAAAGAAAAATGTCCAGGAATAAATCCGGCTACTGTAACGTGTTTGTGCCTAATTTATTAGCTCAGCCGTATCGAGATAGGGCCTGTTATTTACGACGGCCCGCCCTCGCTGCTTTTATCGACAAACGGAAGATCTTCTTCAAGATGGAATGGTATAGGTGTCATTTGATTTTATTTTTATTTATTTGACAAATACATAAATTGTTGGATATAATTCACACGCGGTTAGCGGAAGGTTTTCATTTCTGGTGAGAGCGTGTTTTCATAATCATAAACACATAACAGCCCACTGATGAGCTAAATGTCTTTCCTCTAACTCAAAAACTTACATATTAACCACTAGCTGGTAGTTAAAGCACAGATTCGGAGGAAACCCGCAGAATTGGTTCTGAGGTATGTGTAACAGCACTCCTATCCAATGGACACACCACAAGTCACGTTTAGTGGTCCCGATGTACTCTGGTGGAAAAGGGGTGTTTCCAGGAATGGAATACTTTCCAATTCTAGATATGACGTACTTTTACTCTTTTTATTTTATTAGCCAAATTTTTGTTCCATTGCTGAGTAAAGGCCTTTCCTCCCTCTACCTATCCTTCCACCTACTCATGGATGCCTTCGAGAAGGCGTCCAGTTCATCCCGCCATCTCCTTCGGGGTACGCTTCGACTGGTTTATTGGATTATTTTATAGTCAACCTAATTTTTTTAAGTCGATCCAAATATTCCACTTAGTTCTCCACTAATTTTGTTGCCTGCCACCCAAGTGTGGAGGACCACAAAACAAGTGCTAACTAACTAGCTGTAGTCGAATTAAGCACAGACTACATTCAGGGTCCCCCCGGCGACGTCTCATGCATTTTCATGAGCAGTGACCTTTCTCACGCCCCTGGAATACCAAACGGAACACGTCGCCAGCTCTAAGGGGATAAATGTAATACCTCGGATATTGTATGGACTATTTTATCCGATCACGCTTCTTAGACAGATAGTATCACCATCCTATTATCTCAATGTTGGTTTGAATTTTAGAACTTTATTTACGTACGTAAAAATGCGGCGTACAAAGTAAATTTAAATGGGTTCTTTTGCGGCAGAAAACTATTATCTCATACGTAAGCAAGCAAACGCGACAGGCTGTATATCAAGCTGAGATCATTAATCCATTCCGGTCTAGAGCTCGGACCGCCCGCGCTTGACCAGCTTATGCAATCCTATCTTTCCTGAAACAGACACTTGAGATAGATAATTAATATTGCAGCTGAAAGTGGCAGAGACGCATAGCTCCAGACATGACGTCGCAAACTACTCTTGTTTTATTTAAATAAGTAATCGGTGCCATATGTGCTAACTGAAAAGTTTGAAGGTCATCTTTGAAATTACTAATCGGATTCTAAAAGTTTTGTATTTTTTCGCTTATTTTTGTCACGGTTTTGCTAGTATAGTATATAGAAATACCTTGAATGACCTATCAACCATAACACAGCCTGAATCGCACGAACTAAGCAGCTAAAATTTGTAATATAGATATAAATATTTTTCAAAATTCCGTCTGGAAAATACTCAGTCCGCACAGATATAATAAGTTAAGTGTGGGTGTGTAAACATAACATACTTTGATAGTGTCGGCGTAAACTGCAAAGTCATCTAATTATAATTAATAATAGTTTCTATTTTTTTTTATTATACTTTGGCAAAACCTTATATTATAACAGCCAAACCCGTGACGTGTTAAGTTTGAGTTTTACAAACTATTAGAAGTAAGAGTATAATTCTACCATATCGTCCAATAAAGGTCTCGTTTATTCCGGACAAGTGGACACCAATTGTATTACTTATATGATAAGTTAATAATGGATATCAAGGGAAGTATTTCAAATAACGTAGCTTATGGTAGTTGTCTTTGTCTCGTGGGAGCCAGCTGTCGGCTACAACGAATCATTCCTCTCGTCGTACAGCTTAAGCTTGGGTCCCACGGTCCGTAAAATCGCGGATGCACGCAGACCAGCTCGCACGACGCACCGTGGGACCGGCCTCGTCCGTGATAGCACAGACCGTCTGTGGCGGTGCGCCCGTATCCATCGTGAGTCGGTAACTTCAAAGGTGCGCTCTTCTCTCTCTTTCTTTCGCTTTGCATTATGACAACATAAAAACATCTACACACACCGACACGCACCGTTGGACCGGCCCTGCCTGTGGTGCGTCGCCGTCCGTGCTCGTCGGCTGAGTGTAGCTGATCCGTAGAATAGCGGACCGTGGGACCCCAGCTTTATAAGTATTGCTATTTTCTTAATTTCAATATTCATAGGACTTTCACCAGATTAAGATCTGTTGCATAGGACAGACGTGGTGACAACATAGAATAGAATTAATTATTCTGTTGTAAAACTCGTTGCCAAATGAGAACTCGACAACATCAGTAGGCCGTTTTCGAATTTCACACGCTGAATTGAAATTGGATTGCTTGTTCTTACTATTCATCAGAATCAACTGACCGTTTGGAAACTTATGAATATAAATCGAAAATCAAAACGACATCGTCGGGATACACGGTTTAAGATGAACACGTGCTTCGTAATGTTTCTCGCCGCGTACTTTCAAACTGTACAATGGGCCATAGGTTTCCTTGTTAAGGGATTTCTCAAATGACGGCAACGTATCAGAGACAGTGGTTCTGCAGATCTCAATGGTCGACCATCATGGTCTGCTCATTTGCCTCTCTTCGTTTCAGTTAATCCAGTGATACATGTTCGTATGTAGACGATTGTCAATCTTATGAAGCTTTTGTTGCTTCACGGCTTAGCATCTTAAACTTCGGGACTTCTTGTTTCCCTTACGTAACACTACCTTTACGTAAATCACGATAGTTTGAGGACTGAAGCCTTCCCCAACTACCATATCGTCGACATAAACGAAATGGAATGCGGCGACCGGCGGATGGTACACGGCGGACGCTGCAGCGGAAGGCCATTACATCGGAGAGTTCCGACCGGGCAGTTACGGCAGTTATCCAATCTCCATTCCGGCAGATAAGCGATACACATTTTTGCTAAATGGACATCTTCGTACATGGTCATCGAGACCGGAATTTGGGTAAACAACAGTTTTGCTGTATTATCTTTTAGGAATGCTTTGACGATCATAGGATCGATGATGTCAAAGTAAACGTTGATGGTTGATGACAAGATTTTCACAGCTCAGGCTTATTGCTCATGAAAACGAAATTATGCACTCAACACTGCATTTGCCTAGATTAATCTTACAAAGAGCAGTGATAGCCCTGACGGTTAAAGAGCCGGCCGAAAATCAGTGAGGCTCGGGTTCGAATCTTGGCATGTACCAATGAGTTTTTCAAAACTTACGTACATATTTATCACTAGCTCGACGGTGAAGGAAAACATCGTGAGGAAACCCGCAGGTCTCAGAATTAATTCTGAGACATGTGTAAATAGACCCGGTCCGGCGATAGGCTCACCACCTATCACGTTTAGGGGTCCAATGTATCTCGTGAAATGTGGGTATATCCAGTAATGGAATACCTCTGCCTACCCCCTCGGGGATGAAAGGCGTGAGATTATACATACATAATCTTACAAAAATAAGGCTTACTCAGAGATTAAATATGAAATTAAGGTTGATTTTGCGATTTATCCTGAGTATAAGTTATGCAACTTAAATTAAGTAGCCGCTAAAAAACTGAGATTTTTTAATGAGACAGTGTTGAAAATTGTTTCCTCAGCACTTCTAATTCATCTAGCGTGCAAAATATAAGAACGCAGCGCATTCCGACAAATCTATATCTAGTTTAGCCGGGAGCGGTGGGAAGTGAGCAGTTAGCAGCTGACGAAGGAGGGGAGTGCTGGAATGCGGAGGCGTCCGGTGGCCGCGGGCTCCGGGCTGTCTGCGCGCGCGCTGGTCTATCATCCATCACTCACTGCGCTTTTGACAGCTGACCTGGTGACACCTCTAGGACACTTTTATTTTGCAGTGATGTTATATTTTGGTTGGTCTCCTTTCTGTTGTTGTAATCGTTAAGAATTGGGGTATGGAAAAACTTATGAACCACGTTATACCTGTTCAGTTGGTAATTTGTGGCTAATTTGACTTGAGATTCCTGCCAACTTTACATGTGAAAGTAACTCAGTTTGTCCGTTAGTAAGGACGAAACTGCGGAACCTATATTTTGTCAGAGAGTTAGCTTGGATCTTGATAATGGATTATCCGGAATTTGCGAGCCACTAACCACTAACCATAAACCACTTGAACAGATTTATATCGGCAATAACGGATTTGTAAAAAAACTGACCCTCAAAATGGTATCTGACCGAGTTGTAACGATATTGAGTGAGCAGCAGGCAGCGCGCCTTGAACCAGTTCAAGAAAGTGTGTCATAGAGTACGGATGATAGCTCAATTCATTTGATCATTGTCACACAGATCAGTATAAGTGTAACAACTCTCGACTACAAGCAATAATTAAGCAGCCATTGTCGAAACCGAGCCCAATTAGTTAATGTTGAAACTTAACACCGTTCACAGCTACCTCCCCGAAACGTTCCGAAACCAGCTTGGAAATTAGTGATGTGTGTTGCGGTACCCCACATTGCTGTCAAACAAACGGAATGGCATAATGAGGTGGTTTTCCATTGCCATTCGTTTCTGTGGAAACACTCGAATAATATGAATGAACCACGACTTTGAACTGTAAATATTGAGGTGTAATGGAACGCAATGAAATACAGAAACTACAAGATAAAATAGATCTTGTTTCTCGTAATACAACCACATAACATAAAGCAACGTTTCATAAAGTGAATAAGCTTTATACCAGATTGAACAAGAACATTATTCACAAGTCATTTAGCAAGTGTTAAGTTCATTTCATATGTAAATAGAACATTTTGTTAACATTGCCTTGCGGTATTCGTCACATACACGCGATGTGGATTACCAATTAGTCTTTTGGCAAACTATATTTTTTTTTTACAATTAGAAGCGGCTTGAGTGATGTCACAAATTCTTTACAAATCTTAATTTGTTGAACGTCCTTGCTCTACCGTGATAGCTTATTTGAAATTTAGATATTATTTTCAATGAATATGGAGTTTCTTATGGAGATCCATAATGCAATCTCTTTGAAATTTCTTGTTTACTCGTACATTTGAAAATCGTTTTGTCAATCAAAGTACACAATGATAAATTTTCTTTAATGACGCTTAAGCACTGTACGATTCGTGTATGTACTATCAAATATATTTATTCCTTGCCCATTTTCATCAGGTGTTACTATCATCTTGAGTCTGGCCAAAGTCTAACTGATACTTTGTTTTTCAGTTACGTAAGCATGAATTCATCTACAAATTTACGAATATATTTCCATTACATTGATTTTATTGTCTGCCTAACTACTATCTGATGTTATGTTGGTATTGCTTTGAGAATTCATCTGTGGATTCTCAAGCGTAATCATGTAATCCAAAAGTGCTTTATGGTTCGAAACTAATAGGATATGATTATCAATTATGAAAGAAAAAGGATTAGATTTACCAGTTTTCGTTGGTGGTCTATAAGTATGGCGCGAGTCTAGTATTTGCCAGCCTATAAATATCGCATTGCGCGCGCTCTGTGTACAAGCCGCGTGTCACGTTGTTGGACTTTTGTTCGTTAAACCCTTTGTTCTTTACATAAATATTGTTTATTGTTCGATTGTTCCATTTAGTCTGCGCTCGTTTGAGCTGTTCCTTTTAACAGCTTTAGTTAGTTCATGTTTCTTTGAAGTTTTTGTCCCAACTCGAAATACATAATACTCTGTTGGCTTTGCAAATTAAACTTTAGGGTTGGAGAATTAATGTTGAATTTCTATATCACCTGCTGTAGATTCCAATGGTAATTATTATGGGAAGTTGGCCAAGGCAGCGGCGCCCGCACTGCAGATCTCCCAAGGCCTTAGCTATGGCGCTCCGCCAACCACCATCGACGAACACCTCAACTATTTCAAGTGGAATTCCTTCTCTAGCCATGACGTCTCCAGTTGCCTCGTAAAACAGATTCATGATAATCTTTCGTAAAGATGTTTTGCAAAACTTTTATATCAATTACTTCCTTACGTCCGATTCCGGGATCCACTCAATTAGAATAGGTACTCTTGGAAAGTACTAAAGTTACGGAAACTTCATCTCGAATTCCAATAAATTTCTCCAAAACTTACGTAAATGAAAACATATTAATGAAATCGGCAAGCCTCAGAATAAATTTTTTCAGCAATGTAACATCATCTGTCACGTGCCACAAAATGTGGAAAAACCTGCCAACCTCCTCTAAGATAAGGAGCACATTTACCTCTATTTATTTTTAGCTTCAATTAAAGTTTATCAATGTGCTACGTCATTCATTACCATCAAACGCCCCGCTTCGCTTCTGGTTTGTTTGTCTCGAGACTATCTCCGTTCGTGTTCCCGTGTAGCGTGCACTTTCGCCGGCTGATGCAAGCTAACTGATTGCATCGAGATGCGTCCGCAGATCAGATCGGCGGTGTGACGCCTTCGTTTTTGCTATCTTCACTCCCCGTCTCGGCAACTTATGACTTTCGCTGGTCGATTTAGCAGATAGCGTGGTTTCATTTCCTTAAAAGCTTTATTAACTTTTACGGGCATTGTAGCCGCAGAATTGATTTGTCGCGCCATAACTTTCTTAACGAGCCCTCCAATAGAAGCGTGGTTATTGGGGCATGCTCGTGTGTCGTTTGATTTCTAACCTGCTTTTCTGTCATGTGTTGTCTTCGATCGCTGTCTCCGATCAGTAATTAGTCTTCTCGGCTTTCCCTAACGCTAATTACTTCCTCGGTGATTTGTATCTGAAGTGTTGACGGCTAATTACTGAAATCTTTTCTCACATGCTCTTAGTATAAAGCATTGTAGAATGAGAACATTCTTAGTATTCACATAGTTTATTTACATTATGCCAATTGTTGTCGTTAATATTCATTCGCCGCCTTTAGCTTTCCTGAATTTCCTAGCTTAATTGCAGGTATTTGACAGCTTAATCACCAGATGAGACACTTAGTATGGAATTACTATTAACATTCAAACACGAAGTACTGCCTTAATAACAGACATAATCCGCAATAATGTAGACGATCACATGAGACGGTAAATTATAATCAAGTTTGGATTATGTACGATTTCTGGTCTTTTCTGTAAGTTAGTTTCTGAATATCACTGCTGTCCTACACTCACTCCTCTTGCCACGACATATCCCTCCTCACACGACTATAATTATTTAAAAAGATTACTCCAGCCTCTATGCAGTGGCACACACTCTCAGCTCACTTGCGATCCGACGCCATTAGCGCCGGCCTCAAATTAATTACCAATTAGCATCATCAAGTGACGCTCCAGCGGCTACGGCTTGTGAAAAGTGATTTTTTATTTTCTACATCGAAGACATTGTGTCGCTGAGAAATTTCAAGCAGGTCGAGAATTGGTTTCGGTACGGTGAATTTAATGTCTTCGAGGTGATACGAAAGAAATATGTGTGCAATATGACGTAGAATTAGAATTCAGAAGGATTGCTGAAATAAACTTGTTTGGTTGTTGTAGATAAGATCTAGATAAAAGTAATGCTAATGAGGTAGTAAGTGTCGATTTCACTATATGACCTGCATAATAGCGACCATCGAAGAATATTTTTCAAAGTTCATTTAACTCAAGAAGTCAAAGGACTCATAATCATCATCGCCTAAATTGGTAGCTTTTAACAAGATGACGGTTACACAGAAGTATGTTCCTCAAATGGACACGCCGCGGAAGCAAATGTTCCTCAACTCAAATAGCATGGCAATAATCGTGAGTGCTGGAATAGTAATGGTTCAGAGATTGATGGGCCACGCTATAACTCGGCGCATTGCTAATTTCGTGGTGGATTTACTACGATTTTAATGTCTTCCTGCTCGCTCTCGTCTGGTGATCTTAAAGCTTGCTATTTCATTGCGATGTGCCCAAGATTTATCGCTGCTTACATTGTATTCTATAGGGTGTTGTAGAAACGGTGTTGTGATGATTTATGGTGTTGATAGGTTTCACAAATATTTTGCTATTCATAATAATCTTACTGGAGAACATCGACCGACAGTTTAACATGTCATCCGAAATACAGATTAACTTTTAATACAACTGTATGCCACGTCTCCGCCTAAACTTTTTTATTTGTGTGATAGATAGCAGACACCATAATATGGTAGACTGTAGAGAGTCCTAGTTTATATTTATTTTAGGAACTTTCATATGTAACCTACAGCCATGCAATAATGGCAGGCATGTCTGTGTTTTAAATTAGTGAATTTAAAATGAATTCAAAATTTAATGTATGTAATTTGATTACATACATTTCATTTTAAGATAAGATTTAAGTTTGATATTATGTAGATAGAATGGTGTCTTTTATTAACTTGTCCCTCTGCTCTGACATAGCGCATTCGGTAGCATTTGTGTACTATCGACTAACTACGTATCCAAAGGGTAACAGATTTCTATGTTTGACATTTAGATTACTATACACTAGAATAATTTGTTTGTCTAAGATCCTAAAGTACTGTATTTCGTGCCATTGCCTTCGCTTGTAACTGCCTGTCTGTATCGATATCTAGGAGGTAGTTTCACAATGTTTACAGTTCGTTTCCCGAGGTTTCGGCGTAGCTGGTTACTGCTGCTTCTGCTATACTTTTGCAATACCGTCCGTTGCGTCAACATTAATAATAGTTTAGTGATTGGTGGCATATGCAATTTGCGCTCCATTGTCCGTGCTTGGCGGAGCATCTGTTATTTTACGTAATGTTCCGATATCATCGATATAGCCACATTGTTCAATGTACTTGAAGGTTAATCATTTACATTCAAAATTCTGCATTGTAGGCATTGTCTGTGTGTTGTCTTTTCTGCCTACGCAGTCGTCCGTTGACGTCAGAGGGTGGTTATTTCGAGGTTGTTAAGGTCGCTAAACGCACACAAAGCACATTTGTAGCCGCACGTACCTAAAAGTTTATTGCTTACAGAAGCTTTCACCCACAGGGCTTATATTTTGGTGAGTCGAGGTTTAAATAAATTTCGGGCGAACATCTTTCCATTAAAGTCTGATGCTTAGGATTCTCACATGATCTAGGTGTATGTATGCGTTTAAATATTTATATATGTGCAGATCCTGTTTATTTCCTTTCCCATGAGTATTTCCAAAAATCCCCTCTTAATTCTGACTTACGTCATTTGGTACCTTTGTGCAAAAATTCATGTTTCAAGCGGTTTCGGCTGTGCGTTGATCTATCAACGCATGATCTATCATTGAGTCAGTCAGTGAGACAGTTTTTTGTTATAATGTAAATATGTATAGACTAGTTGCAAAATATTCGAAATTATAACTTTAGTTAGTAGTTCCCGTTTCCGTGGGAACACGGGAATAAAATATAGCCTTTGTAACTCAGTTATAATGTAGGTTTCCACCAGTGAAAGAATTTTTGAAATCATTCCAGTAATTTCCGAGTTTATTCGTTACAAACATACAAAAATACAAATCTTTCCTCTTCATAATATTAGGGTAGATACGAATGTACGTGTATATGTTGTTGGTGTATCATAAATAAGTAAAATATTAATAACTACGTAAACCTACGCGCCTTCTTTTTACAAGTAGACGCCTTTCTCTAGTTGTCGAGCATTAAATCATTTGTATTGTATTCGTCGTTTTGTAATTCTATAAATACAGCAATGAGTTTTTCAAAAACTTACGTACATATTTATCATTAGCTCGACGGTGAAGGAAAACATCGTGAGGAAACCCGCAGGTCTCAGAATTAATTCTGAGACATGTGTGAATAGACCCGGTCCGGCGATGGACTCACCACCTATCACGTTTAGGGGTCCAATGTATCTCGTGAAATGTGGGTATATCCAGTAATGGAATACCTCTGCCTACCCCCTGGGGGATAAAAGGCGTGAGATTATATTATTATTATAAATACAGCGTAGTTTTTTTTTCAACCCGAAGTAACACCGACTTCCATCCTATTATTGATGATGCCTGAATATATCGAAACCGGTCCGCTAATAACTGGTGTCCATATAGCACACTTGCGTTCATCGACTTCGTTGGGCAACTTTATCGGTATAGTTCTGTCGTGTCATCGCTATTTGCATAACTTACAACAATGCTGAGTTGTGCGTGTTTCATACCACTTGTCTTATCTGTTAATGTGATTCAGAACACTGGTCGGTGTTAAATTACCGATGAAACGAAAGAGCGTGCACTTCTACGATGTTTTTAGTTTTTATCAAATAACGACGTGGGATGTGCACGCTCGCTAAAACCATACCGAAGCTTTGTACTATTCGGAATAGAATAATAAATATTTAATTGATTGTTATGAGGTGTAGAAGAATTGATG
This sequence comes from Ethmia dodecea, assembly GCA_963855545.1. NCBI lineage: Eukaryota > Metazoa > Arthropoda > Insecta > Lepidoptera > Depressariidae > Ethmia > Ethmia dodecea. The sequence goes on from OY979440.1 coordinate 18,309,066, forward strand.
TTTATACAACACACTACATACAACGCGCATTGGCGATATACTCATTGAGACGGCCGAGTTCTAAACCGCGCTATGGAAGTTTTCTAATGAGTTTGAATAAATACAACTGTCCAACATCAACCGTTGGACCGCAGTCCCCAGGCACGGTCACGATCACCACCTCACAAAGTAGCTGACACCTACTATAATAAAGCGTTTGTACAAACGGAATATAAATGTCTCGTTTGCAAATAATCTAGAAGGCCTAATGCCTGATCTTGCTAGCATATGAGTTGTCGGGTCACTAACCTACAATAGAACTTTGAGGAATTTAATATGGTGACTAAGCATGAATATTTTAATTCAAATTTGCAAACTATTTGCCTTAATGTTATCGCAAAGCTAATATATGAGGTGATTGTGAGTGGCCCAGTCGGCAGACGGCGACCTAGGCATACATCGATCAGATGTATTGAAGAAAAGCCAGATAAAGAGTACCCGAAACCGACGAGCATAATATATGAACCGATTGATTGATGTGGATGAGGCGCGAGAGGTATGCCAGGATCATAGCAGGTGGCGGGCTATTGTCTCTGCCTACCCCTTCAGGAACAAGGTATGAGCACATGTATGTATGTTATCGAACAGACGCAGACGGTGCGCGTGCGCAGTTCAGCGCCTGTTAAGCGGCTTTCAACGCGCCGCTTTGAACGTTTCGCGGGAACCGGCTAATCGCAAACACGGCCGTGTGTTCTGTGTCGGACCGACAATATACGTCTTGTTGCTATCAACAAGTACTTACACCGTTTTTGCTTCCTAGAATACTCGGCTTTTCTAAATATATCTCTTCAAAGAGTTGGTGTAAAATACATCGTGAGCAAACCGGCAGGTCCCGGAATTAATTCTAAGGCATTCATGGGCTCATCGCCTATCACGTTTAGGTGTCACGGTTTGTTGAAACGTAAGAATTTCCAAAAATACCTCTGACTCGTTAAAAGGGATTGAGATTACATTTCTTTTATTTCAAGTTGTCAATCAATTCGTTATTATGATCCAGATTAGCTTTACCTAAAATAAAATATATTGATCAGGTACACTTTGAAACCAAAGTAATAATAATAAAAACATATTTCAGGCATGGCCCATATCGTGTTAGTAATTCCAAACTTAGAAACTAGTGTTCATAAACAAACAGAAATAAATTACAGTAATATAATAATAAAAAATAATAGTGTCCTAACGGGGTACCGCAAAATAAGATGCGGCGGTTTCTAAGACAGACAGCATAGCAGCCAGAATTGTGGAGCCACCACTCTAATGCTAACAATATTCAAGAAAGTTTCAGAGCAGTGATAGCCCGAACGGTTAAAGAGCCGGCCGAAAATCAGTGAGGCTCAGGTTCGAATCCTGGCATGTACTAATGAGTTTTTCAAAAACTTACGTACATATTTATCACTAGCTCGACGGTGTAGGAAAACATCGTGAGAAAAACCGCAGGTCACAGAATTTATTCTGAGACATGTGTAAATAGACCCGGTCCGGCGATGGGCTCACCACCTCACGTTTAGGGGTCCAATGTATCTCGTGAAATGTGGGTATATCCAGTAATGGAATACCTCTGCCTACCCCCTCGGGGATAAAAGGCGTGAGATTATATATATTTATAAACTTTCATTACACGTAAAATAATCATGTTTGCTATTAATATGTGGTAACGTTATCCGTAACGCCGACCTCCGGCGTCCTGAATATTTCATGCTCAAAAGCACCTTAAATTTCGAACAACGTTCAAAAGAGAATTCTCGGGATGTCTGCGGCCTGACAGGTATTGTTGCCCTTTGTCAGCCAGCCTATTGTGCACTAAATCCGATCCAGGCAGCTTATTTCTATCGTCGAATGAGACGTCAACACGTAAAATTGAAAACGTTTTTCTTTTCCACAGAGCTGTTGCAATATCGTTAATAACCTGTCGCATACATCCCTCGGGAATTGCTCGCTCGGTTGAATGGAAAAGTACTCGTAGATTTGTTTGAATCGTTCTGTGTTTTTGTACATTTCAATTTGAAAAAATGCAATAATAAACACCCGCCTGTGTCTAAAAGGCACTTTTTTTTTAATACAGTACTCTCTTTCTCGACTTTTCCGACTACATTCAGTAAAAATGTAGCATATTGGTTTCCTGATGTCTAAATTCATTGCTCATTATTATTATTATAGCTGTAGGTCTCCCTAAAATTAAGTACCTAAATAAATAAATATGAACAAGACATGAAAGTTAGTGAGCCTATCACATGTTCCTCGATGTTTTAGTTCTTGAAAACTTCATTGGTAAAATCTCCGTACATGTGGTATAGAAGTTGGAATCACTGGAAAATACCCAAACTACAACTTGTAGAAACGTGTAAACAGAAGCTAATTGCGGATGAGTCGGTACGGTTGCGCGTCGTGCCGACTCTACTCCAGCCTGATTATAACTGGCGCAACAGTTGCAACACACCAATAATGATGGACTTACTCTTAACCCCAGTCTAGCCCGAAGGCAATGATGATGCCTACGATGGGGCGAGCTTGACCAGAAGATGCCTGTTCCTACAAGCCTTGAAGGCTGACGGGTTATATGAACTCGGAAATACAGACGCCGCGCCGGCAGGTAGTTCCACTCCTTGGCGGCGCGCATAGTAAAAGATCTATATTCTATAGCAAAAAAACAAGTGAAGCTATTTAATAAAAAAAATACAGTAGGTACAGTCAAGAGAACGTGGAGCTTGACACATTGAACTTTGTAACTTTCTTATTGCAATCGCCTACAAGTGTAAAGCTTAATGTGCCCTTGACTGTACTTGTTTGAATACGTTAAAATAGTTAGTTACCCATAATTAAGCTTTGCCGGAATTATTCCATCGGATCCCTAAACTTGACATATAAGCTCTGATTACAAATGCCGCAACATGAAATCTGGGACCTGCGCGTTTCTTTAATATGTTTTCTTTCACTCTAACAAAGAATCTAACCCGCTTTTAATTAGAGGTGCTCTCACTTCTAACAGGGCTACTTCTGCTCTACTGTATATTTAATAGCTTATATTGGTGAATGAAGAGTTTCATAAGTAATAGGTTGCAAACCACATACGAGCAAATGTAATCTCCCCACTAACGTTATTACATGATGTTCTTAGCTGTCGCCGCAAAAGTTTTGGCTCACCTGGCGACGTCCGCTAATGGAACGGTGCATCGTTAAATTGTATTTTAACAGCATTCTTATCGTAAGCACACAGTTGACTCGTAGTCGTTAAACTAACGTTATCGGACACGATTGTACCTTTGCTCAAAGATTCGTTGGATTTAAAATAATAGTGGAATTGTTATTTTGTGTTTGTTCTACTGCACCTCCTGCGTATATTTTTCTGGTGTATGTATGCCTCTAGCAAACAGGTTGTTAGATTTTCAAATTCTTGTCCTGTTTCTTCTGGACCTCCTGGATCGTAAACAGTTTGACGGATTTCACAGTGCAAGGGACTAGATTTGCCATCAGAAGTCGTCATCATAGGAGTATCATAGACTCCATTTTTAATATCTTTTCAGCGGGTTTTCCGCGCAGTTAGGTATTTTAATTAATCTTTGTTGTACATATCATCATTATATGTATACGTAAGTGCTTTGTTGTATACTCTAAGTTGGTTGCCTAAATGTCACAAGTAAATAAATAAATTATAGCTCTGTTGCACGTTAGGTCTCTCTCAAGAGGCTCGTCTCATCCAGTCTTTCCCAAACACATTTAATATAGTCAAAGTTGTCAAGTCCCTAAATGTAAGTTTCAAACGAAGCCATTTACTTGAATAAATTATATATCCTCGCTTGATTGTCGTAAATCGGTTTTATTTAGTAACCTAATAAGAATTGCAGTTGCAATCCATTGTAGATAGTAAGTAAACGAGTCGCCTAGAAAGTGGGCATGCGATATAAGTGTAACGATTTCATAACAACAATTACGCTGATCATTTGATTATGAAGCATTTACATTGGCACGAAAAGGGGAGCGCGGATCGTACGATGCGGTAATGCAACGATGTCAACATCGGCGCAGGCGCATGCCCGACCGCAGCGCTTGTCTCCGTTGACCAGTAGCGTGAGAGGGAGCGAGACACGCGCGACTGCGGTGTTAGGGTCAGGTTGCACTCAGGATTTGCGTTTTGGAATAATCAAGCAAATCTTACTACTACTTATGTTACTACTTTGAATATAACATTTTGACTTTTGTTTATGTACCTACCCTTTCTTTTAACTGAATTCCTATCTTTACACTATTTAAGTATTATACTGTAGAAGTAATGATTAATTCCTTCGGTCCTTTTCCAGTCCTGTATGATACCGAGACTTTCTGGTTTCTCATTTATAAACTACTAGCGACCCGCCCCGACTTCGCACGGGTGCAATGCTTATACTAAAACCTTCCTCTTGAATCACTCTATCTATTTAGCCACGAGACTTAAGTCATTTTTACTGTGATGTCATTGAGATATGTTTTCCTCGTTCAAATCTGGTTCGAGCGAAGATTTCGTTATAGCTTTGAAATTGGTGCAATGATGATGAAATCATTGTCGAGAACGCGAGATTTAACACGCGTTGCGTACCGATTACAAGATTGAGCTGTTTGCACTTATAATCATTACAATCTTAAATTGCAAATTTGTTGTGTTGTTTAAGACCACTGTTCAAAACACAAATATAAGCGAATAAATAAATTATCTGACATAAATTTTCGCACTGCTTGTTACTACCACCCAACTTCAAATATTTGACAAATCAACTCAAATGTTTTTATTCAATGTAGGGGCTTATAAGTCTACTTATTGAAAGTCATTACTATTCCACCGCTTCGCCATCTATAGACATACTTACATCTACGCATATTTCCCGTAAGGGATACTTGCACTTGATAAGAAGCTGGCAGAACTGTCTTGCTTCTTCCATCCATCAAACGACTTGTGCTTGGTCGTCGGTTTGAGTTCACTCTTTACATATCTGGCTTTTTACAATGCATCGCCTATCTGGTCGATGTATGATGTCTTCCACCGACTCGCCTTGTATATTGTTTCAATCATATACGCTCTTATTTATTAAATTAAACCATCTCAGTATTCCTTTTTCAAATGTAGTCATTGCTGCCTTTCAGGTCCCAACGCTTTCACTCTCCTTTCAACATCACTATCACACTTTCCTTTAAGTATTTGACATTTCAAGTAAGCAACTTTTAGGCGGTACTTAGATTTTTACTTAAGATTTAGTATTGAAGTATAGTGGTCGTAAGATCATTCGCCGGTAAGTGTACTTTCGGATAAAAAGGCATCACAAAAATAACGAATTGGTAAACTCCTTGCTATCGTAAACAATCTCTTGTCTAAGAAATCCTATCTAGTTGTTCAACAGGGGCCGTTGACATCGGGGTGAAAAACCCGAGTCGATATTCATAGGAATCTAATGTCTGTGCCCTCAGCCTCACCGCCGTATACGATGTATAGTACAGACCAACAATTCTAAAAACGGGATTCCAGAAACTTTTGTAACGCCAGTATTTTTGAGTGGATGATATTTATTAGGCATATCAAAGAGAGACGTACTAAACACATTTTACTCGGGCTTTAAATAAAATAAAGCACATTCTTTGATCCTGTTACTATGATTTACAGCATCGGCCTTTATAGTAACACAAATACTTTTAAAAATCGTATCTCACTCTCACTTTTAGCAATATCGACGGTTTAGTCTTGGACTATTTCGTCTAAATGTATTTTTACGTTTACATAAAAGTTATTAGGGAAAAAGACGTTCTAACTTTCGAGGAGCTAGCTAAATGCAATTCAAGCTATCAATACATGATACTTACAATATATCGGGTCACCTAAAAACTATTATTAAATAGTCTCATATCTAGCACAAGATATTAATACAAATTATCTTTATCTGTTTAAGTGAATAATAATAACATGTCGTTAAAATTAATGTAGAATAAACTGTTGTTAGAAGCAGTTTAACTGTTTAATTAATTCTTAATAAAGATGCATGATGCGTGTGATAATTAAATAGATGAGTCATTAATCTGTCGTTTCATTTATACTTTAATGTACCATTTGTTTTATTTTTATGAGCATGAACGATGAGATCAGTTCAACGAATAAACCATAAATTTTTAATCGCTGCCTTCTAACTTATGCTATAAACAATACATTTAAGTGTGAGTTGGTAAATGAATAAATAAATAAATAAATGAATAATAATACTTTCTTCTTTATAATATTAATTTAGATGTGCCATTTACCTTTTCTATTTTATTTTACCTCAAATTTCCCAAGTTATCTCATATGGATTTTGAGAATCTGGATCAGTGGAAAAAATCACGGCTAGCTTTAGCCTGCGACTTCGCCCACGATCCGAGATAAAAATTAGCCTATACGTTAGTCAGAAGTATATTAAGCTATATTACTGTAAAGTTTCATCAACATGCGTTCAGTAGTTTTTGCGTGAAAGAGTAACAAATATCCATCCTTACTTTCTCGCTCATAATGTTAGCGAGACTAGTGTAGTAACTTAACAACTTGGCGACAGAAAAGATTAAAAGAAACTTAATTAAATTTCCTTCGTCTATTGGAAGTTTAGTGAACCCAACGAAGTTCATGGTTTGTAATTATCCAGTTGATTCGGTCGTCTACCGTGGAGCCGTGTCAAGCTGGGATCAAAGCAATTTTTGGCTCTATATCGAACCCAGGAAGCTCACATCAAACGCTAATGACATTCCCAGCGGTTTCTTCGTTAGCCGGCTCGAAATAAAAAACCGGACAATGCGAGTCGCACTCGCGCACGAAGGGTTCCGTACTATTATCTATAAAAACGGAAAATAAATCACGTTTGTTGTATGGGAGCAAAGTAAATATAAATTTTATTCTGTTTCTAGTATCTGTTGTTGTAGCAGCGACAACAGAAATACATCTGTGAAAATTTCAACTGTCTAACTATCACGGTTCATGGTACACAGCCTTGTGTGTCTCGTTTTACCATTTGGGTACGGAACCCTACAAATTCTTGAGCGTCACGTGTCTTGACTCCTGAGTGACGGTTAATCTTTATCGCAGCCGTTAGGGGTGACGGAGTTTCGTTATTTTTGTGTACGGTCGTTTGATGCAGTTTATAATTTGAAATTTTAAAGTAAACATCTTATGGATAGATGGCATTCCACCACTGTGAGATTTTCACGAAACTTTTTTTTTTCGCACAACCGATCTGTGGAACAAATTGTCACCAACAGTAATTCTGGACCGGTACCCGTAGTACAGGCTCTGCCTAGTTTTGGACTAAATAACCGTGTGTGAATTGTGTCTCACAATTTATAACTCATGGTACATAGGTACCCAAAATCGAAATCATTGCTAAAAGTTATAACAAAATTGTTATTTGAATCTAACCGACGAAGATACATTTATTCTTATTTAAATTCTACGCAGACGTCATTCCAAAGAGGTTTTATCCCAAAGTTCCTTTCTATTGTGCGTTTAAATTCGTCCTGAGTACTTCTACAGGCATTGGGTTCAGAAGTGTTCCCTTTTATTTGCGGATCCATCTCGAACGGGGTCAGCAATGGTTGTCTCTATCTGATAGGTAACTATATAAGTAGTAATAATTGATGCGGTTTTGTTATCATTGCACCCGTGCGAAGCCGGGGCGGGCCGCTAGTAGCAGATAATTGATTGAAAAAAAAAGGCAACAGAGAGACATTTTTAGTTCCTTCTTCTAAGTTTTAAATTCGGGAAAATTACGTCATCATTAAATTATAAACGAAGAAACGATGTACACGGCTACGTCTGCCCTTTGTTTGATATAGCTCAAGTACCTTATCATTGTGTTAGCGTTATGTACGATAAACTTCTTTGAAGTCCGCCTGTAAATGCCAATATAACATTCTATATTATGCTACGCTCGTTCGTGTAAACAATATTTAGAATATATGTTCCATAAAACATTAAAAATAATGTCTGTCAGATATTTAGAATACTTTGAAGGACGGCTTCCTGAATCCGCTGTAATGTGTGTTTATATGCCCTAGTTGGAGTTCTGTTATAGTATGACAGGAGGAAGTTAAAGTATGATTAAGAAAAATATTGGAATTTATGACTAGCTTAGGTTTCACCCGCTTAGTTCCCGTTCCCTTGGGAATGCGTCGATAAAATGTAGCCTATGTTAATCAGGGATATTCTAGAATTCTTAACGTGAAAGGATTTTTAAAATCGGTCCAGTAGTGTTTGACTTTCGTTAAAACATACAAAAATACAAATCTTTTCTTAGTGTATATGTACATTTATTGGCTATGTTTCATGGAATGATACTACTGGACACGATTCTGCAAACCACCTAAAATTCCTAATTCTAAGTTAGCCGATCCTTCTTTATAGAATACGGAAGAAAAAGGAAGAAACAAACTATAGATTATAGATTAATGTCAAAAACATGGTAAAACCGACTAATTTGATGTCTTATCTGACACTTTTATCCATGACCTCCTTACATCGTTGCTAAAATCGCTAAAAACGTGTATTTGAATGCGTCCATAAGGTTAAATTTTGTTATTTTGACATTTGTGACGTTGTAAATAAATATGGCGCTTATTTCTGTCCCTTTCCTTTCCAAATCGGTGGAAAAGAATAGAGCTAACTTAAAATTAGGAATTTCAGGTGGTTTGCAGAATCGAGTCCACTATCCATACTAGGAACAGTGTTGCCATGAAAAGTAATATTTAACAAAATTTTATTATTTTTCGACTTATATTCAAAAATGACAACATTCACAAAGAAAATGATCAAAAATGGCTAAAACAACATGGCTGCCCCAGAATTAGACTTTATTTCTTTGCCACAATCGAACCGCACAAAGACACGTGACATCTAGTTATATTGAAATAAAATAAAACTACTTCAGCCCTACTAATATGGGCACACAACAATAAACACAACAATAACATGGACGAACAATTAAATTCCCAACTAAAAATCCTAAGGGCGGATAAGGTCACACAGATTGTCTGGAAATTGTAGCTTGAAAGGGATATCCGATTCAAACTCGCTAATATACACTAACATATAACATAACAGTATTTCATTTCTGGAAATACTGTGATAGCAAGGAAAATATTCTGATAGGAAAGAGAAAAGAGAAAGAAAGACAACTGGAACCATCCATACTACGTGTCCTCCCTTAATTTATCCAGACATATTTTTCCATAGTAATGTGACTAGCTCATCCTGTTTAACGGGTAAAAGGTCAAAGCCGACGTAACGGTGGTAATAGAAGTAAAAAGCGTCGTAAAAACATGCTCCTTTCCACGCAAACCCCAGCACGTAAATAAACAGAACCATAACCATAAAACGGTCCTAACCTCACTTCTAGGTTGAACTATGCCAATTTTGCGCTGAGTCGACCCCGCCAATGTCTAGTAGAGATGGGAAGCATGTGAAAATGTGTGGAAATCATATGAAAACCTAACCTCACTCAAGGTTTAACTGAAATTGCATACTGAAGTGGAAGAGATATAGATGCGTCACAAGCCGAACGCTTAGGCCGGTCGTGCCTCTCTATCGCTTGTTCTCTTCTCAGATGGAAAGTGTAAATTTTTCATGCGTGCATCCGGCTTTTATCGATTTATTAAACGGTCTCACGCCAAAAAATGATTTTAAAGTAGTTATCATACCCATCTCTAATATCTAGACGGTATTCGGAGCGAAGGGAGGGGATAGGGGGTGGAAGATTGCGTTAAAGATGGCGGCGTCTGGCCGTTCACCGGCGGGTTCTGCAGATACGCGAGATTACAGGATCCCCCATTTCTAAATGCGGCGTTCATTCGTAAGGGAATGCCATTAGCATCTAAGGAATAAAGATGTAGGTACTTCTTAGATTTTTGCTTACTGTCGCTGTCTGTCGTAAGTGGTAATAGTTTTCTTCTGTGCTTGGCAAAGGAATCAAATTATTCAGCAATTCTTATATTGTGTTTTTTTTTTATTAGTTCCTCAAAATATGTTCCGAATTCCTGGTAATATCGTTCTTTTCATTTAAATATGTTTACACTTGTACCTTAAATTAATAAAATAAATTGAACACAAATCGAGTCTACATTGAACAATTGGCTCTCAAATCTCAATCAAGGTACGCTACATTTAGATAATTTCGTTTATGTCAAGAGAGCTTTTGGAAATACCCAATTTCTTTCGCCGTCGTCGTTGAAAGATTTATTCGTTTGCTAAGCGAATTACTTGTTCGAAATTAGAAATAAGAACACTCGGTGTCTGAATTAAGAGGTTCTTTGTGAGAGATTTCATTTGCAGTCTAAGTACTATGTACGTCGTACATTGGTCCTTTAAAGACGTGATAACTTGACGTTACACCAGCGGTATACATTTAGTCTGTGCGGTATACATGCGAAAGTGTGTTTGTTCACGCCTACCTAAACCTTTACCAAATTCTTTTACCAATAGAATAAAAAAAAAACTCACGCCTTTTATCCCCGAGGGGGTAGCAGAGGTATTCCGTTACTGGATATACCCACATTTCACGAGATATATTGGACCCCTAAACGTGATAGGTGTTGAGTCCATCCGCCGCAGCCCGGACCGGGTCTATTTACACATGTCTCAGAATTAATTCTGAGACCTGCGGGTGTCCTCACGATGTTTTACCAATAGAAAGATGCATTATCAATTTATCAGCGAGTATCATAGGCTATATTTTGTCCCTGTATTCGAACGGGAACGGGAACTACGGTGAAACCAAATAAAATAAAGCCAAGTCAGTCTGTTATTTGAACGGTTCGTGGAAAGAACTCGCGTTCGGAGAACTCCTTTCACGTGCGATGCGCGACGGCCTTGCGCGACCTTGCCTCGGCGACCAATCGGCGCGTTGCGCGGACGCACCCACAGCTTTCCAAATATGACTAAACTTTTGTAAATTCGTTGGTTACATAATTTCCAAAAGATTTTGAATGTTGCATAGTAGGTTCTTTATTTTACATTAATCAGTTAAGAACCGCCGGTTCTAATTGGAACCAAGACACAATTAAAAATCTATTGTGTCTGTGATTCATGGTCTGAGAGGTTAATGGTCATTTAATTTGGTTGCAAGGGTTGGCCGGGGCAGAGATTCTAAGGTGCGTGTTCACCGATACTAAACTATTGACAACAATAAGGTGCTAAAACCGTATATGAGCAGTAAAATAATGTAAAACACCTGATTCAATTGTTATAAGTTCACCTATGAACAGTGGTATGGTTTTGGGTACTTACTGAATTTATTGTTTAACGGTCATGACTTCGAGCCTAAATGAGCTGACAATCAATATTTAACCAAAGTACAAAAATAAGTATTTGTAATTCTTGAAATAATTTGCGTACCCAGGTGTTTCTTATATGGAACAGTGAATCAATTAGTTTCTGTCTAAAGATAAACATTGTGGATAAATATATGGTTGCTAAAAAGTATCTCATCTATTTGTGAAGAATTCATTTCAGATAGCACTTTCAAGAGGTTAGAGATCTTTGCCTAACAGTGGTACCTACTGCTGATAAACTGGGACCGTGTCACGTCATGTTTTGAACAGAATGTTATGTGACGCTCTAGAATTAGCTTAATAATTATGAAGCTTTCAACTCCAAAACTTTCAACTATAATCGCATGCCGGCGCACGCGCACGTAAATCACCATAACCAACACAATGCGTCCCACGTGACGCCGTACACGGCCGGATGAGCTCACCAGCTGATGTATTGATGGCACCTCCAATTATGTTATCATCCATGGATGATGATGTTGGATATGCTGTTATAGTATAGGCGGGTTGTTTCTTGATGATTTGTTCGTTCTGACTGATATTTAAGTTATCGAGTTATGGCTATGAAACTAACAAATATTGTAACAATATATTGTTGCTCTCTTACTTAATCGAAGATTACTTGTGGAACTATTCACCTTCAAACTAATATTAAAAATTCCTTTTATTTTCTTTGACTTAGCTGGAATGACTTTTCAAGTTATTAAGAAAGCCACTTTTTTATACTGGAACGCAAGCTGAGCCGCGTGTAAAAGCTAGTGAAGTGCTATCTGTATTTTATTGTTACTTGGTGATCGAACTCCATTTACACGCCTATTGTAATTAAAACTATTAAAAGTTAATAGCGTTATTCCATTAGAGTTGCAATCTGGTGTATTATATTTATTATACACTATACTTATTTATTACAGATATTATTTATTTTATTGATGTACCTTTACATGATAGTTAGCAGGTTGGAAATAAGTCCGGCTCTCATCCTTCAGGCTTCGTTTAATGCCTAGAGTACCAATGAGTTTTTAAAAAACTTTTATGCGTACTTATCACTAGCTCAAGGGTGAAGGAAAACATCAAAGAATTTAGCAGATCCTAGAATTGGTTCTCAGCTTTGAGTATTAAACAGGAGACGTCACGCGCACTAGTTTCTTTGCAAAAAAGTCTGCCAATTTCTGCTCGGGGGACCAGGAAACGCACACAAATAATGTTAACACTAACGCAATTTTTGACAAAACAATTAAAAACTAGCTCGAACTAGATGCACACAAATACATTCACACACAGGAAGAACTAATCCGAGCACTTCGTGAACTCAAAAAACTAGTTGAATTTATCAGGTACGGTATGAGCGTTGACCGAACTTTTTTGGCAGAGGTTAACGCCTGTCAGTGGCGTCTCCGGTTGTTTTAATACTCAAAGGTTCTCAGTCACGTGTAACAGCATCCTAATCCGGCGATGGGCTCACCCTGTCACGTTTAGGTGTCCCAAAGTACCCTATGAAGTGAGTACTTTTAGGAGAGCCAACCATCAAAGTAAGTTTATGAACCTTGACATGGCGTTTACTCGTATTTGTTCTGGCTTCACAAAAAATGGATTGTACTTTTATGACCGCAATTTGGGTGGCTTGTCCGGTAGTAAGTAGGGCGGCCCTTAAACCAATTACGGCGCGACCTTCTGCTTTCATTCAATAGTCTAATGAGAGTAACCCAATAACGATAAGCGGCTGCGCCCGCCAAGGCCGCACGCGCACGTTTATTTACGGAAACAATTTGATATTAGTAATTCTTTTAGTGCTTGGTACTATGTAGTAATAACTTCTTAAAGCGGAATAGTTTTTTGGGCGTGTGTTAGCGGTTGTGTGTGAATCACCCAACAACTACTCGTGGGGGTAGTACAGGTGACAGGCAGGCGGCCGGCTGTTAAAAATTGTAAAGACCTAGTGAGTTTTTCAAAAACATACGTACATATTTATCACTAGCTCGACGGTGAAGGAAAACATCGTGAGGAAACCTGCAGGTCTCCGAATGAATTCTGAGACATGTGTAAACAGACACGGTCCGGCGATGGGCTCACCACCTATCACGTCCAATATATCTCGTGAAATGTGGGTATATCCAGTAATGGAATACCTCTGCCTACCCCCTCGGGGATGAAAGGCGTGAGATTATATTATTATTATTATTTATTATTATTAAGACCTAGTGAACCTTTACGGGTTGACGATTATGATATATCCGGAATATAGTAAAAGTGTCAGGAAGGCGCTGGTTATAGGCCCCTGTCGGCCGGTCACTGAAAGACATTGGAATTCCCTGCCTGTATCAGCGTTCCCGAGTTCATACAACCCGAATCTATTCATGTCCTCATTTGCCTTATTTTTATCCTCTGGTCTGAATTGAGGTCAAGAGGAGCGACCCCATTAATAACAATAAAAATGGCGACGACTTTCTTAGAATCAGTTCTAAGCGTTCAACGTTACGTCCTTCACCTTCATCCACGCGTGATGTTGGGCCGTAGTCACCGCAGCCCTCTTATCGGTCTTAAGGTACCAACTTCATAATTTTTAATAAAATACCATATATTTAAGTAGTTATGAAACCGGCGTCTCGTCACGAACGGCCTCTAATGTGCCTTTTAAAGGCCGATTAGCTTCCGCAGCCCTTTTGAATGGCTCTTATCGGGCTATCAGGCCTTGCCTCCATATCTAGATACTATCACATGACTAATCGTGACGTCTTTAGGTATAGATATTTCGTTTTTAGACTATAGTATATGGATCTTCATTCATTTGTTTTATCCCTGAAGTGGTAGGCAGAGGTTCCATTTCTGCAAAAACCCACGTTTCACACGTATATTTTTATTTCTTTGGCTCATCCTATAGCCTAAACAGTTTGACAGAACTTGTCAGAGAGTCGTCGTCCCACAGTGTCAAAAGCTTCAATGTTATCCGACTCCACCATTAGGAGGGTTTACAATTACATCGGTTCTGTCGACATTTGTGGTGATATTGAATACACGGGCCTTCAAACGAGTCCACAATTAACCTTCCAAAGGACGAATAAAGCAATAAAACCGCTGCAGTGGACCCGTTGGCAGTGAACCCATCTGTCATAATGAGCCAATTGACAAGGACGGGCGATCAGGTGGGCGGCCGAACTGGCCGGGTCAAGTGGCCGGCCTCTTCCGAGAACACACGGAAATGAGGAAAAGCGGCCAATTGACCTGCCGCTGGGTCAAATATTGCCAGTATAATACACTTAACCCTTAATATATTTTTTTACAAATACAAAAGATTTTATTTGTCAATGTAGGTTTTACAAAACATGTTATATTTTAAATTAAAAATAGTTCGCTACAACAACTGAGCATACAATAGTACATTATGGTACAAGTGAGTAAAGTTGGTGATTACCGCTGAGGCGCCATTGAGACCCGAGCCGTAGGCGAGGGTCATAAGAGAGCCGAGGACGGTAATCATCAATACACACGTGTATCATACGACGTTTTTCAACACACTTGTGAATAAATAATACTAAAAAATCATTTTAAAATAATCATTCGCAATGGCGGGGAAAATTAATTGGTTTTCCAATTTTTTATTTATATAATTTGGAAAAGGCAAAAGGATCTAGGCCCATACAGCCTCGTTTTCCTATGCGCTCGCATCTTACAATGGCGATCGGCCATGGACTAAAAAAATTAGGTTTCTTTTTCTTTGGTTTGTCGTGGATAGCGTTTTAGCCACGTACAAAATGGGGTATTTAAAGTTTTTACAGAGAAAACCAAAGTTATATTTGAGTGAAAGTTTTGTTTATTAAACACGTACAAGTTGAAATGATCTATTTAAATACGAAGTTGCATGAAATGAGCAAGCCATATTTGTGTATTAATTTATTAGTACGATTGAATACGATCTTTTTTGTATCGAAACTTTTTTAAGAACAAAGCAACTCTAGCAACAAAATTGAAAAAAAAAATCTATAACTCACTAGTGAATAATAGCAAACAAAAAGTCTCAGTTTGATTATAGGTGTCATTATGTGCCTAATTGCAGTGAAATTAGAGCCACTTTATGAGCAAGTGTGTTGAAAAATATATTACACTTCAATCATGTCTTTATGATTAACCGATTAATCTACTGTCATTTCATAGCACATGATGTTTTAAATTGATTGGTTTTATTTTTTATTATTATAATTATGTACATAGAGTTCAATTTAAGGTGGGAACTATTTTCCCCTTGCCTGGTTAAGGGGTACAGTCTAGTCTAGTTAAACTGGAAAGAACATGTTGACCAAATCTGTAAAAGGCTAGATCGATTTGTCTATGCACTTAAAAGATTAAGGCAGACAGTCTCTCTAGAAGCAGCCTTGGCTGCGTATCATGGTTACGTGTCATCAGTGCTGAGATATGGTCTGATATTGTGGGGTAACTCGGTAGAAGCAGATAGAGTATTCAGGTTACAAAAGAAGTGTATACGGGTCATTTGTCTAGCATATTACCAAGACAGCTGCAAACCACTGTTTAGCGAACTAAAAATACTTCCACTGCCATGTTTGTATATAAGGGATGCCTGCTGTTTTATTAAGCAGCATCCTGAATACTATAAGTTGATATCGGATATCTCCTCCCGACATGTGAGATCGCAGTACGCACGTCTACTATATAAACCACCTGCAAACACATATATATACCAAAAAAATGCATACAACATGAGTATTGAACTGTATAATAAGTTAATGGATGACTTGAAAAGTTTAGAGGGTAACCGGTTCAAGAGAACACTCACGGATTGGCTGAGTGAGAAGTGTTTTTACTCCGTGAAAGAATTTTTTGAATACCGAATATATTAAATTGACTGTTATTGTTATTAAGAGCTTTTAGTTTTAGAACCAATAGATAATTAAGATTTTAATGTGATTTAATGTTTGCACGCCGATCTGGTAGAATACATGAACTGACATTTATTATAATAAGATCTATGATATACTGTATTCATGCAAATAAAAACTATTGATTGATTGATTGATTGATAGTCACTAGTGTATAACCTTGAGATGAGTCATTTTATAAGTAGCACGTGAAAAATAATATTATATGATTTTTTAAACGTCGCACTTGCTATTCTCATTCACGCCTGCTACCTATGAAATTGCCAATCATATAAATTTCCTTTGACCATTAGTATTAAGAGTGATTTTTCATCACCATAATTTAAAAAAAAAAGCTAAACTAATGCACATAAAATAACGTAGTTAGGTACTTCACTACATAGTATAAAACAAAGTCGCTTTCTCTGTCCCTATATCCCTATGTCCCTATGTATGCTTAAATCTTTAAAACTTCGCAACGGATTTTGATGCGGTTTTTTTAATAGATAGAGTGATTCAAGAGGAAGGTTTTAGTGTTAGCATTGCACCCGTGAGAAGCCGGGGCGGGTCGCTAGTAACGTATATTTTCCTCATCAATCTACTCTTACGTACAAACTTCGTACTAGTCACACTAGTAAGGTCCATGCTTCTGTTGTATCTCAATTTATCTGTGAAGTGCTTTTATTATTGTCCTAGTAGTAATCTTCCTTTTTTCGGTCTCTAGTAATTCGATATTTGAATGTCCTTACCAACCAGCAATATCATAAAAGGAAAAAATAATGAGAAATTACTCACGAGAAATATAGTTAACTGGACCACATGCGGTGCGGATTGTGGTTACTTTGGAACGCATTTTTTCCCTCTAATATTATGTGTTATAGCTGATAAGCTTTGTGGCTTGGGTACCTTTGTGGTATTTCCTTAAATTTCCATAGTTAACGGCGTGTTGGTTTTTCCATTTGAACATCCCATTTGGGAATGAGATTACTGTGTGTTACACAACTTCCTCGAGAAGAGGTGAAATTTTTTCCAAGAACTTTTCCTAAACGCATAAGTTAGGGTCGTATTACAAAATGATCCTTAAATACGGATCTCCACTTAGGCCCGAACGACATCGTGCCATCGAATGCTTGCGATAACGGTCGGTAAGTCGACGTCATCGACTTGCATCTGACTACAGTCGTGAACCATTGTTTCAAGCAGTGATAGCCTTACGGTTAAAGAGCCCGCTTCTCATGATGATAACCAGTGAGGCTTGGGTTCAAATCCTGGCGTGTACCAATAAGTTTTGACATACTGTCGCTCGTCTGTTAAAAGGCATAAAGCTGTCCACTTGGCGTGCTTAAGTTGAGATCCGTACTTATGTTACATTATGTAATACGACCCTTAACTACAAGCGCTTAGCAACATCATTTTTCGCTCCGTGTACCAAAAGGTCTCGCATAATGTTGAAGCAACAGTCCTGTTTATTATTAATAATAAGCTTTTGCCGGTTGGAAACAAACTTGTTTATCGAGTCGAGTACAAAGATTCTCGGAACCGCGCGACCTTGCCGCGGCCTCGAGGAATTATTTTAAAGAGTTCCTGTCTCTAGCCTAGTAGGAATGGTTATTAGATAGTAAGACCCAAAAAGGGGGAGGTATGGGAGGCACGTCATGTCAGCTGAAAAAAATCCTTGCAAATACATACATAATCTCGGTCCGCAGAGAAAACATATTGCAACGCATCTGGTAGATCTGTCGTGATGCATCTACATCCAAACTACTCATTAATGGTTATTTGTCGTCCATTTTTGTCGATGTAGGCACGCCTAACCGACTCTTCCGAGTCGCCCACTCTGAACATTCTTCTATACTTTAAATACCTAAGTAAGTAGCAACTCTTTATTGTACACACACTTTACATGTACAGTGATAGCCCGAACGGTTAAAGAGCCGGCCGAAAATCAGTGAGGCTCGGGTTCGAATCCTGGCATGTACCAATGATATTTTCAAAAACTTACGTACATATTTATCACTAGCTCGACGGTGAAGGAAAACATCGTGAGGAAACCCTCACTTCTCAGAATTAATTCTGAGACATGTGTAACAGACCTGGTCCGGCCAGGGGCTCAATACCTATTATGTTTAGGGGTCCAAAGAACATCTCGTGAAAAGTGGGTATATCCAGAAATGGAATACTTCTGCCTTCCCCCTCGAGGACAAAGGGTGTGAGTTTTTTTTTATTAGATGTAAATAATATTGTATACATAATAGAAAGTAGTGACTATCGACCATATGTTTCTATGTCTGTGCACCTTGCTTCATTTTCGTATGTGGCATAAGCAAAGGTAGATTTGACACGCTGGCTGCCCTAGGCATGGATTATTGACTCCTACTATCTGTAAAGCACGTAATATTGAAAGATGTTTAAGAATTAAAGTAAAAAATAAAGAATAGTGATCGGCGATGGGCTCACCACCTTCACGTTTAGGGGTCGAATATACGTCGTCGTTAAAAGTAATAATAATATATATTTTTTAATAAATTACCTGTAAATTATCCAGACTTTTCATTTTAATCGCCATCGGTAAGTAGGAAATTTTTTTTGCAAGGTAGACTCGACCTATAGCGAAATCCGCCCCTGGGTATAAGTAGTCTTATCACTGATGCCTGTAGCTGCTTTAAAGCCATATAGGGAAATTCTTAGGTCTATAATGAGTTGAGGTAACACTACCGATTAAAAGCCCCCTCGCCATGGCAGCAATAAAAGTAAAATCCATTTCCCCGCTCCACCGGCCAGGCCGAGTTAATTAAATTTCTCAGTAAGTAGTGGAGAGCGGACGACATTCCGAGCTTTCAGTTGCGAAGGCTTACGTGAGGGATACTCAGAAGGGAAAATATTCATTTATAAGTACTGGGACAGTGTAAGATTGCGCGAAATACATACAGGAAATGGGAGAAATTCCAGGTGACTTGAGGCATCTGTGCTTGTGGTGAGCTAGAAAGATTGTATAATGAAGGACTTTAAGACAAAATAGTTGTGGATTAGTGAAGGTCAGTAAAGCAATATTAGGGTATTTAAATGCCAAAACAAAAATTTAATATAGAAAATGTAATGAGATGTGAACCTTTGATTCATCATTTTCATTTAGTACTCAATTATTACACTATTTTTTTGCTATATTTGGAAAATGAAATTTGGTTTAGATAATCTTATGAATGAATGAATACTTGCATTTTTTTTATGTATACACAACTACTCTAATAAAATAAGTTAATATACATTCTTCTTCCACAATCTGTAACATAGACAGTAACGATTAAATATTATAAGAATAATTAAATCATAGACAAGAGAATTAACTAAAAAGATACTCCTTAAAACATCCTGTCCAAAGCTTTCGGTATTACCACGCTGCCGTATATAGAGATCATTTGCATTACAAATCTTATGCTCCTAAGCAAATACGAACGGCAAGCCTAACGAGGTCTCTTTGCACTGCAGCAGCAAAGACACACAATTATAGATTCACGTTATTGTTTGTAATTCTGTGAATACTTGGCTTTTAAATGCTGTGGTTTGATGTGTACCTTTTTTAATATAAAGGTGTAAACGTATGATCACACGATGACTTTAGTAAAAGCCTCGTCCTGTTTCAAGCCAAACCTCAGTCGTTTCCAAATCTATAGGTACCAAACAAATGTGAATCAGAACAAAACGCCGTGCCTATTTATATAGGCATACTCTTTATTAATAAAGAGTTTTGGTAACACATGGTTATTTAGACCCAATCTCTACTATGGGTACCTACAAAACAACTGTCAAACAAACTTAAATACATAAAACACTCAGCAACGTAACCAACATACATGTTTATGCACACAACCAACAAGATTTTTAATATTGGCTATCGTAACTCAGTAGAATACATATACAAGAAAAGTTTAATTTAAAATCTAGACAAAGACAAGGTCTAGATTTGAATACATTAAATATAAAGCACTGCTAATGAATTGAATGGACGTGTAAACTGTAAACATGGCTACAGTCAGTCATTGATTCGAGAGGCGCATGCGCCGTCACGCGCTGCGCCCGCGCCGCCCGGCTTAGATCAACAGATAAACTGTTTGTTTGCATGTCGCACGTGCTCATGTTTGAGAAAGATACCAGTAATAATAATGGCATTTATGTAAAAGATTATGATTTACGCCTCTTAAAAGTTGTAGTATGTAGTCGGGACTCGTATTGCTAAATAGAATTTATGTATAGGTTGAAAAATAATTCAGACATAAAATAGAGTTTCTGCTATTTATCCATGGGTTAGACAAGAGTTACTGTACGTTGGACTTATCCAGTCTCACTATCATTTTATTATGCTAGGTTGACTGAAAGAGACAACTTTTGAAAATATACTATGACTTTCAATGACCTCCTGAAGACCATTGCGGAACGGTTTGAGGGTCCAGTGATGAGGCACCCGACCCAATATACGACCTAAGTAAGTCACATTCGACTTGCAGTCACATGAGTTGTCACGGTTCAAAAATAAGGAACTTATTATGTCACAGTCATAGTAAGTCATTGCCATAGTCACGAGACAAAATATAAGAAAAAAATAAATATAGAGCTCCAGTAATCTTTACAAACTGGTATCGTTGTGTTCATCATGTTCCCAAAGGATTACATTCAATTCCAACTTGTCGCGATAGCGACAACGTATTCTTTTACGTCTAGTTCTTTCCCGTCTGGAGCAGCGGAGGTGAAATGCTCCTCCATCGTGAAAAGGGAAGATCTTCCTTGTATGAACTTTGAGAGCGTAGTTTACAATTACAGGAAACTTTTTGCCTCGCACAACCGATCTGTTGAACAAATTGTCGCCGGCGGTATTTCCGGACCGATACGACCTAGAAGAGAGCGTGCTCCCACCTCAAAGGCTGGCAACGCACTTGTGACTCTCGAGTTGCAAGTGTCCATCGGCGGCAGTAGTCACTTACCATCAGGTGACCCGTCTGCTCGTTTGCCCCCTATAATATAAAAAAACAGGTCTGTAGCTTAACTTCGATGATTCTGAGGTAGATGCGAGGGGATAGGTTACGGATGACGTCACAGGCGTCCTGCATATAAATTGATATCGGTATGACGTCATCTCTCACCTGTCCAGCCCAGCTAAGTAGTAGACCTTGTAGAACTCCGCGCTGTAGTAGTGACGTCAAGTGCTTGGCCATTCTAAGCCGATTGTTGTTCATCGTATCACAGATAGATTCCGCTACACAAGTTTTAAACAGTTTTATATCTCTAGGGTCCCTGCCGATAATCCAGACTTGACTTTAGGACCGGGGTGACCTTCGCGGCCGCGGTCTATTTCGAGTTTAAGCTCGCGACCCGCAGTCGGAGGGCAAAAGGACGGTGGCGACGCTTTTCGGCTGATAAATGTACCTTACGCAAAGCTTTTTTATTACAGCACTTTATTATTCCTTGAATCGTTGTAAAAGAGACCGGATTTAGAGCTTCGGATGCCCAAAACTAAGTGAGTAGATACTGTATTTGTGGTTGATTTATTTCGGCGATGTCGCAAGATTCAACGACCATAACGACCATAAAATTCAACGACAAATACAAATGCATCAGAAAGAAGGTTATGGTTTTCGGGTGTATGTATGTATGTGAGCATACTTCTTCGTGACCTCCTGCAACCTAAAGGTTTTAAAGGATTTAAAAGTGCTAGGTGTCGTTATTTGTCTTCATTTCTGGAGTGCTATAAGCAAAATTTTTACCTCACTGCACCAGAAGAGGGTAATGTTTTAAAAACGTTGTGACTTTCCTTTTACACACAGTTGAGTTTTGGAATGAATTAGTTACCGCAATGATATCTCGTCATTAACCCCACATTGTCTGTACCTCGTTCAGCGACGGCAATGAACGCCCTTGTTCTAAGCCGTGACCACTCGCAATTAAATGAAGTATAATGCTATCATTGTCCATGAAGCTTATACTAATCCGGCACTCAAGAGCCGGAATAATATGATAATCCGGAAGATCCCGGATAAGATTAACGATACTGCTGTAACGATTAATGTTTTATAGCAGAATCGGTTATGAGATCGTTTCAAAGTTCCTTTCTAAGCGTCTAAACAATGTAAAATCATTTCTAATATGTAGATACAGGCAATAGCGCATGAAGCTTTACACTTGTAGTGCGAGTCTGACCTCTAAGATGATTGTAATAAGAACGTAACCAAGTCAAGCTCCACGTGCTCTTGACTCTACCTACAGATAACTTAATAGGCAGCAGCAGTCTGGTAAGGTAACAACTATAACCTTCCCACAGAAGGGTGACAAATGAAAAGCAAAACTGTAAATCAGCAGTGAAGTCGAAACTTTTTAGAAAACTTGCTACTTAATTTTACATTTTACGTGTATCTGAACTCAGTGTACGTTAAGCTATGCCAGATACCCTTGGGTGGCTTAAAAACGACAGCTACTTAACTAGCCCACCTCCACCGAGCTCGTGTGGACAAGTATAGCCCATACTGTGTAAGGAAAAACCGATAGCCCAGCCATGGGTTGTTACGTGTTGATAATGATGATACTCGCGAACTTTAATATGCACGTCTTTAATCTACAGGCTTTAAAACAGCACATTATGTAGCAAGCAATTAAAAAGTGGCAAATCAACTTAAAAGATCACTATTGTGTAAATTATCATAATACCAATTCGCAATAACTTTGACAACAAAAGACAGATAAATAAACATTTACAATATTACAGATATTACAGATAGCTGAAGATAGGGCGCTATGGCTCTCATTAGGGGAGGCCTATGTCCAGCAGTGGACAAATGTATTCTGATGATGACGATGTTACAGATGAAAAATGTCCTCCATTACTTGGTTTCGTTGTTCGCCAATCTCCAAACTACAGCCGACCATCAATTGTAAAGATGGATAGTGAGACCAGTGTCTCGATGACGCAAGCGTGGGCGTAATAGAAGGGTAAACAATAAACTATAACGTGGGATTCCTTTTACTTTCGCGAGTGAAAACATCAATAACTAACCGAAATGTCTCACCATCCGTTTCTTTGTTTCAGGTATGAGCGAGACAACAAAGGACTGGTACTTTAAAGCAGAGTTTCTCAAACTTTTTAGGCAAGGTAAATCTTTTTTTTTTAATTATCAAAAACTGATTTCATCAGGTCAGGTATCATTTATATGAATAGCTTATGTAGGTATTGTTATCTTGCTGCTAGACCAGGCCAGGTATTCTTTATTAATAAAATCAATAATCTTCATTGCATCTAATACTAAGGATGTATGTGGTTTTTTTTTTCAACAAATGACTGATGTCAGGCTAGTTAGAAGAGAGTTGAGGTGTAGAGAGACAGCCAGTGTCGAATCACTGACTAAGCTCCTGGCTTAAATGTTGCCAGTTGATTCGAGTCGATACGAAAACGAATTCCACTAATACTATTTTACTTATTATTTAACTTATTTTTTATTTCTGACGTGATAACGTCTTATTTTATGAACGCCATCTGCACGCACAAAAAGTGTCACGTTCCGACTGAGCCGAGCGTGCAAGCGAGAGCGCGGAACAAGCGATAGAGAGGCACGATCGTCCTAAGCGTTCGGCTTGTGACGCATCTATCTCTCTTCTACTCCTATATGCAATTTCTCATCAATGTTTTAAAAGTTACAGTTAAGTACAGACAACCAAATTTTTTTTTTTCTTTTTATAATGGTCAGTATTTTCGCGGAATCCCTACAGGCTCTGTAGAAGAACACAGATTTCTGCTTCAAAGAAGTTCAAACTAAAGCGCAATAGTCCGGTTAGGGTCAGAGGGTTAAAGGTCGATGGTTCAACACCGTGTCACTATTGCTAATAGGTGAGACCTCTTATATGGTCATCGCAATCAAGGTTTATATAGTTAATTTAAATTATGTGTTAAAAAGAAAAAAATTATAAGCTTCAAATTCGATGTGATCATAATATATTGCTAACGGTCGAGTGGCTTTGAGTGCAGTATGAATGCGTAATCAGTGACATTTACCAGGTGCGCGGGCGCAACCTTGCTGACAGACATTGACTTGTGTTGTGAGCCCATTTCGCAGAATTTTTGCAATTTTTTTTTATGTGTGTCTGTTTGTATGGACATCCTGTTTACGTTTTCCTTCCAAAAGAAAAGACGAACTCGCAATAGCTTGGAGTTTTAACAGAAGTAATAAACATTTTACAGTCAAGAGCACGTGAAGGTTGACACGTTGGACTTTATAACGTTCTTATGTACTCTTGACTGTACGTATTCATATTTGGTGGGATTTTTACATCATTATTATTATCACACCTGGAGCAGATACGTTTCCTCAGGATTATTTCCTTCACCGTCGCCCATTTTAGAAATACTAATGGATACATAAGAAGCGTAGGCCATCGAGGCTATTTTTACAATAACTGAGTTTTAAAGGGCATACAATAATTATTATAAAAATAACTGCACTGAGTGGGCAGGATGACTTATTTCCAAAAGAATCTTTATTCATACTCGTTTCATAAATAATAACTACGCCTACAAGACCATTCAGTTATAAACATAACTCATATTCAACACGCAAGCTAACATGCTAAGCTCTAAGCAAACAAGCAATCAATAATATCAATTACTGCATAGATCACGACTCACTACAAGACTGTGAACGTTCTTCGCATAAGGACGCCAATAAAGTATATTGCAAAAATTCTAAAATCCTTTCATTGCATTTCATTGTACTAATCTGATTTTAGAAAATGTTTGATTTTATAAACCCTCCAAAATGTAGCCAAATGTAGATTCTATAGTGCCATGACATTGGCACTATAGAATGCCGCAAAAAAAAAATAGGGGAAATAGATTCACATCCTATTAATATTATAAATGCGAAAGTTAATGAGAATGGATGGACCGATGTTTGTTCACACAAGAACTACTGAATGGATTTTGATGTTTTTATAGCTCAGAATAAATTATTGTAATAAAATACAGGTCCCTAGTACTTATCCAGTAAATATTCCTAAAAACATTGCCTACCCTGTTTTAGGTGTTTTTATCGCGAATCCGTAGTGATTCACAATTTTACGTGGTCATCCGTTTATTTTGAGCTTGTGTATAATACAATACAAACGTGAGATGATGTTCTAAAAGTAAATAGTTGAAAGTCGCGGGAAACACCTCGGCGTCACGGTCGGCCAGCGCACGCGGCTGCGCAAACAGCTTGTCGTCTGTCACATGTCCACTTCGCGCGTCTTGCTCATTCAATGCCAAGGGTCACTTGAATAGCAATACGTTGAGCTGATCCAAAAGTCAAAAATCATTTATTTTTTGTAGGTGGAGCTTGACACATTGGACTTTGTAACGTTCTTATTACCATCGCCTTAGAGGCACTAGCACTACAAGTGTAAAGCTTTATGTGCTCTTGACTGTACAAAAAGTACATTAAGAAAAGTCAATAGTCTAATATCAAGGCACTCTAGACTCGTCCATGAACATTGGCTAAATGTAAACAGGAGCCTGGAACGAGTAGCTGGATACAAATGCAATACCCGGAGAAGAAACAAGAAACTCAAGGGCAGCTCTTTTTATTCTCATGTCTTGTGATGTGATGAAACATCTTCTTCTCATTGACTATCACGTACTGTCGATACGCCGGCTCGATTGAGACTGTAACGAGTTACGCTACTTGCACCTAATTTAAGGGATCCACGCGCCAGACGCCAGTACCGTATCCTCCTCTTTTGCTTTTAGCTAAGGGTTGGTCGCTTATACAATGTAAGGATTGTGCAGAATTCCCACGGGAACGGGAAAAAACGGGTTCCACGCGGGCATCGCTGCTAGGTTTATGGGAATTTACAAAAATCCCTTATTGGTGCTTACTCGCGTCATTTAAGGAATATTTGTTCAATTTCATGCTTCTAGACCCAGCGGTAGCGGTTGTGCTTTGATCGATCAGTCAACCAGTCAGTTTTCTGGTACTAAAGAAGATATTGAAATTGAGTCTATTCATCTAGGTACACATTTTATTTATTTGGATAACCAACAAGCCATACCCTATTGCAATCATATCACTCGAGTTAGAAACATTGTAAACGCTGCCATAATTATAGTGTATCGCAACATCGCTTATCATCTAAGTTTTAAACATGGAAAGTGATTCTAAAAAACAATAAACCAAATAACAATAATCAAACGCAAACTTTGAATAGAATACTGGAAAAACCAACAAAGAATCTCGACGTATTTTCCTGATCTTACTTCCGACAGTTACGACAGTGATAACAAAATTTTTATGACAAATTGCCTATAATACCTACGCTTTTTCGCGCTTCCATCAGCGCCCGCGCTCTGCGATGACTTTGCATGGAAACATCGCGCTGAAGTCATCCTTCCGTCATGAACTAACACTAATGAGGCACTAAGACGCTAACTAATGTCGATGAGGTAACCCCTGTAAATTATTTGCAACAACAGACGATTCTACCGCGAAGTGTAATGAATTTTAAACACCATAAAACCAACCGCAGCCACGGTTTACGAGAGCGTTATAGCTTACAGAGAACAGTGATTTACTAAACTAACTAACATACATAAGACATACATAAGAAGCAAACTTCACCGAATGATATTCCTGTAATGTTTACTCCGTCTTCTGACAGTGAGGTTACTTTAAAAGGTCGGTAAAGCAGAGGTGATTCCGCTGATGCTGTAGATGTATATGGGTGACAATGACGTTGTACCATCAGGTTTGTCTGCTCGTATCGTATGTGACCAAAATAAACATACTCTGATGTCTTATCCCATAAATGATAGAGGTATTTCTGGATGTTTTAAGACCCTTAACTGTGACCGTTTTGCTGTACCTCCTTCTGATTTCCTCGCGAAGTCTTTGAAAAACTCATTGAACCCGGTCCTCATGCAAGGAAGACCAGCTGACTTGCACCTACAGCTTATGTTTGTCCTATTAGTTAATATGAATATGCAAAACTCAAACCGACCGCAACCTCAAACGTCTATGGTGACGCTAGCTACACGCCGAATCTTGCGATCTCAGCCACGTCGCTCTGTGAGTCACGACTGCCCACGTCCAGTGGATTCCTACAAGTGTAGTACTAATATTAATGTTGGTAGTTGCCTGTTTTCGGTTTTAAGGCTATAAAGGTGATGTCCAGAAAATCTATAGAGGGTGGTATAATAATAAATGAAAAATACTATAGAGATCTGATTTAGTAGAGCGGTAAGAAGATATTATTTTAAACAAATATGTCCTACAAAACACCCCCCAGAATGCCCCCTGACTTGTAAAATTCTTTAAAGTACAAAAATCTGCTTGCAACATTATCAAAATACTGGTAACCCATCCAACATACATTTTTGTACATGAAATCAAAAAAGCTTGAATCCAGAGTCGTAAAAAGAAATATTTAAAAGAAATAAATATTTTTTTTGGACGAAAGTAGCGATTGATGTGCTATGTGAAAGAAATAGCGCTCTACTTTCTTTCTCACTCTTATCTGTCATTAGCATTTATGCGGAAGTGAAATAAAACACAGTTATTTTTTATTATGTTGTCGGTCTGCCACTCTGCCAATATTGACATTGGCATGACATTTCTTCACTTACATGGAGCACAGAACACTATTACTCCTTGGACCTTGGACCATGAAACGAACATACCACTTTGACTAACAAAAAAATAATAATTTAATAATTCAGGTAATACAAAATAATCATACAAATTCGATTAGCCTAATTGACCACATAACTAAATAATTATAGGCCCACAGGTTAAATCATTTTGGGTCCCTAAACCAAAAGGGTGACGTTCGTTTCTCAGTGACCTAAACCCTCATATATTACTGAATTTTTCAAACATAGGGTGGCATTTTAAAATATTTCATTATGTTATCAAATAGCCCAGTAAATTTGCTTTACAATGATATATATATGGTTCCGGTAATAAAATACGAGGAATAAAATACCACTAATATTCTTCTCTTTTACCATACCAGAATCAGCTTCTGGTGTTCTTCGTTATTTCTTTTCTGAGTTCTAATGTCTGTATTTTAAGAGTAGTTTTGAAAAATCTGAATGTGATTTTCAAGGATTACTGTAATCAATATATTTTCCAGGTATTTTTTTAAGTTACACATCGACGTATTTATCTTTCCCGTGATAGCAAGTCCTTTTTGACATTAAAAAATCTTAATTTACCTCTGATTTCAAATACAACTATAAAAAATTTGTCTATTTCGTTAACTGTCTCTGTATTTTTGTGTGCTTTGTCGCATCTTTTGCATATACACATTAGTACGCATTTACCGCTTAAGCGATGGCGCAAGGTGACTTTGTGTACATTTGCATTTACAACCTACAACGCAATTCCAACTATAGACTGTACGACTAGGAATCTAGAACACAGCAACATTCAGTTAACTTCCGAAAATACATCCCTAATGGATCATTAAACCAAACATTCCTACACATCAACAGCATTGGATCAACATTGTTCGCGGATGATCAGCGAATGAGGTCAAAGCTCCCATCTCTCCCCCCTCGCTAGTTGCGGAACTGCATCGCGGATGTGCTCATAAATCTCTTTACGACCAACTGATGCAACTGCTCCAATCTGCAATGGGATGTTATGCGTTGGCTAGTTTATACTTCCTTATTATCCATCGGGAGTCCCCGATGACTGTTGGGTCACTTTTACTTTCTGCGTGAAAACGATTGCTGCTACATTTGTGGCAACTACAAATATCTGAAAACATGTTCAGATCGTATGTTAACAAGCACAAAAATAGCGTGGTACAGACTAGATAATTCTATAAAAAACAATTATGTTTCGAGTTGATCTCCAACACAGCGCAATTCGACAACGAAATATAATAACCATATTTTTTAACTATGTGGTACCTACTGTCACCTTCAGTGTTAAATAAAAATATTAGAATTGGTTAATCTTTGCTTTACCTCTTTTGTCCTGACAAATGTAAGGAATTTTCTTGGCCTTTCACAGAAGGCGACTCACACATAGGAGTCACTCGTAGTCAAGAGGTACTTAGTTACCATTACCATACCATATAAGTTGTCATTGCCACTGTCATTCTAAAAAGAATCATGCGTCAACACAAAGAGCGTACAATTTTGAAGCGCTGCCAAAATCTCGCTAATTCGTAAAGTGCCTTTCCTCCGTTTCTAGAAGAGAAGTTGCATTTTAAAACGTGCCGGAAGTTCCGTGTCTGTGACGCCGTCTATTAATAGCGCTATCCAACTACACAACACAATTATGCGCATTGGCAGTTTGTTTACAAGCCGTTGCCGTGTTGATATTGTCATCACGTGACCCGCCAGGGCTGCCAGATCTAAAATAGACGTGGAGTCGTCAGGAATCGAAAAAAAGTAAAGCGTTGCCAATGAATCACAGCAATAAACACATTGTAGGGCACCATTCACACACCTTTTTATAATCCAAACAAGGCAGCAACTGATGACAACTCAGAGACGAAACCAACAGTCACACAAATTTTGGTCCAGCTTAGGAATCGCGAACTCTTACTAAGAAGGCATGATCACTATCATCTGAACCAACACGCCAGACGCAGAAATCAAATATTATATATCTTAGGATACTATGTATATATTTCGAAGACAAGGGTTTGAAGTAAAACCCTAATGCATAACGTAAGATGTTTTATTCATAAGAAATCCTTCGTTCGGTCGAGAAAATTGCAGTGCCATTTTACTCTTGCTCGAAGAATTGAAGAGGAGGATACACACTTGTAGATCAAGAATGAACTAAATACAGTCAAGAGCACGTTAAGCTTGACAGATTGGACTTGGTACAGCTTTATTACAATTGCTTTAGAAGTCGGACTCGCAGTACAAAGCTCTATGTACTCTTGACTGTACACGACGGCCGTCTCAAGACTTGGCTTCTCCGGTGTCACGTTACACTATTCACTCCGTTCTCGCATAATTACCGGCGGTTATCAACCGCGGCCTTCCCCCGCATTAGCCGACATTGCTATCTAATCCCTTTACAGCTGTGACGTCAACTATCACTGTCATTTGCATGGTTTTGCATGTACTCCGTTTAATAAGCTTAGCTGGGTATGCCTTTCTTAATGAGTAAAGCAGCTTCTACAAGAAGCAAACATTATCGAGGTAGAACAGTATACTTTTCCTGCGACTTTGTTCATTTTCCTGGATTATAAGTATCTTATGTCGTTCCTTGATATGCAAGCCTTTCTGTTGTCAAATATTACCAAGATTTTGTCAGCGGTTCAGTGAAAAGGCAACAGACAGAAATAGTGAAGTTACTTTGGTATGAAGTTATGAGAGCTAAAAGCCTTCTCAAAAGATTCAAGATCAAACGATTACGGCATAAATAGTACGACAAACGAGGGCTCTAGGACAGCCCTAGAGGTAAAGGATGACGATAATAATTAACCTCATATGGTAACTTTAACTTCCTGTACTTCGTTTTAAATTGACATGACACGCAGTTGCGCTTTGGAGTTTGTAGTTATAACAAACGGCCATAGTAATAAGCACAGCTTTGAAATTTCAAGTCTACCTACCACGGTTTACAAGATACAGCCCTATGACAGGCGGACCGACGGATACCTGAGCTGAGCCTCAGTGATAGGATCCCTTTAATACACTTTAGGTGCGGAACAATTTCTGCGATGGTTCCTAACAAGGGTATTAACACTCAGTCTTCGTTGTTAGTAGTGGTTACCTACCTCTCTAGTTTTGCTTTTAGCGGCAGGGCAGTGACGTCACAGCCAGATGGCCCGTCACCCGACACCGCTCGGCCTTGTGCTCATTAGTCAACAGACAGCAGATAAGAATCCCTTTGATCTGGAAACATTCAGTCGGGTGGTCAGTGCAATTAATGAAACGGATTTTGAAGTTCGAACTTTCTTAAGGTTAACAATCATATTGATTGTTTGATATACGAACAGTAAACAAGAATTTTAAGTGAAAATACTCAGTATCATCATCAGCCAGTAAAAGCTCAAGTTCAGCTGTTCACTCAAATATAAACTGTGTTAAATCAAAATGATTTATTTTAAAAGGATTATCCTCACGTCAGTGCAGCACCATATGTCATGCAAATAAAGAAATTGAATTTAATTGTCCTATCAAATGATATAATATTCTACACGAGCCCACCGCGCATTGGGAGGTGCGGTCTTAATAATAATACTGAACATTCGTGATGCATTTCAATGGAATGGTATGAAATCGATCGTTTTACCATTAATCACAGAAACTTCTCCGTGATGAAGCACAAAAATCTGTGTTGTTGTTACATATACCTACCAAAAAATACATTGGAGAAAAATTTTCATTTCTAGAAACATAATAGCTTTGGCAATTCCCTCGGGGATAAGGCATGAGTGTATATCTTAACGTATCCGCGATATTCAATCAGTAGTGAGTGATTCGGACTTGTTTGCTGAATTTTCCTGTTCAACTCCTTAACGTGTCCCATAGGAATGTGTGCGAGTTTGAATAGCCCTTAACGACTGGTTGATTCCAAGTACCCTCAAATACCCCATTCATTCGGTCGATTCCAAAAATCACGAGCTTTTTCCGTGTTCCGAATTTATCTGATCGAGAGCGGTGAAGTGCGAAATTGTTGTTGAAATCTCGAAACGATCGCGAATGGACGCGATGCTCGGTGTAGTGATGACGTACTCGTATGTACGTCCCGATGTGCTCGTAAAACTGAGGAATGGGGGCACCGGCCTGGGAGCAGAGTGGGCGTAGTCAGGGAAGCAGGATGGGGGCGCAGAAGAGAGCGCTAGCAACAGTAATATTGGGACACAATTCACACACGGTTATTTAGTCTCAATCTAGGCAGTGCCTGTACTATGGGTACTAAACAACTGATAAACCTGCTTAAATAAATATTAAACGACCAGACACCAGCAATATCAATCAATTTTGGTGAGTGCTTGAAACCACTTTTTCCTGTTTAAGTAATCTTAATTCGCATCGAGATGGAATGTACATAGAAAAGAACGTAAATTTACTTCTATCAGTATAGTATTTCGGGGTCCCAAATCCCGCTCGGGGTGAACACGATCTACTAGATTGCTGCTAGCAGACGTCGTTGGACGACTTTGTGAATGTCCTGACTGTGCTACTATCATAGCACAGAGCGACATGTTGCTTCTGCTCAACAAAAAATGACAGTAGAGCCTACTATAACTATTAATTAATTCGTTACAATGATATTCTGTGAGTGATATATAAATTAATATTCATTTAAACTGCAAAAAAGAGCCTTGAGTTTAACTATACTACAGTAGAGTTACTCTAATAGTGATCTTATGATCGGATTAGCTGCGCCGCTCAGGGCGTTAAAACCCTGCCCGGCCCTGTGCGCGAGCATTGCAACAGACTAGCTTCTTAAACTATCGCGTAGTTTATGACTTGCCTCGATTATGATACTCTTATGTTTGCTAATTTGGCCTAAAGGAGACGTAGTATGTCCGGCTTTAGATGCTACGAAGCCGTCCGTAACATTGACCAAAAAACCCACAACAGTCATTGAACAAAGGCCCACACTACCTAAAATAAAAACACCTAGTAAATACAGATACTTACATTACACTTTGAAGGACCTGAAGCGGACGTGCAGCCGAAATTGTTCAATTAAACACTAAATTGTAGTTGCATTGCTCGGATGTATTGTGATTTACATATGCGATTTTCATCTGAATGATCACGTGATCGGCCAGGCCTTGTGTTTCTAATTGGTCGGTTTCGGTGCGTCTGTTTATGATAACTACGAGCAGATATTGCACGCGAGACTAATTCTGTGAAGGAGCAGTTTACATTAATTATTTTTCGCTTGCTGCTGCAAGATCTCAGGGCCAGAAGTGATTTCTCCTCAAGAATCTCAAGAGTCCTCGTGGAAATTAACACTTCGTTTTTTTTAGAGATTCAGCGTTCCTTAATTTACTTGCAGAGAGAGATAGTAGATGATATTATAAAATCTTTAAATGAAGTCATGTATGATGCAGGCTTTTATAGAAAGTGGTATCTTACCCACAAAAAAAATATCAAACCCCATGAAACAGAAACGTCTTTCTCTGACTGACTATCCTACTAATATTATAAACGCAAGAGTTGTGAGAATGGATAGATGGATGAATGTTACTACGGAAGGGACTTTGATTGAAGTTTAGAGTAATACACCATCAGAAGAATACATAAACAATTTTTTTAACTCGGGCGAAGTTTCCGGCAAAAACGTGGTTCTGAAATAAACAACATTGTTTCATGACTACAAATATTTATAACTTGAAAATCGGTGATATGACTGACCAAATGTTTTGGCTTGGGCATCCGCCGGCTGCTCTGCCTCGTGGAATGCCACATATTTCCGCCAGCATGACGCCCGTGATGTTGCCTAATGACGAAACGCCCCCTGTCCTTGGTCAGCTCAAATTTCTGCCACAATCATGCAGTGTATGCCTAAGTGGGTTCTATTCTGAGCGTTTTAATTGCTTACGGGATGGACTTTTTTATCGCTAGGCAAATTGGCATTTGTCAGTGGCTCAAAGGTTAAGTGTAACAAACGAGATGCCATGCGGTCGATGTGTGACCGAAACTTATCTATTGACATGTACCAGCGGATATTTTATGTTTAAAAATAATGTGGCAGACTAATCATCTGATGGTAAATGGTCATCATCGCCCATGGACAGCAACACCGATGCATTGCCAACATTCGCGAAATCCGTTAACACGACTTTTGAAAAACCGCATGTCACAGCGATAAGGGATAACCTGAGAAGTCATTCCACAGTTACATCACTATCACTACATAGTATAAAACAAAGTCGCTTTCTCTGTCCCTATATCCCAAGTAACATTTAAGCGAAAAAATATTATATTTGCCAGCGCATTACCAGCTATAAGCTTAATAAATGATGTACAAGAGTGTAAAAATATGTTTAGGACTGTACTAAAGTATAACTGTTCAACTGTATACAGTATAGCTGATTAACGGCTGTATAGAGCCTAATTTTTTACCTTTAGCTTTTAAATAGCATTGGAAAACACTAAAATACAGACTGCGGCGTAAGAAACTGCGTTCAGCAACTTTATACGACAAAAACTGTATATTGCTCTCAAATTATACTTTTGTATAACCTTCTTCTGTACAAGAGCATTAAATATTGTTATAGCCTGAATATTAGTGTAAAATTACTCTATTGTTCAGCCTTCAAGTTAGCTTGATAATAGCTGTACAACGGAAATCTAGGATACTCTTAGCAAGCAATTCCCTTTATAATAGTGTAATACAATTCTATCTCATGTAGAAGAGTTTAGATTTACCCTTTTTTAAAGCCTTATGCGATTGGCGTACATTTTTCCCTTTTTACAGTTTTTCGTGTTTTAGAAGATTAAAGTTATTATTATTAGTGTTCGCATACACAATTATCCAGCTTATCGATTATTTTGAAACTAATATAGCTTAAAATCGTTGTATTTATTGGATACAACAAATAACAAAACGGAGTCTTAATTTTGATGATTTGCCAATTTTTTAAGTGAACAAGAGTTAAGATGGATATAAAACCATGGAAAAAACAAAAAAGAACCGGCGGAATAAGAAAAAAAATTAAACAAAGCTTATTCCGAACGTGAACTAACGGAACAAAATATAATTTTACAAGGGCACGGACAGCCAAATTCCAAGTTGGTATCACCACCATGCAATGAGTGTTCCGTAGAATCAAAATTGTTGGATCATGATGAAATAGCAAATATCTGTGCTGAAGATATGTATGTTGGGTTAGTGATATGCGGTGAGGGTTCTGTACAGGCAGAATCGTGTATAATGGAGCAAAGTATGGACAATTATAGCGAAATTGTTGAGTCTGAAAGTTCATCAGATGAAGACGAAGCAAATCTAAATTTATTGTTTCGCAATCATATCTACCTCATAAAAAAAGGGGCCATTGACAAGAATATTTCTCAAAGTGCATTAAAAAAATTTTTTCGTTTGTTATAAGTTTATTTATGGGATATTTTTTAGGAGGCCATCTTAATAATCCCTTCTTTTCCCAGCAACTTGGCACGATGGATAGCTTAGGTTTCCCTCTTTCGATTGTCTCTACAATCTTGAATGGCATGTTGATCCTGAAAAAAGCAATATAGTAAAAACCTTGAATGCAGTTTTCTTTCCTTCTAAAAATAAACTATTTAAATAAGTAAAAAAAAAAACTAAACGGGCCTTGGTTTGGGTCATAATGAGGTTTTCTATATTTTCAAATGAACCCTAATTAACTGTATTAATGAATATGAATAAGACTTAAGACAGCTTCTATAGTACTTAAATACTAATGTACAGACAATGTTACTCTTTAGGCTGAGATACGTTCTTAAATAACGACTCTGTTATGCAAAAAGCTGCATTAAGGGGTACTAGAAGAGCAAGAGCTGTATAAACTAAGGACGCCATTTTTTCATAACCTATAAATTGCATTCTAATTCTACGAGATATTTTTTTGTTTGTTTTTGAAATTTCAGTACAAATTAACAAAGGATTTTAACTGTATAGTATACACAATTACGTTTACTATCAATAGAACAGTCCGGGTTACTCTTAAAACTGTTTTCAGATATGATCACATATTTGTTGTTACAGAAAAAATGTATGTATATTCCTTATTTCGAAGGGGCGTGAGTTTTGAGCTTAAAACTAGTATACATATTCACATAAAAATATCAGTGGCAAGCATAACAACAACGATAAACAGTAAAGAGTTCTTACCACTTAGTTATTAAATATTTTTTCAATTGCACTTCACATATGGTCTCTGCCTTGGCACATAGTAAATTAAGAGATAAAATGGAGAATGAATTCAACCACGAAAACAATTATAATATATTTATTCTTCTTTTAAGATTTTCACAAGCCTGAGTCTGTATAAAAGAATAAAAAGGAAAATTAGAGAATGGAAGCTGTATGAAAGTATCTAAATAGTATCTTAGCCAGCCAAATAGTACAGCTATTATGCAGCTGTTATACAGCTAAATCTACACTTAAAGCTGTATAATTTTGGGGCCCATTCCGGAGTTAAAAGGGCTGTATAGTTTGCTATACAGTCTATATACAGCAACGTTTAACAGCCTGTAGCAAACAAATAGTCCAGAATACAGCTTTTATACAGTTTAAAATGTTACTTGGGATGTCCCTTTGTATGCTTAAATCTTTAAAACTACGCAACGGATTTTGATGCAGTTTTTTTTAATAGATAGAGTGATTCAAGAGGAAGGTTTTAGTGTTAGCATTGCACCCGTGCGAAGTCGGGGCGGGTCTTCAGTGTCTTCTAAAAACGGAATTCACCTTGAATGTACCATGACAAGTGCAAAATAAATTACCTAACTCTTTCTCAAGAGATGACTGTAGTTGACTCCGAGATGATGGCATATTTATGTGGCAGTTGAGGTGAATACCCTGCTCGTACGTGAAACTTAGAGACTGTAAAATTAATGATGTCGTAAACCAACTCGCAATAGTCAGGTGCCGGCGTGTGGCGCCCCTGCTAGCCGACTGTGAACGGTTGGCGCCCCGAGGTGCTCGTATATGG
Organism: Ethmia dodecea; assembly: GCA_963855545.1. Taxonomy (NCBI): domain Eukaryota; kingdom Metazoa; phylum Arthropoda; class Insecta; order Lepidoptera; family Depressariidae; genus Ethmia; species Ethmia dodecea. Next base: position 18,345,908 of record OY979440.1, read on the forward strand.
CTGGACACGCTCCTTTATATAACCTCGGATGATTACCACTTTAAGAGAATGTTAATCAAGTTCTAAAATTGTTATTAGGCCTGTTTGATAAGTCCCTTTTAAAACGACTTATCAAACAGCCCTCGTACTTATTATTTTTAATGCGAAAGTGTTTAGTTTTTCTTTCTTTCACGCAGCACCGGAACAATGAATCGCCCTGATTTTTTGCATATTGCTAGTTGAAAACCGTCAAGTGACTTAATCTGGGCTTGTACGGTACGAGCGCGCTCGGACGGAGTGTAAATACAACACTGTCCGATACACTGATTGGCTGCCGCCGGCCGTGTACACTTGGAACACCTGTTTTCATGATACGATTAGCGTACTAGCCAACCCAAGCCCAAGTGGGCTCGTATCGGGAAACGCGGTAATATGCTACTGTACTTCTCTTTATTCCAGGAATTTTAAATAAAATTATCGGTCACTCGTGTAAGGATGTGTTTGACGTAATTGAATCTGTTGCTTGATAGGTTAATGTAGACGATGTGTTTTTGATACAAATGTTTGAGATCACAGAGAACATGAACATGAGATACTTACCTCGATCGAACAGGTAGGATATAATTGTAGACTCCGCGAGTACACTAAGGCCAGTGGGGTCATAAACCGAGGCGGTCATCCAGGTGCTCCCCTGCCAGCCGACTGTGAACAATGTGACGTAATGGACGGGCTCCTTTGTGTTTCATAAATTAATTCACGTCGTCGTTGAGGGCTTCTGAGACACGCAGGGCTTCCTTAAGATAAAGAAGATACGAGTACATTATATAATACAAGATAAAGGGGATACATTATCCTATAAAACAAAATTCAAACAGTATATTACACGCATTTATCATATAACAGTTCACATTGTACAGAAGAATAGAATGAGTTGTTTCAAATCTTTTTCTTTTTTATCCCCCGATGCAAAAAGAGTTTTTTTTTGTATTGGAGATATTATATACGCGTGACATCACATGGATTTCCGTTTGTCTCTATGTAGTCACTGTCATGTATATTTTAATAGTTAGTATTACAAATTAATAATTTGTAGAAACTGAATATAAAAGTTTTGTTTGCCGTCAATAACTGTCAATTTTATTGCAACAAAATACAAGTTAAATTTGATCGAATTTTTTATGAAATTGTATATTCAAATAAACTAATTTCAGTTCATTTCACTGTCATGTCGCGAGCGTGACAATATCATGTGACATATCACAATACATAGAATTAGTAGTTTTACTCACAATTGGGAAGAAGTGTTCGTTTAGGGCTTACAAGTGAAGGAAGTCGTCAATTTGTAGTACTGCGCTACTAAGAATAGAGAATTCTGTAGCTATGTATAAATTATATTAAATTGGACCAATTTGAATTTGAAAGAAATGTTGCGTTCTAGGCCTGGGATTATTATTATGAGGTATGTCACGGTTTCTATAGTAGCAGGAAATATAATAGAAGCATTGTAACCGTACTTAGTTTTAGGCGTTTCAAAGTACACCTACTTGCTTTGGGTATGTATTTTTCATGGACAAACATTAGTTTGGGCCATTTCCCGAACCTCTAAATAAAAATCAGGGGGCCAATTCTACTAAATGTCAACGGTTATAGTTGGATGACAATGACATGTCAATGGTCAGTCATTGGTGTTATATTCGCACTTTTCAGAGCAAATAACACCATCGACTGACCATTGACATGTCATTGTCATCCAACTATAACCGTTGACATTTAGTAGAATTGGCCCCCCGGTCGATTTGTTGACGAAATGATAAAGCAACACTTTCGTATTAACAATATTTGTAAGGATTATGGTATTAAATGTTAATGTGAACAGGATCCGATGTAAATAATTTTATGTTCCCGCGACAACCCTAATTCAAGTTAATCCAAAGCGTTGCTAGTCAAATAGCGGACATTCACCGGACAAGGAAGCCGTAAAGGCAACGTGAAATATTAAACAAGCGGAATTATTAACGGGGCTAATCGGGCCGCGGCACGGGGCACTTTCTTTCTATTACTTATTTACTATGCGTTTGTTTGCTAGACAGAGGTCAAATATACTGGCCATCGTAGCCTGCATTGCCGGTTTGTTTATAACGATCATACAGTTAATAAATGTTAAAGTGGTTATTAGATCTCACGGGTTCGGTGTTTATCGGACCTAATTTATCAATAATTTTATAAACTGTTTGCCTTTTTAACTTCATCTGGCAATATATTCCAAATTTAGAATTTGTAATTAGAATTACAGCTCTCTCTCCTATTTCTTTCACCAGCAAATCAGTACTTACCCAAAGCTCGAACTAGACGGTCTCCGACCTAAAATCTGTATTTTAAATAAGCTTTCCTATATAAAAGCTTCTCCTGTTTTAATATAATATCTATATTTCTACAATTGTGCAACGATAAACAAACTGAAAAAACATGATAAACCGTGACAGTAAACTGAAAACAGTGACAATAAACTATTTGGCTGTTGAACACTCGTTTGTATTCGTCGTCTACCAACCCTCCTCGAACCTTCACTCCGTGTCTTTCCTCATCTCTACGTGCTGGTGCTTGCGGCTGTGGAGTGGGCCGCAACGCCGAACATTTAACTAAGATACCTACATTGTATAAAACAAAGTCGTTTTCTCTGTCCCTATGTCTGCTTAAATCTTTAAAACTACGCAACGGATTTTGATGCAGTTTTTTTAATAGATAGAGTGATTCAAGAGGAAGGTTTTAGTATAAGCATTGCACCCGTGCGAAGTCGGGGCGGGTCGCTAGTTAAATTATAAACTAAAGATTTAAAAACTAAATTACTTGACATGAATGCGGTGCCAAAAAAAACACTATCCATGATAGTACTGTGAAGACAAGAGACAACTGATAACACTTTAACGGGCAGAGGAAAAATAGTTACCATTAAATATTGAACTCTATGTAATTGAAATAAGATTCAAAACCAAAGAAAAATTTAAACTGCCTCTGCCCGATAAAGGGTTAACACGCATCGCGTGACCTGTTGCTCGACCGTCGGCAATGTCACTCCCGTCCCAGGGGAGCTGGCACCATTATCGGAGGCAGCTGGATCAATCCAGTTTGCTAGCTACGTAAATTGAAGTTCGTAGCGTGTTTGTAGACAATCCACAGGGACTGGTCCAATTAATGCTTCGCTATATGGGTCAGTTGTGTGGGCGTTGGCAATGTCAGTCGTATCCCTGAGGAGTTGGAGCCATTATTGCAACTCCCTGGTCTGTCAAGCTCTATGCAGAGTTGGTAGATATTCCCATTATTTAAAATAATAAGTAAATGTACACTGAGCTTTATCCTCGAGGTATAGAGGGTTGATGAAGATATTCCGTTTCCGAAATTACACACTTTTGAATTTGGGACTCCTTTACAGGAGAGACTATCTAGAGCCGGGGTTTTACACATGCCATAAAACCGATTTACTAGCCAACGATCCCTAAATATCTTCATGTGAAAAGTATGTCCGTTGCAGCGTAAGAAGGACAAACCAACAAACACATATTCGCATTATAATATTATCATTTATTTAATACACGAGGAGCTCTTGAGGTGATGCAGGTATATCACTGCACTTATGTTGATTTTTTTAAATGATTGTCAAGTCTATATTTAAAGCAAACCCTTAAATTATCGAATGTGTGATCTTATGACGAATAAAAAGTACGTCGTTACCGTAATGGTGGAAGTACAGACGCACCGGCGGAAGTGCGTGTCGGTTGACGGCACTTGGCTCGTCGGAATGGGACGTGTCATTGTGTTAGGTGCCAATGAAAAGAAACATCTTTAGTTAAAAGCGGCAAAGAAAAAATACCTTACTTCTTTAAGTTGTAAGCTGACTGATAGGTTTAGCCGTGGAAGAGTAACAAACAGACGGAGGTACATTCACATTTATAGTATTGATCACTACCTAGACTTTTGCGGACTGGTCAAAAGATCCACTACATTTCTGTCTTATTGATGAGGTAGAAATCAAACACTCCGCATGTCTGATGACATCGCTTACTACGCGGTGGTCAAAGTCCCGTGTCGGTGTCAGCTTCAGTGTAATAGAGGATATTTTCCTTCGCAGTATTATATTCTTACTTGGTGTGTGTAGAGTTAGACTACACCAAAGATTAGGTATATTTAAAAACAGGTAGATATCTTACTGGGAGCGGAAACTGAGGCAGACAAATGTAGATAATTGGTCACATTTCATTTAGTCGCATTGTATTTTAAGTCGTATTTCAAGCGCAACTCTTGACACATAGATAGATAGATAATCATTTTATTTGCAACACAATAAAATGATTAAAATAAGAAATTAAAAAAAGATAAACAAATCAACCAATAAATACAAACTACCTACTTACCAGCTAAACATAATGCAATGTATTTGTGTGCGTGGCGGTCTCTTTCTTTATCATTAATTCTGAATCATCTTTCGCCGTCAGTGTTGTATCCTATAAATACGCTAAGAGGTAAGTATTACATGTTGTAGGCACTCGTAGCGGAACAATATCCAAACGAGGGCAGTATGAATATAACTCATCTATAGTTTATAATATCTTTGGACTAGACAGTGTAGCAGTGGCGTTTTCCCACGCTGCGTTCGCCAACACGTGTTCGCATCTGGCACCTCTCCGCAGACCATTTGCTAGCACTTTGACGTATCAGTGGAGGCTGGAGTGTTTTCTGGCATATACTAATGGTTGAGGACGTAAAAAATCGGTCGTGAAATAAGCGCTATCTCTTTTCGTCTGTTTTGAAGTTGAATTAATGTGTTTTGTGACTTGTATTGTAGTATATCTCCTTAAAATCGAAGCTTTTTATTCGGCACTAGCGACAGCCCGTAGCAATTTATAGCCCATATTACTCCCAAAGTAAAATTTTCTTTTGGAAATCGAGAAAGCATTTTTACAATCGGTCCAGTAGTTTCGGAGCGTATTCATTACAAACCAACATAATAATATTATTGTAGATGTAGACTAGTTTTTTTGCGAAACCCCTTTTTTCCTATTCCCGTTAGACTTTCAAAAATCCCTCCTTATCGCACACCTGGGGTATGCACGGAACACTTCCTTCAAATGCTTGACCTCTAAGTCCATCTCCTTAAGCCTTGAATTGTCTAACAGTCAGTTAGGTTTAACAGTCAGTTAAGATATCAATAAAATCAATGTGGGGGTTAATATGTCTACTAATTAAAAGTCATTGCGACTCCACTCCAGAATCTTACAAGACTACAATTTCAAAATCATGGAGCTTGACACATTGGACTTTGTAACGATCTTATTACAATGTCCTTAGAGGTCAGACTCGCACTACAAGTGTAAAGCTTCATGTGTTCTTGACTGTACGACCTACCACCGCCTTGGGATATTAATTCCGGGAGCCGAGCCCTGGCACACGCATGGCCTGGTTCGCGGGCCTGGTTCCCGCGAATATTAAACGGCCCATGCGCAGACGTATAGCGCGTCCGGCGCTGCTTCTCTGAACACTATTATAAAGCCTACGTCTACGATATGGTTTTACGGAAAACAGTTTGCTTCTTTTATAGCTAGTTAGTGGTAGCTCCGGCAGGCAGGTTAAACTGTTGGTCCTGGTTTTATTAGGTACAACTTGGAGAAAGAGGTCAATCGTCGAATCCGACTCCGACTCCGAAGCAAGTTGTACACCAAACCGCTTTACATCCAAAATGCTTTACAAAATTACCTCAATTTCGACAGCTGTTTCACCCGCGTAGTTCCCGTTCCCGTGGGAATACGGAAATAAAAACCCTATGTTACTCCCGGATAACGCAGCTTTCCATTTGTGAAAGAATTTTTAAAATCGGTTTAGTAGTTTCGGAGCGTATTTAATACAAAGAAACAAACAAATCTTTCCTCTTCATAATATTAGTATAGATAGTACCTATAGATAAAGATAAAGAAGAACCCTAAATAGCTTATAGTACACACGAAATAGAATCTATTCGCAACTGACTGACCTACAAGTTAATAAAAATTGAAAAAATCGTAATAATTTACTCGACAAATGCCTAGAACGCCGAGTTTCGAATTCTACAGCTAAATTTCCAACGCAATAGCCCTTTTGAGAATTAGGTATTCGTTGACTGAACGAGGGAAATGAATGCTCGGGAAAGGGGTGGCGGGGGGGAACAATGAACGGAGCGCCCCATTCACCATTCCACGACGCAGCCATGAATGAACCGTGATTAATATGCAAGAGGTGGCTGTAAAGTAACGCTGTTTCGCTTGCTTCAAAACGAAATTGAAAAATCTATTTCAACACTCGCGAGGCCGTGTACGGGATTTTCAAAAACTTACGTACTATCTACAAACGCTAAGCCTAATACATATTGAAGAATTGTCGCTTGAAAGCTCAAGTTTTTAGTACCCCGACCTTATTTAATAAGAGTTAAACAATTAGAAGCCAGTAACAGTAACTGTTTTTTTGTGTATATTGTGTTCTGTATTTTTCAAACAAATTTTGTTTCTATTGAAACACTGTCTTTTTTTCAATTTCGATCCCTTCATTGGCACTATAATGTCAAAAACATGAAAGATACACTTTTGTGTAATTGTCATTGTTACTATAATAAAAGAGGGTTTTGTCGCGATGGAGTGGGAAAAGATGCTCGCTAAAATTACACTTAGATGTATCAAGCAGAACTGATGTTCATATTTATCAGTAGCGCGACGGTTTTCCACACGTGAGGAAATCCAGAGGTTCTAGAATTCATTCTGAGGCAACCCCGGTTCGGCGATGGGTTCACAACCTGTCACGTTCTCATCGTTCCTTTCGTCATCAACCTGCGGGTTTCCTCACGATGTTTTCGAGCTAGTGATACATATGTAGTACATATTATGTACGTATGTATTTCAAAACTAGTAGCGCCTCGTTATCGCGTCTGTGCGTACTGCGTTTAATTAATTAACGTTCATCTACATCTATACTCGTATTATAAAGAGGAAAGATTTGTATGTGACGAATAAACTCAAAAACTACAGAACCGATTTTAAAACCCGTTTTTGACCCGACTGCTCGTTTGCCCCCTTCTCTTATATAAAAAAAATATTTCTCCAATGCAAAGCTACAGTATCCCAGAGTAACATAGGATATATTTTATTCCTGTATTCCCACGGGAACGGGCACAAAGCGGGTGAAACCGCGCAGAAACGCTAGAAAAAAAATACATCTCCAGCGCACCACGAAACAAAATGTACTCGTACAACGTTGATCATTAAACGAGTTCCATAAAACTTGTGCCGCCTTAATGGAGCTGTAAGCAGTAAACGTCGTGTTTCCTTTGAAACATTGTTGTGGGAATTTACCGCGGCTTACCTTATGTTGGGTCTCTGCGGCCAGAGCCGGCCTGTCGTGTAAAGATGTTGTTATAAGTAATTTTGACAGTGATTCGATACTGGTTTACAATGCAATGGTACTTTCTCTTTGATCATTATATGTTAGGGGTACACACAGTCCACATTAAATCGAACAGCTTTTGTTAGCATTAGGATTTAAAAAACAGTGTAATAAGTATTTTTTATCACATTTTAGTTTGTAATTTTTATTTTACTAGAGACTTCACAGATTCAGTTAAAAATTCTTTCCCATTAATCGTTCTTTATATTAGTGACTAACGGTTCTGAGCAGTTTCACCCGCGTAGTTTTCGTTCCTTTGGGAATACGGGAATAAAATATAGCCTATGTTAGTCAGTGATCTTTTAGCTTTGAATTATTGGAAGAATATTTAAAATCGGTCCAGTAGTTTTTGAGTCTATTCGTAACAAACATACAAAAATACAAATCTTTCCTCTTTACAATATTAGTATAGATAACCACAAGAAAATTAGTACCGTAGTTCAGGACTTAGCGGATTACAGACTATCATTCATACTTCATTTTATACTATATATTATGTAAAAAAAATGTTACGAAAATAAATATTTTTCCATCTACATACTTCTTTCTATAAGAAAAAAATTATACCAAAAAAGTTTTTCTTGTTTTTGCAGGGAGGAGGTGCGCAACCACGCGGTGCGGTGGAACGCGCAGTTCTCGTTCATGTGCAAGATGTGCGCGAACGCGAACACGGGCGTGCTGGAGCCGGCGCTCGTGCGCATATCGGTGCGCAAGGAGTGCAAGGGTCGGTACATTTCACATTGCCATTACCAAGTTGCTGATAGCCTTACGGTTAGAGGGCCTGCTTCAAATGATGATAATCAGTGAGGCTCGGGTTCGAATCCTGTCATGTACCAATGAGTTTTTCATAACTTACGTACATATTTATCACTAGCTCTACGGTGAAGGAAAACATCGTTAGGAAACCCTCAGGTCCCAGAATTAATTGTGAGGCATGTGTAAAAAAGGTCCCGACGTGTAGGGTCCCTTAAACTCGGTGTGAAAAATGGGTATTTTCAGAAATAAAAAAATTGGTTGCCTGTAAAGTCGGTATACGGGCGAAAGTTTTACGTGACAACGATTTTATGTCTGTCTCTCTCGCTCTTAGGCGGGCTAACCATGCCCGAGTGGAAGGGACGCGTGCCTCTCACTCGCTCTCATTGTGAGCGCATAACGTGAGCGGAGCGTAACGCAGTTTCTTGAAGTGTCACCCGGCAAACCAATTTGCTGATAGCCTTACGGTTAGAGGGCCTGCTTCAAATGATGATAATCAGTGAGGCTCGGGTTCGAATCCTGTCATGTACCAATGAGTTTTTCATAACTTACGTACATATTTATCACTAGCTCTACGGTGAAGGAAAACATCGTTAGGAAACCCTCAGGTCCCAGAATTAATTGTGAGGCATGTGTAAAAAAGGTCCCGACGTGTAGGGTCCCTTAAACTCGGTGTGAAAAATGGGTATTTTCAGAAATAAAAAAATTGGTTGCCTGTAAAGTCGGTATACGGGCGAAAGTTTTACGTGACAACGATTTTATGTCTGTCTCTCTCGCTCTTAGGCGGGCTAACCATGCCCGAGTGGAAGGGACGCGTGCCTCTCACTCGCTCTCATTGTGAGCGCATAACGTGAGCGGAGCGTAACGCAGTTTCTTGAAGTGTCACCCGGCAAACCAATTTATAAGACGTTGTCACGTCAATACATCGGCCTACCTTCTCGGGGATAACAGGCGTGAGATTATTTATTTTTCTTGCGTACTTTTAGTAAAACAACAAAATTCTACTGATTGTAAGTTACGTAGCGATAGCTATGAGTTAATTAAATCCAATCAACTTAAATTATTATACGGGTAATACGAAACTGACATGCAACTTTCATTAGTCGCATATAATCCGACTAATGAACGAACGCAAATAGTATTTATAATTTAATCCAAATGTTGCATACCACTGAATGTTTGTTAACATAATTTATACGTGTACTTTAGACAGGAAATGCAGATAGCCTCAGCACTCACCGTTACACCACCTTGGAGATCGATCATTCTTGATTTTTAAAATAAATAGATTTATTTTTAAAAAGAGCTGCCCTTGAGTTTCTTGCTGGTTCTTCTCGGGGTACTGCACTTGGAAATAGCAACTCGTCGTTTACATTTAGTCAATCTTCATAGACGAGTTTAGTTAGAGTGCCTTTTGTTATTAGACTATTGACATTTCTAAGTGTACCTTTTGTACCTACAGAAAATAAATGATTCACTTTGACCCACTTACTATACGTACGCACACGTTGTAATGGTGTTCAATGTTCACCCCACAGGTGGGAGGTCATACCAGAAGCTGGGCTTCTGCGACGTGAACCTGGCGGAGCTGGCGGGCGCGGGAGAGACGACGCGCCGCTGCCTGCTGGAGGGGTACGACCCGCGCCGCCGGCAGGACAACTCCGTGCTGCGCGTGCGCATCCGGATGAACATGATCTCCGGGGACCCGCTCTTCAAAGTGTACGTACATTCTACTCTTTAGTTCACAAAATAGGTAATAAGTGCGTATAGTATGGAGTATGGGCCTGCTTCGGTGGACCATCCAACGGACCAACGACTGATTACCCTTTTTAACCGACTTAAAAAAGTAGAGGTTCTCAATTCGACTGGGGGTTTATTTTTTTGTATTACGCGATTATTCCGCCAATTATGAACCGAGTTTGATTTTATTTTTGTTTGTTTAGTAGATCATACTTCTGAGGTGGCCCCATTGAAATGTTATCAAAATCGTACGAGCGCTTTTTAAAAAATCTACAAAAGTCTACAAATTTATACATCGATGATATTTTAGTGGTATTCGTTGAAGTCGGTTTTTAACTCTTTAGAGTTCTTTGTTATGTATTAGGTATAATAGTTCACTCCCTCGTTCACCTTCCCAACAGTGATTAAGTAAATCATTGCTTCCCAAGTCCCAACGTTTGTATCACACATTTTAGTGAGTTCCCATAGGTAACCCATGGTAACGGCGACCAAAGTCCTTGTTAAAAAGTTCACCATCAGTACCAGATGAGCAGAGGCGGCCACAATCAGAGAGTCTGTCTTTTACTTTTGAAGCTTCTAAGGTTCCTTAAATAAATGTCGGTTAGTGAACTGTAGGTTTCTCGGCAGGCCGGAGCGCAAGCAGGAGGCGGCGGAGGGCAAGCCGGCGGGCGCGGGGGGCGGCGACAGCGGCTCGGAGAGCGCCCCCACGGGCGACGACGACTGCGCCTCCTCCACCGCCAGCTCGGGCTTCGGCTCGCTCACCAAGCGACGGAACTACGGTAACCACTACATGCCCCGTACAGTCACTACTTAATATGCTGCAGTCACTACTATACTGCAGTCAGTACTTAATAATAATAATAATAATAAAAGTTTATTTCAGACATAGTCCATAATGGGTTAGTAACAATAACTTACGTGCTAGTGTTAGTATTTAAAACATTTATATTTATATTAATAATTAAAATCGGTGTGGAGCTGCATCCACCTGCGCAGCAGTGGCGAGTCCCACCGATCCGCAAACACGCGCAGGACACTGTTGGTGCTGCCTCGAAGGCGGCCAAGCGCGGAGGCGCACCGTTTCCTCATGATGGCATGGAAGCCATCGGTCTGTGCCTCCGCGAACATGCCCGACGCGCTACACCGCCACGGCAGCCCCAGCAGTGCCCTAAATGCGTTATTATATTGGACTCGTAGGTCGCTGTATGTCCTCTGACTAAAACTAACCCACAGGCTGCAAGTGTAGAATTACTGACAGTATGCTTTAAAAAGCGTTATTTTTACTGCCGTCGCACAGCGTGCAAACCTGCGAGCCAGCATATTACATCGGACAGCCAGCGACCTACGTTCCCTCTCGATGTCACTGTTATCCCGCGAGTCCTCGGTGACCCAGTGACCCAGATATTTAAACTTAGTCACTCTACTAAGTGCTGTACCGCAGAGAGTGACTTCAGGTATTTGAGAATATGTCTTAGTACCTGACTTGAAGATCATTAACTCGCTCTTCTTAGCGTTATATCTGAGCCCATGAGCCACCGAGTAGGCCTCGCACACAGATAACAGCTTTCTTAGCCCGCTGATAGATGGACTCAGCAGCACCATGTCGTCTGCATAACTTATATACTTACTTAATATACTGCAGTCACTATTTCATATACTGCAGTCACTACTTAATATACTGCAGTCACTAAGTATTACAATATGTAGTGCCATCACTAAATCTTCTACATGCTCTACAGTCACCATTGCACGAACTACAGTCACTACTCTCACTACTTCTCGTACTCTAGGCACCACTACTGTACTATACTACATCAATAGGGCATGTTTTACAGTCACCATTTACGTTATTTAAGATCTACTAATGTAAATATTGCCTGAAATAAATATTTATTATTGTTATTATATTTTTATTGCCACTGCACGTACTACGTCATTATTAGATCACTAACTACATAATGCATGTTCTACAGACACATACATACTGCATTTACTGCAGTGATTAAATTGCTCTTGATACAGTCGCTACTATACAAACTTTAGTCTACACGACTACAATCGCAACTGAGCTTACTACGGACACCACTTCACGTACCTGTCACTATTGCATTTTCTATTATACACTGATTCAGTACAGTCACTACTTCATATTGTACCGTCAGTACTGCAAGTACTACTGTCACTACTGTGCGTAATGCGTATTATGGTCAAGCACGCCTATAATTTGTGACGACAGACCATGTCTTTCTAGAAAGTTCTCCACCATACTCGTTGTACCATATTTAATGTGTCTGCGTCGTGTTCCAGAGGGCGGGCACTCGCAACCGCTGTCGTCGCTTCCGTCGTGCGAGCTGCCCTCACCGGAGCCCGAAGAGCAGCCGCTCGCCACCATTACCGACCACCCCGGTAAACACTTATGTTGCAAAGTGTCAATTTCTCACCACCAAAGCCATAGGAAGAATGCAAAACAAGTAAAACTAGTTCTAATCAAAAATGTCGCAAAGCGTTGTTTTAGGGCGCGTCATTTTATATTAGAAAGATATATGGCTGCAATAAGCTGTGGTACTCTTATGGACATATTCAAGACATGCTAACTAAACACTTGTGCCAATATAATTACAACTATGATACGATGTAAACTTGTTGACAAGCCTACTTAATCTATGCTAATATTATAAAGAGGAAAGATTTATATTTTTTATGTTTGTATCTTTGTTACGAATTAACTCAAAAACCGACCGATTAAACTACTAGACCGATTTAAAACGTCTTTCACCAATGGAAAGCTAGAATATTCCAGAGTAACATAGGCTATATTTTATTCCCGTATTCCAACGGGAACGGGAACTAAGCGGGTGAAACGAAGAACCGCTAGTATCATATAAATGTTGTTTCAGGGCTGACGCTCAGCAGCGCGGTGGGCGGCGCGGGTTGCGCTTCCTGCCAACAGCACACGCACTCGCGTAACTCTTCCAACACCTCCGGTGACATGAGCAGCAAGGTACATACCTCACTTACACCTATTGGTATTTAAGGATCTCTAAACATATAGTAAAAAGCCTCAACTGCTGAACCTTGGGAGCAGAAATTGAATATGTGGATAGTCTTTAAGACAAGCACTTGCTGTGAAAGAGTCTTTTGTATTTTCAAGAGAAAGGAAAAGCGGGACGTCTGCATGAGCTTTGTATTGTTTGGGTCAATAGAGGACTAGTGCCCGTTTTCACCATTGATACCTAATCAGAAATTCATTTTCACCAATAAGTCCTGTAATAGTTAAAGTAAGTATTCGTTTTAGGAGAAACCTTTAATCAGTGGCGGACTAAGCCTGTCGGAGGCCCGGGGCGGAAAAACTGAATGAGGCCCCCCCCCCCCCGGTCTTAGAACTTTTGGATTTGGAGGCCCAGGTCCATGGTGGGCCTCTAGTCCTGAGGGGCCCTCTAAATTTAGTACAGCTTTAATCGTATTTGTATATATGGTACCTCCAACCAACACCCAACTGCCTTTTATCCTTGTTTAGGATTTGATTAGAAGTACGCTAAATTTGGAGGCCCGCCCCTTCCGTCCCTACCTTAGTCCGCCAGTGCCTTTAATCTACGAAACACTTACGTAGAATTGATTTAGGGGCTTGTTGGTGAAAATGGGCAGAGCTTTTATAAGGAGGTTGCAAAGCGTTTGTCTGAGCCTAAAGTCCAACTCGCAATTTCCCGAAAATAAAAAATGAGACATTGTCTTTCCAGGCCTCGGGCTACGGCAGCTCGGCGTCTGCGCACTCGCGGCAGAGCTCGGAGGGCGACTCGGGCGACGCGCCGCGACCCCACCACAACAGGTATTAAACCGCACTAGCACACGCCCACGCCACATGGGGTGTGACGTCACACAGACCACCTGTTGTACAGCGGAACCGACGGCCACGCATGTAGGGTGTACAGAACTTAGGTTAAGCTACTTAGAAAGGGGGGGATCGACCGCATGGGAGGGCCTCCGCCGCCTGTACAGCAGCTTCTAACAATCCGTGTTACGCACGTAACTAACTTTCCGTTTTATATATAATTTTTATTCACATGCAACTTAGCTTTATTAATTTACGTTTTCTGTTTCCCCCGCGAAGTGTACGCTTAGAGCGGCCCACCACCACTGTGTACGTCCCCTCCCAGGCCTGCAGGCACACAGGGCGAGCGCTCGCCAAGCTGCTGCTCGAGCGGACCCTCGTCTCGGACTCCTCGGACCTCTACCTCACGCCCAATTGCACGCTCACGGGGCCCCCCGACGTGGTCCCCCGCCACGACCTGCAGTCCCCCGCGCTCTCAGACTACAAGACCCCCGACAGCACTATCGGGACCCCCGAGAACACATTCGCGATGCCCACGTACTTCGACAAGAAGAAGAAAGCGGCGGCGACAATCATCAGCTCGGCGGTGCAGCCGCTTACGAACTTCCAAATATTCAAGCAGAAATCCCTTAACACGATCCCGGCGCTGGTCGAGAAGAACAATAGGCGGAACGAGGAGTTGTTCAACAATTTCCCTTTCTTAACGCCGCTGGCGCATCGGAAGAGCTCGCTGGTGTCGAACGCGAATCGCCTCTCCGGGTGCATAGAGGACGAGTTCTACTGCATCCCGTCGGACCCGGAAGCGGATGCGGGGTCCGCGGAGAGAATAGACATCCGGCACAAGTTCCGCAGCCTCTCCAACGAGGCCCTGGACAAGGAGACGGTGTTCACGTCCACGCCCAAGGAGGAGGCGAAGGGGGTGTTGGCGAAGGTGGCTGCGATGCGGCACAGCTACAGCGGACACGCGAGGTGAGTGCGAGCCCTGCGTGCACGCTTGCCTTACCCTCTCCCCCCTACAACCCCCTACAGAACAATCCGCACCTTGACACGTAACGTCCGCAGCGTACTAATCCGGTGGGAGTTACTTCTCTGTTTTCGGGAGTTTTCTTTTCTGTTATGTTTTCGTTTCTTTCTGTTGTTTTTGTTGTATTTGTCTTTTGTTTTAAAGAGGAAGGTTTGTAATATTATACAAGGACGGCTTCAAAGGTGTATCTGTGTAAGTTTTGGGATAGGAGCGAAAAGTGTATTTAATTTTAGTAAGTAAGGGTCGCGCCACATCTGCGGAACGTACAGCGCCGAAGGTTGTTGTTCACCGAACCTTCGGCGCTGTACGTTCCGCAGATGTGTCGCGACCCTAAGGTATTGTCTAATTTTACAGTCGGGAAATAAACTGGTGATGGTTTAATGTAAGCTACGTAACTTATATTTTACTGTCAGTCCGTGTCCAGCACGAAAGCTGGACGGTGTTATGTGTAATAAGCGGTGTGTTCTGTTGGTGCGCCGGCGCAGGCGCGTGGAGGGCTTGGAGTGGTGCGCGTGCGGCGCTCTGCGCGACAACTCCCTGCCGCGGAGGGCCAGCTGCGCGCCGTCAGTACCCATACTGCATACTGCGAACGGTACACTGGGGGGCGTCTCGGAGGAGCGGGAATGGAGGAGAACCATTCGCAGTCATTCTGTTCGATATTTGGTTTAGATTATTTATTTTGACACCTGTTTTTTTTTTTTTTAAAGTCTAAAAGTCCTTAGTCCATATTATTATTTTGACACCTGTGATACTTATTTATTTCTCTACAAACGACATACACCGGTTTGTGTTTGTTGTCGTCCATATTTTTTTTTTAAATATTTGATTTTTAAATCTTATACATGAAAATAAACTTTTCACTTGAAGAATTGTTAATAGCCGCACTTTAAGAATAACCTCTAACTGCAACAGCATAGTCTATATCTTTAGCGTTAGTACGGCTGTTAGGTATTAGGGTAATTTGAGAATATTTAAGGATATCGGCAACATTCGCCAACAAATAGATGATACAGAATGACCTTGAATGAAAAAATAAATCTTTTGAAACTAATGGAACATTTACACGAGGCCAATGGCCGAGACAATCCACTGAGCCAATCCAAACTGCCTTCGTCAAAGGCTTGAGAACAATCCAATGCAGTGGACTGTCTCTATTTACATGATGCCATTACTGGATTGGCTCATGGAATGGCCTCGTGTAAATAGTCCATAATACGAGTACGTTCACTTAGATTGAACTCTGGCCGCATTCCGAGACGCTTGCTCACTGTTTACTTAGATGTTGTCGAGTCGGTGTTGTGCGTCGCAAGCTTCACGCCAGCGTCCAGTGGCTTCAGGCATTTCTAGCTACATCAATCATGAGTACTAAATAAACTAGCTTCTATGAAGGTTTTGTACATGTTCCATTGGAATAAAAGGAATTAAATAAAACCCTTTTTATTGGAGCATAACAATCGAACAATCTAAGAATCGATCTTTATAAATCATCAAAATATGATTTAAGGGTAGTTTTTTTTAATCAAGATTTTTTTGTCTACGCAAGAATACTTTATAACTATAGAGGGTAAAGTGTTTTTATAACAAAAAACTATAATCCGAGAAAAAAATATTTAAAAAGGATGTCGTAAGTGACTAAGACTTTGAGAAGTGCCTAAAACCTGTTGGTTGCCAAATTGTTTATCTACTGTGTGCCTATGGATGTTTTAATCGAGTATTGTGATTAAATTTTATATTAGGATTTATTCGATAAGCTTTAGGTAGACTATACTATAATTGTTTAATTTTTTTCTTATATAAATTCTACTCTTTTCGCATGTTAAGTTATTTTTTATGTGCAACTTTATAATATTTATATGCTTGTATCTGGGAATGCGTTTTGTAACATACCGCTTTAGGGCATGATACTTTAGTGCATGCGTTTATTTTTATTATGTTTATAAATGTATCTAACAAAAAGCATGCGCCTTGTATAACAATGTTATATTAACTGCTGCTTTAAGCGTCGGTTTTGTAAAATAAGATTTTTTTCAGTCTTGCTATGCAAATCATCAAATACATTGAGTATATCAAAGAATAGAATCGCAACGAAATTGAGAAACATGTGTTCTTTTTTTAGTAGTACAATAAAGTTAAATATTTCTGAAGCGGAGTTGAAACGACTTTCAATAAGCTGACTTATAATTATAAGTCCCTTGTTTGAATAAAAATTTTATAAATGTTGACTTTTTGTTCCTAGTGATTAGAACCTAATTTTTTGTTCATAATGTTACCGGCAAGTTACCAGAGAGTGCCGGTGGTAAGATGGTTGTCCTGTCCAGGAACCCGTCTTCGGGCTCGCTAACTACTTCTGCCTCGGAGAGCGGTTCCCTGGAGAGAGCTCGCGCCGCAGCAGACCGTCGGCAAAGGGCCACCGCGAAGCACAAGCACGCCCACGTGGTTCCACCGCCGCAACCACCGCCTGATGAGCCTCAGGTCAGTATTTATCAAACCGTGAAAGACCACTCTTGAGCTAATGCGGGCTGCAGACCAAGAGCTAAGCTAAGTTAGTTTAGCTTAGCTCGCATAGCTGACTCAGTTTTCCATACTTGTGTGCAGACCGCATGGTAAGTAAAAAGTATGGAAAACTGCGTCAGCTATGCGAGCTATGCTAAACTAACTTAGCTTAGCTCTTGGTCCGCAACCCGCATAAGGGTCTCTTGAATGAGGAAGTATGGGCTGTAATCTCCCATGCGAGCCCACCGCGGGTTGGGAGATGGTGTTAAGCCAGTGGTCACTTAACAGTCAGAATTGTATGTGCCACCCGAGGGTATCTGACATGGCTTAATGACTTCCTTTTTCATCATGTGTTTTGTATCATGTGTCCAAACCATAGATATGTCTATGATACAAACGAAAAAATTGCCTTCTAGGCGGTGTATCAGGATCAAGCATAAACCAGATTTTAAATTAAACTGGTAACAATACTACTGTAAGAACTGCATCCAATTTCGTGCAGTAGTTTTTGCGTGACGCCCGTACCAACTTTACAATAGTATTATTATTATTAATATTTTTTTATGATAAAAAAGGGGGCAAACGAGCAGACGGGTCACCTGATGGTAAGTGACGTCCGTCGCCCATGGACACCTGCAACTTAAAGAGTCACAACTGCGATGCCGGCCTTTGATGTGGGAGTAGGGGGAGGAGGGGAGGGGGCCTCCGGTTACCTCACTCACTCAACGAAACGCAATGCATTGCTTTACGCTGGTTTTCTGTGAGGCCGTGGTATCACTCCAATCGAGCCGGCCCAAGCGTGCCGAAGCATGGCTCTCCCACGTATACAATTTATTTCTCTACATTTTCTAACGGTATGCTCGTTGTTTTGCAGCACTTGGGCTCGTGCCGTGTTGAGAACACGCGCGTGAACCCGGACTCGCTCATCGACGAGATCCTCGCCTCCACCGACCTCAAGAAGGCCGTCGAGGACTCTGCGGAGAGTGAGTACTCAGCCAATAATACACTGCTAAAAGAGCTATGACTTTTGTTGTTTATTATATTGTTATGTTTGGAAAAGTTGTAAAGTCGCATTGCTAACTTGAAATTAGGTAATTTTTTACGATGTAACGCCAGTAAATTGAATAGTAGTAAGAAGGATCGTTTTTTCCGCAGTAATGTAAATTTAACAGTAGTAAGGTGGTGGAATACTCCTCTATCGTGAAAAGGGCAGATCTTACGCCAGGCGAAGTGATCGTGCCTGGGGACCGCGGTCCAATGGTTGATATTGAACAGTTGTATTTATACAAAGTCATGAGAAAATTTCGATTTCGCGGTGTAGAACTTTGCCGTCTATTGGCGCTTTGGTTACTTCTATGTAGTGTCGTAGGCTACAAGTATTTTACACCTATCTGACACCGCTTTAACTCTGTAGGGCGAAAGACTATGCAAAAAATTGGAACATGAATAGAGGGAAGAGTTTCTTAACCTATTTGGAAGCAGTAGTATTTGGAGGCATTGATTTCCATTAAGCCCGTTATTTTGTGCGTTAAACTCAAATAGATTAAAATATAATAGGGCATAGAGGGGACAAAGCGAGGAAAATTTGAAGCCAAAAGTTATTCCAAGTGGAATAAGTCTAGTACAATTTCGACCGAATGACAGCTTGCATGTACATACATGACGATCTTCAAACATGCTTCAAAGCTTTGTATGAAAATATTCCCAATGCCCCCTCTATGTAATATTATATTTTAATCTCTTTTGTTAAACTTCTTCCTTATTAAGGGTCCGTTCCTAAACGAGTAAGAATCACTCGGAGTAGTGCGAAATTTACTCTGGAGCGTTCTAAAACGACCCGAGTGAAACCGAGGGTAACCGATCTATCACTCGACAGCTACCCAAGCAGTGTTTTGGAACGCCTACGGTAGAGCAATTTTCGCACTGACAAGTGCGATTTCCCACGGCGGCTGAGCGTCGTTAAATATTACCTGACATATGTCAAAATGATAGAAAATAAACGATTTTCTGTAGTCTACTGTTTGTTTTTAATTTTTAATGAATAAATTCTGGTTTTTAATTAGTAATTTGTGCCCAAGATGGTAGTTGTCCAAATTTGTAGTCCAGGTGTGGAAAGTATGGTGCTGGAGGTATAGAAAATAGGTTATGTTTTTGTTTACAGTGTAATCAATGCCATCCGTTTCATCCGTTCGTAAACAAAAAAATCGCTCAGTAGCGTTCCAAAACAGTATAACCTTTCTCTTTCTATCATTGTTTCTATCTCTTTTTAATCTTCGAGTTAATTCTTCACACGTTTAGGAACGGACCCTAAAAATGCCGACGGTCTGACAGCTGTCATGTCGTCAGGTCGATTGTGTGGTTTTCCTCACACTTTGTGTTCCTTTAGCGTCGGGCCTGCAGCTGTTCATAACGCGCGACGGCACGGCGGAGCTGGGCTCGCGCCAGCGGCAGCAGCTCGCGCGCAGAGACTACCAGCGCGTCGTTTTGCATCCCCACGACAACAGGTGCGAGAGAAATCCACAGAACACGCTATGCTTTACTTTAATTCAATAACATAGAACAATAAAGAGTAGAAAACCGACTTCAACTTGTATGGTTTTCTCGTGGATGCCATGGACAGAAATGACCCAAATGGGACCACAAGAGAAGCACTAGCTTTAAAAAAAGAAGCATCCAAATAGGTTCACCCAGTCAAAAGTTATGAGGTAAAAAAACATAAAAAAGTACAAGAGACCTCGTCCTTTTTTAAATTCGGTTGAAAATCTCACGCCATTTATGCCCTAGGGAGAAGACAGAGGTATATTCACCAGTATAATCTTTGGACCCCGTAAATGAATAGGTGGTGAGACCATCGCCGGACTGGGTCTGTTACACATCCTCAGAATTAATTCTGGGACTTGCAGGTTTCCTCACGATGTTTAAAAAAAACCTGAATTTTTGGAGATTACCAGAGGTAAAGAGTACTCTCTTTTCAGTATATTTTCCGGTCCCCTAAATGTGACACAGAATGTTTACAAAGTTTTTGAAAACTTCTTTGGTACATGCACTCATCACGAATCGAACCCAAGTATTACAAGGCTGTCCTACCTATATATACGACACCTAATGATCGACCAATAAAAAAAAATCTAAGAAACTAAACTTTGCGGCTACTCTTTATAAGCCAGATTTTGATCACAACCATTGGTTTGTAGAATGGACTGATGTATGATTAATGATATATAATGTCCTCGCAGGTAGCCAACGGCGTGAAAGTGCGAGGGCGCGAGGTGGCGCGGCCCGTGGCACCTGGTTTACTGTGAACCACTGTAATTATATTTATTCACACCGAGCCGGACTGTGATGCCGCGAGCGGACAGTATTACGCGAGATTCGCGGCACTACCTGAGCCCAGGGACGGCGGGCCGTGCACTCGAGCGAGATCACGCGAGATTATTAAACCGAGTTCGTCTAACATAGAAAGGTTACTCTCAGAAAAAAATAACATGTGTTGTTTATTCTCGGTATAAGTTTTTATGTTAGACGAATCCGGCTGTCATAAATGTCAATGTCAATTTGACGTTAATGACGTATGTCTGTAACGTGACGTATAGATGTAATAGGTTTTATCGGTCCCGAGGGACGACGAAACAATGCATATTTATTGTTTTATTATTAATATAAATTATGCCATAAAATAATCGTTTACGATGTGTAATTTAAATAATGTTGATTATATTTCGCCGGCAGTTCAGCAGGTTGCGTGCAATCACTTTTGTATGATTTACATGTTTATATTTTACTGTATAAGTAGGATTCTTTTCAATACATGACGACCTACACGACGACTGAATGTTCCTATATTTTGCGTAGCGTCTGTGCTTCCTCCACTCTTCTTCCCTTCCCGTAGCCCCGGCGGCCGCTTTCGTAGCGATGGGCTGTGCTAAGCTGCCGAGTGCTCACTACTGGTGCTATCTCGGTATACTACTATTGGGTACTGATTTCTCATATTAGGGAATCGGTTCGACAAACGAAATACCAGTTTGAAATATTAGAAACATACTTCCAAATCCCTCCATGTTTTTCTACCAAATCGTTGTACATGTTGTGGTGCCAAAGGCGAGCGCCCACTCGCGTGCAGGCGGCGTAGTATTCAGTCACTGTCACTCCAGCAGAGCGTTATGGCGCGGAGCTATCAGAATAACCAACCTTTAGTGCTCCATATGTGCCCGAGATCCACAAACGAAACCATCCGAAATGTAGAAACGTTTTCGTCCCGTATTATCAGAATATCATAGTAAAACTGTAATATAGTGATTTATCTTGAAGACAATGTGTAATATGCATTTTCCATTCCGGCTGTGCCCTGCTGGAGCGACAGTAACTAGTACTCAATAGTTCGAGGAGGTTAGTCTAAGTCATTCCTTTGCGTTGGAAGCTTGCGCGTGGCTATATAGTAATCAATGAAACGCGCATAAATTGTGAAGAGGTGTTTGTTGCGATGCGCTTGCTCGCGTTGTTATTGTATCATAGTATTTAATACAGCCTGTACAGTATTTGAATAAAGGACGTGTTTAGAACTAATACATCGTTTTATTTCTCTTTTTTCGCGGATTGTGGGAGACGATAGCCACTTGGCAGAATTTTCAATCCACCCAAGAATATGACATGGCGTTACACAGGGACTCAACGAGGCGCACATTGCGCCGTAATACAAGATTTGCTCCCTCAAAGACATTTAAATACTAATTTTAATAATTAAATCTACTTGTGGACATTTAAAGTAATAGGATAGGATTGATAAATAAAACCAATTGATCGCTGTAGATGTCCATATAATGAGTAAAACGCCAATAGACGTCGTGCAATAACACACAATCGCATCTCCTACTGGTTGCTGTGGACGGTAACATTGCTTGCAGTAAGTCCCACGCTCACGCACAAGGAATATTGTTATATTATGTACAATACACTTACTATTACCTAAATTCCATTAATTATGCCCCCGTAAAGCTTGTAACACGACTCCAGTGTCCATAGTGTGGAATCCCAATAAGATTAAATTCATAGAAAATTGACTGTTGCCTATGTTATTAAAACTATGCCTATCTGGATTTCCAACTAAAAGTAAAGTTCACTAAAACACTGGAGTCAGTCTTTCAGCCGACGATACAATGCAACTAAAGTAAGATCCCGCCGCTAGCCGGCGCTTGAACACATCGAATAGAGTAGAGGGCGCGGGGGCTTCTGCGAGTCTTCCATACATAAATAATTTAACATTCTATTATAAGCTACAAACGGGGATCAAAATTTAAAATATCACAATACAAAATATCGAGTGCTAATCAATAGAAAAATAACACATAATAGCAATTTCATTAGAGATCTACTGAAATAACAAAAAATATAAAAGTTCTTTGAGTTGGAATGTTGTCGCGTTGAGCAAGTCGACGTAAGTACATCAATACTGGTATTATTGGTTACGTTAAGTACACACCCTACACTAAGATTAAAATTGAACATTCACGACACTTACCCTACATGTACTAGTCAAAATATTAGTTCACTGTACAGTTGAACATTGATTTATTATCTTTACCGATGTCTCTGTATATTTTTAAATAATTGTATATAACTCTCGTATATACAGACTTCTGGTTAAGGCACGGGCGGCCCGCCGCAGTCCTACGCTCTCGGCGCTCTTTGCCATTTATTCATTCATTCAGTTAATAAAGCTGTCGCTCGGCCTCAGAGCGCGAGAGCTGGGACCCGTGGCGGTCGAGGCTCGCCTTCACTACGCAGTAATTTAGAATCTTGCACGCTTTTTAGTTTCTCTTACTTGCTACTTAATGATATAGAACTACAGTGGGTCTGACTAGATCCAAATATCTGTAGGGGAAGAAAACCGTCCTAATACATATGTTATAATTACGAATACAGGTGCAGTCAAACCCACTATCTGTAGCCGCCGCGTTATAACTTCGCATTGTCCTCGCACCGAAGCAGCCCGTATCTCATTAACAACGGTAACTTAAAGATGAGGCAATGAAAGATCATGTCGCGGCACTACAGTTCCTTAAACTCTACGACTCCCGTATAAACCGACTCAGACTGTTACATTTCACATTATCTGCCTTCAGAGCTACATGTACAACTTAAATATTAGGATTTTATAATATAGTTAATATTTTGAATGTCTAATTTGAGGCACAATCTTTTCTGTTGATAAAAACCTGTATTATAGGATTAAGTACGTTATTTTATTATAAATACTTCTATGCCTCTATAATATTCCAAAAGGAACACAAAACTCGTTTCGATAAAAGTCGACTTATACATACAATTGTTTAAAATTTGTCACCATATAAAATTTACTAATTCCTAAATAGTGATTAGGTTTTCTTACAGAGAGAAGTGCTTCGGAAATTTGAGAAATCTTCATAGTTTTTATTAATTTCATTCTATATCTCAGCATTTCCGAAGGACTTCACTAAAAACATTCCATTTAATTCGTATAAAACACTTAAAACTCAACATTTCTCTGAGTGTCTCTTTACACTGCAAATAGTTAATCGTCCATACAAAATGCTCCTATATCACGTCTCGCGTCGCCCGGCCCGGGCTAGCACTCGCAGGTACAGTATATCACACACACACG
Source organism: Ethmia dodecea (assembly GCA_963855545.1). Taxonomy (NCBI): domain Eukaryota; kingdom Metazoa; phylum Arthropoda; class Insecta; order Lepidoptera; family Depressariidae; genus Ethmia; species Ethmia dodecea. The sequence goes on from OY979440.1 coordinate 18,369,824, forward strand.
TTTGGTGGACGCACGAGCTTCGCTCGTCGTATCCATTCATTTGTTCGAGCAACAAACAGTTCCTTCTTTAGTCGTGCCCTGCAACAAGATGGTGGTGTTAATTTGAATCCATCATACAGGTTTTAAACTCAGGGCTAATGAAGGGTTGAAATTAATGTTGGTTCCATCCTGGATGTAAAGTATCCTTATAAAGTAGTTGACTAGTCAAATTCGTTTCTTTTTACCACCTATCAAGATAAATTAACTAATGTACTGGATGGTACAGTGAAGAGCACATGAAGCTTTACACTTGTAGTTCGATTCTGACCTCTTAGGCGATTGTAATAAGAGCGTTAGAAAGCCCAATGTGTCAAGCTCCACGTGCTCTTGACTGTACAATGTTAAGTCCTCATTTTCAATCTTTGAGTATTAAACCAACCGGAGACGCCACTGACAGGCGTTTCCCTCTGCCAAAAAAAAGTGTCGGTCAACGCGCACACCTGTTAAATACAACTAGTTTTATTAAGTTCACGGAGTGCTTGGATTGGTGAATGTATTTGTGTGCATCAAGTTCAAGCCAGCGTTTAATTGTTTTGTCAAAAAATGCGTTTGTTTTAACATTATTTGTGTTTGTTTCCTAGTCCCCCCCGCAGAAATTGGCCGACTTTTTTGCAAAGGAACTAGTGCGCGTGACCTCTCCTGTTGGTTTAATACTCAAAGTTTTCAACCGACTTCAAAAAAAGTTTTTTTTTGTATGTATGTTACGCGATTATTTAGCCAATTAAGGAGGGATTTATTAATTGGAGGTTTGGAGGTGCTTGGAGTTTTGTTCAGAGGTGGCACATTTAAATAAAAAAAAAAATCTACAGACTAAAATTTGTATACATCGATGATATTTTCTAGTGCTATTCGAATTCGGTTTTTACTCTTGACAGTTCTTTACTACTGTCATTTTTTATTATGTTTAAATTTGCCACAATTAAAATAAATTTTCAGAGGTATATCACGATCTTCTTTCTTCAAGTCAACTACCCCCCTCCTGAACCCTGAGTCCCCCATCTGAGATGCGACCGTACCTATATGAGCCTCTCCTCCGGCGGCGGCTTGAGCGCGTGGTGCATCATCTCCGAGCGCGGGTTGCAGTATTCCTGCCCCGAGGGCGAGTAGGTGCCCCTGGTGGCCCTCTTGCGCCTGGCCTGCGCGCCCAGCAGCCCCACCACCACGCCGCCCAGCGCCAGCGCCACCAGCGCCGCGCCCACGCCGATCAGGATCGACGACGACTTGTCCAGGGAGCCCTCCGAACCCTCCGCCACCATCTATGAAGGACAAATGCGTCATAGTAGTTCACGTGCGTAGTTCGCGTAGTTCCCGTTCTGGATAAATTATAGCCCATGTTACTGAAAAGTAAACTTTCGCAAGGGAAAGCGAAAGAGTGTCAAAGAATGATTAAAATAGGTCCAGTAGTTTCGGAATCCACTCAATACAAACATATAAAAAAAAATCTAATCTTTACTTTTTATTTAGTGTAAATAATAAACAATAATGCTCATATCATTAAACACTTAGTAGAATAATAAACGACGATTTTTATCGTAAACACCTATTATCATTATCTTGAGCTGATGGTGAACAATACATGTACTAAACCCAGAGGCTTAGCACACGTATTATTTGTACTAATATTATGAAGAGGTAAAGTTGTTTATAAGTATGTTCGTAGGAAGTAATCCTTGTTACAACTAAACCGATTTCAAAATTATTTTACTGATACAGTATATTATTCTACACAGATATGTTATACTGACGCTAGTGAATCACTTCTTCCCTTCTAATATTATAAAAGTAACTATCTATCTCATTGTTATCCTTTCACAGCTTAACCGCTGTACCGGTCTTCAAGAAACTTGCACCCTGACGGAGATAGGTTAATTTTCACAAGTGGACAGAAGCCTGTAAGGGATTAGTCGGTCTGACCTGCTGCGAGCAGTTCTTTCCGCCCCATCCGGCGACGCAGTGGCACACGTAGTCGGTGTGAGCGGCGCATCGTTGCTCGCAGAGGCCGCCGTTCTCGCAGGGGCCGGTGGCGTTGCTGGCGGTGGTGGTGGCGGTAGTGGTGCCGGTGGTGGTGGTAGTGGTCGGGTCGGTACCCAACGACGCGGGCTGCATGCACGGGTCCAGCAGCGCGCACTCGTTGCCGCAGAAGCCGGGCGTGCACAGGCACCTGCATCGGTCCGGGAGTTAGACATACGTTAAAAGCGGAAATAACAGGTATAGCAATAGGTGGCTCTCTGTCGCCCATAACTTCGGATTAATAATGATAGCTGACTTTTTATCTGTAGTTCGATATGACATTTCAATAAGTGCCTTTTTATCATCAACCCGTAACAATTCACTGCTGGGCCATGGGGTTCTCCACATACATAAGGAAGTATGGGGCATAATGTCTCACGAGATTGGAAGATGGTGTTAGGGTAGCCGACACCTCTGTCAATTTTGAAGTCACCTATGGACATAGATTTAGTATACTTAAATTGGCAATGCGAGAGAGAAATAACATAGGTACCCGTGTATTAGAGATAGATAGACGAGACCATTTTCGTAGACGTTACGGGCTTCTACCGGCCCGACGTCAGTTCTGAACGAAACAAATCTCGCTTATTAATCTCGAGTATTAAAAGAGTAAGTTCGATGTTTAATAGACGTAAACAGCTATGGTTACGTGTGCAGTACCGGTTGTAATTCATGTAGGAAAGAAAATCCACAGAATTAGTCATTTTACATGTAAGTGCGATTGAAATATTTAATTCTCTAAATACAATGATTATAGTAAACTGAAAAACAAATCTTACACAAATGGATAGGTCAATCTTACACTGGTTTTTCTTTTTATTATATAAATGTTCTGAATGTATAAGAATTGATTTAAGCGAAATATAAAATACGTGAATTTCTTGTATTTCTAACCTCAATTTTATAGTGATTGTCGTAATATCGAATAACCACATTTCGATAACGTAACTGGCAAAGGTATTAACTACACAATATGCCACACACCCATTTTTTATCGAGAGCTACAAGTTTAGGGAGAGCACTATTTGTCTTGCACACATCCACGTTACACGCACAGAAGTGTCATTTTTTTTGGTCTCGCCGTACTGGCTCTATTGCCAATCTTTAACGTTAGTATACTAAATCTATGCCTATGGATATCTGACATATAACGAAAACGGTTTAAAGTGCATTCCGAAATACGGAGAAACATATACGGGGTACCAATTCCCTCAAGCCACGTTAAGGCGAGACAAGACCCTTGCCAACTATTCGATTCTAGTTTGACCACGACCACGTTCGTGGACGAAGTGCTCGGTCCGTGGTGCCGTGAAGCACTCACGTGTATCCGCCGTCCCTGTTGCGGCACTCGCCGGGCCCGCAGCTCACGATGCCCTCCGCGCACTCGTCCACGTCTGTCTCGCATCGGAGCCCCTTCCATCCTGCAAACAAATACGTACATGTAACTCCTTCATTTCGTAAGATTTTGTCTCTTGTTAGGGTTAATACTAATACAATAATTAATAATTTGTGGGACACAATAGGAGAGTTGACTGTATCAAATTGCTAGTAATCATTAATGAAAAACATTAACGCAAAATACTTCACAAATCTAAATCACAACAGTAGCTTCCCGCCGTCTCTACGCCTCTTATAGATATTTTAAGCCACGCAACTAATAAGAAAGAGCGATATACAAGAAAGGATTTTAAAATAGTTGTATAGATTGATGATTTGTAAGAAAATACTGATTTAATTTTAAGTGAAGTTGCAACACCTTTACAGGTTTCATGTACTGTATGTTAATTGTATATCATATAAACCGGAGTGAGCATCACACACACTCACACATATGTAGAGTGAATCGCTAGTATTTTATATAGTTTTTTAAATCAAATAACAATTAAGAAAGCAAAGCAATTGAGTACTAAAATGATGAACATCACCAGTTCTCATCTTAATACATTTTCGTTTTGACTCATCATAAAAATTGACTTCTTTGACAAGACAGTCAACTACCATATTCACGCACGGTTATATCCAAACTAGGCAGAGCCGATGGATACTCAACATACTTAAAAACGTATGAACACCCGGGCAAACCAAGAGACATTAGACCTAGAATATCTTAAATTCAGTTTATGTCATCTACGAGTATGAATATCGAATATGTTTATATAAATATAACAATGGTGCATATATTGGCGGTATGTCACGCGTGATCGGACACAATGGCGAAGGTTAATTGCTTTCGCGGCGATTCGTCAGGTGACTTGCAACGATAAACTGTACTTCAGTGTGACTTCAATGTGCAGTTCATAGGGGTGACTCTTATTGTTGCTGAAGAAACTACTCTTTCCAATTTATTGTTTCACATTCTACCTCTCATACCAAGAATCAGAAACAAAATAGATTTTTAGGGTTCCGTACCTCAAAAGGAAAAACGGAACCCTTATAGGATCACTTTGTTGTCCGTCTGTCCGTCCGTCTGTCAAGACCCTTTTTCTCAGGAACGCGTGGAGGTATGAAGCTGAAATTTATATCAATTACTCAGGTCTACTGTCCCTTGAAGCTGTGAAAAAATCAAACTTCTAAGCCAACGCAATCAAAAGATACAGCCGTTTATGCCGCAAATTTTCGACACTTGCAAGGGAATCAAAACCTACAGGGTGCTTCCCGTGAACTCAGAATCTTGAAATTTGGTACGAAGCAACGTCTTATAGCATAGATAAAGGAAAAATTACGAAAACCATAAATTTGCAAGGTTGTACGGAACCCTCGGTGCGCGAGTCCGACTCGCACTTGGCCGGTTTTTTAATTTACGTTACGGTTCCAATTGGAAACGGTTCTTGACTAATTATTTTATGATTTTTTGAAACATTCTGAATTAGTAGTGGTAGATGCAATGACTTTCAGTAATCGGACTTATTAGCTCCTACATTGAATAAAAACATTTTAATTTCGACAAAAATGATAAAGTCCAAATCATAGCTAGAAGCAACTTCCTGAAAAAAGTAAAGTTTACATGTTTTTTTTTGTCATCACTTTTGTTATCATCGTCAAAAACCTGATATCTCCGAAATCGAATGCACTGATCTCTCAGTGACCCTTATCTACAGTATGTAGGACAACATTACGCCATACCTATCAGGGTGATAAGCAGTAGTAGCGCCCTCATCTCTGCACTATTATCTTATTACTACACTACACAAACACCAACACTATCCTTTCACAGCACATCCACTGAAACCTGTACATAATTGAACTATATTTTTAAAGTAACATTAGTTTGCAACTATATCTGCTTTTTGGCACTCATGAAGCAACGTATATGTTATAGAGTCAGGTGTATACTAGCAGGCGTTATCTGCGGCCAGTGATTCAGAAACTGCGCTTCCCTAACTGGGTTCGTGACGTCACAGCTTCCCATTCAAGAATGACACATTGCGGTTAGATTCTGGTATAATACTCATTATTGTTTGCACTGACGGTATTAACTTTTTCGGCTAACTACCGTTTCCTATCCTCTATAAATTCACCTACACTTCACGGATGTATGTAAATAAATTTACTGTGACTGTGTATCATGAAGAGGACACAAAAATAGTTTAGTTTCATACTTAAGTTTGAGGATACTTTTATTATGGGGTGCAAAGTTTTGTGGTAATATTTTCTGGCATGATTTTAATAAATATATTTTTTTAAATTAATTAAGTCGAGGCTTCAGGTGACCAGAGGGCTGGCAGCTATCTCTTTGTCAAAGGATCATCCTAACTATCCAGACTCTGGATAGTTAGGATGATCCTTTGACATTGACACACTGTCCCACATGGTTCCTCTTTGGGGGACATTTTTTGTCTGTAATTATTGTAAATGAATGTATAATTTCCTTGTGTTCTTACCATTAAAATTGGATTTAGAAAAAAAATTAAATACGATACATATCTACACCCGAAAACATTACTTACATCAACCAGCCTACCTTTTTCCTTCGTGTGAAATAAACTGTTTGCAATATAAATATCGTCAATATGACGTCGTATCAAGGCTCGAGGTTTGAGCAGCGCTGTGTGCTATCAGCAATCGCCGCGGCTGGATCGCAGCCGATGGCGCGAGAGATAAGATAGCGCCCGCGCAAACAAGCGGACTTACTACACTAATTAATGCCCTTTATATACTTCATTGTTGACTTCTGTCGTCAATTATTAAGTCACTAAAATATTTTGTGACTACAATATGTATTTTACATCCTAGTAGGACTGAATACAACGTGTAACAGAATTAACGAGACATCTTTTTATGAACTGCGTACTTAGGAAAAAGAATTATCTTTAACGCACATTACGTCTGGTTCAATTTAATAATAAATCGTTAATTTACAGGCACACAACCCACAGTTTATTTATAAACTAAATATTTATATTAAATAAATTAAAATAATAAATTACAGTCATGTAACATAGCCACTTTTTATTTACGTCCCGGTAAACTGAAAAGTAATTTTGGAACATCGGGCCGGTCAGACCATAGATTTATCTATGGGTCAGACTGTGGCCAGCGACTCGGATTACGCTGTTGTCCTAGAAGGAAGATATACGAGTCCTGACAACAGCCGCTTCGGCAAACATGCTCGACGGCAAAGAGATTTAAATATAATAAGGCATAGAAGGGGCATTGGGAATATTTTCAAATAAAAACTTTGAAGCCATGTCCTTGTCATGTCAGTTAGTATGAACGCGAGCTGTCATTCGGTCGAAATTGTACTAGACTTATTCCACTTGGAATAACTTTTGACTACAAATTTTCCTCGCTTTGTCCCCTTTATGCCTTATTATATTTTAATCTCTTTTGCTCGACGGGGAATGCGTCCTTATACTGCACCCTCACGGTGCTCAAATAAGCTATCTAGAATCTGTACCAAAGCTGATACGTATAGGCATTGGCGGTAAGCCCTGGAGAGTTCCCTTAGCATCTGCTCTCAAGAGCAGTGATAGCCTTACGGTTAAATAGTCCGCTTCTCATTATAATAATCAGTGAGGCTCGGTTTCAAATCCTGGCATGTACCGAGTTTTTCAAAATTTACGTACTTTTAACGTGAAAATAATTAAAGCCGGATTAGGATAAATCGAGTACGCGCAGGAGCCGGCTGGTGCAATCTTCCATTCCCAGCGGGGCGGTGGCGGCCCGATGCGTCGTTTAGCAGGGACTCCAGTACCGTTTGCAAGCGCGGCAACTTTAAATTAGCGCGCCATATTTCAATTTCTTTAACAGTACATATTCATCACTAGGTCGTCGGTGAAGGAAAACATCGTGAGGAGATGAGAATTAATTCTCAGGCATGTGCAACAGACCCGCAGGCGTATTCACGGAGCTTCGATATTCGACTCGGAATCGGAAAATCTGTCGAACTCTTTCGAGATGGGCTGATGCTGGTGTCGAAAACTCATGTCATATGGGACATAAGGATTCGGAAAATTTTTCACTCGATCTGAATCGAACGGAAACGGTATCGAGCCTCCGTGAATACGCCTGCTGGTCCGGCGACGGACTCACCGCCTATCACTTTTAGGGGTCGAATATTCTGAAAAGTGGGTACTACCAGCAATGGAATACCTGCCTGCTCCCTCCTACGAGTCGTAAATGCATACGTACCGGTGCCCGTGCAGTCGCAGAGGAACCCCCCCCTCGAGTCCTGGCAGCGGCCGGCGTGCAGGCAGGCCGTGGACCCGCCCTCCAGGCACTCGTCGCGCTCCGTCTCGCAGTACTCGCCCAGGAAGCCCTCGAAGCACTCGCACACCGGCGGCTGGGGGACCATACATGGATCACTTTTCATCTACCAGACTCTTGTGTGCCAGTGTGGGTACACTGGCTGATTGGCTGACTGATTGATCGAGCACCGCACAGCTGATACCGATGGGACCGGTACCATAAAATTTTAAACAAATCTTAAATGACGCCGAAAAGAAAAAAGGGGATATAACGGGCTAACTATCACGATTCACGAGATACAGCCTGATGACAGACGGATAGTCAGCGGAGTCTTAGTAAGAGGATTCCGTTTTACCCTTTTTGTAAGAAACCCTAAAAACTACTGGACCGATTTTAAAAATTCTTTCACCAATGGAAGCTACAATATCCCCGAGTAACATAGGCTATCTTTTATTCCCGTATTCAAACGGGAACTATGCGGAGAAACCGCGCAAAACCGCTAGTATGTTATAAAATTATAATGGAAAATTAACTTGCACCAACCAACTAAAATTAATACACAGCATCAACCTACTAAAAATACAACGACAATTGATTTTTTCGATTAATTCATAAGTGCACCTTATGAAAAGTTACGATGATCCCAGTAGTTATACATCTATATTTAAAAACATGATTGATGCAGAGAAAGAGATTACAAAGAGTACAAAGGGTAAATGTGGCCATTGTTTACCCGCACGTCAACGTTGCACTTCCCGTGCTTGCAGGGCCGCAGCTCGCAGAAGGCGTCCTCGCAGTGCACGCCCTCGAAGCCCTCGAAGCACTCGCACGTGTAGTTGTTGCCCGTCGGGGGGTCTGCGCACGCGCAAGCTCACAATGTCACACAGAAAACACAAACAAATAGTAGTAGAAGATGCTCGGTTCATTCAAAAGGTATTCAATAATTAGAAACTGTCATGTTATTCGATGGCGTCCAGCTATTTAATTGTGTCTAATTATTGGGAGGTGTCATGATATTAGAAATAGTCTTGCTATTCAGAAGTGTCGTGTTATGCGAAAGTGTCATGTTATCAGAGAGTGTCTTGTTATTGAATGGTGTATTAGGAAATGTTACGGTATTCGAAGGTATCAGGTTATCAGAAAGTGTCTTATTATTAGGTGTCTTGTTATTGAATGGTGTATTTGGAGGTTTCACGGTTTTCGAGGGTGTCACGTTATCGAAAAGTGGCATGTTATTAGAAGGTGTCTAGTTATTAGAATGTGTCATGTTATTGGGAGGTGTCGTGTGGGTAAGCGCGCAGTGTTCCCTTGGGGATCAGTGGCGGTATCTGGCAGCCGTTATCAGGTGTCTAATTATTCGAAGGTGTCGTGTTTTGGGTAAACCAAAGAGATTAAAATATAATAGGACATAGAGGGGGCATTGGGAATATTTTCATACAAAACTTTGAAGCATGTTTGAAGCTCAAGCGTCATGTATGAACGCAAGCTGTCATTCGATCGAAAATGTACTAGACTTATTCCACTTGGAATAACTTTTGGCTTCAAAATTTCCTCGCTTTGTCCCCTCTATGCCCTATTGTATTTCAATCCCTTTGGGGTAAGCGGCACCTGGCGCATTGGGCAGGCACGTTCCCCTATCCGGCGCGCAGGGCATCTGGCTACAGCTCCTGGTGCGTGCCAGCTGGCACCTGGCCCCTCGCCACTCCTCGCCGCACGCGCAGCTGTACCCGCCCACCAGGTCCGAGCACGACCCGCCGTTCTCGCACGGCGAAGACGCGCACTCGTCCACGTCGTGCTCGCATCTGCAACCGTGATTGCTTATGGTTAGGAGGGATCTCTTATATGGGGAACCAGTTCAAAAATTTACCATGGGGCTGGTATAAGCTAAAGAGTATAGTATGAGTGTGCTGAGTTGGAAAATTTAATATTTTTGGATGTTTTTTTGGGCCTAGAGTGGCAAAAAAAAAAAAAGTTGTTATTGACAGTCCATATATAGCTTAGTAAATATACCTCATCTAATTAATAACTATTGTCGCTTTCTTTAAAATGCCTGTTACTGCCATACCTAATCGCAGTTAGATGGACACTTTTTCACAACAAAGAAATTTCTCCATACCTTTACCTTCCATATTCTATACACTCAGAATGGACCGCCTATGAGATATCGTCACATCGATATGGACTTTACTTCTCAAAGAGTTCAATAAGGAGCGACGCAACAATACTAGACACTATGAAAATGTACGACGCCCCTTTAACAGGAGGGCCGACAGATAACTAACTCCGCTGCCACGCGAGTGTTGTGATATTACCCTCTCCCACCCCACGTACCTACTTCACGAATCGTCTCAGTTAAGCGGCAGAGCTGTAAGTCTTATACATTTCGTTATACAAATCCAAAGATCCAATCAATTAATGCAAACAGTGTGACAGACTCACAGATCACCGTCGAAGCCCTCCGGACACAGGCAGGTGTATGAAGCAACTCCATCCTTACACGTGGCGCCGTTCTGGCACTCGTTCGCTGCGCATTCGTCCACGTCGATCTGCGTCAAAATAGAAACATTACACAATGGTGGTATAATTGTAGTGGTTAGAGTGTGTCGCACTGAGTACAGCCTCAGGTTACTTAACAAATACTAATTTATACTATGGTTTTTTACTGCTACCATCATACCCTCACGCCGTATTTCCAGGGGGTCGGCAGAGGCATTAAATTTCTGGGAAAACTCACCATTTTATTATTTAGACCCCTAAACGTGATAGGCGGTGCGTTGGACACTTGCATCAGAACAAAACCAATTCTGGGTTCTGCGGGTTCCTTCACGATGTTTTCCTACACCGTCATGCTAGTGCCATAAGCCTCGTTTTCCTGATACGAGTCTACTCGAGCGTTCCTTGTATCGTATAAACACATGATCAGAATATGGCATCCAGTGGATCAGTGTTCTATTGATACATACGAGATGACATACTAATGCGGCTTTAGGCTACTTTTAACCGCGTGTAAATGCCAGTAGCAATAGTGGTAGTGGGGTAGTGGCAGTGGGATAGCTGCAGTGGTGCAGTAGTAGTGGGGTGCTGGCATTGGGGTAGCGGTAGTAGGGTAGCAGCAGTGGGATAGTGGTATTAAGATAGCGGCAGTAGTAGTTGTAGTGGGGTAGCAGTAGTAGTCGCCCCACCTGGCAGTAGTCCCCGTCGTAGCCCGGCGGGCAGGCGCAGTGGTACTGGCTCCTGACGTCCTTGCAGTGCGCCCCCTGGCGGCAGTCCTGCTCGAGGCACAGCACGCAGCCCACGCCCTGCGCCGCGCCCCACGCGCCGCCCTCCACCAGCGCGTAGTGCGCCTGCGCAGCCAGCAGGGTGGCCGCCGCGCCCACGAACAGCTGCTCCTCCGTGAAGAACGGCAGCAGCAGGTTGCCCACGTGCACGGCGCCCATGCAGCCCTGCAGGCATATCACACGTCAACACGACAACTTAGAAGGGATTGTCATTGGCCGATCACACCTCTATAAAGGTTGGCACTTAAGTTTTTTTTTTGTTCGTAATGTAGCTCTCTTTTAGATCGTATATTTCACTAGAAACTGTTACGAAAATTATAACTATCCATTCTGTAATTCATTGTTGAATCTGGAGTAGCCGATATCTTAACAATAAATCACAATAGTCTCAAACGCAATTTGCGATTTCATCTCCGAGGTAGTCTTAAGGTCTTTTTACACTCCTAAATTTGTTATGCCTATGCAGTAATGTATGCAAAATCGAACACTTAAAATCAGGTAGTTTAACAGGCATTTTTATGAGCCTTAGTGGTTTCAATATAATGAGATTTCTATACAAGCAACTCACCTTGAAGTACTCGCCGGCCAGGTTGTCAACGGAGAAGTCGTCGCCTTCCGTGTACTCCCACACGGCCGCATCCGTCGACCCGTCCGCCAGCTACCGACAAATTGCATAGATCTTTCGATACGTACACAACTGACATTATGATTTACATTGCGTCATATTCTACAGTATGGCGTATTTAATATCAATCTTATACCAAGTGACGTAGTAGAAATCAATTTCAAGGTTATAAGTAGTTAAAGCACTGTGTAAGAATCCCAACAGCGGTATTTCTTACACTGATCATTAAATGATTAAAAAGAGCCGCCCTTGAGTTTGAAGCCAATTTTTCTCGAGGTACTGCATTTGGAACCAGCAACTCGTCGTTTGAAATGAGCTGCTATTTACATTTAGCCAATCTTCATCGACGACTTTAGAGTACCTTGTTATTAGACTATTGACCTTTAAAATAAATAAATAATCTCACACCTTATATCCCCGAGGGGGTAGGCAGAGGTATTCCTGGATATACCCACTTTTCACCAGATATTCTTTGGGCCCCTAAACATGATAGGTGGTGAGCCCATCGCCGGACTGGGTCTGTTACACATGTCTCAGAATTTATATTGAAGTGTACTTTTTATACCTACAGAAAATAAATGTTGACTTTGATTTTGATCTCCGACAGATCGCTCCCATCCCAGCCATTCCCCGCACAACTGCTGCACCTACCTTCCTCAGTTGCCGTGATGTTTATATTATGTACTAGCGACCCGCCCCGGCTTCGCACGGGTGCAATGCTAACACTAAAACCTTCCTCTTGAATCACTCAATCTATTAAAAAAAACGCATCAAAATCCGTTGCGTAGTTTTAAAGATTTAAGCATACATAGGGATATAGGGACAGAGAAAGCGACTTTGTATTATACTATGCAGTGATAGTGATGTAAGTATGCGTACTGACCGTGGTGGGCATTTGCGTGGTGGTGGGTGCGATCGTGGTCCTGGCGCCCTGCCTGACCCCGCCGAGGTGCAGCGAGCCGTACAGCAGCAACCGCTGCCACGCGGACACGTCCAGCGGCGCCGAGAAGCCCACCTCCTCGTGCCCGTCGGGGTCCACGAACGCGCCTGAGGGTCAAGGATCGTATTCACCGGGTGATACTCTCGCTAACAAACGATTGGGTATTGACAGCATCGAAATTAAATTGCGAGTAGTAATTGATTAAAAAGATTATCCCAAAACACCTTTCAACATCTATTTCGGTTTTCATTTTAAAGTTATAGAAAATTTTATAATAATAAAACAATAAAAAAAAGTGCTGCAGTTGAGTACTACAAACTATGACGTCAGACATTGCTATTTCAGTACATTTTCCATAGTAAAATTTCGTTTTGACAGATTATAAAAAGTAACTGACTTGACTAGGCAGGACACTACCCCATTGCCGCCACTGCCCAGATAACTGACCATCTACACCACCAGCTACCCCCCCCCTATTCCCGCCAGGTACCCCCACTACCCCCGATGTCCTTACTGTGCCTGTAAGACCTCGGCTGCCGCCACTGTCCCCAACAGCTACTCTCTGTATCCGCCAACTACCGCCACTGTATCCATCGGCTGCCTACTAATCGATCAGCTAGGCACACTATACCCTCTAGGTGCCCTCCCTTTCCGACTAACTACATCAATACATCAACCCCCCCCCCCAATATACCCACTAGCTACGCCCACTATCTTTACCAGCAACCGCCACTGTTTCCACCAACTACCCCATTTACCCCGCCAGTTACCTCCAATATCCCCAACAGCTACCCACACTATCTCCATATCTACCCTCACTACACCCCAGCTACCTCCATTGTCCTCACCAGGTACCGCCACTGTTACCACAAACTATCCCTACTACCCCACCAGCTACCTCCAATATCCCCAACAGCTACCTCCACTATCCGCCTATCTACCCCAGCTACCTCCATTGTCCTCACCAGCCCCCCTTTCCAGTAAACGCACTCACCGGTGATCTGCTGGTGGGCGGCGGTGATCCGCAGCGTCCCCCAGTGGTGGTGGTCCGATCGCGCCAGCATCCTCCTCAGCGCGGGCAGCCGCTCGTGGCCCACTCGCCACTGCACGGCCACCTGCTGCCGGAATAGCCCCACGCTGAACCACTCCTCCTCGCCCGTGGGGCCGACGCCCTCCGCGTGGAACAACGTGCCGCCCACCTTGCTCCTGGGAACGCCCACACGCACGTCGTTCACATTGAGCTGGATTCTTTGACATTTATGCTAGGAAACCTCCAAGCAATTATGATAAATACCTGAATAGTAGTAAATAGCTAACATAATAAAATATTGTCGGCGTATTTATCTCGCATTCGAACGAGAAAGAGCGAGACAAAACAACATACAGAGTTTTATCTGCTGTTTTGTCTCGCTCTTTCTCGAATACGAGACAAATTCGTCGACAATATTTTTATCATGGCGCACCTCTGAGTCTTTATCTGACGGGATATGTATTTGTGTATACAATTTATATCAAGAGGGGAACCCAGACGTGACGTAACTTATGTATCTTTAGAGAGGAGGCAACGAATCGACTGCAAATGTAACTTTGTAGCCATAAGCTTTAAATCATAGGTTTTCAAGGTTGATAGAGAAAAGTCTCCAGTCTTGTCGCCAGTGACCGAGTGAGTGAATGAGCAAGTGAATGAATGAGCGACGTGTAGTGACCTGTAGGTGATGGTGAGCGACTCGGGCAGCTCGAGCGCGTCGCCGGCCAGCCCGCCGGGCTGAGGCACGCGCAGTCGGTAGCTGAGCGTAGTGTTGACGCCGTCGAACGTCGCGTTAGACACGCACTCGTACCTGACACCACCAAATAGGGTCCATTATTGTACAAATAAATATTTACTGAGGGCTGTGCTGTGTGTAATGACGGGTTATTTTTTCTACACAGATTGTTTTTAGGGTTCCAAAATATTATTATTAATAGAGCCTATTACTATCCCCAGTTTTTCTTCTTATTTTGTTTCTGCTCTGTTGTAAAAACGTTAATAGATACGCGTCAAACTTGATGTGATTATAGTGATAACTGTAAAGTAAAACAAATAAAACAAACAAAATTCAAATATGAAGCTATATGTAAAAGCGATAATAATACCAAAAGAAATGAATAAAAAACTGGTTGTTTTTTTCGGTATATACATAGCACCAACATATTGTGTGGTGAACTAAACACTCGTTTCACCCTTCGAAAGAAATGTAACGAAAAACCTAATCCAGCTATTGAAATATGATCTTTAAGACAAGAATGTGACGTATCCTGGTAGTACAAAGTGCCATAGTTACCCGCCGTCGAGGTTCCTGCAGTGCGAGTTGAGCGGGCAGCCCTGCAGCTGGCAGAACTCCACCTCGGCGCACTGCTTGCCCTTGTAGCCGCGAGGGCACGAGCATCTGCACACACACGTAAACCCCCCCTTTGCATATACTCTGGACACACGCATTTTGCATTTTTCCAATGTCAAGTAATTTAGTTTTCAAGTCTCTATTTTATTCTTTAATCTTAGTTAAATGGCTCTGCTTCAGAGACCATGCACAAACATTCAGTTTCTTCAACACTCTCTGCATGCCTCCCTTGATTATCAACAGTAAAATAACAGCACTTTTACTGAAGACTTCGTTGTGACTTCTTGAGGCTATCCAAAATTGTCTATTCCTCGTAATATTTATGCCACATAATATTTATTTCTTTCTATCTTTCTTCAACTTGCTATACTATCTTACAGGTTTGGCACCCAGTATACTATCACTAATATGAGTCAAGACCCAAAATATACAGCAAATTGAAAATTAAACAAAAAGCAATCGAAGAGGCTCACTCTTCGAATTCCCGCCAAAAAGCCAGTGGGTGTGTGTGTCATTTCTTCCCAGAGTTCTATCCTTATTAGCGACACTATCGAATGGTGTAATAAAAGTGTGTGTTTTTTTTTCAAAGTTAACGTGTTCGATTCCTGGCTAAAAATACTGATTTATCGAAAATCCAAAGATGCAGTTTTAGTTTTCGTCAAAATCGAGCCCGAGACTCCTTTGAGTACTTTTCGATGTTCCTCATAGTTTCTAAATTAGCCATCTACGCCCACTTGAAAAATTCACCCTGTATCCTTTTTTACATGACAAAATTATTACATAATTTATTTAACATGACAGGTTGTACATTTTTAATTATAATTCTCAGAATGAGAACCATAGAGGTTCTAAAATCAAACCGTCGCCAGCAGCGACTGTACCTATATTCGTTTGTGATTGTCTTATTGGGCCATCATTTAATATTAACTTGTTTCTGATTGGCTAGAACGCCCAGCCGCCGCCTATTGATGGTGCAGTACTTACGTGTAGTCGTTCCAGGTGAGCGAGCACGTGGCGTTGTGCAGGCAGGGGTGCGAGGCGCACGCGTCGTCGGAAACAACCCCCCGAAGCACGCCGGCGGGGTCCAGGGAGACTTCCCCGAAGGGCGGAGGGACCACCAGCCCGGGGACCTCCAGCGGGAAGAACTGCACCACCGTCACGTTCACGCCGTTCGACACCTATAGAAAGGTATGGCTTTATTGTTATCGCTAGCGGTGGTCATAAAAGGAACTATGGAAAATGTACCGAGTGCTGAATTAGAACATTTTCCTTATGAAATTGTAAAAGGAAAATCGTAATTTCTGAGTTGTTTTGGGAAAATCTTTTTAATTCATGTTTAGTCACAACTTAATTTAGATACAATTAAATACACTATTTTCTTCCATACTACAGGCGTTTAAGAAAATTTATTCTGAATTTAAAATTCTGCATTGTTGTAGTAATAGCACGTGGTGCTTGACACATTGCACTTTATAACGTTTGTACTTCAATCGCCATAGAGGTCAGACTCGCCATACAAATGTAAGCTTCATGTGTAGTCGTATGTAGCCATGGCGCTCGGACAGAGTGCGCTCGTATCATGAAAACGTGGCCTTATAACCGCAGAGTACGGCAAATAGGGTCTCGGGGGCGAATCTCGTACCTGCACATCCTGTATGACCCCCTTGAAGTAGTCGGCGTCGTCGGGCTCTGCGCTGAGCGGCGACTGGGTGGGCGGGGGGGAGGTGGGGGAGACGGGGGCTCCCGAAGTGCTGGCCGAGGCCAGAGTGGGGGAGGGGCTCGTCTCTAGAGGGGGCTGCGCCGGCGGTGGGGGGCCGCCCAGGTACAGCACCTGCAAGGGAACGGAGGGCTCAAATAACTCCTGGAGTGAAGTGTCAGACTTGTAGATAGTTACTTTTCACCTTTCGGCCCGCTGTGCTAGTGCCACTTCAGGAAACGTATTCTGACGCATTTCTTATTTTACTTCCCTAGGTGTGTAACATACTATAATAATAAATAAGAATTAAAAAAAAGTGAGTCGTGATAACCTCTTGCAACCATTGACTTTTTTAGAAAACATGCTTACACATTTCCTCTAGCTCGAAGGTTAAAGAAAAAATCGTAAGGAAACTCAGGCCCTACAGTTGGTTATCATTTGAGTAAGAGCACCCCGGTCCAGCGACGGACTAATCGTCACGTTTAGTGTAGTGACACACCTGCGGAACTTACACCGCGGAACTTTCGGTGAGCAACATACATTACGGTTGACGCGGGAGGCAGATCCATTCATCTTTAAAGTGAAACGTCAATGTATGTTGTTCACCGAAAGTTCCGCGGCGTAAGTTCCGCAGGTGTGTCACACTTAGGGTTCCAAAAATACATTAGTGAAACTTGAAAACTTCTCAGAATACTTGTGGTACCTTCGAAAATGTCCCCCTTCGAAAATGAGGCGTATTTATTTTTATTCTTTTATTATGCGAAACGAAACGAATACTAAAACCACTGAAAATGGAACTACAATTATTATGTATAGTAAAGTTACCGAATACCATACCTGGGCGTCAAGCTGCTTCGCCGCGGATATTGATTTCCGGAAGTATTCTGTCCCGTTGAGCTTCACCTGCACGAGCGTGGAGTTCCTCACCACCTGACGAAGAGGTAAGTTTAGACAAATCCCAATTCAAACTTATTTTAAATTATAAGCGACATTCTACGGCACAGCGAAACTACAACTTCATACTACCTATTATTTGTATATTCAACATCCATTAGATACTGTTACTAAGCCTATTAAGCTAGCGAGTGATTTGCTGATGTCCGTTGAGGAGTTCCGATCTCCACCTGAAGTTCTTTGTTTGTTTTCACTTAAGGTATACCCGACCAAACGATAAAAAAAATCGAAATCGGAAAATCGAGATATGACGGAAATAAGGACTAATATAAAAAAAAAACACATACGTCACGAATTGAGAATGTCTTAAATTTTTTAGTTGGTTAAAACTTAATGATAATAACAATAAATTGTGGGACACAATTCACGCACGGTTATTCAGTTCCAAACTGTGCAGAGCCTGTACTATGGGTACTAAATAACTGATAGATATACTTAAATAAATATTTAACACCCAGACACGAAGCAAACAGACATGC
Source organism: Ethmia dodecea (assembly GCA_963855545.1). Taxonomy (NCBI): domain Eukaryota; kingdom Metazoa; phylum Arthropoda; class Insecta; order Lepidoptera; family Depressariidae; genus Ethmia; species Ethmia dodecea. The sequence continues at coordinate 18,387,911 of OY979440.1, forward strand.
TCCTGCACACAAAAGACCTCCGGTTCAGAAGGCAGGGTCGCTACCAACTGAGCCAACAGGCCCGTCGAATGATCACGTGACCTCTCTCAGTCTATGTATTAATTTGTCGAGCACAGCTCGGTTCCAATAGGCACCGTAACAATAGGGTTGTGTCCTACCAAATCAAATCAGTTACTTTTTACGATCTGTCAAAACGAAATTTTATTATGGACTAGCGGATGCCCAGCGGCGTTGCCCGCGCGGATTTCGTTTATCCCCGTTCACGTGGGAATTTCCGAAAATCCCTTCATAGTGGTTAAAAACGACATATTTAAGACACCTACATACCATATTTCAAATAGCGGGTGCCCAGCGGCGTTTTTCCGCTTGGATTTAGTTTATTCCCGTTCCCGTGGGAATTTCCAAAAATCCCTTCATACCAATTTCCTATGACATATCAGACACCTTCATACCATTTTTCAAGTTTCTAGGTGTTATCGTTTCGGAGTAGTACGTAATTCTCTTTTTAACCAGTTTTTTTATTTTCCCGTGGGAATGAGATATTTTCCTGGAATAAAAAGTACCCTAGATGTTGACCCGGGTACTCAGTTATCTCCATACCAAATTTCATCAAAATCCGTCCAGTAGTTTTTGAGTGATGCGTGCACAACCAGGCAGACAGACAGACAGACAGACAGACAGACAGACAAAAATTCCAAAAATTGGTGTTTCGGTATCTATATCGATAACTATATACACTACCGTTAAAATTTTCAAAAAATATTTAATGTACAGACACGGCCCCGTTAGAGTTTTATTACATGTATAAATATAGAAAATAGAAAATGTACTGAAATAGCAAACCGTGACGTCATAGTTTGTAGTACTCAATTGCAGCTCTTTTTGTGATTGTTTTATTATTTTTAAATTTGCTATAATTGTAAATTGAAAATCGAAATACATATTTTGAGGTGTTTTGGGATAATCTTTTTAATTTATGACTACTCGCAATTTAATTTCGATGCTGTCAACTACCCAATTATTTTATTGGCTTAAGTGGTTAAGAGTCTGTACCTCGATGAGGTGCAGATGGCCGTTGTCCAGTCGGGTCCCGCCCACGGTGTAGTCCTCGGGCGTCTGGTTGAAGCGCAGATGCACCAGCAGCTCGCCGCCTTTCAGGGACGCACCCACCAGCGTCTCGTCCGTCTGTCCGTATCTACGGAAGTTGCATTCTGAATGAGTTTCTTATCTAATACTCATACTTTAATTCACTATAAAAGATACTGCTGCCTTATCATGAGATGGTTGAAACTAGTGAGAACGATAGAATGTCACATCTAAACGATTTAACTACCATTTGACATATGTTAAACAGATGTGACAAGCTGCAGGTTTATACAATAAAAGAGGAAATATTCGGGTTGCGAACTTTGAGTAGGAGACTTATAAACATTTGATTTCAAAGGTGTTACAAAGTACAATCAAAAAAGTAAAATCGCAATATGGGTATACTTTTTTGTAAATCGGCTTCAATATGATAGTATACAGGATGATTTTTTTTCAAGTAGGCGTGGATGGCTAAATCCGAACCTATGAGGAATAGCGAAAGTACTCAAAGGAATCCCGGGCACTTTTGATGAAAACTAAAACTGCATTTAGATTTTTGAAAAATCAATATTCCTAGCCAGGAATCGAACACGTTGATTTTGAAAAAAAACACACACCCTGTATTACTACACCATTCGATAGTGTCGGCTCATTAGGATCGAATTCTGTGAAGAAATGACATGCAGCAAACTTTAATAAAGTGATACCTGGGCACTGATCCTAGGTAGAAGATCTGCCCGGTGGGCTTCCTGGTGCGCACGAACATGGAGATGTCGAGTGCGGCGTGCACGGCTCTGCGGGCGGCCTCGTGCACGGCCACGAGCACCACCGAGCGCGGCTCCGCGCGCTCCTGCCCGAACGTCGCCGCCGTGTAGTCTGCAACGAGCACACATGTACTATACTAATATTGTAAAGAGGAAAGATTTCCCCAATGGAAAGCTAGATCGTCCCTGAATAATCATCATCATGTACTTGCCCTTATCCCATTACTTGGGGTCGGCCCAGTATGTTTTTCCTTCCATTTCGATCTATCATTCGTCATATCTACATTCACTTCCATCTTGCACATATCATCCTTCACACAATCCATCCATCTTTTCTTTGGGCTACCCCTCTTTCTATAACCTTCCACATTCATATCAAGCACTCGCCTTACAACGTTACTCTCATCCCTCCTCATTATATGTCCATACCAAGACAGATGATCGTCCCTAAATAATATCTATATATACATAAAAATCAATGCCACTTTTCGTTGTTATTTTATAACTCAAGAACGGGATCACCTATCCAAACCAAATTTTTAAGCTTTATTCGGTCCATTTAGCAGATGGTTTATGTGAAGTTTGCTTAAAATCTGTCGAGTGGTTCTTCATTTATACGTTGCGAAGCACGTACTAAGATTATCAAGTATTTTGTCAAATAACTCTGGGCTGGGATTTTTAAATAAAAACGTTAAAATTTGGGATATTTGTCACATTACTACCCTAGTCGGTAGTTGACAGTACCAAAATTAAACTGCGAGTAGTCATTCATAAGAAACGATTAACCCAAAACATCTGTAAACATGTACTTTGCGCGCCGGACTAGATTTTCACTTTAAAATTACAGAAGAGTCTTAAAAATGATGATGACGCAGCTTGTCATTCCAACAGATTTTCCATAGCAAATTTTCGTTTCGACAGATCAAAAAAAAAAACTTATCGCGTGACTCACTGTACTGGCACGTGTCCCCCAAATGCGGCCTCGGGCACGTGCAGACGAAGCTGGTCCAGGCGTCGAGGCAGGCGCCCCCCGAGCGGCACGGGTTGGGCTCGCACTGCTCCGTGCGGGGGCAGTGAGCACGCACCCCCCGAAGCACGCCCCTGGCCAGCCGGGCGCCGCCTCCAGCCGAGGGCTCCTCGGGGGACGGAGGGGGAGGGGGGGACGCCTCGGAGGATGGCTCCGTGGCGTTAGAGTCCTCGGGCAGCACCTGGGTTGGTAATGAAACTTCTAGCTTATGCAATACTAACGGTTATGCGCGGTTTCACCCAGAATATTGTATAGCCTATATTACTCTATAGTAATGTAGCTTTCCATAGATGAAAGAATTTTTAAAATCGGTCCAGTACATTTTGAGTTTATTCGCTACAAACATAAAAATTTTTCCTCTTAACAATAGTACAAAAGTATAGATTAAGTATAGATAACCAAGGGAGGGATGTAGAAAGTGTTGAAGACACTGAATTTTTGTGCATGATCTCTGAAACAGAGCCATATAACTAAGACTAAAGTATAAAATAAAAACTTGAAAATGTCAAATAAAATCGGTATACGGACGATATTTTACGTGATAACGTCATAAAAAAAACCGGCCAAGTGCGAGTCGGACTCGCGCACCGAGGGTTCCGTACAACCTTGCAAATTTATGGTTTTCGTAATTTTTCCTTTATCTATGCTATAAGACGTTGCTTCGTACCAAATTTCAAGATTCTGAGTTCACGGGAAGCACCCTGTAGGTTTTGATTCCCTTGCAAGTGTCGAAAATTTGCGGCATAAACGGCTGTATCTTTTAATTGCGTTGGCTTAGAAGTTTGATTTTTTCACAGCTTCATGGGACAGTAGACCTGAGTAATTGATATAAATTTCAGCTTCATACCTCCACGCGTTCCTGAGAAAAAGGGTCTTGACAGACGGACGGACGGACAGACGGACAACAAAGTGATCCTATAAGGGTTCCGTTTTTTCCTTTTGAGATACGGAACCCTAAAAAACATTCAATCCGAGCCTATCGTGGCTCTCTATAACTTGTTCCGCGCTCTCGCTACACGCTCGGCCCAGGTGGAACGTGACAATGAGTAATGCTTTTTCATCGTGCAGCCTGCATCACTTTAACAAGAAACTGACCCACTGGTTGTTGACGACGACGTCCTGGAAGCATCCGACGAAGAAGTTGGGTCCGTGCGTGAGCCTCGCGTACGATGACCCCGCCGTGCCGAGCCTCGTGGAGGGGAACGAGGTCACGGACGTGTTGTACGCCTCGTTCTGGCTGATCGGGTAGATGGTCTGCTCCTCGTTGGCCGCCAGCACGAGGTGCGACGAGTTTATCGTCACGAACACCTGCAGAGGACCACTAGTTGAGAAAAACATACGTGGCAATAGAACATCGTCCGGTCCAATGATTGGTTTCCGGTGCCACAGAGTAAATGTAGCGATTGACATCCGGGTAGACACGGTCCGAGCTCTCTCGTACTGTGAAACCGAATTTTAATTGTAAGTAAATCGAAACGAATCACAAAAGTATTTTTGATTCGAATATCCTCAAATCCTAGAGGGATAACATGTATTCCATTTCTAAATATACCCACTTTACCAGTAACTGTTTTATATTTCTAAGCGCTTCATATTATTAGCCCATCGCCGGGCCGATTGAGACACTTTCCTCCGAACCAATTTTGGGACCTGCGGATTTCCTCGCGATGTTTTTATTCAATACTGATCTAGCGACAAATATCTACGAAGTACGGCCTGTAAGATTTAGAGCGGTTTCGTGCTATGTCCAATCCAAACCCGTGAAACGGTCCGGAGTAGTGGATGAACTATTTCTATGGTAGTTTTGCTTAATAAGATTTCTCTAGTTCTAGTTCCCGTAAGAATCCGGATATAGAATATAGCCTATGTTACTCCCTGATAATGTAGCTTTCCATTGGTAATTGCGTAACACAGAGTTACTTTCGAATTTGTAATATTATGTACACGCTTAGGCATGATTTTGATTTCACCAATCTCGTACCTTCTGCCACTCGCTGTCGTTGAGCCCGGACCCGATGAAGACGCCCTCCCACTTGTTGAGCAGGCTGGAGTGCAGGTTGAGCCGGCCGTTGGACAGCTCGAGGAAGAAGTATGTGAGCCCGCGGCCCATGGCCAGCAGCCCGCTGCCCAGCGTCGTCTTGAACCGGAACGAGATGTCGTAGCCCTCATCGCGGGACGTGTTCACCTCCGCGTAGCTGCTCTTCTCCAGGGACATTGTCGTTATCTGCCGACGAGGGGACGCGATCATCAACCGGCATCGGAGTAGGTATTTATTTATTTATTTATTTATTCATTAGGGATAAATACAGCTTTTATAATAATCTAAATTACTACTACGCTTCTAAATTGTTAAGAAAAAAATTATCCACAGATTAGTTATGCTACTTGAATTTAGGCAGTTGATATGGATACGGAATTCAATTATTTTCATATTTCGAAACTATCAGATGGACCGCGAATGAGGAGCGGTGTTTTTAATCGCTGGTCCTTCCTAAGGCGCGGTCAGCCTATAAAGAGAGGAAGGTATGTTTCGGCTTTTTGCCAGGAAATACGTCATGATTTTTGTATAAGCGGAGGAGGGGGGGGGGGGGGTGTAGAAAGTGTTGAAGACACTGAATTTTTGTGCATGGTCTCTGAAGCAGAGCCATATAACTAAGATTGAAGTATAAATTAAAGACTTGAAAACTAAATAACTCAAATGCGGTGCCATTACAGAAAAGTGTGTAAGCGGTTGAACCGGTACTGCGTATCACGAATGATGAGCCGGCTCTTTAGCTGCTGGGCTATCGCTTCTCCTACCTTAGCGGCATAGCCAATCACCCTTTAGACAGAGGGAGAAAGGTGTCTATCTCACCCTCTCGCAGGTGACCCCATAGAATCCAGGCGCGCACGAGCAGTTGAACCGGTGCTGCGTCTCATGGATGAGGCTCTTTAACAGCTGGGCTATCGCTTCTCCTACCTAAGCGGCATAGCTAGTCAACCTATAGAGAGAGGAAGAAAGGTATCTCACCCTCTCGCAGGTGACCCCGTAGAATCCTGGCGCGCAGGAGCAGTTGAACCTGTGCTGCGTCTCGTGCTGCAGCCAGGGCAGGCACGTGCCCCGGTTCCGGCAGGGCGCGCCCCGGCAGCCCGTGAGCCCCACGCTGCAGTTGCGCCCGCCCCAGCCGGCCTCGCACAGGCAGTAGTACGACGCGCGACCGTCAAGGCAGCGCCCGTGCATGCACGGAGTGTACCTGGGAAGGCAGGGAAGACATCCAAAGTCGGCAAACAAAGTTTCACATGCGTAGCTCCCGTTCCCGTGGGAATAGTGGAATAAAACATATCCTATGTTACTCCCTGGTAATGTTGCTTTACATCGGTGAAAGAAATTTTGAAATCGGTCCAGCAGGCGTATTCACGGAGGCTCGAGACCGTTTTCGATTCAGATCGAGTGAAAAATTTTCCTTATGTCACAGATGACATTAGTTTTAACATCAGCCCATCTCGAAAGTGTTCAGGTTTTCCGATTCCGAGTCGAATATCGAAGCTCCGTGAATACGCCTGCAGTACTTTTTGAGTTTATTCGTTACGTTTTCGTACAAACATACAAGAATACAAATCTTTCCCCTTTACGATATTAGTATAGAAGTGTAGACAAATATCGATTTTACCCGCGTATCGATCCGGACAGTGTTCCCCTTTACGTGACAGGTGGGGGGAGCCTATCGCCGCATTATAAATTTATTTAAAGTTCTTGCACTACTTTTTGAGTGTGCAGCATTGTTTATATTGTCGACTCTAGAGTAACATAAAATTAGATACGTTTGTAATTATGGGTTCGATTACAGCCAGGCATGGGACAGTATAATTTAAGAATGTATACCCATATGCCAAATCAAATATAAATAATGTTGCGCATAATATTGTAGCACAGATGCTTTGGCGACACTAGTTTCACGTCAAGTTTAGACAGTGAAATTAGTGAAACCGCTTCAGCGTCGTGCATTGTAAAACTTGATGTGTACCTCTGGCACTCGTCGATCTCCAGCTGGCAGCGGTCCCCCTCGTACCCGGGCAGGCACTCGCAGCTGTACCCGCCCACCGCGTCGATGCACTTCCCGTGCCCGCAGGGCGAGCTGCTGCACTCGTCCACGTTCTCCTCGCAGCGGGCGCCCAGGGTGCCCTCCACGCACACGCACTCGAAACTGGGGTCGAGACACGACATTCGGTACAATGGGACAAATTTACATTTCCAATCTAGGGTAAAACACCCAATCGTTGGCACCCCAACAGCTTTATTCAAAATTAACGTTTCGTTACAAAATTATATTTGTAATAATGAAATAGACACTGACTTTATCTAATTATTTTAAACTAGCCGTGCATCAGCGTATTCCCGTTCCCGCAGTAATACGGGAATGAAATATAGCCTTTGTTACTCAAGGATATTCTAGCTTTCCGTCGCGTTGGTAAAAGTACTTTTCAAATCGGTCAAGTAGTTTTTCAGTTTATTCGTAACAAACATACAAAAATACAAATTATTCCTCTTTATGATATTAAAATAAAAAAAATCACGCCTTTTTTCCCAGAGGGGGTAGGTGTAGTAACTAAGGAATACATACTGTTAGTGCATGTAATGTGATGTGTATGTATCGGCTCAGTGTTCTCACTCAACCACGTCTTCACTGTGCGGCGGCCCGAGCTAGACTCACTCACGTCCGTCTAGCACGCCCCCCTCCTGCACACTGCGTAGGGTGTAGATCCGAGACGACAGATGTCTGAATGGTGTGACTGTATGTTTGTATATTTATGTGTGTGTCATTTACCAGTATGCTACAGTAGGTATTCCATTTCTGAATATACCTATTTTTCACGAGATGTTCTTTTAACCCCTAAACGTATTAGATATAATTGTGTATCGTAATTTCGTTAACTCAGTTGGGGTGTCAATAATTGGGCGTCGCACCCTACACCCCGTTAAAAGAGCTCACCCGCTGGCGTTATCGTAGGAGAACCCCTGGTAGAAGACGGCGGGCAGCAGCATGTGAGCCTGCACGCCCACCTGCAGCGGCGGCGCATCCGCGGCTCGGTACAAGGACGCATTGCTGCGCTCAAGGCACACGCCGCCGAACTTGCACGGGGAGCTCTCGCACTCGTCCACGTCCACCTCGCAGTTCTTGCCTGCAACAGACATTTTTTAAGCTATTGCGTAGCTTCTATCGCGGGCCTCGAGCGTGGAGACCGAATCCAGAAATTCCGTAACGAAAATTAACCTAACACCCCCCACTTCGACCGGCACAGCGGTGATAGCGTCTTTTGACGTGACAACGTCTTAGTGAGCAAACACACTTGGCGGAACTTACGCGCGGAACTTGCGGTGAGCAACATACATTACGGTTGACGCGGGAGGCAGATCCATTTATCTTTAAAGTGAAACGTCAATGTATGTTGTTGACGGAAAGTCCCGCAGCGTAATTTCCGCAAGTGTGTTTTGACCTTTATAATTTGGTGTATTCCCGTTGTCCCCATTGACGATATCCCCATTGAGTGGGGACAACGGTTGATGTCGTGCCGTGTCGTGTCGTGTCGTGACGTGTCGTGTCGTGACGTGTGCTATGCAATAGCTTTACCGCGGCAGTCCCCGAGTGCCACACGTCTTTTTAATGGCATTTTGCCATTGTCAAGTAATTCAGTTTTCAAGTCTTAAGTTTACAAAAATTCAGTGTCTCCAACACTTTAAACATAACAGTAAAATGATAGCACTTTTACTGAAGACATCGTTGTGACTTCTTGAGGCAACTCGAATTTATTCAATTTCCCATTCACTGCACACTTTCACGGACACTTGCAACATATTATTATACTATGAGTCAAAACCCGAAATATACAGCAAAAGATAAATTATACAAGAAACTTGACGTCCCTCTTCGGGTTTCCGCCAAATGCCCAACAGAGATACTATTTGTCCAAATAGTTAATAGTCCTAGTAAGTGCGCTTACGTGGTTCGAAACCTGGTGATGTAAGTAACTCTTTATTAGGATTTTTGGAGGGAATCCGAAGAAGGAAGTCATGCTTTTTGATAATTTTCATTTTGCTGTATATTTCGGGTTTTGACTTATATTAGTGACAGTATATTATGTGGCAAATGTCCGTGAGGGTGCTCAGCCGAATGGGGTCAATCTTCAGTAACGTGCACTATCGTTTAACTGTCGATTACCAACTGACCCGTGTATCCGCCGTGGCAGCTGCATCGGTAGTCGTTGACGTCGTCGAGGCAGGTCCCCCCGTGGGTGCAGGGCTGCGGCTGGCACTCGTCGATGTTCAGCTCGCAGTCGGCGCCCGTGTACCCGGTGCCGACGCACTCGCACGTGTAGCCGTTCAATGCGTCCACGCACCGCCCGCCGTGCTGGCATGGCTGCGACTACACACACGATACACGTTGTTGGACTCCGTTACTGCGGTATGTACAATCAAAAAAGTTCTGCCTGATACATTTAAGTGTCATTTTAGCGAACAGCTATCTTTTCCACCCAGTGGCGAGGAAGCCCTCACTTATGTATCAGGCTTAGCGTTTGCTGATAGTACATAGGGTTATAGAATGCATGACTAATTTTATTGCAAATGAAATAATTCTAATAGTATTTTATTTTAAAGTTGGGTTTAGTAATTTCATCAAATCGAAATCGAATCGATTTTTATTCAATGTAGAGGCTAATAAATTTACTTATTGAAAGTAATTGTAACATTAAGCCTGCATAGTTAAGGAGGGAAGCGGAATAAGAAAATTCTATTAAGGGGATAACATTACAAAATATATTTTCGTTTTCTTCTATGTCTATGCTGCATACTTAGCTAAATCTCTCGAAAATCTGATATGATTAGGCTTGACAGAGATTTATGTAAATACAATAAAAATAAAAAGATGTCTCCAACTAAGTCAGTTTTTTTAAGAATAAGCAATAACAGTTATGTGTTATGAATGGCGTAGGTGTAACTTTAGAAAAAATCAATACATGAGTGTTATGTAAATAGATTGTCGTGACTGCCGAGTGAGTGACGTCAATAAAACTGTTATCAATTAGACCTGAGGCCGTGTACAGTCAAGAGCAAGTCAAGCTTGACTCTACCAGTTTAAGCTGAGCTCTGATTTATATTGCGCGCCATAGAATACAGGGCCGTTTCAAAGTCCAAAGTGTCAAGCTTAGCGTGCTCTTGGCTGTACCTTCGAGATGCATCCGCACGCGCTCATGAGAACATTTGTGGAGAATCAAATTAAAAAATGCGGAAGTCAAATCTAGACACTCATTAACTTGGAATCCACACAATTAATACAAACTCGATTTTCAACTGAATGATTGACCACAAAAACTTGTTGCAATGCGCAACGTATATTCATAACATTGCTCAACTAATTTGGAAATAAGCTTAAAATCAAAACTATAAGATGAGGGAAGTTGTGATATTTCTCAGTTCACTTTGTCACTCGAATAGCCAAAATTTTCTTTCCATAACAGGTTAAGCTACAACCAATGTAATGTTTTGGACTGTCATCTGCCCAATTTTTATTTACTAAATGTTGCACAATGTGATTTATCTAGCTAAATAATAATCTATCTGTATGTTTTCACGGGTATCTTTAGGTGTAGAGCAGTGATAGGACGGTTAAAGAGCCGGCCGAAAATCAGTGAGGCTCGGGTTCGAATCCTGGCATGTACCAATGAGTTTTTCAAAAACTTACGTACATATTTATCACTAGCTCGACGGTGAAGGAAAATATCGTGAGGAAACCCGCAGGTCTCAGAATTAATTCTGAGACATGCGTAAACAGACCCGGTCCGGCGATGGGCTCACCACCTATCACGTTTAGGGGTCCAATATCTCATGAAATGTGGGTATATCCAGTAATGGAATACCTCTGCCTACCCCCTCGGGGATAAAAAAGGCGTGAGGTTATATTATATATATCTTTAGGTGTTTTTATTAAACTCGCGTTTTAAAACAGCAAGTTTGATGTTTAATAGACGTAAACAGTTATGGTTTCGTGTGCAGTACCTGGTTGTTCACCTAGTGCACTCGCCGTACGGTCTCTATTGCCAATCTGACGCTTGTATATTAAATGCAAGGTGAAGGTACCTCGCAGTCGTCGATGTCCTGGTCGCAGGTGGCCCCGGTGAGCCCCTCCTGGCAGACGCACGAGTAGCTGGCCACCCCGTCCACGCACGTCGAGCCCGCCGCGCACGGGCTCGACTCGCACTCGTCTATGTTCACCGAGCAGTCCTTGCCTGGTAGCGGATATCAAATAAACTCATAAATTAACTGTGCGACACGAATTCGCCCCTAAACGTGATAGGTAGTGAGCCCATCGCCAACAAAAAAAGTATAAATGTTAAAATATTGTCAGTCATTTTACATATACGCTTCGTTTATTGACCAATTGTAATAAATATAACGTGTTGTTGTGGTGTCAGTCATTTGATAGATTGCTGCCCTGACAAGGTTCATGCTGAAGCTGTAAATATTGTAGTTGTAATGTTATTACAATAGCACTACAGTAATGGTATGAATTTAATTTTTTTTAATCATTATCAAATAAGTCTGATTGTAGATGCTTTAAAGAGCGTACCAGTAACATAATTACTTGAAATTCATCACAAAAAACAAACTAAAAAAAAACAATTAAGAAATATAAAAGGTCATTTTAAAGCAAGTGCAAATATTTTAAGGGTAGGTACAAATATGTAAGAGAAACAGAATTATAATTGTACCTATAAAAAAATATACAAAAGATATTTTTTATGAATGAACATATAAATACAAAAAAGGTGGTTTTTTTCCTAAAAAATATTTTTAAACATGCTTTGCATAAACCCTCAACAAAACAAAATAGTTTCATGTAAATTTTTTGACCAAACCTTAAAATATTTGCACTTAATTTGAAATGACCATGTATATCGATATTTTAAAAATCCTTTGAAATTGTTTTAAACTCAATTATCTATACTGCGCATTACACATCCTCTTCCTCCATTAAAATAGACATCTACAGTCATGGCTTGTATAACATAACTTAATTACATTCCGAGAACGATCGGCCGCGTAACGATAACGAGCCAATAATGAGGTGATAATAATAGTGCAGTCGATAATCGCTGACCGGTAAAGCCCTCCATGCAGGTGCACTCGTAGTTGTTCTCCAAGTCCTGGCAGGTGCCGGCGTTCTTGCACGGCGCCGAAAGGCATTCGTCGATGTCTTGATCGCAGCTGTCGCCCGTATACCCTAGACGGCAAGGAGAATTTATTCAAATCAAAAGTAAATAAAGATTACGATATGTATTGCTTCGAATATTTCAATTACCCGGACGGCAGTAGCACTGATAGGAGCCGGGCACGTTGAAGCACATTCCCTGGTTACATATCTTCGGCATCAGCTCACACTCGTTGATGTCCAACTCGCACAAACTTCCTGTAAATAAAAACCACAAATCTACTATATAAAAATAAGTCGGGTTTTCCTTCCTGACGATTTAACTCGAGAACGGCCGGACCGATTTTGATGAAACTTTTTGTGTGGGTTCGAGTGGGTCCAGGGATGGTTTATAGCAAAGAAAATTCAGCATTGCACCCGTGCGAAGCCGGGGCGGGTCGCTAGTATAACATATAAAAAAAATTTAGATATTTTAAAAAACATTCACTCTCACCTTTAAGCAAAATGACGGAAAGTATATAAAATTTTATTACTTTCTCCATTTGTAACACTTTTAGTTAACAGAGTAAACTTAATTATGATTTAATTCACACACTTAATTAGTCACATTATTTTTTACAGTCAGTTTACTCAGGTGTATTATTTGTTCGGCAACCGCAGATGGAATGAAACAACTCGTTTGTCCCACTTCCCCGCGTGCAAATACAAAGGTGACCTCCGCATTAATGGACGCCGTTAAGAGAGAACAATAGAAGACGTAATGAATGTTAAAGTACTTCAAAATAATAATTCTCGAATTAATAACGTTATGCAGTCGCATCATTACTTTGTCCATTAACTTATCAGTAAAAACCGTCAAAGTTACTCTACATTAGTAACCGGTTTTTCAATATCGGATCGCCATCACTATCGCTCAATCGCCTCTGTCATTGTGACGTCTGCTGTCACATGTCACAACAATTACCTGATTTCGCGATCTAAATGGAAATAAATATTTTTATAGAAAATGTATGTAAGGGTTTCCAAATGACAAAAAAATTATGGATTTAGTCCCATGTTTATTAATAAGTGCTGTATAAGTGCGACAACTACATAATGATGTATCAAATACATAATCTTTTGAGGTTATGTCGACGACAAACAGTTTTACAATACAAACGATTCAACCACGTCCGCGCCACAAACGGTGATGAGACCAAAAATAAAGGTGAGAAACGCGTAGAAAACAAAGACTTCCCCACTCTCCTGCAGGTTTATCGAGATAAAATAACATTTAGTTCGTACTTGGATCATGAAAAGTTAGAATTAGGTAATTTTAAATATTACCTGAAAACTATCAAGCAAGCAAAGCGAAACCAACAGAAAGAATACAATGAAAGGTCTCTGCCGCCGTTACCGGTCTCACTTCGGTACTATGTCGACAAGGAGCGCCTGTTGCCAGATGATACTGAGACCACACAGACTCAAGCGCAACCCGAGAAGGCATTCCAACTGCCTTTCGCTAGCAGCACACCTGTGACAATTGATAAAAACGAATCGAAACCTCACAGCGAGACACAGAGTAATACTAGTGGCACTACAAAGGAATTTGACCGAACAAATATTCGTAAATGGATGACAAACTACGAACACTTTGATGACAGCAAATTGGAATCAGATGAAGAGGATTTAGAAACGCTCGAGAATGAGTGGTCTAAGCAGTATGGGACTCCAGACCCTAAGGCTGCAGTCAGTCGAGTGCCTTGTGGGGGCTGCGGGGCACTCCTGCACTGCAGCGACCCAGCCATCCCCGGGTATTTGCCTAGTGAGATCTTCAAGAATCGGAAAGAGGTCCAGCTCAAGACTATGGAGTGCCAGCGGTGCCATTTTCTGAAGGAGTATAATATTGCCCTGGATGTGAGGGTACAGCCAGAGGAATATGAAAAACTCTTGCAGTCTATAAGGTACATTTAGACATTTGATTTCTAATACTAGTACATAAACTCTCTCTCCCATACTTCACAGGGTTAGGTTAGGTAAGGAGGAAGCCATTACAACTAAGTAACTGACCCTTAAGGATAGTGTCTTAGTTTAAATTTCAAGTGTATTCGTTTTTATTTCAGAATTGTATCAGAATTTTATAACATGCTTGCATCTTAATGTAAATCTACGGTAAACAGAAACTATCTGTGTGCCTTCGGGCAAAGGCCTCCCCCAATCTCCTTTACTCTCTATTGTTCAAGTGTGTTAGTTACTTGGGTGCAAAATTCTTAGTGTAATTGTTGTCAGAAATTTGTAAGATGGATTTTATTAAAAAAATATTCAAGTACATAGACCATTTAAACAAATCCTGTTCGGCTCCATGAATCTACATCCACACTAATATTATAAAGGACTTTTTTTGTTTGTTTGTACTGAATATGCTCTACTGAACAGCTTCCCAAAATGAATACCTCACATTTCTGGAAGTAACATGCACTAGAATTTTCCCATGGGAACGAGACTAATGCAAGTGAAATTCTGGGAAACAGTTAAAAATATAGTTAGTATAAATATTGTATATGAAAAATTTTTCATCAGGCATGTGAAATCGTTGGTGGTGCTGATGGTAGACTTACTGGACTTCCCTTGCTCCATCTGGCCCGGCATCATTGACATCATCGGCACCGAGAGGCCTATCATCATCGTTGGAAATAAGGTACATAATCAGGGATCATTTACTCTTTATTATCCAATACAGAAAAAAAAATATATACAATTTTCTAAATCTATTGAAAGTTGATTTACTTTTGCAACTGTAAGCAATTCAAAAGTTTTTTTTCAGGTGGATTTATTACCAGGAGACAGCATCGGCTACCTGAAGCGAGTCAAAGAATCTCTGGTCACAGAAATCAGCAAGACCAAGCTTGGGGAGGCCAATATCAAGCATCTTGCTCTAATATCCGCTAAAACCGGCTACGGAATTGAGGATTTAATATCTGCTATGTTCAAGCACTGGCTATGCAAAGGAGATGTGTTCCTAGTGGGATGCACTAACGTCGGTAAAAGTTCTCTCTTCAATGCTCTGCTGCAGTCTGATTACTGCAAAGTGCATGCAGTGGACATCGTCAAACGAGCGACAGTAAGCCGCTGGCCGGGAACCACACTGAACTTACTAAAATTCCCCATCAACCGACCATCAGGATGGAAGATATACCAACGTACTCGGAGACTGAAAAGTGAAGCTAAACTTATGAAAATCGAAAAGCAGATACGCAAAGAGCAGATTAGAGGACAACCTCAAAGAGAGACGCCAGCTTTGATTGGCCATATTGGAAGGACATTTTCTGACCCAAGACAGTTCGAGGATGTGTTTCACGATCCTTCTGAGAAACAAAAATTTATGGTTTTGAACGAGAAAGATGAAATGTTTGTTAACAGCAAATGGCTCTATGATACCCCTGGAGTCGTCCACCCTGATCAAGTGTTGTCTCTTCTGAGCACGGAGGAGCTACTTGTGACCATACCCAAAAATTTAATCAGGCCACAGACTTACTATCTTCGCCAGGGTAACTCTTTCTTCATCGGAGGTTTGGCGCGCATAGACTTTTTGGAGTGCCCAGAGCCGTGTCGCTTCACAATATTCTGTGCTGAATCCCTGCCAATCACCGTCACCAAGACTGAAGACGCAGATGAGGTATATGAACATTTTGTTGGCACAGAATTGTTCGCGGCTCCTTTGGGTGGCGCGGAAAGGTTGAGAAACTGGCCGGGGTTGAAGAAGCACGAGAATGTTCTGGAATTTTCTGGCGGAGGACCGAGGTTCTGTTGTGGGGACGTAGTGCTGTCTTCCGTGGCGTGGGTGGCGGTCACGGCGAAAAAGGGCTCCGTGTGTAAGGTGGCTGCTTGGACGCCGGAAGGGAGGGGTGTATACCGAAGATACCCCTCGGTCCTGCCGCAAGCCGTCACCTTAAAGGGCAAGCGGCTACAAGAAACCCCTGCTTATATGGTAGGGAAAGTGTTTTCCGAAAACGAGTGATTGACTGTTTTCTATGTAAATAGAATTTTATTGTGTAGTGTACTGTGTACCCTTAATAAATAAATCCAATATATACTACTTGTTGTTACGTATCTGACTTTGATGGGCTATTGGCGTTACGTATTTATGTCAGCTCTGCGAATGTGTCTTATTGTATTACCTAGCGAATTTATTATTTATAATATCTCTCAAGAAGTATAGTTTTCCAGTAAATACAAAAAAAATATCGAATACGTAACTAGTTTTTTCAACATTTACAAGTATAATCTTTTATTTTATTATCTTTGTAATTATTTTTATTATTTAATTAGTTTTATTACTACTTATTATTACTACTACAGTGCTCACAAGTGTAACCTTTAAAGATCCAAAAATTTGTGAAAAGTGGGTACATTTAAGAATGTTATATCTCAGCCAACTCAATAACAAGGCACTCCAAACTCTTCTACGGAGATTGACTAAATGTAAAGGCGAGATCCATTGGCGAGCGAAACCGCCGGCACGCCAACGAACTCGCGAGCCAAAGGTCTAAACCGCTACTTAAGTTTGCGGACGACCGGCGGCTTGGCGTCTTTTCTTCTTTTTTGTTCTTTCTCCTGATCTAAAAGTATACCCAAGTAAGAAAGTAACTCCGTCTTGGTGCACGCCATGACTTCCAACAAGGAGAGTAGACTGATACGCTAATGTATCACCAATGCCAATCAAGGCGTCATACCGTCAGTTTGCTGGCTCGCCAATGGATCACCCACTTCAGGTGTTGTTTGTCGTACATTACCTTCGATCCCGGGCGAGCACTGGCAGTGGAACAGGCCGCCGTCCGTGGGCATGCAGGTGCCGTTGCGGCAGGGGGACGACGAACACGCGGACTCAGGTGCGGGAGCCGAGCAGCGCCACAACCCGCCCGCCTGCTCCACGCACTCCTGAAAGGGACTCGCTTATTACATTGCGTTGGGGACGGATTCGGTATGAATAGATGCTTAGTACAGAAAAGGTAGACTTCCGTGGGTCGTGGCTGATGCGACAATAGTCAATGTATGAAAGGATTAGGCGCATAATGCCACATTCGCAAAATGATACATTCGATTTTCGCAAAATGTCACATTCTCAAAATGCCACATTCTCAAAATGCCATTTTCGCATAATGCAACACTCTCGAACATACTGCAAGAAAGAGAGTTGAACAAGTATGGCACTTTGTTAGTGTGGCATTTTGCTAATGTGGCATTTTGCGAATGTGGTATTTTGCGCCTAATCCGTATGAAAATGCATGGCGCCATTTGCGAAGTTTTCATACTTGTCACATCAGCAGCGTGCGTCTGTCGCAAGTGGTCATGGCACGCGGCTGCGATCAGCCGCAATCCACGGTAGTCTACCTTAAAACCATTGGTCACGGTTTTCGTTGTGTTCACGCACAATGGAAATCATGTCAGATACCGTTGGGTGGCTTGAAAAATTCTGACAGTGGGCCCGTGACAATGTGAGAAAAGACCCTTGGTTCAGAGTGGGTATGTTGTGGGTTTGTTGATAATGATGAAACCTCTAGCTAGACGCATCTGGTGTTCTAAATTTGGATAATAATAATGGTGTTCAGGAGCAAATATAAGAGGTGGAGTGAGTTCCTGTTTGCGGATTAATGCATTTTTAAGAATAGGTAAAGAAATTGAAGGTGTGAGCATTCTTGGCGATCAGCAAGTGTCAGGCTGAGGCTGAAGGCACCTTTGCTACCTGTGTACCAAAGTCGATGATCCAAACTTCACGGTAGCCCTACCTGTGGTTGATTGTCAGCTTTTATCCCGTATTCCCAAGGAAACGGGAATCCTTGATTATGTAGGGTGAAAGAATTTAAAACATCGGTCTAATAATTTTTGAGTATGCACATTACAAAAAAAATTGGTTGCCTGTAAAGTCGGTATACGGGCGAAAGTTTTACGTGACAACGATTTTATGTCTGTCTCTCTCGCTCTTAGGCGGGCTAACCATGCCCGAGTGGAAGGGACGCGTGCCTCTCACTCGCTCTCATTATGAGCGCATAACGTGAGCGGAGCGTAACGCAGTTTCTTGAAGTGTCACCCGGCAAACCAATTTATAAGACGTTGTCACGTCAAAAACTTCCCGCTTTTTAATATTAGTGTAGAAGCTCCTGCTCTATAATGGTGATATCTGTTGGGGTACTTACCTGGTGGTGGTGGCAGCCGGCGGCTCGGCAGTCTGCCGGCTGGTCGCACTGCGCTCCTCCGAATCCCGGCCGGCAGTCGCAGCCCCCGTCCTCCCGGCACTCGCCCCCGTTGAGGCAGCGGGGGCACTCGCCCCCCGACCCCATCGACCCCCCTGCCCCCATCGCCCCCGCAGGAGTGTCGCAGCGCACCCCGCCCCACCCCGGCTCACACTCGCAGTGGAACCCCATTGGCTGCACACCCATAGTGGACTCGTCAAAATTTGGAAGCGATTCACGAAGGCATAGAGCGCTCTAAAGGATCTGGACTTGTGACAAATATTTATTATAAGGAAAGTTGTTGAGGGGCGATATACTGTCTTAAAGTGCCATCCATTGATTACTATCAATAGGTAGTTCAACATTTAAACTATATTCTGAATGAGCTAACAGATATTAAGCCCAAAGACGTTTAAAGAAAAAGTTTCTCTCCTAAAGAGAATGATTTTTTTCCAACCTCTTTGATTAAGCCTTTCAAAAATAATTAATCTCTAACACTAGTTTTATTGTAGAGGCCAAAATGGTCATCTGTCTCTGTCTGCTAGTTACCTTTTTTCACATAAACAGCTGCACAGACTATAAAAAAATTACGCAGGAATATAACTAGATCTTGAAAAAGGATTGGGCTAGGACTTGTAGAGATAACATACTTATAAAGTAAAACAACTAAACACAGCACACACAACACAAGCTCGGTGAAAAGCAAGACACTAACAACAGACTTACTGTAACTTGTGGTATAACAATTCCTTGTGCTCCGAGACAGCCTAGCCAAACTGGTGTGCTCTCGTGTGTGCTAAAACTACGGGAGTTTTATTTTTGTAGAGAAATGTAAACGAGATCCAAGAAAACGTTTTATCTATTTGTATATCCCCATAAACAAACTGCGATACTTTAAATCATGATACATCATGAAAGCGTCCTTAGATTTCGTCACAGAGTGTAACCATCTCGTTTTACATTTCTTCCACATTTTAAATTAAAATAGGTAGTTGACTTTTTAGTTATCGAAATAAAATTGCGAGTTATTGTCAATAAAAAATTAAAAACCCAAAACAAACCTGAAAATGTATTTCGATTAGCACAGCTAAGTACTAGTACATTTTCCATAATAATTTTACGTTTATAAAAAGTAAGTAATTTGAGTAGTCAGTCAACTACCCTGCACCTGTCCTGCTCCTAGTGTAGCTTACATGAGCGTCGCAACAAATTTTCTCGACGCTTGTCCCGAGAAAGAGCGAGACAAAACGTCGCGGCGCTGATGTTAGCTCCACAGGCCGCGAGGTCACTGACCTGGTCGTAGCAGGCTGCTGCGTGTGCGCAGGGCAGCGCGGCGCATCGCTCGGCGGCCTTCAGCTCGGACAGCGCTTTGCCCGCGATGGCCCCGGGGGCGCCGGGGGGGACCTCGCAGTACGTGCCTGCGAGGGGGGGGATTAGCGAACATCCCTACCGGACTGGTAAGCCAAGCAGAAGTGGACTTTACGCCTTTGGCTTACGATTCTTTTTGTAAAACGGAACCTGGGTGGATCTTGAAACCTTGACTAAACGTTCCAAGCGAAACTGGACTTTACGCCTTTGGCAAAGGGTTCCTTTTGTAATACAGAACCTGGGTGATATTGAAATTCAGAATGGAATTCCTTTAAAAATATTGAAGTTTATTTCGACGCTATGTAGATTGCTGTCCAGTCCAGTCGCAATGATCTCAACATGCACAATGAAATGAAAAAAAAGTTATGCACAATCAATGAATGCGGCCATTCGCAAGACAACAAAAATATGATGACAACATAAAAAGCTTTTCATATAAAAAAATAAACACAAAAAACATTTATCACTAACATTGTCAATTCCTATGTCTCTATAAATGTCACAACAATCATGCCTGTATTGTCTTTGATGGTAAAAGTATTTCTATTTATTTATAGAGAAAGCTTTCCTTATCCTCCTCCTCCTCTTTGAGGCAATCCAAAAATGTCCATCCCTCGTATTTTATCGAATTTCCCATTCACTGCACATTTTCACAGACACTTGCCACATATTATACTATCACTAATATGAGTGAAAACCCGAAATATATAGCAAAAGGAAAATTATACAAAAACATGAGGTGGCTCTTCGGATTCCCGCCAAAAAGGCTTGAAGCCCGCTTTAGCCGTGATGAGTCTCGTACCCCTGTATCCCGGTGGGCAAGTGCAGTTGAAGTGGTCAGGCGCGGGCGAGCAAGTGGCGCCGTTCAGGCAGACGCCCACCTCGCAGGCCACCTCCAGGCTGCTGCAGTTGGGGGACGGGCCCGGGGCACCTGGCGACGGTACAGTGTCAAGGGAGGCCCCTATGGGTGTAACGGTTTACAAAGGCTGATTCATGTTACAACGGGACGTGCCCCGTCCGGGCCAGCACTTCATACAAAATGTATTTGACCGTGCCCGGGCCCGAATCAGCCTTTACACTACCTCCTCGTTGAACGAATCCGTATAAGTAAAGTTTTCAACTACAAGTTTTTTTAACATCGGTAGGTTATTTTTTTATAATCTGTGGAGATACTGATTTCTACTTGTTTTTGAAATGTTTCGAATATTATAATATAGCATACAAATTTATATAAATCTAAATAAAGTTTCACACAGCTAGGGTCTCCAATTTCATTATGTCGAATGGTAAGCCTCGGGAAACGGAAAACATATTACTTATGTTGAACATTTTTTTTAGTTTTGATATAATTGGTGCTTTAGGTAGTTACCGTAGTATCCGACGTCACAGACGCAGGTCGCCTGCTTGGCGATCACCACTCCCGTCACCATGCTCGGAAACCCGGCTGTGGAGGAAAAAATATACCAGATCATTCCCATTTGAGAACGTTTGCGATACAAAGTCCTATTCTGAGAAATCATTGACTTTATTTAACTTTTATTTATGAATTCCTATACCATTTTTCATTTCATCTACTCGTTTAGAAACTTTATTAGTTGCTAAGAGCACGCTGCACGTCCCACAAGGTCATCGTTTTTTGACGTGATAACGCCGGCTGCACGCATGAAATAGTGTCACGTTCCGCCTGAGCCGAGCATGCAAGCGAGAGCGCGGAACAAGCGATAGACAGGCACGATCGGCCTAAACGTTCGGTGACGCATCTATCTCTCTTCCACTCCAGCATTAAATTTTTCATCAATGTTTTCTTATGACGATATCACATAAAATTATCTTGCGTAAACCGACTTTACAGACACCGATTTTTTTTTTATAAAAAAAATGGCTCCCTTTGAAGTGCAATGCCGACTATGTTTCAGTCATACCCGAGTCACGGCAGTGCGAGTGCGGCGGGCAGACTACGTCCGCGCACGTGGGGGGCGCTAGGGGAGCGGTGGCGGGGGTCGGCGAGGGGGGAGAGGGGGGCGCGAGGGGCACCGCGCACAGCGGGGGCGCCCATCCTTTAGCGCATACGCAGCGGAACCCGCTGCCCCCCGCCTCCTCCACGCAAGCGCCGCCCGCGCCGCAGGGGCCGCTCGCGCACATCGACATCTGGGGGGACAGGTCAATAGGTTATATGGTCTTAAGCCGTATACAGAAAGAAAGCTGAAAGCTAGTCGAGGCGCCGATCGGCGCTTATCGGCGCCGATAAGTTTTCGGCTTTCTTTATGTATACGGCTTTAGACATTTTAAAACGGATACGTATCTTTTTAGTTATGAGTGCTGTTCGCAAAATATTCTAATAAGATTTTTAAAATAATAAGTTAGGGATAAAGGGCGTAAAAGTCTTACGCCATTATCAGTTTTCCATTTGCATACTAGAATAGAGTAAAAAACCGAATTCAATGAATACCACTAAAAGTATCATCGACGTACTTATACACTTTTTAGACTATTTTAGTTGTTTTTTCATCAATTTCAATAAAACTTAAGTGGGACCACCTCTGAAGTAGATCATAATTCAGAGGTGGTCCTGGTGGTCATGGTCATCTAATGAAGTGCAGGTCCGTCTAATAAAGATTATTACTTGTGAGCGGTCACGCGAATCAGACCTGACAAAACCTCTGCCTACCCTACCCTTCGGGTCTCCTTTCGCAGAAATGTCCCAACAGTTTATCGGTGAGGTTACCTTGTGGCATCTCTCCCCGGTGTACCCCGGTCGGCAGGCGCACACGAACCCCCCGTAGGTGTCGTAGCACTCCCCGTGCCCGCACACGCCCACCTCCTCCTCGCACTCGTTCACGTTCACCTCGCAGCGAGCGCCCGTGTACCCTGGGGGGATAATATTCATCATCAACCTCTGAGTATTAAACCAACCGGAGACGCCACTGACAGGCGTTCCCCTCTGCCAAACAAGTTCGGTCAACGCTCATACCCGATAAATTAAACTATATTTTTTTTGAGTTCACGGAGTGCTCAAATTGGTTGTTTCTGTGTGTAAATGTACTTGTGTGCATCTAGTTCAAGCTAGTGTTTAATTGTTTTGTCAAAAAATGCGTTTGTTTTAACATTATTTGTCTGCGTTTCCTCGTCCCCCTCGCAGAAATTGGCAGACTTTTTTTGGTTGGTTTAATACTCAAAGTCATCAACCCGTAACAGCCCACTGCTACAAGCGTTACAATTCGTAATAGGATCAGTAGTTTCAGAGACGGTTTTTATTGGGATGGTTTGATTTATAAAAAAATTAACATACAACATTGTAGCTAGTGTGTATACATAGAAAATACATAACATATAACACACAATGGAAGTCATTAAGCAACGTCTACTCCATGTCTTTCCCTAGTGTGTCTTGAAAAGTTCTGACAGACTGGTCACTAGCCTGACCAGCATCTTTCAAAAGGTCGATGAACCCGTACCGGTGTTGGAGCAGTCGCAGGTGAAGTTGTTGACGGCGTCGAGGCATCGGCCGCCGTTCAGGCAGGCGCCCACCGCGCCCAAGCACTCGTCCACGTCCGTCTCGCAGTTGCGCCCAGTGTACCCTGAGATATTATAAAACACTCAACATATTTAATAAGGTGTTCTCTTAAACAGTTAGTTAAACATGGTGAAGCTATATAATAGGTCGTGCTGTGTATTTACCGAATCAATGGCCAGATTACTTTAGGCATTAAGTTCGCCATGTGCACATTTCCTTAGTACATGAAGTTAATGTCTACTCTCAATTTAATCGGTTTGAAAAATCTTCTATACAAAACGGCAAAATCATAGGTGATCTATAACCTCTCGTCAGTGCAGCACCTGTTGCTCGTCAGTAGCTGGACCTATTATCAAAGCGGGATTTCTCCATAGTAGAGGATAAATCTATGAAAAACTTTGTATATTACCACACAAATTCATCTTATCATTTGTGGGACAAACTCAGCCTTAATAGATCAACCTGAGGTACACTCAACAATATGCACTATCGTTTTTAAAAGCATATTCTTATTTGACAAGAAGTATTGATAAGAACTCACCCGGCGGACACGAGCAGACGTAGGTGTCGGCGCCCGGAGGCACGCTGCAGCTGCCGTTGTTGCGGCAAGGACCCGCCGGGGTGCCCTCGCACAACGGGTCCAGAGACACTTCCAGCTCGCAGTACGTTCCTGTAATGCACCATTCATGTTGCTTACTAATCCTGGACCAGTGAACAGACTGTCGTTGTTATAGCTACGATTTAGTTTGAGAGGCGAACCATCGGTCCAAGTATACACCCTTGTGGTACACCATAGGTCAGATATTTTTATACAACAAATTTTATTATAATTAGTGTATGTTCGGTAAAATGTTAGCTCCAAATCTTAGATTCAATCTTCAAACACTATTAAAATGAGAACAACACAATTTATTCTAAAAAGAATAAGCTTTTAGACAGGGTCAAAAGCCTCGGATACATCCATTCCCTTGAAAATATACGTAAGCTTATACTAAAAGTCGTCAGAACGAAATTTTGGCTGTACACTGCGTCGCATGGCTGTAACGTACTATGGTAAAAGAGCACACACACAACTCGGTTCCAATATGAACGCGTTTGTTGAAGATCGCCAGAGTCATACACTTTGTTCGTCCCAGCTGAAACTCGTCAGGTGCCTGAGTGTCGGTTGAATCGTACCGTGGTATTGCGGCGCGCAGAGGCATGTGTAGTCTCCGCGCACGTCCTCGACGCAGCGGCCCTTGTGCTGGCAGGGCGCCGAGCGGCAGGGGTCGCCCGCGTCCACCTCGCAGTTGTTGCCCGTGTAGCGCGCCGAGCAGTGGCACTCGTACCTGGCAAAACAACCTCATTGGCAACATCGTCACCAACCCGTAACACCCTCTACCGAGCTATGGGCCTTTACTCACATGTGAGGACGTATGGGACGTACGAGATCAAGGCTAGTGGCCACCTGTCTCAATTTTACAAGCCACCCAAGGGTGCCGGACATGGCTTAACGACTTCTATTGTGCGTGAGTACAACGAAAATGGGGGCAACGCAACGGTTTAATGTGCCTTCCGAAACACGGAGGAGCGTCTGATTTAATGCCCCTGGGAAGTCATACATCAAATCAAACGTTTTTATTCAATGTAGGGGCTTATAAGTCCACTCATTAAAAGTCATTGCGACTCCAGCGCTTCGGTATGTATAGTTGAGGAGAAGAAGCGGGGCAAGAAACTCCTCAACACATTATTCTTTTAAACAATCGATATAATACAAAGTACAAGTTACATGGTTTTAGTGTTTTGCTGAGCTGGAGAAAATTTACAACCAACCACATTCACTTGCTACCCACGTCCAATATTGCTTAGCCTGTGTGATCGTTACAAATACACCAGCATGGCAGGACGAAAACATCTCAAAACCTAGTAAATCATAAATGGTCTAACCTGTCGTGCCTAGATATGCAGGTGCCATGTCGCATGCAGGGTTCGTTGTAGCAGTGGTCCTTCGGTGGCTCTCTTACTACATCTTTTCTGTCTTTGCCTGGAATGAAAACATCGTCTACATAAAGCGGTATATAGACCGAATTTGTTTAAAAACGTAATTTTCCTTTGTATAAAAAATCTGTGTGCTGCAAGTAAATAAAACCGTTATCTATCTATCGTGAAGAAACTACTTTGACCTAAATACTTGGAATTTATGATTCATCCATAAAAAAGTTATTTGGTATTAATTTAAAAAGTAATCGATTGCTTATTCGATGAAGTGGAGATAATCAGGCAATGTGTAACAAGGTTTGATTACTATTCAATACGTGCCCATATGCAACTGGGCTTAGATTACGTAGTTTAAGCGAGAGTTTAAGAGATTTATAAATATCACGCCTTTATCGACATCCTTTTCACCAGAATCGATTCTTTTAACAGTCGATATGTGTGTGGAGATGCGGAGGTGGAATGCTCCTCCATCGTGAAAAGGGAAGAGCTTTCGCCAGGCGAGGTGATCTTGCCTGGGGACACCGGCCCAACGATTGATGTTGGAAAGTTGTATTTATACAAACTCGTGTGAACACTTCCATAGCACGGTGCAGAACTTGTGACTATGGCGGTCTATGGCGCTTCACCTAGTTCTATTTCGAAGCGCTAGATGCCACTACATGTGTATAGTTTAGACTCAGTACTAACACTCGTCGGTGGTGAGCGGGCAGTGTCCGAAGAGCACGTTGTGCAGCTGCGCGTGGTGCGCGTGGAACTCCAGCTGCGGGCCCTCGTGGATGCAGCCCGAGAACACGTTGCCCACCAGCACAACCGCGCCGCCCGCCTCCAGCGCGCCCGACGACAGCAGCTCCGGGTTCCAGGTCACGTTCGAGATCACCTGCATGTGGAAGTAGCAGATAGGGCAACGAAGAAATGGATAATAGCAGTAACCGAGGCCTCGACTTTTCATAACGCAAACGGTAGTAGAATGGTAAACGTATGGGATTGTAGCTAAGTAAAACAGGCGCAACACCGCAAAAATAAATAAGTATAGGTACTCACGGATACTATGTATACCAAATTTTAAAAGGTAACATAATAGTTAATATTCTAGAAACGGCGTTTCATTATCATTTTAACAAAGGAAAAACTTAAAAACTTAGTCTCAGCTATGTGCTTAAGCCAGTATACTTCAATGTTTAAAGGTACAGCGACAATATACCAGAATAACGAACACACCGCTTTCTAGCTTCGTGAAGACGTCAGTCGTCGATTGGCTGACGCGTGACGCGATTTTCATAGTGTCTAGTATTATCAAGTTTTGGTAGGGGTCCAGAAAAGATAGGTACTGGTAAAAGTTGGTGTTTTCAGGTGTTGGTATTCCATTAATCGGGGAGAAACGGCGTAAGCTTTTTTATTCTTTTTAGTATTGTCGTGTCGGCCGCTCGCTTGACAGAAGTCCGCATCTGTAGCGTCCGCCGTCACTCTAACAATATAAGCACCTGCGTGTCCTTGTCGACCTCGAGCAGCAGCGATGGTGGGTCGGGCCGGTATCGCAGCGCCACCCAGTGCCACTGGTTGTCGAGCGTCTCCTTGGGCAGGCCCACCTCGCCGCGCTGGCCGGGCCGCGCCCACGACACCACCACCTGCTCCACCAGCGCGGTTACGTGCAACGTGTACCCCTCGAACCGCTGCGAGAACAGACCGCCGCCTGGAAGGATGAAACACGGATGTCACTTTTAATTGCAAGTTGGAAAGACCAAAAATAAAAAAAACTAACAGCAGCACACCTCATTTTACATAATAATATATGCCATCTTATGTTTCTGGATTGGTGATTTGACAAAATCATCAATCTTCTTCAAACGGTGTATATGAAAATTACACGTGCATACATTCCAACTTTCGTTTCCAAGATAATATATGATTTGGATCCAAAACATCCAAAACCACTCATTCTGTTACGTAGCCCGATCAGCTTTCCACTTTCGCATGCACGGTGTTTACAGTTCCACAAAACTTGAGCACGCATGCGTTGCGTGGAATTGTTTTGTTGCAGATGCGGTGCGATTGTTGTGCGCGCAGAATTCCGTCATACCCAACCCAGCAGCTACGTGCGTCAAAATACTAGCCGCATGCAAAGTGCAGTTACGGTGAAGGCGTCGCCATCGGCGTGCAGAATAGGAAATACTATGAAGTCATTAACGACGTGATCGACTTAATTTTAAAGTATATCTGTCATTAATCTCATTACTTTAAGTATCTATAGAACAAGGGCTGGCCAATCTCAATATTATAAATGTCCAATTAACTATGTCAGTTTGTACGTTACGTCAAGATCGGTTTTTCATTCCGGAATGTGGACGAAGTCGAAGAAGCAAAAAGCTCATGACAGATAAAGACGATTTGGATTATTAACTACTGTGGGAACATTTTAGCCTATGTTACTTCATTTGGATTTGATGTTTCATTTGGAGATGAGGAAAAACATAGCAGAAATACAAACTCGATAGGAACACTAGCTCTACGATAAAACCTGCATTACCTATCGCTCCGCACGTCGATTCCCATTGGTCTGATTGCGGCGGTAACGACAAAATGAAGCATGCCATGAAAACAAATCAAAACAAATGGAAACAAGCGATGAATCACGATGGAAATGAAACGGAAACCACACTCTGTTATGTGACTGGCGGATATTGTTGCAGATAGTCATTGATGAGTGGTCAAGACTTCACAATCATCGTTGATCAACAAGTTTTTTATGACCTTGGCTTACCGGATCGTCTGACTATTAATTTCATACTTAATTAGTTGGTTATACTTCATGCATTCAGATGATAAGATCGGAAGGCACGTGAAACCATTGGTCCCAATTCTCGTTGTGTTTCCGCACAATAAAAATCGTTGAGCCCGATACTCTTGGGGTCTTTAAAAGTTCTGACATGTGACCACTTTTTCAACACCATCTTCCAATCCGTAGTGGGCTACCATGCGAGATTATGGTCCATACTTCCTCATGTGTGAGGAAGGACTCTTAACGCAATGGGCTGTACGAGTGGATGATGATCACTTAATGCAATCCAGGACGCTGATAAGGATGGACGATGTGATGATGGAGTGCAGTGATGTTTGTGAATGTGAAAGACAGTATAATTAACATAAGGTAATAGAACAGGAAGTTCGTGTTTCGGAAGGCACGTTAAATCGTTGGTCCCGGTTTTCGTTGTGTTTACGCACAATGAAAGTCGTTAAGCCATGACAGATACCCTTGGGTGGCTTGAAAAATTCTGACTGTTAAGTGGCCACTAGCTTAACACCATCTCCCAATCCGCGGTGGGCTCGCGTGGGAGATTATAGCCCATACTTCCTCAGGTGTGAGGAAAGACCCTTAGCTCAGCAGTGGGCTGTTACGGGTTGATGATGATGATGATGATGATGAATAGAACAGGGTCCTATGGAGACATTTTCTATATTGGCTCTCCACACACGCTCGATAAACGTCGAGGCCGAAGGTGAAGCACGCTTCACATATCCCGATTTTGTAGGATATATTATTATCTAGTTTAAAATATGATTAATCCTCGTTCAACTTGATAACGTAAAAGAAATAACACAGCTATACGTATTTGAAATAATTCGTATTATTGATAACATAATTTGTGATTCATCTTTATGCTAAACATCGGCGTATATGCAACCTACCTATTTTAGTGAAATAACTGTGAGTAGCAGAGGGATACTTTCATTCCGTTATTAACTACATAGAATTATCAACATAATCATAAAGAACTCCTCAGAGGATCAACTAGAAATCACGAATTAAAATTCATAAGAGTACATGTCGTGGGATTAAATTATAATAGATACAATCACGAACCGGTTTGCGCGCGCGCATCGTATCACATGACGCAACTGTCATAACAGCCGCGGGCGGTGGGCGGACGGACACGAGCAGTTCTGCGCGACTGCTTTCAGATACATATAATGTGAGAGGTGGCACGCGATTTTCAGACACAAATGTTGGGTTACCATTATTTACTAACAGCTCGACTATCGGGTTCATTGATCTCGTTAGCATTCGCTGATCCACAATGCTTGAGCCGAGTGGCCGGGGAATGTCGTGGGCCGCGTGCCGCGTAATGAGGGGAGCAAAAACCGCGGGATGAGCCGCGACAGCCGGCGATAATGAGTTTTATAATCACGGCCACGTGATTGATGGCAGCTCGCGGCCGCCTGCAGCGAGGACGCTTTTTACAATGACCGTTTATTCTGTGAAGACTGCTAATGAAGATTGCTGAGCTTATTATCTCTCTTTGAGAAGGATTCCATAGCCACGGTAAAGCACACAAAGGCCCCATCCATTTGCAACACGTTTTCGTTAGTCCATTATAGTTAGTTTTCCCAGAGTTTTCTCACGATGTTTTGCGTAAAAAGAGGCAAAACAAAAAACTAATGCTGCAAGCACAAGCAAATCAGGTTTTTAACGCCGCCACCGCTGCTCACGACCTCAGTCGTGACCTCAACTACTAAAGACGACACTATTGTCTAAAGCCTACCAAGTTATACCTTATTGTTGACCATAAAATTGCCAAGCTATTCAAATAATCAAACACTCGTTTAGCGACTCCACTAGTCCAACATTGACTCGCGAGTAGCTACACTTGTTGATGTCACGCGATTGTAAACAAAACACGCCTATAAATCTACAACCTACACTTGGAGAAACAGTTGAACGCCCTGGCGTAGTCGTGAGGGAAATTACTACCGTACCTTGCAGTTACATTTATTACTTATTTTACATCATAAACAAATGAGTTGCATATTTTTAAACTATAAATTGGCTGGGAACCTTGGAACTAAGGAAGATATTTGCGGGACCATGGAGTAAGTCTAACATTGGATTAACATTCAAAGTCGAATATTGGTTTAACACTCACCGACGCAAGTGCGGAAGCTGAGGCCGACTAGCTGCTTGAGGCTGATGGGGCGGGAGAGGCGGATGTACGAGCTGCCGTTGAAGTAGGCCTCCGGCCGGTCCGAGGGGCCCAGTGGGTTCGCGGCCAGGGCCCCAGCCGCCCATACCGACGCCACTACGCACCACGCTGGAACAAAAGAAACACCATCAAAACAAAATGGTTTTATTAGGGCTTATAGGTCCACTTATTGAAGAGTATAGTTGAGGAGAAGCAGCTGGCAAGAAGGTCCTTAACACATATTCTTCTGAAATACTGGAGAAAAATTAGTCTAAAGATCATTGTCATTCAAATACTGATCTAACTTATAAATACCTAAGTATAAATGGCATTTTGATGTGTAAGGAACCAATCACCCCCGATAGCAAGGTCATCAAAGTTAATTCAGCCAAAAGTAACCACATCACGTTCGGTCCTGAAGCCGTACAAGGTAAACTTTAGCACATAACACCACTAGCAAAGCCAGTAGACATAACGCTGTACGTGACATCCGGTCACTTGAGCGCGGAGGTCTGTTTTTTGGTAAGCCCGTCCGATTACAGAGAGGCGGGTGTCTATATCATCTAGCAGGAAGGAGCCCCTACTAATGTTTAACTACGCACATCAGTGCAATGCGATCAACAGGACCGCAAAAGAATGGCTACGTACATTTTGAATTAACTCATTCTTGATGTCAGTGTCAAAGAAGGCGCGGGATTATTTATTCTATAATTGGTTTAGCGGAATCTTCCAAGGCTCCTCCAGGGCCCGGACATCGTTTACGAAATGTTAGGCCGTAGATTCTTGATTCAACAGCTGTAAAGTCGCAGGTTAATGGAGCACAGAATCGAACAACTTTATCATAGACACAGGTTAACCGGGTTTGCAAACACTGTCGATGTCTCATATGGTAACAATTTCGGCTAATTACTGCAAGGCGATGAGCGAGGTTACCTCCAGCCGGACGAGGAATACGATGTGCAATCAATAAGATAGCACGGGAATATATACCGTATTGCAATATGCACCTGTGTGCAATATTGAGGAAGTCGGCGTAAACGGGTCAATTGGAGCCGGTGCGACTCACGGGAGGCTGGACACGCCCCTCTTTCAATGGTACACCGTTTCAAGTTAGAAATCTTGTTAAGACAAGGAAAATCTGCAAAATAGCTTACATTTTCCCCTCAACCATCACTTTCTTACGGCTCGTAGCATACTGCACCAGAAAGAGGATAATATTTTTCAGGTGTATATAAGTCTATGTCGTTGGCGCCATTTGTAGCTTAAACTTATTGAGATGATGACGTCATAAAAAAGCAATATGGCGGACGTAATCCTTTGTGACCTTAAACAGTTCTTCGGATTTTGATCTGCAAAATGCTGCTAGATTTGTCTTCATCTTTTAAATCCGTTTAGTCCCTTTCTCATGCAGCTCAGTATTTAAAAATTCATACATACTTTGACCCAGCTTCAAGACAATAACGGTCTATAACAGAATGTATTAACTTAAGTAAGTGTATCCACTTGAGCACATTTATAAAGGAATAAGTTCATGTAACAAAACCACAAGTCTCTAACACTAGGCTTCAAGAATAGCTTTAGATATTTTAAAAAGTCAAGCTTATTTATTGCATTTGAATTTTGGCTACATCTAAGCTGAAGCAGAATCGCTCGCCGCCTGTCTCATACAGCCGTAGTGGAAAACAGCCTTATCGGCGCGCCCCGCCCCGGCTCGGAACTCGGAACCACTACAACTTCATACAGTAACTAGAGCAAGTTTAGAACTCTCACCAGTGGGCCAATATGCAAGTTGGCTTTGTATACTGAAAACGTTAGTACCTACGTAGAATAGAATGATACATCTATGTAATTGACATAAGCTTTAGACAAGTCATGTAAAATTTTTGCCGTTTCTACAGATGCTGAATTAGACTACCAACAATCAAAAACATCGTATCAGTGACTATACTTCTTCGGGAGGATGCGTCAACATTACTTGATTGCACTTCAATGGTATCCTAGCAACGATCGATAAACATCACTTGACTGGTATATATAGAAATATAACTTATACATCAGAACAAAGTCGCGGTCATACAGCAGTGCTTCATATTACTATCATGGAAGCACATGGGACCCAATTTAATACTGCACATGCATTAATGAAAGCCAGGCGATTACAGTGAGATTATAGCCCATTATCATGAATTGATGATTATCTAGGAAACTGCTCGTACAGATAAGAGCACATGAAGCTTTACACTTGTACTGCGAGTCTGACCTCTAAAGCGATTGTAATAAGAACGTTACAGGGTCCAATGAGTCAAACTCTACGTGCTCTTGACTGTACCATAAAGTAAGCTTGGGATTTGAAACTGGAGCATCCCAGGTCAACTGACCAGGAGATCTGATTGAACTAGTTTATTTAAATGAACTAGTTTCCGATGTGTTCCGACGTCAACCTCAACGATTTCGTTTTGTTGGCTTTTACAATTCTTCGTGAGAATAACAGCATTCGTGTGCAAAAACGAAAATGAATTTGGCAGCACATTGCCTGTGGCTCTAGGTGATATACTGCTGCCTAAATTAGCGTAGGTACTAGCGGAACAACGTTACCTCAGATGATAATTAGTACTAAGCCAAAGGGTACCTAGACCGAATTTTAAGTAAAATAGTGAGGTATTGGGTCAAAAATACCATGATCCCAGTATTCATTGACATTGATCCGATAACCCATAGCCTAAAATCGAAGCCAAAGCAACGCAAAGAAAATCAGGGGTAGATGTGGTACTAGATGGTTTAGCCGCCGCGAAAGTGAGAGCGCCTAATAGAGTTGCGAACGATGTGTGCATCTGGATTGAGGGCCCACTTTTTAAATTATTGCGAAACGAAATGATACTTACAGGGCATTTACTTAAAATTTTGTAAAACCTAAAGCAAAGATTCTTAAATTTCTTAAACGTGAATCAAAAGAGTTATGGTCAAATAGCTTGGGCCCTCAATCCTGACGCCTGCATAAAACGGCATAGTCGAATCTCAGAAAGTACTATCCCTGGGATAATAATTTTTATTCGAGTATTTAGTTAGGAATTTGTTAAATACATTAAGAAATTGTCAAGTCTTAAGAATGCGACAATACAGATTTATGGCGGTTTAGCTTGGGCCCTCAATTCAGCAATTTTGATATTGTAGAATCAGCAAAAAATATGAGTTTTTCTAAGGAAAGATATTAATACGACTATAATATATTTGAGTTCCATATCTCGGAAAATTTGTTAAAAAGAAATAACGACACAAAAGTTAATTGTTAAAAAGTTATTGAAATTCGTATTTTTTCAAAACGTCTGAACTGAGGGCCCAAGGTTTTTGTCAGTATTGACTAGACTAAGCTTTCTACACTACCGCACTTTAGGCTAAGTATTTTAACAAATTCTTAACTAAAAGGCTACAAAGCGTCCATTCTTCTAAATGCCGTACTTTAGGAGAAAATTGATTTTCGATGTTTTATATGAGAAAATTCAGTAGGGTGACCATAATGTTTATCGTAAGTATAAACAAGTATTCGTTGTGATCATGTAAGTAGTATTTTGTAAAGCGCAGATACAATATATATAATTATACAACGCGTAACAGAAAAAGCGCAATTCCTCATACACCCCGGTTAGTAAATTAATATAAAAAAAGATGCAATCGAACTTTAGTTGTGTCCAATTTTCTTAAATATCGTTCTATAATAGTACGATTTCAATAGATAGCATTAAATTCAGCTATGCTAATTCATTTTTCGAAAAAATTTAACACATATTAAAAATAGATGAAATCGAATATGTAGTCGATACTGAACAAACTAATTTCAGGAATTGCACTTATTCTGTTACATATTGTATATAATATATAAAGCTCGATATAATTATATACGATTAGCTGTGCTGTGCCTTCACCTACGTATGCGTGGAAAAATAAAATAAGAAAGTGCCAATAATCAATGAAATTATGTACCTATTGGACGTATTAAAATTATAACCCTGTATATTAACAACTAGCATTGCTTTGCGGTTTCTTCCGCGTAGTTCCCGTTCCCGTGAAAATACGGGAATAAAATATAGCCTTTGTTACTCCCTGGTAATGTATCTTTCCATTTTTAAAAGAACTTTTTAAATCGGTAACGTGGTTTAGGCCTGTTCCCGTGGGAAAATTATAGCACATGTTACTCCCAGAAAAGTACGCTTTCCACTGGCAAAACATTTTTTTTAAATCGGTAAAACCGGTAGTATTGGAGCCTTTTCAATACAAAAAATCAAAAAATTCCTTAATCCAATATATTCCAGTTCCCGTGGGAATATCAAAAAATCTCTTCATAGCGGTTGCCTACGACATATAAGACGCCTACATAACATATTAGAAATTGCGGGTGCCCATCGCCGTTTCCTGCGCGGATCCGGCTTATTCCCGTTCCCGTGGAAATTTCCAAAAATCTCTTCATAGCGGTTCTCTAAGATATACAAGACACCTATATTTCAAGTTTCTAGGTGTTATCGATTTCTTTTTTCACCTGTTTTTATATTTTCCCGTGGGAATGAGATATTTTTCTGGAATAAAGAGTACCCTAGATGTTGACCCGGGTACTCAGTTATATCCATACCAAATTTCATCAAAATCCGTCTAGTAGTTTTTGCGTGATGCGTGCACAACCAGACAGACAGACAGACAGATATAGACAGACGGACAGACAGACAGACACAAATTTAAAAAGATGTTGTTTTGGTATCTATATCGATAATTATATAGACTAGATAAAATAGACTCGTTAAAATTTTCAAAAACATTTCATATAAGTACAGCCACGGCCCCGTTAGAGTTTTGTTTTATGTATAGATAACATTTTTACATATTTAGCTTACAAATAAGGGTACTCACCTTAATTTGTTTTTAACAAGAAAATAAAAATAATATGAAACCCTGCCAAAATCTTTATTATTTTACATTATAATCTGCCAAAACATATGAAATTGTATGTATATAATTATATTATACTATCACTAATATGAGTCAAAACCCGAAATACACAGCAAAATGAAAATTAAACAAAAAACATGACGGGAACGCGCGTACGTCAGGCGTCAAAAATACGAATACTATGATAACCATTTAAATAACACCCTATAATAATTATTGGATCACACAAAACGTAATCGCTTCCGACAACAACTATTCGCTTATGAAATATCTTATATGAGGATACATGCTGATTTGTCTCAAAAAAGTAACAAAATCATATACACCCTACTGAATTTTCTCATATAAAACATCGAAAATCAATTTTCTCCTAAAGTACGGCATTTAGAAGAATGGACGCTTTGTAGCCTTTTAGTTAAGAATTTGTTAAAATACTTAGCCTAAAGTGCGGTAGTGTAGAAAGCTTAGTCTAGTCAATACTGACAAAAACCTTGGGCCCTCAGTTCAGACGTTTTGAAAAAATACGAATTTCAATAACTTTTTAACAATTAACTTTTGTGTCGTTATTTCTTTTTAACAAATTTTCCGAGATATGGAACTCAAATATATTATAGTCGTATTAATATCTTTCCTTAGAAAAACTCATATTTTTTGCTGATTCTACAATATCAAAATTGCTGAATTGAGGGCCCAAGCTAAACCGCCATAAATCTGTATTGTCGCATTCTTAAGACTTGACAATTTCTTAATGTATTTAACAAATTCCTAACTAAATACTCGAATAAAAATTATTATCCCAGGGATAGTACTTTCTGAGATTCGACTATGCCGTTTTATGCAGGCGTCAGGATTGAGGGCCCAAGCTATTTGACCATAACTCTTTTGATTCACGTTTAAGAAATTTAAGAATCTTTGCTTTAGGTTTTACAAAATTTTAAGTAAATGCCCTGTAAGTATCATTTCGTTTCGCAATAATTTAAAAAGTGGGCCCTCAATCCAGATGCACACGCGAACGATTCGTTACGAGATCTTCTCGCACATACTCGCTAACATCTTGCTAATGAGTGTTTGTTTACACAGTGATCTTTCACTCTTCTTATCGTCGTTAAACTGAATGTAACATTTGCTTACCATAATGCTGCACTATTTGTATTGGACATTTGGACATAATCAGTGGTAATCAGAACTCCTATAATGGCCTGATCCTGCATTTCTATAGCAAAATTTCCTCGACTACATTCGTACGAGGAGTTGACGACGAGTAGTCGACTACGGTAAGCAAAAAATGTTGAATCGTCATGGTATGGCCATGAAAATGCTATGGACTTAATTGCTTTCTAAACAAAGAAACCACAGTGCTCGAAGTAAGAAGCTTATAAATAAACAAATGAAGTGTACGTGTGACCTCAGATTAAGAAATTTAGAACAAAAAGCTGAAACGTTGATGCAAAGAGGACTCTTGCCCAATGTAGTGTGCAGTTGCATTATTGATGATCGCTGTGGTAACGCTCGAGCGGCGAAGGGGTCGTCGCATTGCCGGAATGGTTTAACAATAACGAAATTAATGGAAGCTCTAAACTGGATTTTAGATTTGCTACAATTGTTAGATACAGACGCTGTCGCTACACACGATAATTTTCTCGCTTCTCATTATTAGGGGTTGGCGTAGAAATCGTAGAATGTACTTTCCTTTTATTTATGTCGTTACCACAGTCCTTTCTACATACACTTCCTTGTTGCACGTATCTTTTACACAATTCACCCATCTTTTCTTTGATCTCTTCCTATAACCTTCTACAATCATATAAAGTAACATTGCTCTCATCCCTCCGTATTATGTCTGTACCAAGAGAAACATTCATCTTACTTCACTGATTTTTTAACTACTCAGAGGTGCTATTGTTGCTTTACAAATCTTCAAAATTCGAATTCTTTACAATATTTGATGACTCTGTCTCAGTTGGTAGTGACCCTGCCTTCTGAGTCAGGGCTAATATTTGTGTGGATGATTGTTGGGTTGGTAAGTGTGTACGTACCAATGTGTTTAAAGTATGTTTATCAGTTGTTTAAGCATGCTCAGGCCAGTTTAGCAGTAAAAGTCGTTTCTGAATTGTGCCCCGCATTTTATTTATTATTCTCTTAAGCTTGGAAGTTGTCATATTAGTATGTAGAGTAAAACCAAATCGTTGAGAAAGCGATCCTTCTCAAAGGCGGTCAGATTTTAACGAGCCGTGGCATTGGCACAGTCACATCACAATCGCAATGTAGAACAAGCAAGTGCTGAGGGTAGGAGGCTGCTCTTTCAACACATCCTCTATGCAAGTTGCTAAACCTCTTCGCCGATCTAATTCTTAGTCTGAGCAACAATGGTAGAGGCATTATACTTTTGAATTGTATCGTATCGCCGGTCTAAACATGTAATTTTGTTTTCCATCCGCGTTAATTGGATTTCCCTTTTATCTAACATCTCTGTTTGTTGTTTCCTATTTTTCTGAAGGAACAAGATACCTGTGATTCTCGTCACACTGGCGATTGAGACGTCTCCAGTTTCACTGCCATCTTCTCCTGCATGGGTTTAGTTTCATTCTACATACATCTCGAATCTTACTTTGGAGATCACTAGCCTAACACTATCTCCCACCCAATCCGCATTTCCTATGCCTCCTCAGATCTGAGGAAATATATATCACATAGCTCAGAAGCAGGCCATTACGGATGGAAGATGATAAGGTTGCTTTGCTTCGGTTTGATTTTTATTAATTTCCACATAACCAACCGGATCGAAACTCCAAAGCACATCGATAAAGCAACTTGGCATTCGTACTATATCGATAAGTGAGCCATCGATCGTGAATACAAATCACAGCACACACAATGCGCGCATAGCGGAGCGGTGACGTCACGGCGCGCGCGCAGGTAACGTTCTCCGTGAGTCACTCCTTGGGGGCCTTCCGGAAAGCGGTGGCCGATGAAGGGTGACTCACGCAGTTTTATGACCCCCCATTCATCTTTCTTACGCAGAAATTGTTGAAAAACGGTTCCGTTAATTAACATCTTTCCGAAGATAACTATCCTAGATATCTTTGCTATCCTTTCTGTTTATCTAAATTTACGTTTTGTGATGATAAAATCTGTGCTAAAAACTTTGAGAAAACCCAAAATGAAGTAACGGGTAAAAATATATCGGATTGCAAACTCTTTTCATACGTTTTTTTAAACGTAAGATAACTTAAGAGGAAAAATCATGAGCACGATAATATACACGACTAACAAGTTTTTGTGGCCGTCGTAATTTCCAAGCAGCCGGCATGGCGACTTGGCAGGCTAATAACATCGCTCCGTGAGATAATGGCTGCAATCTGCGCCGGCGCAGGTATCATCTCCGTAACGGTAGCGGTGCCGTTGCGCTCGCGCGGGGACAATGCGCACGGCTCGGCGATTCGCGCTGCTACCATTCGGTCCAACTGTACCGTGGTTTCGTTTCTCCGATTGTTTCTTACTGCTGGGATTGGTCTCGCATTGAGAATAGTCAGGTGGTAACGGTTTGGACACACACAGCACGCGGCAGCTTAAAACTCAAGTATTCGTACAGTAAGCACCTGGATGACCTAGCTGTATGAAAACAAATGTTTTTTCGGACCTAAACCGATTTTTTGCCCCCGTAAACTCTCACACGATGAAGCCTGAGAACGGAAATACAAATATCTGAGGTACTAATAAGATCTAAAGCAAAATGTACTGACTAACTGACTAACTTTGCAACGCATGTCCTCAGCCGCTTGACAAAGAAAGCTGTTCGGATACAGACTTGTACTTAGGTATTCTGTGATATATGAGTTGTAGAACAATCATTAGGTGTCCATAAGGAAGCGTTTTTCGAAATTCTGACGGAGAAGCAAAGGCGAACAGCCTCGTATATAATAAGCCATCAAACCATGATGAATCCGGAGTTGATACGTAACGTTAAGCTTTTTAGCTAATTATGCTGATTTCGGTACCAAGTTATGTGAATATTCATGCATCTTATGTATTTTAAAAAGCTGCAGTTTTTAAAAACCAGCTTCCTAAACATGATGTCGAGATACAAAAAGAAACTCACGACAAATTCAGGTTTCACCAAAACTAACTGCAACCAGTTACGAACTGCACAAAATCGGATGAAAATCATGCAGAATCGATTTGTCGAATGGAAGTGAAGTGAATAGCAGCGGCGATAAAGCAGGCAGCCTGGTTTTGATGCACCAAGTTTAGTGGAGTAGGACGGAAATGTACTACAACCGGTAACACGAATGTGGGTCGACGCCATTATCAATTTACGATTGCCGTTTCACGTAAAAGTAATTGAGAAAGGTAACGTTCTATATGCAATTATAATAAAATACCAAACTAGGCCGAGACTATACTAGATACAGCTGTATTATACAAACACCCCAGGTTAAACCAACAATCATGATCATTTACCCAAATGTTGACCCATGGCGAGATTCAAACCACGCACCGCGACCTAAAAGCAGAAGCAGAAAAGCAGGGTAATTACCAACTGATCCGTCCATACCATTAGCATAAGGGCAATCGCACTGATTGGACAACGAAAAGCGCCAAATAAAACAGCAATACCAAATCACCACAAACCAACAACGAGCTATCTAAAATCTAAATAAACCTAATGATGATGATTCGGCATCAGTGACGAATGTTGGTCGACAGTCAAATAAAAGGCCACGGCGGCCGTGAAAACGCCACGCTTTCCACTCCGGCGCCGCTTAACAAACCGCGACGTCCAAATTAGCCCTAATCATAACAGGCGATAATGTGGCGTTAAAGGAATTAAATAACGTTCGCCGTTTGAGTAACTGTTATTAGACTGTGATTGTATTGTGGTGCTCAATGCCGGATCTCACGTTGTAGCTGTCGCAGGAAGGAAGACAATGGTCTGCAGTTTTATCTCCCTATCGAGAGTTGAGGAAAATAATCAGCTGCAATTAGAGATAGATAGTGCACTCGCCTAGCGGCGATGCCCGCACGACAGTAGTTTTTACATGTTTCCAAGATAATTTCGAGGAATTTTATGGTCTTTCTTATAGGACGCTACGTTTTAAAAGCTAACTATTTCCAAAATAAGCTTGCTAGATCCAGAGATTGAAGCTGCGCGTTAATTTATGAATCAGACATTTATATTTTATGTGTATTTGAAGTACTTACCTACTTTAATGTTGATTCCATAATAACAGTTTGCTAAACGTTTACAGCTAGCCTCTCAGACCATGAATCACAGACACAATAGATTTTTAATTGTGTATCGGTTCCAATTGGAACCGGCGGTTCTTAACTGATTATTTTTTTCTGGTGCTTGTTTGAAAGTTTATCACAAACTGAGGCGAGAAGTGAACTGGGTAATTTAAGTTTTTCATTAATTGCTTTTTCTATAATTTTATTCCTGCTAATGTGTGTGGAAATAAATGTTTTAAAACTGCTGTGCGTGAATGTACAAAAAGCAGGTCTCAAGTTTTTGATAAGAAATCACCGCAAACCGATTCAGAGCAGACCAACATCTGGAACATTTGTGCACTTGAGTCACCAAATCCGAAATCTTACTCGGAGCGTCCTAATGGGCACTTGTCCTCGCGCTATCGCCGCAACACGTGAAACATTCGAAGCCGTTATTTTGACTTTCCCAGAACACAACATTCCCATTAGTTTTAACTTCTTCAACGGTTTTAAGTGTTACCGTCTTTACGACCCGATTAGCTTAACTGGAAAAAAATAAGAAAGATAAAATATTTGTCCCGTAACAACTCATGAAACTTTAATATCACCAACTGTAAGTTAGTTTTATTAACATCTATCGTAGCAGCAATTACTTATTTTGGACATAAGCGCATAACCCCATTATTACGTAGCCTTGTACATATATGGTTTTTGAGTGTATAATTATAAAAAGAAAGAAAATATATTTATTGTAAAAAAAGTCAAAAAACTGCACGAAAATTTCTTTGTTTGGTATATACCTTGATAACGGAAGAAATAATCAAGCCTGTCCTACCCAGCCCTAACACTAGGTTGAAAACTTGTGCCAGTTTTATATTAATTCACTGTCCTGTCTTTCTCTTGACCTGATCCTATGGCTACTTCATAAGCGTCAAGTTATGGAAATCCGAATTTTGTCCAGGTCATACTCTATTTTCCATTGTCGCAAGAAGCCGCGTTCAATCCAATGAACTAGATCGATAGCATGTTTAGACATTGTAACCGAGTTACGCAAACGAGTATTTAATCCACTTGGAAATTACTGCGCCTGACCGGGTACCCACAATATTAGCGTGAATGCTGTCTATTCTATTGTCTAGATCTAGGTAAGCCTCGGCGCTTGCACACGTGTCATGTGGCGTGTAATCGGGAAACAATTGATTGGATTACACGCTCAACTTCAATTATGTAGCATAATGCGTAATGTAACCGTGACATTATGTGCATTTGCAAGCGTCTTCAGTGTTTCAGGTGTCATATGTATGTCAAGTATCTTTGAAATTAGTCCTAGTGTAGAGGGAAAGAGTGAAAAACAAATGGACATACGAGCTCGGTGATTTAATAAGAATTAATCGAAGCGAAGCACTTAACCGAAAGTATCTGTCATTCATTTATCACTGTCGGGAAATGTTAAGATGATCGGACTCCGTCTCTGTGTTAAATTATGATATGAACGATTATAATTGCAACTTTCCCAGACTTTCTACGTAGTTTTGTGTTTCTTGAAATGGAGTACGCGAACATAGAAACTGGTTCGGTGAGGACGGAACGACGGCAGCGAGCGTGAGCGGCTCAACGTTGCACAACTCGGCCATTGTCTTGTGGCTCCGAGTGGACCGCTTTCATTTGCCTGTAGCCCTGGTGGCCGCCACGGTGCATCATTGCCCTGGCATCGGATTTAGTTTCCACGCAATAGCCTTGAGCCCCTACGAACCCATCATAACACTGGCGATATAGTATTATGCGATATAGTATTATGCGATATTAGTATTATGCGATATAGTATTTTCTATTCTTGTTTAATTTATTTAATACCTATATGTATATTATTTATATATTTATTTATTTATGTATGTAATAGTATGTAAGAGTATGTTCAATAATATATAGTGCACCGTCTACCCTAGTTCTAATCTCTCAGTTTCATCCATCCTAAGGTTGTCTGGAAGAGATCGCTAAAAGCGATAAGACAGCCCATTGTACTTTAGTTAATGTTGGTATCCATATTGTGTTGTTTTTGGTGTACAATAAAGAGTTATTGTATTGTATTATGCTTTTTTATATAAGGATGTTTATTCTATCCTGTCGAATCTAGGATTTACCAAAAGACTATTTTTAGTGTTTTGAAAGTCAATGTAATGTTACAATACAATACAGTGTACAGTACATTCACGCAATGACACCTAACAGGCGAGCACACAATAATTTTCCCGTAAAATAGAAAAAAGAAAGCGCTTGAGTAAAGTAATCTAGTGATGTACTTAATCAATAATATACCATAAAATTAAATGAAGGTGTGTCCATTGGACGTTATAGTAAAAGTGGAAATAATTTAAAACAAACATTACCAAAACGGCGCACTATTGAGTTTAATGCACCGTGTTGTCCACCACAGAGCTATCGTACTGGTGACCATTCAAATGACAGTGACAAATGGGCATTTAGACGACCAATCTCAAGCTCATAGCGTAAATCTGTACATTACCACAGAATACTTGACATTACTTTACATTTACAAGATGTAATTTGTCACTCAAGTGGTGATGCAGTGCATTAAACCGCATCTCCAACCTGACACTCGCCGGTTAGCGCGCGTGAAATTACTCAGCAATTTGAGCCACCATGTTTTCTATGTTTTACGGCCAAAGCTACCTGCTGAACATATACTTCATTTCAAAATTTTCTCTACTAGGCATTTCACACTTCCCTAGGAAAAGTGAAACTTGAATGAGCGACATTTGCTACTAATGCAAATGGCGGTCTTGTCTCTTTGCGCGTACCCCGACGGGACAAAGGCGAGAGATTCTGTATGTACATACCTCGGGTAACCTAGCAACCAAGCCACGAGCATTGCATGGGGACGCAATCGATAAGAAGATATAACTTATAGATGAGTTTACTGCTCAAACTAGAGGTCACAATTGGGCATCTGCATGTTATAATCAAGGAAACAAGGAATAAATTGACGTACTTCCAGACCCCGCTCGCTCTGTTAGAGCCACATCATCGCACAGGCCAATTTCAACAGACTTTAAAAAAAGGTTATTTTACTTCAGGTTATAAATTCGACTGCATGTTTTTTTTTATGTTTGTTAACTCAGAACTTTCGACTGGGTAAAACCAATTTTTAAGATCCTTTTTTTATTTTAAAGCTGGTGCTTCCCGAATGGTTAATTTTGTCCAGTTCTGACAGTGTCATCCATGAGAAAACCATATAAGTTGAAGTCGGTTTTTTCACCTTTATACGAGTAGTTCTATGTTATTAGTAGTGTAGGCGACGTCGTAACTGCAGCGCCGCGATATCCCTGCGATACTCCCTACACTTTGATATCAGGAATATCGCCGGCAGCGATATTGGTAGCGCCCAGTCAACGGTGGTGACGTACGATGCATTTTCATCGTCGCCTATGTGGTCATAAAATTCGTAGGGCCTGAATTCGTTT
Organism: Ethmia dodecea; assembly: GCA_963855545.1. Lineage (NCBI taxonomy): Eukaryota > Metazoa > Arthropoda > Insecta > Lepidoptera > Depressariidae > Ethmia > Ethmia dodecea. The sequence continues at coordinate 18,431,621 of OY979440.1, forward strand.
GGAAGTTTCAAATAAAGACATATCAATATCGATGGGAGCGCGTAAGTTCGCGAGGTCGCGGGGCGTCACGCGCCACCTGCCACATAGCATCTGGCATCACCGGCACACGCCGGTTATGGCTGCCTGGTGCATACCTGGCAGTTTTTGGACCTTGCTTGATTATTTAGTTATTTTTTAAGTTATCCTCAGTGATCTCACCGCTGACGTTTTATTTGCGTATTATCGTAACGAATTTTATTAGAAACGCTGCTGAAACTAGTTCTTGATCGCGAATTCATTTTGCGGGATAAAAATTATTTCAGGATACATATTTACAGGGTACAGGATACATACAGATACATTTTATGCATCAAGTATCATGAACATTCATTCAGCCAAAACTTAATTCCAAGGATTAAAAATTTCCAAGAAATTATAATAAACTGTGGGTCTCAGTTTGTTTTCTGAAATGAAAATTCCCTAAAACATACCATATTTCAGCTTCCTAGACTCAACAGTTGAGGGTGTTTGTTGAGAGATCAGTGAATCGCGATGTATTAGCTAGATTCATGGGACATTTTATTTGCTTACAGTTTTAAATATGATTTTACGTTTGCGTGTCCAATTAGCCGCGATAGCTATTAAATAAGTGTAAGTAATCCATCCATCACGCAGCTACAGCTGTTTTCACTTTTTCCAGGTCAACATTATAATTTCTGCATAGCTTATTCTTTTATGTGGCTAAACAATATAGTTTTGTGCTACATTTTTTATTGCTTGCAACTTGTGTATGTCTTAATTTATGAAAAAGTGGTATTACTTTAATGTTTGTGTTTAGTTTTAACTTCCTAACCCATTAGTTTATTTTAAACTACACTTGTAAAGTACTAAGATTGTCATGCAGTTCTGTTAATTGTTAAGGTTGGTAAAGGTTTGTAAAAGCTAAGAGTGGGGCATATCTCTTACAAGAAATGAGACCTTGACTGCTTGAGAAAGGCAACCAATAAGGTCATCTACACTACTGTTTCACCAACAGATAACGCTTGTTTCAAGTGAGGTGTAAGTAAACAAAAGTGTTCCAAGTAAACATGGGATTTCACTTGTCCCGAGGGTGTTAAAATACCAATGATAACATCCAACTATTTATTTTGACCAGTTGAAACAAATTACAAACCATGCAAAGCTAGAGGCCTTGGGTTTTACATAATAATACTTACAATGCCACATATGTAATACTTAAAGTAAATAACAGTTATAATTCATTAACTACACAGAGTTGACGGAAAAGAAAGTATCCAATATAGTGAAACAAAGCAGCTTTCCACATGTAAAGATTTCAACAGCTGCACTGTTCTGCAGTGACAATGGGCCGTCGCAATGACTGGCATGCTCAGTATGTAGTATATTTGCCATGTGAGAGTGAATTGTTTCTACCTGTCAAACTTAACAGTTTCACCTGCACAGTTAACAGATAAACAACATGTGAGAAAATTTATTTCATAAACTTAGAACTTTGAGCTTTACAACACTTCAAATGTGCTATATATGCTTATTTTAAATTATCTTAAATGCCTATTTTTATTTACTATGTCTGGCATACATATGATTACTAAACAAAATATTTTATATATTGCATCATTATTATTATTTTACAGGTAGGTACATCACAAAGAATATACGGGTGAAACATAGGTATTTAGTGAATGGAATACTTCTGCCTACCCTCTTGGGGATAAAACACATGAGATTATTTATAAAATTTTATGGGTCACTATTGTAGGTGTTGGTCTTGTCATTCTGTTGCTATGACAACAACAAAACAAACTATTGAATTAGGTATGTTATGACCCATATGGGTCATATGAGTCAGTCGTCATATGATAAGTTAGTACCAAATTTAATGAATGATTGATATAATGACCTACATTATTTTTAACAAAATCACTAGCTATTAGCTAGGAGAAATACATCCTGAAAAGTAAAATTAAAAATAATATCTCTAGCAGGTTTAGGGTGGTAATTTCCAAAAACAAAATCAAATATTTTTTTTCAATCCTTAATTTTTATGTTGTACAGTCAAGAGCACGCTGAGCTTGGACTTTGGACTTTGACCCGGCCCTGTATTCTATGGCGTTCCCCCGTTCCCCATTTATACGTCAGTAACACATTTGCGGGGTCAGATAGTATATCATACCAGCAGGCATCTAACGGAGTTGCTCGGATTCTGTGTGCCCATTCCTATGGGAATTCTACAAAATCATTTTACAGATAGTCCTTGTAAGAAAACTGACAAATTGCGACTTACCAATTTAATTGGCAAAAGTGTGCGGTTGGCCGCATAAGGATTGACCTCTTCAGTTACGATAAGTCTACCCATATACCTGAAGAGCTGGACTAACAAAAGCTGTTGCAGTTTTGGAGACCTCTGATGATGACAATGCTAATTCTAGACTTCAGCTGTACAAATTATAAATATTCATAGTTCAGATTACGTATGTCCTGTTTGTTAAATCATCTCGAAACTATTTAAAAAAGTATCAGTAACTAAATGCCTACAACAAAATACAATTAATAATAATACCTTCTCCGAGGCAGACCTGAGCTGCCTTTGCCGTTCCTTTCACAAGCGCCCCATTTGCTTATTCTCAACTTTCCTATGTTTCAAACTCAGTATCATTTTTCTTTCTGATTCTAAAGCAAGAGGTCTATAGCGAAGGCTTCGTTTTGAAAGTGTTATGATAAGTAGTTAAGCGTACGGGAATCCACAAACCTGCGACGTTGAGAGCAGCGCGTCGCCTCCAAACCGCTGCAGCCACCTTCATTATGTCGAAATAATCAACAAAACACTCTAAAACAATCACTAACACCAAAACAACAAATCTAACAAATTAATACATTTTGCACAACGTCCGGTGTAAGGACCACTAATTAAATTAAAGGAAATCATACGAAAAACAAAGGTGTAAAAAAATCAAAAATTGAAATGAAACATCACCGCCCGACGTTCATGTTTGACTGACTGACTCTCATATAAGTCATTTATAATAATATACTCTGTGGACTGACTGAAGTGAAGTTGACTGGTTTTAGTATTTGGCACTTGGCAGTTGGCAGTCTTGGCACATGCTTGGCACTGGTTGGTTCAGCCAGCCATCCATAGACAAAAAACATGAATTGATTTGACATGACATTGACAAATATTTGACAGAAGTGACTGGTGCTGACTTTTACTTACAAGCAACTTACAAGAGGAAACGATAAGCGGAGACATCTAAAATTATTCAGCCAATTTGAATTCACAAACACAAAAACTTACGTGACAATGAACCTAACCTAACCTAACCTTTTTTTTCTTTTTTTTTTAAGTGGGGAAATCCTCATAGGATACACACACCACCCCGGGGGGAGTGGTGCGGTTAAAACAATTAAACTGAGTTCATATGTGTGATAAATAATGCCGGCACTCACCGTATTTCATTAGCCGGCACCATCAACACCAAAAAATTTTTGTGTATCTTACTCTCTTATTAAGTCAATCATTTTATTGTCACATTATCTTTGTGCCCCTCTAATAAGAAATAAATGTAATGACCGGAGGAAAAAATACTTTACGTGTAAAATCAAGCCAAGACAAGAAAGACCATAGATAGAAAAGAAATACCAACCTTGAGAAGATGAGCCACCATTCCTTTACATGCATATATGTCTTAAATTTTTTAACTTTGGAGGTATTTGTTTTTTAAATTTTTTTGTTGTTATTACTTTTTCTACAAAAATATTGTTCCTGGTGTCCAACTACAGTGATAATTTGAAAATTTTGTCAACAGATAATCAAGTTTTACATTATTAATGTATTGCCAACTTCAATATTCTGCGTAAAATGAATCGGATATATGTTACTATTTTTCTTAAAAAAATGGCAGCCTTTATGTCGTAAGCTTTTCTTTTCTAACGATGAAAAGGTTTTACTATAATTTTATGGAAGATTTATAATGCTAATTGAGATATTTCAGGTGGCAAATCGGTTTTTCAAAACTATTGAATAGTAATTAAATATTAGTAATCGGTATGAGCCTCATATTCGTGGTGAGTACTACGTGGTTATTTTCCTTTTGTAGCCATGAATCGGTTTTTATCTGGCACATTCTCCATATGTCAGTCACTTGAACTGAATTCCTTTACAAATTCTGTAGATTGACCATTTTTAGGTGGCGTAGGAAAACTAGCTACATATGCAAATGTTGAACGGATCGAACGAGACCGAAACCAGTTCAACCGTAGCAGTCGAAGACAAAGAGAGGATGAGCGGCGGCGGCGGCGGAGGCGCGGGCGGAGTGGGCGTGAGCGCGGACGCGGCGTGGGAGAGCGAGCTGGCGCACACGCGCCGCTTGTTGTGGGGCGAAAACGTCAAGGACGATGTGTTTCGCCGCTGGGCGCAGGGCTTCTGCTTCAGCTCAGAGGAGCCCAGCGCGCTCATCCAGCTGGAAGGCGGCCCATGCGCGGCCATCGCACCAGTGCAGGCATTCCTCTTGCGCATTCTGTTGGCGGAAACACCAGGACACAGCTTCCGCGATCTCACTTCCGAGAAATGCAACTCACTTCTTGTTAGGGCGGTGTGTACCATACTTAGTCAGTGTCTAGCACCTAAGTACAATGTGGTCGTGCACCGCAAGGACGAGGTTGAAGTGCAGCCTAGCACTGCTAACAGCGTCAGTGGTGATGAACAGTTGAGTGATACAATAGAACATTTCCATCAGCGTATCCAGGTGCATTCCTTTCAGACGTTATCAGAAGTGGAAGCTTTCTACACAAGGAATATTCGAATTTTGAAGGACAAGTATGGTGTTCTACTACTGTTGTATAGTGTCATTCTTAGCAAGGGGGTAGCTACTGTGGAGACAGAATTGGCCGAACTCTCGGACCCTCTTATACACTCCATATATGGCTATGGCTCTCAGGGGCTCATAAACTTGATGCTAACTGGGCGGGCAGTAGCCCACGTCTGGGATCACGATCAGGTGGTAGGGGGTCTGCGGCTGCGTGGCATAGAAAGACAAAATGATATCGGATTTCTCACAATTATGGAACACATGCAATATTGCACAGTTGGTTCCTTTTACAAAAATCCGAAGCACCCAGTGTGGGTGCTGGCTTCAGAGACCCACCTAACAGTTCTGTTCTCATTGGAACGACGGCTTGCGGCACCTGAGACAGCCGGTGAATCGGCAGAACGGATCTTTCGGTCGTTTGATCCGGAGGGCAACAATTTTATTCCGTCAGTTGCACTGCAGGATGTGTTGTGTGCAGCTGACCTTGTGAGTGAGCCAGAGTACGTAGAGCTGATGCGACGGAAGCTGGACGCGGAGAACCTTGGCATCATTCTGCTGAGCGCGTTCATGGACGAGTTCTTTCCTGGCTGTGAGCGTGGCGCACCCGACACGTTCACCCTGCACCACTACAACGGCCTGGCGCGCAGCAACCCGGGCGGCCGCGTGGTGTTCCGCACAGGGCGCGCCGCACTGCTGGAGTGCCCGTTACGCGCCGCCTGTACCGACCCCATGCTCACGTGCCTGCAGACCAAGTGGCCCAGCATCGACGTGGTGTGGGACGACGGCCACTCGCCCTCGCTCAACTAGCACTCTGCTAGTGCTGTGACTGTGACCGGAATATAACTATTGATGTCGCTGGGAATTCCATTATTTTACTATATATTAACTTATGTATAAAAAATTGTATTGATGGGATAGTGTGGAGGATCAGTGGAAACGAGTGTGGGCAGCTATTTTCCATAGGAATGGTGACTATTCTTACTGGGTAATGTGATTTTTTATCAATCATATTTTCTATTGTAGAAATTACATTTTGACTATAGCTTTTTTCCACAGAAAATATTTCTGCACATTTCGTGCATAACAATTACAACATTTTTTTGAGAATAATAATGACTATGGATAGCCATTGATTACTTGATTAGCCAGACCACTTCACTAACTCTATGTTAAAGTAAGCAATAAGCTTTATGCATGAATGAATATGGTTGTTAAATGGGAGTACTTAAGCTTAGTACTTTACTGTAGTTAGGACTTATTCATGCATATTTCCAAGGTGTTGCATAGCATTATATGTAAATTGATTCTGTATACTTGTATTATTATAATGTCGAAATACCTTAGTTAAGCAGATACTGCGTGGCCGTATAGACCTAGACATGCATGAAATAATATTATCTATTTTTATTGATGTACTGAGAATAGGCGTGACAAGGTGACGAAATGAATCGGCGCTAGGCCATGGTCTAATTAACGGCCGCAGGGAATGCCAACTGCGCGCCTTGCCTCTTGTGGCCACTGGCCCTGTGCAGCATCCCAGAGCTGTGCCATTTCTGCTGAGACACAAATATTTAGATAAACTTAGTCATGCATGGACACACGCCCTAATAATATTAATTGTACACAATCCTGATGTATTGCAATTTGTAAATAATATATTAGATTACAAATTTAGGATTAAAACTATGTATTGTTGAAATCTATTGTGAAAACTCATTCCTTACCATGGTTTTGTAATTAATTACATTATCTTTTCCTCAAACATTAGGGTTTCTATTGGGGACATTCAAAGCTCTTGCATGTGCAATATCAAGCATCTGCATGCAGTGTGATTCGTGATGTAAAAATTGTACTAATGTTACTAAAAACTTGACAAAAGGAAAGTTTAAAAAATATACCATATGCTTATGGTAAAATCTGTATTCTTGTTTGTTACAAAGTTGTGCATAACTGGCTGATACCATTGTGTCTTTTATACTTTATTTGTGTTTTACACTACTTTGGATAACAATGAGACTTATTGTCGGTTTCGTGTAAAATAGCTGTGCACTCTAGTGTCGCATTATAAAGAGTATATTGAAAAATATTTTCAGTTAGTCATAAATAGTGTAACAAGCTTTTTTTAATTACACAAGTTAGTTTTATTTACATTCATCTACAGAGACATTCCATCCTATAGCGGGTTTATCATTCGCCCATGACCTACGGGGGGTATCTATTTTACGCCCATGGATGTAGTATATGTATTTTAGGCCAAGGAATTGGCATATAAAATAATGAAGCAATCTCCAGACTGCTAACGCTAATTTAGTAGGAAAGGCCGATACTCCCAAGTATCGTGTAAGTTACTACACTAGTTCGTCGACAGAACCCGGGATAGAGACCTAAGCTAATTGACGATCCAGTATTTTTCTTTCCCGTGGTAATTTCCTCAAGTGTTTCGAATCTAAGTTTTATCTATCTTCACTCACAACCGAACACGGTCCCGATAGAGTTTTATTATATAGGTATTTAAAGATTCCACTTGGGCTGTTAAAAACGTTCATAACTACCTACCTAATCATGTACGCAGACTAGCCGTACAGTACGGCCGTTTTAACTTGGCTTCTCTGAACATAGGCTTTGCCTGCGCAAAACCCCCTCTTACCGCCGAATGGTCGCTAAAAAATGACATTGCGCAGCCATTGGCGCAACTTCAGAACTGCCAAGTTATAACGGCCTTACTGTACATCTTTCGGATATTGAATTACCCCTTTGGGGATAAGGCGTGAGCATATCTTTTTATGGTTTCGAAGCAAACCGTACTGTCACAGCGGCAGTGGCGGATTCAAAGAGTATAGTATACAGGGAAGTATGCTTTAGATCTAAAATCTTGTTACCTATTTTGAGACTGTGATGAATAAATAAGAAAAAAAATTCAGAAAGGTACAAAGTAATATTATGGTACAAAATAGTATGCTACGAATAAAAAATAATAGTCGTAGTAGCTATGCGTCTAGCAGCGTGGTAGAATATGCTATTCATCATATTTTAAAGTTAATAATTTAAAGGGAAGCCTGTGCTCTGTATTTTCTTATGAAAAAACCGATATTCATCCGATTTTTACACACAAAACAGAAACAACACTATTGTTTACAATTTTCGTTTGACAATGACATTGACTTGTTTACTGTGCGACACACACACACACTATTTTTTATTAAAGGGATAAAATAAGTTAATTGCAATGGCTCGTGAAGATTATTTCAAAAAATATGCAACGGAATACGACCCCATTAAAATTGGCTCTATAGACGGTAAGTTATGTAGTAATTACAAACATAACCTCAATCAAAATGTTTGCACTAGATAAACAATTGTCTTTTTAAGGTACGGACTCGGAGCCACACGACCGCGCAATCCTGCGGGCCCTACACTCTGAGTACACGCCTAACAAGCAGGAGAAAGGCGATCCCCGCCACACTGTATTTGTGTGCCGTCTCAACCCGAGAACAACACAGGTAATTTCTACTTTATAGCTAAGCACTTGCTCTTTTCCCATGCTATCCCGTAGTGATCTATAATAATTATTTACAGGAGACAATCGTTTCGGAGTTCTCGAAATGCGGCAAGGTAGTCCACTGCCGGCTGGTGAAGGACATAGTGACTGGCAAGTCGAAGCAGTACGCCTTCGTGGAATACGAGAGCGGCGGCGGAGCAGAGCGAGCTCTGAAGGACATGCACAAGGAGTACATAGACGGCGCGGAGGTGACGGTGGAGCGGGAGGCGGCGCGCAGCCTGCCCGGCTGGCGGCCGCGCCGACTGGGCGGAGGCTTCGGAGGCCGCAAGGAAGCCGGCCAGCTACGATTCGGATGTCGCGATCGGCCGTTCAGGAAACCTATCGTGATATAGGAAAGTGGATTGTGTATATATAACAATGTTTGTTACCCAGGTACACCCCGGCCGTTATAACTTGACCACTCTGAAGTTGCGCAAATGGCTGCGCAATAAGATTTTTAGCGGACCATTTGGCGGTACGGGGGGGGTTTGCGCAGGCGAAGCCTATGTTCAGAGAAGCCAAGTTAAAACGGCCGTATTGTACTTATTGCAAAATATAAAAAAAAGATAGTATTATTGCAATCACTAGGGTCATGATATGTCAGTCTTTTTTATCTGTTGTCAAAATAAAAGTTTCCAATATGAGCTGCCACTTTAAATAATGTGTAATGATATGTGGAAAGAATTCCGAGGGTGGTGCAAGTCATTTACTAGGACAGAGGCTCTATTGGCCATTCTGGAGGCTGTCCTGTTGGCTGCTTGTGTCGGATTCGCGATCTTTCTAACATTGCACTTTATAGCCTGTGAGAAGAGGCATAGAGAGGAGCTCACTGAGCATGTTGAATATAGTACCACTGAGCATGTTGAATACAGTACCACTGAGCATGTTGAATACAGTACCACTGATGTACTTGATAGATACAGTACCACTGAGCATGTTGAATACAGTACCACTGATGTACTTGATAGATACAGTACCACTGAGCATGTTGAATACAGTACCACTGATGTACTTGATAGATACAGTACCACTAATACACCTGTTGGATACAGTGCCACTAATACCACTACAACAACAAGTCCTCCACAGATGACTACAGAAACAGATGGAAATGAAACTTTCACACGTATCACCGCCACAGAGACAACGCAGAGGACGACGCTTCCGCCCCACGTCAAGTGCACGTGGGAGCCGTCGCACAAAACCGGGGCCGGGACGCTCTACTACGAGGACGAGGCCGGCGACCGGACGACAGAACCGGGGACGACGAAGAACGACGACGAACTCACGGACCATGACTCTGTGGGCGACCTAGCAACAGGAGACCAGGAGGAAGGGGAGGAATCGGACGACCTGTACAAGTCCATGATCCTGGCCCTGGTGAAGATGGTCCCGCCGGCCGGGGTCACGTTCGGCTGCACGCTGACCGCCATCAGCGACCGCTGGGCGCTGACGGCGGCCAGCTGCGTCGAGGCGGCCGAGGAGGTGGACTCTCTCGACTCCTTCGTCATAATGGAAGACTACGGCGGCGGCGCGAAAAGCCGCTCGCACGTGCTGGCCGACGTGCGCCTGCACCCGCGCTTCGAGGGGGCGCGCCGAGAAGCCGACCTGGCCGCGCTGCAGAGCGAGGACCGCCTCGGCGCCACTCCTGCGCAGCTGCCCGCGCCGCTCGACCGCTGGCTGCTCGCCCTCGGGGAGCGGTTCACCGTGCTCGGCTTCGGGAGCTACAGGTACGGAGCGCCCGATGGTCGAATTTTCTCAAGAATGCTTTAGACATGTATTCTGCTTTGGAACTCTTTTCTTAAAGCGGCTACTCACGTTACAGCATGTTCGACATTAGGGAGCACATTCAAGTGCACTCAAATGATTCGTTTGACCAATCATTCCCTCATGTTGAAATTTTTTGATTAACGAAATTGAAACTACCTACATTTTGCCCCACTTCTTTAACTTCAATTTTTCTATAACTTAGATACTACAAGTTTACTTATAAGCAAAGATGTTTGAACAAAAAGTTTTGTAAATTGAATTTTCTTCTTTCAACTCTCAAAGTTACAACCTCTTCGTTTACAAGATTTACTTATTGTACTGTGAAAAGTTCGGCTTTACACATTAGTCTCTATGATTGGTCTTTGGCAATGACGCAGTCAAACCACTGACCTCTCCTCACTGTGTAAAATTGCATCACGGTTGGAAACTCTAAACTACCCCAGGACCATAGAGAAGAGCACGTACGGGCGCAGCGTGCGAGAGGCGCGCGTGTACTCGGTGGCGGCGCGGCAGTGCGGGGCCGGCGCGGGGCTGGCCTCGCGGCACCTGAGCGGGGGCCGCGCCGTTGCCGAGCGGCCCCCGCCCCCTTCCCGCGCGCTCTGCTTCGGCGTGCTGGCCGGGAGGGGCGCGCCCTGCACCTACTGCGCCGGCACGCCGCTGCTGCGCCAAGCCACTCTGCTGGCCGTCATGGCCTCGGCCGAGTGCGCCGTGGCCTGCGAGCCCAAGCTCTACGCTGACGTCGCCGCGGCGCGCCCCTGGCTGGACAGCTTCCTCGATTCGTAATAAATTGTCGCCTGTCCTATATTGGAATTTTATTTATACCTAAAAGAAGAAAAGGCTGATAAAGAGTACCCGAAACCGACGAGCATGTATGAACCGATTGATGAATGTGGATGAGGTGCGAGAGAGGTATGCCAGGATGTGTGCGGGTGGCGGGCTATCTGTTGTCTCTGCCTACCCCTTCGGGAAAAAGGCGTGAGCGTGTATGTATTTATCCCTAGGTACTCTCGACTAGAATACAGACTCTTTGTTCTGAGCTGGCTTCTTTTTCCTCTATGGTGCGACGACATCTTTTTGTCATTCTAACGTCATCGATTGGCAAAATTGTCGGCTCAAAACTAAAAGTGAACAGACGGAGTCTTGCCACCTCCCGCAACTCAAAACTACATGACTGCGATTCACGATACGTAGCCTCGGGACGTAGTAGTATGAATAAAGCCGTGCTGGCGCTCTCGCTGGTGATGGCCGCGTTCGTGGTGGGCACGATCGGCGCGGCCATCATCCAGTTCACCACCGCCCCCGAGGAGGCCGACAACAGCACCCTGCTGGCCAGCGGACCCGACGAAATGCAGCCCTCCGGGCACACGTTTCGGCTCATCAGGAACTACTCTAGCGGCGTTCTCGCTCTAAACACCACCGAGAGTTAATACTGTAAGAGCTCAGTAGGTACTATTGTGCTCTATTTTCCTTGTTATTTTCGTATTAATAAATGAGGTTATGTATTCTATACGTGTGCTTAAGTAATTATAGAAATAAAATACGAGTTTAAGCATTAACATAAACATTTTATTTAAATATTTTCCATATGTCGAACCATCATTATAATACAATTGGGAATACATTGCAAATCATACCTCGCCAGCGACGCGAGGTCACGGGCCGTTTCAGCGCCAAATATACAGATACACTCCGACTACGTAACAGTGCTTTATACAACGGAATTTACGTTTATTAAGGCATTTTATACAACCTGGCCCTCCTCTACACTTCTACATACAATTCATAGATAGATATCTGTACATATTAATATTTTACACATATGGAATAACGTCGGACGAAATTAACTTATATGGAAACTGTATAATAGCTCTGTTATTGTCTATGTAGCGGCGTTACAGATACTTACATTAAAATCATGAAAACTATAACATCTTGGAATAAAATAAATAATTCATTCGCAATTAAATAAAAAAATAATACCAATTCAAATTTTATATTCAATCCAATATAAACTACCCACAGCACAATATCCATCACGCTCGAGTTGCCAAAATTTTCTAATTGTAGTATGAACGAGGCATGCACAATGAATTACACATACCTATACAACAGTCAAGAGCACGTTGAGCTTGACACATTGGACTTTGTATCGTTCTTGTTACAATCGTCTTAGAGGTCAGACTCCCGCTACAAGTGTAAAGCTTCATGTGCTCTTGATTGTACGAGCTTACCAATTATCTATGGGTTAAAGAAAACTTACCAAATACCGTGAGCAAACCTCGGGGTCTCGTTTGCCGGCCCACCTCTCCACAAAAGCAGTCAAAAGAATGAAAATAAAAGTAAACACTAAACTATGAGAAGAATCGTTATTGAGTAAAGTACCTAAAGAAAAGGAAAAAAAAACGGGAAGCTGCAAAGGGGTCGGCCGGCTGACAGTCGTATTCTTTCGTCACTAAACCTCAACTAGCGATCACTAGTTGGTAAGCTTGTTAGCTCCCAGCAACGAACCTGTTTAACTACACTGTGAAGCAGGTTCGCGTTCGCTGCGGCTAGAGCTCTCGCCTCCTACTACGAGTATGTATATATTACACTATAGTATTACAGTACCCGATTTCAAAGGCCCGGTTCGGAACAGATTCCTGCTTTTGTTAGATAACTAACGACTAAATTATAAGTCGGTTTCGCAACCTATGGGCCATTGAAATCAGGTATTGTAGGCCTTTATAACTTAATGGGACACAGCCGTAACTCATCACCGAATGAACAGACATAGCTAGAGATGGAAGAGCAGCGTCGTATGCTTGATGATGATGACAGATGGACAGATGATGAGCTTCAGTCAGGTGATGAGCCGGCTGTGCGGTAGCGCGGTTATATGCCGCTGCGGTAGCGGTCGTCGTCAGCCAATTCCGCTTGAGTCGGGTCGTACACTCCGCTCTAGAACAAACGTATATTTACTATAGCTGGATTTGTACGACGTGGAGCATTTTACGATTTAATCCCTTAAAGAGAATAGATCTTCGAAAAAAAGTGGAAATGGATTCAATAAAGGTGGTATCTCCCATAAGACGGTTAGGTACATCTAGATCTAGTCAACTAAATCTAGGTGTAATCGAGTTTTTGAGCTTAAGCTTAACCTTTAGTCAGTGCAGTAATGCATTTACTTCAGACGTACAGTACGGCCGTTTTAACTTGGCTTCTCTGAACATAGGCTTCACCTGCGCAAACCCCCTCGTACCGCCAAACCGTCGCTAATAAAATATTAAAACGGCCGTATCTACTAGAAAAAATACTCCATCAATTTAAGTGAATAAGGTTCAATATCTACGGAATTCTTTTCTACAACAACAGAATAAATAGAGACTTGTAATATTTATCTCCTCATATCTCTTACCTGCTAGTGTCCGTTGACCACGCCCTCCGTCTCCTAGCCGCGTGCGACAGAGGGTACGTTAATAATCTTGCTTCATCATTGCGACAGGCAATACCGGTCAGTATGATGAAGAACAATAACTAACTGAACTGTTATATTCATACTTTCTACTGAGGAAACGTAAACTGGATTGTAAGTAAGCGGAATAGGATACCTCGCAGGGGGAGGGGAGGGGTGAGGGCTGCGGGGAGTCAGCGGGAGAGGCGCTCGAAGACTCCGGCATCGACAGAGTCACCGGCTGAGGGGGGGGGAGCCGTTACTATTGGGGAGGGGGTGCAGTTACTTTACCTATTCGAAACTATTTTCGTCTCTCAATAAGCTCGTAATATCTATTGATCTGACACTCGGTTACGACGGACAATGGGTTCGATTCTGCTTTACACCGACTAAACTTAATTTAGTTTAGTCCTGTCTTTGTCTTTCCTCAAAAAAAGAAAAGGGATAGAAGATAACCTACCGAATTTAGTCTTATCGGAGGCTGTATTTTAGTCGTTACTTCTTTACTTATGCACTAAATACGTTATGAAATGTATTAGTTGAAAGGACTCTTTCTAATTCTACAGGACTAAATATCTCTCGACTTTTTTCTTTTCTAGGAGAGAGAAAATGACAGGATTAAATTAAAATAAGTTTAGTCGCTGTAAAGCAGAATCGAACTCCCGATAGTACTATCAATTGTACTTAATAGCATTTCAATAGAATCTCTCTAGTGTTACTTTAGAATGGAGTGCGTTACTCCAGCGGAAATTTGTCGAATATCGGCATTTGAGGGATACAGATAATTAGTTGTCCGGCTTCTGTAAATGTTGTGCAGATTTAAAAATTTGTATTGCTTAAAGTTTTTGAGTAATTCAAGAAAAACAGTTTCCGCTGGAGTAACGTTACCCCAGCGGCAATTTTTTTTTTCTGGGAATGGGAATATTGAAATAATTTTTATCTACATAATCAGTTGTGATGACGGAGTAAATGTTGCGACTTAATTTGAATTTGTATCGTTAATGGTTCCGAAGATATTCAAAAATTTCAAAATGACGCATTTTTGATGTTTACGTTTTTCGCTGAATTTCGGAAATGGTTAAGCGCACTATCATAATTTTTTGTACATGACTTCTTATGTCTTATTCCTAATTAGTTGTGAAATAAAAAATTAAAAATAATTTATCGTTTAGGAGTTATGTAAGCAAATAGAAAAACCCTCTTATATGTCCTAGCACTTCGAATAAGAGGTCTAGAGACTTGTTTGAAACGTTATTTTGTAGCTTGCAACTGCCTTCAGATATTTGTGAAGTTTCATTAGTATCCTATAAGTAATTAATAAATTATAATGAAATTTAGCTCGGTTTGGGCTTCGACGCGCAGACCGTTATTTAACCCCCTATTAATGGACTTTTTTGTGGGATTTTTTAACCGAATAATACGTAAATAATTAGTTATATAGTTCAATTTTATACTTGTGAAATTTCAGCATCGTACAATCAATAATTAAGGAGATAATAAAAAAATACTCATTTTAAGTTATTTATCGTGGTAACCCGACCGAGTTTAGATGGTCACAGAAAAGCGGCCGTTTAGTACATTATGCTAACCTTTTTAAATATATAGGATAGTTTTATAAGGTTTTTTACAATTGCGTACACAAGTGTTAAAAAAACTTATTGACAGGTATTGACAGGTTTCTATAAAACCTTTTAATAAAAAATACGAAAAATAAAAAGTCATTGAACTTAGGTATATTTATTCTGCGAGCATCTTTTTATACAACATAAATATAAATCAACTTCAAAAACTAAATCAGATAATTATTACTGGACTAAATTATTGCGT
Organism: Ethmia dodecea; assembly: GCA_963855545.1. NCBI lineage: Eukaryota > Metazoa > Arthropoda > Insecta > Lepidoptera > Depressariidae > Ethmia > Ethmia dodecea. Next base: position 18,446,994 of record OY979440.1, read on the forward strand.
TAGTATAGATAGTTATCAATTTAGGTATTATTATCAATTTTTGAAATTCTCCCGGGAACGGGAATAAACTGGATTCGCGCGGGCAACGCCGTTGGACACCCGCTATCAATAATAACATTAAATAGCATCACTATTCAGAAAAATAAAATATATAGTTTTTTAAAAACAAGCTTTTATTATGTTCTTGTTAATATAAAAAGAACTAAAAATTACAAAATAATAATTTAATATCAGGTTTAAAATACAGAAAAATATCATTATAATATAATCAACACTTTTTTAATAAATAAAAGCGTGTTACATTATGATTGCAAAAAGAAACATATTGAAGGTGTAATTTTGCTTAATGTTCTTTAATGTTCCATCGCAATGAAACTTGATTTTATTTATTGGAAAGTATTGATTATATAATTATATTTTTATGGCTTGCAAATAAAAAGCTGTTAATTGAAAAAATAAAACAAATAACACTTCAACGTGGGAATAGTAGTTTGTGTCATGAGGGAGCAAAACTATATTTTTACGGCGAGGGCGTTTTTTTAAATCACGAATATAGTGAATGATTCTAGGATAGAATCCCGAACGTAGTGAGTTTTCCGGTGTTTAACTATCACTGCAGTCACTGCTACTTGAATACATTTTAAAATATAAAATACACAAACAATTCGATGTCGGAATTGCAAAGCGCGCGCATTGCCACAGCAATTTTTCTGACAGTGTGGCACAACCATCGAACCCCATTCAGCTTTGTCAGCATATAAGTTACTCTATGCTTGTCAACCTAATGCGGCGAAAAATGGAACTAATGTTTTGATAAAGTACTTAAGCTACAGTGGCGCCAACCTTAGATGCAAACTTATTTTGTTAATCTCTTTGGTTAAGAATGTTGCGGGATATTTTTGATTCCAAATTCAAAACACTTTTATTCGCACTTATTAACCTATCGGAAAAGACTTACTTACTTTGATCCCTGTTATTGAGGACCAAAACGTCACTTTTCGAATAGATGGTATGAAAAAAATATTGTTGTTTTTCATTGCTTTTGTTAAGTTATGTACTAATTTTCAAAAACGATGTTTTGTCTCTGCCATACCTACCTATATAAATTTCGAAAAAGAATGTTTGATGAAATAGAATTAAATGTTGACTTGTCATCGTCGAGTCGAGAGGTTGCCTTTGCCGATCGATCACAGCCTCATCCTGATCTTTAAGTGGTTCGACGAGTTAACGGTTTCATTTCTGTTCCCGTGGGAAAATTCTAATCTATAATATAATACTCCCAGAAAAGTAAGCTTTCAATTGGTGAAAGATTTTTTAAATCTCGCGTGTAAAATTTTACTACATAGCGGGTGTCCAGCGGCTTTTCCCGCCCGGATCCAGTTTATTCCCATTCCCGTGGGAATTTCCTATAATTCCTTCATAGTGGTTTCCTAAGACATATAAGACCATGATATTTTGAACAGTGGGTGCAGTGGATCCAGTTTATTCTCGTTCCCGTGGGAATTTCCTATAATTCTTTCATAGTGGTTTCCTAAGGCATGTAAGACCATGATATTTTAAACAGCGGGTGCCGTGGATCCAGTTTATTCTCATTCCCGTGGGAATTTCCTATAATTCCTACATAGTGGTTTCCTAAGACATATAAGACCATAATATTTTAAATAGTGGGAGCTGTGGATCCAGTTTATTCCCGTTCCCGTGGGAATTTCCTATAATTCCTTCATAGTGGTTTCCTAAGACATATAAGACCATGATATTTTAAACAGCGGGTGCCGTGGATCCAGTTTATTCTTGTTCCTGTGGCAAGTTCTGAAATTCCCTTTATAGTGGTTGCCTACGACATAAGACACCTATACATACGATATTTCAAACAACGGGTTGCGCGCGCGGATCCTGTTTTTCCCGTTCCCGTGAGAATAAAAAAAAAACCCTTCATAGCGGTTGCCTACTACACTAAGACACCTACATACCATATTTCATGTTTCGAGGTGAATAGTACGTATTTGTCTTTTGTAACCAGTTTTTATATTTTCCCGTGGAAATGAGATATTTTTCAGAACTAACAAGTAATCTAGACGTTGACCCGGGTACTCAGTTATCTCCATACCAAATTTCATCAAAATCCGTTCAGAATTTCTAAGACATGTGTAAACAGACCCGGTCCGGCGATGGGCTCACCACCTATCACGTTTAGGGGTCTCTAATATATCTTGTGAAATGTGGGTATATCCAGTAATGGAATACCTCTGCCTACCCCCTCGGGGATAAAAAAAAGGCGTGAGATTAGATTATTATATTATTTTCATGATGCGAATGTATAAGTATAATATACAATTATAAACAATAATAATAATATTGTATATTTATACATTATAGCCTACCTTGTTTACCAACTAATGTCCTTCTTGGTGGAACAAGTAACCCACAGAAAAAGAAGAAAAGTTAAGAAGCACTACACATTAATAATAACTGTTAATAGGTACGAAGATTTAGCTCGATTTAAGTATAGCAGACTGCTAGGATAATGGCATCACTATCACTACATAGTATAAAACAAAGTCGCTTTCTCTGTCCCTATATCCCTAAGTCCCTTTGTATGCTTAAATCTTTAAAACTACGCAACGGATTTTGATGCGGTTTTTTTTAATAGATAGAGTGATTCAAGAGGAAGGTTCAAGTATTAGCATTGCACCCGTGCGAAGCCGGGGCGGGTCGCTAGTAATATATAAAATGTTCATGTGAAACTCAAAAAAAAAAAAAAATTAAATCAATAGGTACTCAAAAGATAATGTACGCGTCTGTACCGAACTTGAAAGACTATTATACTACGTGTTTTAGAATGTTAGCATAATGTACTAAACGGCCGCTTTTCTGTGACCATCTAAACGCGGTCGGGTTACCACGGTAAATAACTTAAAATGTGTATTTTTTGATTATCTCGTTAATTATTGATTGTACGATGCTGAAATTTCACAAGTATAAAATTGAACTATATAACTAATTATTTACGTATTATTCGGTTAAAGAATCCCACAAAAAAGTCCATTAATAGGGGGTTAAATAACAGTCTGCGCGTCGAGGCCCAAACCGAGCTAAATTTCATTATAATTTATTAATTACTTATAGGATACTAATGAAATTTCACAAATATCTGAAGGCAGTTGCAAGCTACAAAATAACGTTTCAAACAAGTCTCTAGACCTCTTATTCGAAGTGCTAGGACGTATTAGAGGGTTTTTCTATTTGCTTACATAACTCCTAAACGATAAATTATTTTTTATTTTTTATTTCACAACTAATTAGGAATAAGACATAAGAAGTCATGTACAAAAAATTATGATAGTGCGCTTAACCATTTCCGAAATTCAGCGAAAAACGCAAACATCAAAAATGCGTCATTTTGAAATTTTTGAATATCTTCGGAACCATTAACGATACAAATTTAAATTAAGTCGCAACATTTACTCCGTCATCACAACTGATTATGTAGATAAAAATTATTTCAATATTCCCATTAGAAAAAAAAAATTGCCGCTGGGGTAACGTTACTCCAGCGGAAACTGTTTTTCTTGAATTACTCAAAAACTTTAAGCAATACAAATTTTTAAATCTGCACAACATTTACAGAAGCCGGACAACTAATTATCTGTATCCCTCAAATGCCGATATTCGACAAATTTCCGATGGAGTAACGCACTCTTTAGAATGTATGTACCAAAGAAAGTTGAAGAAGACAATGATATTATAGTACACTGGCAGCGGCCTAGCGGAGTTTTGAGTGTGGGTTATCATTACCCAACATTTATCTTAGGATAGGTTCTGGTTTAGTAGCAGTTTAAGGCAGATTCATCTGCCTTCCCATTCCAGTGCAAATTTTATCACCATATTACATTGTAAAACATCTATTTGAGTTTATAGAAGTCCGGTTTAGGGTACTAGCTTTTGCCCGCAACTTCGTCTGCGTTCCGGGACAAAGTATCTGTAGAATATCTAGGTAGATCTGAGCTATTACACTTATATTGGCAGACTGGACTACAGGAGAATTTAAAACCAATTCCACCCTCACTTATTCTCAATATACCTACATTACAGTATCTAGCCCAAGTTCAATCAATATCGTGTCCAATATCGATAGCGTCGAGTGGTTGTCTGACCTGTTGATGCGGCGCGGGCACGAAGTATGCGGGCGTGGGGCCAGAGAGGGGGGAGGGGCCCAACACCTCCGCCGGGGGGGGGAGGGGCCGAGTCGCGGCGCCCGAAGGGTTGAACACGTCCACGTACGACTTCTTTATGTCTGCCACAGAAGGGGGACTCTTGTTAGTATTGGATGTACTCTCAGTTCAATGTTCTTAAATTACACAAAAAAGTTTTTAATCCCGACCCTCCTTCTAGAGTAGACGGGTAGCAATGAATTCCCTCTAATTGATATCGATAATTTAAAAAAATAAATCTCACGCCTTTTATCCCCGAGTGGGTAGACGAGGTATTCCATTTCTAGAGATATTCACGAGTATATTCGATCTCTAAACGTGATAGGTGGTGAGCCCATCGCTGGACCAGGTATGTTACACATTGCTTCAGAATTAGTTCTGGAACTTAGGGGTTTCCTTACAATTTTTTCCTTCTAAAAAACAAAACACACTTTTACTCCAATGAGCTGCCAACAATTTATCACAGAATGTGCTGTTTATTTCCGTAAAACAGAGCCCCTTCCTATCTAATCTCATAGTCCATCGAGTGTGGTGTAAAACAGATAGATACAGGTGGAAACTTAAGTATAATTAGCTTTTAGTTATTAATCTTTTGTTGCCTATATTTTCTGTAGAGCAGTGATAGCCTTTACGGTTAAAGAGCCGGCCGAAAATCAGTAAGGCTCGGGTTCGAATCCTGGCATGTATGTACCAATGAGTTTTTCAAAAACTTACGTACATATTTATCACTAGCTCGACGGTGAAGGAAAACATCGTGAGGAAACCCGCAGGTCTCAGAATTAATTCTGAGACATGTGTAAATAGACCCGGTCCGACGATGGGCTCACCACCTATCACGTTTAGGGGTCCAATATATCTCGTGAAATGTGGGTATAACTTGTAATGGAATACCTCTGCCTACCCCCTCGGGGATGAAAGGCGTGAGATTATTTATTTTTATTATTTTATGTATATGTAGCTGTAAGTTTTCCTAAAAGTAAATAAATAAATAAACACTCACGCCTGCCCTTCTGCATCTTGAAGATGTTGGAGACGGGCGGCGCAGCGCCGAGCGGCGACGAGTTCCTGCAAAACGGATACCGGTTACGATTTCAACCAACTGCGCTTACAACTAGATATCAATGTTATCCACTGTCAGTGAATATCATTATTATAAAATATATAGATAATAAGGCTGTTTTATTTCCAACAATAAAATAAACATAATTTGTTATTAAAAATATATATTTGCACACTGCATTATAATCTTTAGTATCCAGTATATTTTTGGTCAAAAGTTTTGTTTCTTGAATTGGAACCCCTTTTTGGACCTCTCTATTCCTCCTAAAAATAGATTATACCCAGTGCAAAATTGTAAAAAAAATCCAGACTATCTGCCACTGTGCAAACTAATATCAATCTTTCAGAAATATGCTGCAAGTTAAAACATGTCTATAAATGAATTTATATAAGAAATTAGTAGAGAGGCGGGGTATCACCTGGGACAATATTAAAACCTAGGTTACTAGAAAATAGTGTAGCTCTCTATCAGTGAAAGAATATTTTGAATCCGATCAGCAGTTCTAGAGATTACCTACTACGAACAACTTTACCTCTTCATAATAGTAGTATGGAGGAGTGGATGTGGAATGCTCCTCCCTCAGAAAAAGAAATTTCTTCCTTCAGGCGAGGTGATCGTGACCGGGGACCGCGGTCCAATACTTGATATTGGACAGTTGGACTAATACAAACTCATTAGAACAGTTCTATGTAGTACCAATAGAGGTCGCTAAAAGATAGCTGCAATGTATGATGGCAATACTGACTGCATGGCGCTGGTGTGGGCGGGCGGGGCGTGCGGCGGGGGCGGGGCCGCCCTCGACTCCTCCTCCTCGCCGTCCACGTTGCGCCAGCGCTTCTTCTCAGGGTCCCACACGATCTGACACGGCACAATTGCACGTAGATATTCATCATTATCACTTTGGAACAATGTTCTATTACCAATACCACTGCACCACTGAGTTTTATAGCTATGGAGTCAGGGGGCACTTCGCAGTTAACGGATAGCCCAGCAGATGTAACCGATAGTTTGATTACTAAAACTACATTTTCAGTTAGTTTGTTTGTACGATAATTCGTAATAAATAATTTCGACATAATTGAACTTTAAATTGAACGTCTTAAATTGAAATTTAACCTGCTGTTTAGTCGTGAATAATCAAGTAGGTCACTTTAAAATAAATAGGTACATACGTTAAATAATATAAATATATAATAAAAGACAAAAAGGGTAAAATAATTTATTAACTACCAAAAGATAAAGCACAGAGGTGTATTTCTTGTTAGTCTTTGGAAAAGAAAAAAATAAAAAATCTCTAAACAAATACATAGCAACTAAAACAATCCCGAAATAAAATAATCATTAGATTATATAATATTAAAATACATAAATATATAATAAACCAAGAAAATATAATACATAAATATATATTACAAAGCAAACCATCACGCCCACGAAGGCAAAATGGGAGGCGTCCTAAAGCAGCCTAGAGAAGAGTGGGCGTGTCGAAGAGCCCTCTGGCGTGGGGGGTGTGTCGTTTGTCACTCACGGAGGGGTTCTTGTCGTCGGGCAGGATCATCTGGTTGGGCGGCCGCAGGGACAGCTTGGTGAGGATGCCGCCCAGCCAGCCGCCCTTGCCGCGACCATCGGCCCCGCCCTCCTCCTTCTTCTCCGGCTTCTTTGGGGCAGACTTGGGCGTGTCCGTGTCGCGGTCCGCTTGCTGTGGATTTGTTTTCGATTAAGATATAGCGCGTTTCAGACGTATAAGGGAATTTATTGAGGTTGGTTTGAATTGTTTTCTCACTTTTTAATGGTTTAAAAATTGCCAATTGATTTTTTTTATTATTATTATTATTAATCAGGCAAGCAGTTTACAACTGATAAAGTCTGTATCCAGGTGTTCTCCACTCAAATTTTTGAAAATAATTTGTAATAAAATCTTAACATACCTACTTGATAATGGTATATCATGAAAAATTACAATGTTGAGGGATCTATATACATATATCAAAGAAAAGGAACACTATCGTGCAAGAGGTTGTGTCAAGAAAGAGTGCTCTTTTATATATTACACACAAAAATTAAGACAACACTGGAGTGTGTAGTGTGATGTGATTTTAGTCAGCCGTAATTCTGCGGAAGTTATTGATATACCTTAACTAATTTGGTAAAAAATAAAGGATATTTGAAGCTGAAATTGAGCATTGTGCTCCACTCTTCCTGCCACAGTGGACGTATCACATAATACAGAGGAAGCATAATATTTATTTAATTTTTATAACTACATGTACTAAAAAATGTACAAATGGCGAACTTAATACCAATGCCAACGTAATAATGTTATCATGTTGTACTTACGTCTGCGCTGGGCGGGCGGCCGTCGTCGTGTTCTCCGTAGGGCGGCGGCTGCGGCCTGGCGCCGGGCATGGTGATGGTGGGGCGCGGCTCGTCCCCCGCCCCGCCCCCCTCGGCCCCTCCCGCCCCCGCCTGCCGCACACACCACACACTCCAGACACGCCCCGCTGCCCGCATCTTTATGGCTACATTGGCTACATCGCGTCACGGCTGCTTTACACTTTTGATTTTGGAATGCGTTCGATTTGGTCCGATTTAAGATTGCGCCCCCGAGGTGCCGCGTCGCGTGCCAAAAAGATACGTGCGTTTTAAGGGCCAGCGTTTTAGTATGCTTCCGCAGCCGAGATGCCATTAATCATGAAAGAGTTTTTTGGTGACAAATGTAGAGGTCATGTTACAAAGAGATTCGGTTAGTCATGTTACTTGGCATCTGGGCTTCGGAAAATCGCAAAATAATTTAGGAATAAGTAATTTTGAAAAGGTTTTATGGAGACAAAAGTCCTTTTCGAAACTACTGTCATCTCACTCACGAAACGTGATATGACGTTAGTCGCACACGAGTGTGTGATGAAGAGTCAAGCTGATGACGTATACCTAGTATGTAGATTGGATGTGGTGTGGTTGGTAGTGGACCAAGTTACACTAATTGGGCAATGTATATTAATTTAAATAATATCATTTAAAAGATTTTATTTGTGACTGAGTGTACATATGTAAAGTTTACGAGTTTATTATTATGTTAGGTCCAATTGATAGTTATGTGAGTTGAGTGTTTGGATGAAAACAAATAGTTTGAATACTGGAAGCGACACTTACAATGTTCGAAGCGGGTGGCGCGTGTCGGGACACGTCTAGGCTAGCTCGCGCTCGGGCTAGCAAGGGGCGGAGACGACGTCACATTTACACACGATTGCAGCGGACATTGTATCACGTATATTGTGCGCGTTAATTTGTCATGGCAATACATTAATAACTATAGGTAATTAAATAAAAACAATATAATAATAAAAAGTTAAAACATTACAAAAAAAATACAAAATATCACAGACCTAATATAAAAATACTGTTTAGATTTTTCGTCAATAAATAACACAACATAAAAAATAAACAAAGCCGCATATTTTCGGTAAGTTCTCCCGCGACGCCTACCGAATTTCCGTTGTTTACGCAACGGCTAAGTGTAGGAGATGGGCTCGTCGATGTTGAAAGTGGGAGGCTCGGTCAGCTGGTAGCGCGCGGGGCCGCTCCGGGGCAGGGGCCGCCTTGCCAGCATCCGCTCGAAGCGGTCGAGGCTGGCCTCGATCGTGCGGCGGATGTCGGAGCCCCCGGGGGCGGTCGTGGGGGGCGGCTCCGGCGGCGACGCGGGCACCTCGATGGGGTACGTGCCGCCGAACACGAGCGGCTTGTACTCGCGGGGCCGGCCGCCGCGGCGCGCCCACGACTCCACCGTGTGCGAGATCACCGCGCCGTACCGGGAGCGCGGCTCCGGGGGCCTCGGCGCCCGCAAAGGGGGGCCCGCCGCGCCGAGGCGGGGTCCGTGCGCGATCTGGATGTCGAGGTCCGAGAGGGGGCGGCTCGCGGGCCGGGCGCGGGCCCGCTCGACGCCCGCGTCCGATTCGGCGCTGCTGGGGCGGGAGTCGCTCGAGCGCGACGAGGGCGAGGGCGGGGGGCGGTGGAGGCGGCGGGGGCGGTCTGGGGCGACGGTGGGCGGGGGCGCTGCGGGCGCGGGGGGCACGCGGCGACGGAGCACGGGCGAGCGAGGCGGGTCCAGGGGCTCCAGCGCCTCCAGCAGCGGCGGGAGCGCCCCCAACGCCGCGGGGCGGGGGGCTGCCCCTCTGGCCCCGCGGCCCCCGGGGGGCGCAGCCGGTGCGGCCTGAGGCCCCTCCCCCTTGGCAACGCCCTGCTGCCCGCGCGCAACACAGCGTTAGTACGGCGCGCAGGCCACTCCCGATGATTTTGCAGTTCGACATCTACGCGTTTCTAGTATAGTGTTCGGTATAGTGTATGTGTGAAATTGGGATTAGTAAACACGATGAGTTGTACAATGCGCGACCCGCCCCCCGCTTAGTCGGTGGCTGCCCACCATCACCCCCAACTCAGCTTGCGAGTTGCATTCGTGTGTACCAAAGAGATTTAAATAGGATAGGGCATAGAGGGGACAAAGCGAGGAAAATTTGAAGTCAAAAGTTATTCCAAGTGGAATAAGTCTAGTACAATTTCGACCGAATGACAGCTCGCGTTCATACTAACTGATATGACAAGGACATGACGCTTAGGCTTCAAAGTTTTGTATGAAAATATTCCCAATGCCCTATGCCTATATTTAAATCTCTTTGGTGTGTACGTACCTCGGGGTACCCGTAGCTAGTATCCGGCTGCCAGTAAGGGTCCGCGTAGGCCTGGCTGTGCTGCTCCTCGGTGCGCCCCCAGTCCTCGTAGCCGCCGTACTGCTCGGCAGCTGGCTGCGGGTCTGGCTGCTGCTGCGGCTGCGGCTGCGATGGCTGCTGGTAATACTGGGAGTAATCCGGGTGGTCCTCCGGCTCCGCGTATTGCTGCTGGTACTGCTGTTGGGGCTGCGGCACAGAGGTTTTGAAGTAAAACACAAGCTCTCAAGTGTTACTGAGAAAATTAATAAAACAGTGTTTTACAGGTTATCTGTTGTTTTTTTAGGGTTGGATGCCAAATTGGTGAAAAAGCTATGGTGCTTTTGTTTGACAAATAGACAACTACTAACGCCATCGACTTTGGAATACTTTTAAATCGTGTTTTAATGAAAACGAAACAATTTCATAGATATTTTTAAATTCGGGGGAAACACGAATTTTAATGAGAAATCTCATGGTTTTCGACTTATAACAAAAAAAAAAAGAGTAATTTTCTTTTTACAAATAAAAAAAAATAACCCTTATCACCGACCTGGTCACTCCAGGAGTACTGCTGCTGCTGTTGCTGCTGCGCGTACTGGTGCAGAGGGGTTTCATGCTGCGACGCTGGCAACGAGTCGGCCCCCGCCTGCACACACACACACCCCCCACGTGCGGTTAGCACAAACACACACACACCGGGAGAATGGCTCATATTTAGAGGGGCCTTTTGATTGCACGATTTGGTTACTCGACGCCTACTCCGCTTTGTGCTCGTGTGTAGCTTTATTCTATATTTATTTATTGGAGCTCAACAGCAACATAAAACCTTTAACTTATTATTAAAAAAAAAAAAAGAAATACAGTCATTTAGGCAGAGCTTCACTCATTATATAAAACTAGTGATAGGACTGATAGGTACAGGGAATACTCGAACTATTCAACTAGATTGAAAAAAACACAAAATTACGTGTAAATGTAAAACCAAAAATAAAAAATATATTATTGAGGAATTTCTGATGATTTAAGTGAAAATATGATATTATGTGTACCTCGTAGAGCTGAGCGGCCCTTTGCACGTCGTGCAGCCACTGCTGGTGCCTCGGCGAGGGCTCCTCCTCGGCGCCGTCCTCCAGCGGAGGCTCGGAGAGGGCCGGGTCGTGGTACTTCAGACTGAAGACAACCAAATGGTCTTCTTAGGTCTTCGTAGTTTGTAGTAGTCATATTCACCACTAATTTGTATTTTTTTCTTTGTTACCTTTTCTTAGTACATTCGAATTCATTTGCAAGAATACATTTTAGTGGGTACAGAGGGTCTTATGATGCAAGGAGTTAGTCATGTAGTTAATTGATTACATATACAATGCGATTGACTGACTGATTGGTGATGTATCAACGCACAGCCTTAACTGCTGGGTCTAGAGACTTGAAATTTTGCACATAGATAGCTTATACAGTGTAGGCATCCACTAAGAAAGGATTTTGCAAAATTCAACCCCTAAGGGGGTGAAATAAATTTGCGAGAACGAAGCCACGGGTAAAAGCTAGTAATTTGTAAAATTCTAATAAGAATACATTTTTCTCTTTTTTTTGTATACGTACTAGTATATTTATTTGTCATCGAGTCGAAAACGGCTCTAGCGATTTCGACTTCAAAATGTAGCTAGGTCTCAAATGTGGGAAAAAAAAGTGTGTTTCACAAGTAGAGCTCGGTCGGCCAGTTTATGTTACTCCACTGTGTAAAGTGACAGAGACCAATAAGGTGATAGGCCGCGGCAGCACTTACCGTTCGGCCAGGCCGGCCAGCTGGTGCAGTAGGCCGGGCGAGTAGTCGTGCGGCGCTTTGGTGACGCAGCGCGCGGCCTGCTCCACGTAGGCCAGCGCGCGCTCGTACTGCCCGCAGTCCACCAGCCGACAGGCCAACATCAACTTGTACACCTGCAACATGTTATCATAGGTAAATACTTTTCAGTACTCTCGGAATCGGAAAATCTGTCGAATCCTTATGTCAAATAATATGACATCTGTGAGTAGCAACTTTTGACACTTCGATTTTCCGATTCCGAGTCGAATATCGAATCTCCGTGAATACGGGCCCAGGACTTAGAATCAATTATGAGACTAAGATGTTTTACTTTACCGTCGAGCTAGTGATTGATATTGCATCACTGGATTGCGCCTTAGATAATTTCAAAATAAAATAAAATAAAATAAATAAATAAATAAAGTTTGCTCGATTTTTCCGATTTATGATATCTGAATTCAGAAACTTAAAAAATAATAATAAATAAAAACATTTAAAAAATTTACTAAGTCTGAGTACGGCCAACTTTCCGTAATTAGTAAACAAGGCAAAATCAAAATGCTCCTATTGAAAGTCGTCCACTTATTGAAAGTTGTTGCTACTCTATCGCTTCGGCATGTATAGTTGAGCAAAAGCGGGGCAAAAATTAGCCCGAAAACCACATTTTCAGGTAGGTACAGTTTACTACGCTTGACAGCCTATGTATTAGACAGTAAAATGTTGAATGCATCGGTTCTGACCTGCAGCTCATTGATGACGTAATCCCTGTTGAGCGAGAGCGCGTATTCGTATATCTCCGTGGCGAAGATGGCCTGGTTGGTGGCCAGCTGGGGCAGCGAGGGGGCGCGGGGGTCGGCCAGCAGCAGGGACAGCCGGGGGGTCGCAGTGGCCTTGCCTCCCCCCTGGGGGGGCTGTAATGGCGCCAGCGGGTGCCTCTCCACGGGCAGCCCGCACGACACGTAGCAGAACTGAGCAGAGTACAGCAGACCGCGGGCCGCTAAGCTGTCGCCTGCAATACACACGACAACGTTTATTACCGTCCTCCTTATGCGGGAGGGGGAATACCTAGAGGGGGTCGTTAAGACCAAATTTTCAGTTATTATCAGCTTAGTACTGGTATTCGGCCTCTTTCATCCGGCTAAAATAAATATGACTTTATCCGTATTATTAAAAAAAAAGCCAAGCCTTTTATCCCCGAGGGGGTAGGCAGAGGTATTCCATTACTAGATATACCCACTTTACACGAAATACTTTGGACCCCTAAACGTGATAGGTGACCATATTTATCATTTGAATCGAAATTTCACTAATTCAATTTTAAATGTTATTGGAAAACAATTATTTAAAATTTATTGGAAAATAATTATGAATTAAAAGTTATAAATAAGATTTTAATATGAATGTAAATTTTATATGAATAAGATGATGTTATATCTCTTTAAGACATAGACAATTATATGTTTCCGTATTATACGTAATATCTCGATGGAATTGGCAGACATATTCTGTTTCTGGAAGCACCCACATTTCACAAGTGTATTTTCCGGACCATTACCTGTGACATAAGCTCTCCAAATTGGCAAAATGCTAGACGGAGTGCCGTAAATAATAAATAATAAAATGGTTCCTCACCGAGCTGCGTGAGCGCCCTGGCGTCGTGCTCTGGCCTGCTGGAGGCGTTGGCCAGCATCATGGCCGCGTGTGGCCGCCAGTCCGCCCAACGGTCCTCCGCCGCGTGCTGTGCACACACACACTGTTAGCCCCTTTTCACACGTTAGTCTAGGCAATAAAGGTAGTGAACCCCAACATTAATTCCTCAGTCGATGAAACTTTGCAGGATTGTAGTATAGTATGAGACAATACTTGCATAAAAAAATCCAAAAAAAAAAACCTCACCGAAGTTAGGTTTTTATACTAAAAAAAAATTTTTTTTTTGGTCGATAATTTGATAATTTCTGAAAATAATATAGCGCGACGGTTTTTATTTAGGATTTTCCTATTGTAAGTCCACGACAACTATTAAATGACATTCCAGTTAACAAAATGGACTGAGCAATTTTCCCGTGCAAGGTACATATACCTCTGAGTTTTGTTGTTTCTACCAGGAGATTTTTTTGGATATTTCGCATATAGCTTTCTTACCACACATGAATATTGCTGGCGAAGAAAATTTTGATTGAGCATTTTTCCCAATAAAGATATGAAATAAATAAGTTTTCAGTAAAAATACCTAACTTCGGCTAGGTTTTTTTTTTGGATTTTTTTATGCAAGTATTGTCTCATACTATACGACAATCCTGCAAAGTTTCATCGACTGAGGAATTAATGTTGGGGTCTTCATACAAAAATCCGCTTCATTGCCTGGACTACGTACCGGTTTCCGCCGGGCCAGCGCCGGCGAAATGTATACCCGATTGCCCGGTTGCCTACCGGTACGTATGAAAACGAACGTACATGACCATATACTTCACCGCCCGCCGGCTATCCGGCAACCGGTACGTGGGACAGGGGGCTTAGTGCCCAAGGCGAAACTCTCGGAACTCGGATACTGGAATGGGGCTGTCATTTCTAACCCCCGATGAAAACCAGAGGGGTGTTATAAACATACAACTTGTTACAACGGGGAGAGGGAGGGGGGGGGGGGGTGAGTTTCGTTACGACGTATAAAGGTGGCTTCTCACGGTGCGTTATTTTGCGGAATAGCTCGCACGAAAGTCCTCCCACATTAGTTTTTAGACAGTTTTCTTTGTGTGTTAATTTTACTTAAAATTATCTATTTCTACAGTTAATAGTCCAGGCAATGAAGCGGATTTTTGTATGAAGACCCCAACATTAATTGCTCTGTCGATGAAACTTTGCAGGATTGTAGTATAGTATGAGACAATACTTGCATAAAAAATAAAAAATAAAACCTAACCGAAGTTAGGTATTTTTACTGAAATACTTATTTATTTGATATCTTTGTTGGGAAAAATGCTCAGTCAAAATTTTCTTCGCCAGCAATATTCATGTGTGTTAAGAAAGCTATATGCGAAATATCCAAAAAAATCTCCTGGTAGAAACAACAAAACTCAGACGTATATGTACCTTGCACGAGAAAATTGCTCAGTCCATTTTTTTTATCTGGAATGTCATTTAATACACACACCGGCACAATTAGCGGAACAGAAAAAAAAGGGAGTATTTACGCATTTTTGCGTGTTACTGGCCGGCTAAACAAGCTTTTTTTAAATTTGGGTTTTAATTTAAAAATGGAATACTAAGCGACTGCCCTTTTTTTCATTCTTTTGTTTTAATTTTCATTGATTCATTTTTTCCACCGCTTGTCCGTTTTTAGAAGGTTCGTGAATTCCATTTGAAAAGCTTTGAATTGCAGTTTTTGAGGCTTTTGAGTTTTTTCGCATATTGATAATTTACGAGCATCTAATTATGCCTGATTTAACGCCATCAGAAATCATTAGGGCAGATCAAATGAGGAGAAATGGTCAAACCTACAGATCGATTGCCAGAAGCCTTCGTCGATCGTTATCAACGATTTATCGTAGCATCCAACGATACAGATTGACGAATGCTCTAGTGAGAAGGAGAGGACAAGGCCGGAAAAGGTGTACTTCAAGGAGGGATGACCGTTTTCTCCAACTTCAAGTCCGACGGAACACGAGACTAACGGCGGTGCAGGCTCGAAATTTACTGGAAGAGGTACGAGCAGTAAGGATGAGTGAGCGGACAGTTCGTAGAAGATTCGAAGAAGTGGGTATAGGCTCGTATGTGCCCGCCAAAGCCCCAAAACTTGAGAGACATCATCGCACAAACCGTCTACACTTTGGTCGTGAACATCGTGATTGGGACTTCGACGACTGGGGACAGGTTCTTTTTACTGATGAATGCAGAGTTATGTTAAATCAAATTGATGGAAGGCAGCGAGTATGGAGACGCAAAGGAGAACGGTATATCCAGTCTAATTTTGAAAATACAGTTGCATATGGCGGCGGTTCAATTATGGTCTGGGGAGGAATATGTTTAGGAGCTCGTACGGAGTTAGTAGTGGTCGATGGCGGGAATCTGAATGCTGATCGGTATATCAGGGAGATTTTAGAAGAACATGTTGTGCCATTTGCCCCCTTTATTGGTAACAACTTCATTCTAATGCAGGATAATGCTCGGGCTCACAGTGCTCGCACAGTACAGACATACCTAAACCATGTTGGTATAACGGTGATGGAGTGGCCAGCACGGTCCCCCGATATGAACCCTATAGAACACGTCTGGGACTTGCTAAAGAGGAGTGTAAAGTCAAGAATGCCCCCTCCCAATAATCTCAACGAGTTGCGAAACGCATTACTTGAAGAATGGCAGAGGTTGCCCCAAGAAACCATTGATAACATCATCCGCAGCATGCCCAGACGGATGGAAACCCTCATCAGAGCACGAGGAGGAAACACTCGATATTGAACAGTCATTGAAATTGTTGTTAAACTTTGGAAAATCTTGAATTTTCTGCTGTTTCTCTATAATTAAAAATCGAAGAAAAATGCATTTTGTTTAATTTAATTTTTATTTTTATAAAATTTTAAGTATGGTGTTACAAATGAATGTCAAAACATGTTAATTTAATTGTTGTTTCATTTTAAATAATATATTGTTTAAAAATTACATTCATTGTTCTAAATTCCCTCTTTTTTCTCCTTTTTTTTTCTGTTCCGCTAATTGTGCCGGTGTGTGTAGTCGCTGTGGACTTACAATAGGAAAACCCAAAATAAAAACCGTCTCGTTACATTATTTTCAGAAATTATCAAATTATCAACCAAAAAAAAAATTTTTTTTTAGTATAAAAACCCAACTTTGGTTAGGTTTATTTTTATTTTTTTATGCAAGTATTGTCTCATACTATACTACAATCCTACAAAGTTTCATCGACTGAGGAATTAATGTTGGGGTCCACTACCTTTATTGCCTAGACTATAAATCACGTCAATGATTACTTATGTTGTGGTAGTTTGTAAGTAGGATAGCATTTAACATTAATTGTATTGTGGAATAAGTTATAAGAAATGTATCAGTATAAATGTCCTGTAAATTACCCTAATAAATCAATAAATTGAACTCTATTTAATTGAAATACGATTCAAAACCAATTCAAAGATTTACAAGCCTATGCCTTCATCATCAACCCGTAACAGCCCACTGCTGAGCTAAGGGTCTTTCCTCACACATGAGGAAGTATGGGCCATAACCTCCCACGCGAGCCCACCGCGGATTGGGAGATGGTGTTAAGCTAGTGGCTACTACAAAGTCAGATTTTTTTCAAGCCACCCAAGGGTATATGACATGGCTTAAAGCCTATGCCTTATTAAGGGTTAATACGTAATGTGGTACTGACAGTGGCGGCGGGTGGCAGTTGGCAGTGCAGATGCGCGTAGAGCGTGTGCAGAGGGTCCTGGCGAGGGAGGTGGGCCAGGAAGCGCTGAGCCACCAACGCGCGGACGCGGCGCTCGCCCAGGGACGCCAAGGCCAAGGCGTGGCCCCACAGGCCCTGGGACATCGCCCACTCTGGGGAACATACAGCAGCAGGTGAGAATAAAATCAATAAAAAATCTCCCGGAATAAAAACCCCCGAGGGGAAAGACAGAAAATATCCACTTTCACAAGTATGTACAAAAAATCTAAGTCAAATATGCTGGTTCCAAATGCAATACCCCGAGAATAACCAGCAAGACACTCAAGGGCAGCTCTTTTCTTATTAGTAATTATGGTTTACAATAATAATTATAATTAATAGCCTTCCATAGCGTCGAGTCGGTTAATCCCATTCATGTTGGTTTACTAAGTAGGTAGTCTGTAATTGTATAGTAGCCATTTTATGGCATTTTTACTTTTAACTATGGTTTTATAAACCGGCGACTGCCTAATGTAGCTAACATGAGTACTATGACAAACTTTTGTAGATGCTGATCTACCTTTGTCTTGTAGTCGCCCGAAAAAGAAAGAGGCCCAGCAATAGACAAAATTTTGTCATTACGTTCATATTAGATACGCGGGTAGCCGATTACAAATGACAACAAACACTCGAAAAATTCCGCACCATACGTAAAACGAAACACGATTCCTGTATGAGAAACCCCTTTAAATTAATATTATTATTTGATGTAGCAGCTATAAAGTTTGTATTCTGTGAAAATTACAACTGTCCACCTTCGATCGAAGGTAGTAAACCATAAAAACGAATAAATATAGTGTTCTGTGCACTGACCGAGCGCCTCCTGGCGGTTCCCGTAGATGAGGTGCTCCCTCAGCCGGTCCAGGGCCGACTGCTCGCCCCCAGGGGGCTCCTCTTGCGCTATAACAAGACAATACATTCATTAATATTGTACGACGGACACTCCATACTAACTAGCCGCCTCGAGTGACAAGTCTCGTATGGTCGCAGAGTTAATTAATATCCAATTATGAGCTCAGCTGTTATGTAGTTAAAGGTCAATAGTTATAGGCCTCTAAGAGGTCGGCTGACACATAAGAGGTAAGTTTTAAGCATTGACTAATTGTAAATCATGAAAGAATTGTACACGAGTAAGTACCCGTACTAATCTAATTTAGATCAAGAGGCATAGTTTGTAACTTTGAATGTTTTTATGAGGTAATCTTTGGAACTACTGATCCCATTCTTAAAAAATTTTTCATCGCTAAAAAGCTAAACCATCCCCGAGTGACATATACGCTATAAAATGGGAGTGTTAAATCGAGGGAATTCTTCTAGGGGGTGAATAAGAAGTCGATATATCTAGCATTTGTATGAAAAAAACATCACCTTAATTTTCGCATAAAAAAGTTAAATTCTTCAGTTTTAGCAGAGACCAGTATAAATGAATAGACTGACAACGCCATACAAAATATCGTAACTCGAAATCTAATTACTTACTAAGACGCGAGATGTCGTTAGGTGTATCGAATGGAGAAATAAATAGAAACAACAACCACAGCTACAACTTATATTCACCTCCTAGCTTACTGCCACGCTTAGTGCGGCCAAACAAAACGTTAGGTGGCGCTATATCCGATTTATTTTTTTATTTTGTGCTGGGCTGTAATTTTTGTAATATGCGATGTTGCCGATCTTACACGAGTTAGTTTTTTTGGAGATTTGTGTGCTTTTTATTATAAGCTTTTATTTAACTTGCAATGTATGTATGTATGAATGTTTGTTCGGGTGGAATCTTTCAACTCAATTTTGAAGCAGATATCTTCAACCGATTGAGCTGAAATTTGGTGTACTTATGTAAGTTGGATGACAATGCAATATTATGGTACCACCGAGCTGATCTGATGATGGAGCTGGAAGATGGCTATAGGAACTCGGTAATTAAACTACACAACCCCATCGAGTTTGGGCTCGTTTGATTCGTCTTGATGAGTACTTTGAAACTAGATGGTAACCAGGGTCTGATGATGGAGCTGGAAGATGGCCATAGGAGGAACTCAGTAATTAAACGTAATATTTCCATCGAGTTTGAGCTCGTTTGATTTGTCTTGACAAGTACTCTGGTGCTAGATGGTAACCAGGGTCTGATGATGGAGCTGGAAGATGGCCATAGGAACTCGGTAACTAAACGACACAATCCCATCGAGATTGGGCTCGTATGATTCGTCTTGATGAGTTCTTTGGTAAAAGATGGTAACCAAGGTCTGATGATAGAGCTTGAAGATGGCTATAGGAACTTAGTAATTAAACGTCATAACCCCATCGAGTTTGGGCTCGTTTGATTTGTCTTGACGAGTACTTTGGTACTAGATAGTAACCAGGGTCTGATGATGGAGCAAGAAGATGGACATAGGAAATCAGTAATTAAATGACATAAACCCATCGAGTTTGGGCTTGGTTGATTCGTCTTGACGAGTACTTTGGTACTAGATGGTAACCAGGTCTGATGATGGAACTGGATGATAACCAACGAAGCTGAAATTTTGTATACACGTTTAGTTTAGATGAGAATGCAAGGTTAGTCATATGATGCTATTCTAAATCTAACTAAAAAGGCCCTACATTTTGTGCCGTCACATTTCAAAATCTAATATTTTTATTTTTTTTTAAATTTCTTAGAATTTAAATGGAAATCAAACTCATTACAGAACTGCTGTTTTAATTCAACGTCTAGTTGTAAAATTGCAATTTATGTGACGTTACACAAGCGGGGGGGGGGGGGTGCATTGGGGGGGTGTATGCATTGCGACCCCATCTTTGGGAAATAAATTTCGTTTGTGTCGTTTGTTATGAATGTGGATTCTGTCTGATTAGATCTTTGAGGATTAGATCGTTTAAAAAATTTAAAATAATGCTAAAATGTTGTAAATAAAATTAAAAAGAAGTTCCATCATCATCTCATCATCATCACATCATCATCTCATTATCATCATCCTCAGCACATAACCATCATCACCATCATCATCATCACCTCATCATCATCATCATCCGTCTAGCCCCCTTTCGCAACGCGCGATAAGGAACTTCGTTCCAATAAATCTTTGTATTAAATCTTTGCGTTTTTATAACTTATGTACCCATTTTTTTAATAAATAAAAGCGTGTGACATTGTGATGGAACATTAAAACACATTTAGCATTCAATTAAATAAGATCATTGGACTCGATTCTGCAAACCAGCTAAAATTCCTAATTTTAAGTAAGCCTATCCTTCTCTATAGAATACGGAAGAAAAAGGACAGAAACAAACCATTTATTATAGAGTATTGTCAAACATGTAAAATCCAACTAATTTGATTTCTTATCTGTCACTTTTATCCATGACCTTATTACATCGTTGCTAAAATTGCTAAAAACGTTTATTTGAATAAGATGTGAATGCATCCATAAGGTTCAACTTTGTTATTTTGACATATAGGTATGACATTGTAAATAAATTTGAGAATTAATTTGAATATTCAGCAATTATAAAATTTGGTGAACCCCAAAAAAACAGCATTTCAATAAACGTGATGGGTGCTGAGCCCATCAGCGGACCGGGTCTGTTTGCAGTGTCTCAGAATTAATTCTGGGACCTGCGGGTTTCTTCTCTATGATTTCCTTCACCGTCGAGCTATTGATAAATATGTACGTAAGTTTTTGAAAAACTCATTGGTACATGCCAGGATTCGAACCCCAGCCACACTGATTTTCGGCCTGCTCTTTAGCCGTTCGGGCTATCACTGCTATTTAAATCATTTGGTCGACATAAAAAGATTTTGTTTGCAATAAAAAAAATCTGGCAGCAATTCTTGTTCTGCTAATAAAATAACTACTTGGTCCGCAAAATAACTACTTGGTCAGCAAGGTTTCATGATTGAACAGCAGAGAAGTCTGTAAGCACTAGTGTATTTGATTGGTATGCATATTTAAAACATGGCAAGCAAAATTACTAATTGGACTGCATTTTATTAAAATCGGCAATGCACGTTTAATAACAACAACAACAACAACAAAACAATACAACAACAAAACAATATAACAACAAAATAATAATACAACAACAAATCAATACAACAACAACAAAACAATACAACAACAACAAAACGATACAACAATACAAAAATACAACAATAGAACAATACAACAATAACTTAGGTTGCATAATCTAAAGTCCTACCTAAATAATCATTATAAGGAATGGGCCCATTTTGCGCATGACAAGTAGGTACATTATGATATAAGTGCGGTAGGTTGAAAATTACAGCCGAGGCGATATTGCTAGCCCGAGCCGTAGGCGAGGGTTACAAGTAGGCAGAGGCTGTAATTGTCAAAGCGCACGTATGTCATACGACGTTTCATAACACATCTGCGAGGAAATAAAATAAAACTCCGACTATGGTAAACGAATAAAAACAATACAGCGTTAAGAAAAAGCGCGCGGCGCGCATCAACATTTTTTTTTAGACAAAGGCACAAAAAACAGCCAGTAGTACTAATAAAGTAAATTAATATTATTGTGTTTTTGTTACAGATTAATTGGTTGTAATTTACTGTCAAAATTAATTAAATTAAATAATTGTGTGCATAAATATTTCTTTATTATATTTTATCTCCCAACGTTAATTTTATGACAACTTTTTTGACACAAAAACTCTTTGCTGAGATTTTAAAAAGTACCGTTCGTTTTAAGACGGAGCATCTTGATAAACCGTGCGTTTTACTTTACACTTACCGCACTTGGGCGTAATGAGATACAATACGATATTAAAATTGGTAAAATAAGACACCTTTTACGAGCAAATGTGTTATAAAGTATTTTGCTACTTTTATATGCAGCTCAAAATGAATCTTTTTGCTTACCCTCTGAGTGCTTACCAAAATTTTATTAAACAGGAGCAGCTCATTGCAGCTTATATAATTAATATGCTGTACAAAAATAATTACAGCCATCCAGAATGACATACATTGCAGATTGATTTTGGAATGTTCGCTGGCCATGAGTTGCTGACCAACTAGCTATTTCTGCTTACAGATTATATTTTTCTGCTCAAAAAAAAAGGAAAAGTTACTATGCTAACCATTTAAAAATAACACCCTAAATTAAGTACCTATATCAAATTTCAGCTCAATCGGTTGAAGATATCTGCTTCAAAATTGAGTTGCAAGATTCCACTGAACATACATAGTTATATACATACATTGCAAATAAAATAAAATCTTTGAATCAAAGACGTTTAAAGAAAAAGTTTCTCTCCTAGAATGATTTTCTTCCAACCTCTGCTTTATAATATTGGTTTAGATTTTAGGTTGAAAAAGGTTTGTGTTAAGCGCCATCTAGTCGGAAAACGATTCGATACTTTGTACCTTGACTACCTTTCATCCTATCTATATAGTCACGCCATCTGTATATTCACGTCACTAAACATGAGGGTGGTGTTAATAATGTATGCGAATGTTTTTTGTTTAAATTCAAACGAATGAAGAATCTTGCATATTCTAAAAATGAAAAATATATTTTTCCGAGGTTTTATTGAAGAAGTTATTTAAATTTCTTGGTTTTAATGGCTCTGGTGAAATTGTATATATTAAGGAGTAGCGCCATCTGGATATTGTACAAATTTTGAGCTTCATTTGAGTTACGATTTGTTCTATGGGGATTGACAGTCTATTCATTTAAACTGGTCTCTGGTTTTAGCGTATACTCGCCAAATCAGCTGCGCGATGGTCAATGACCGCCGCAGCGCGGCTGGCGGCGAGCGAGCCTCTGCATACGCTACGTAGTATATGGCAAATTCAGAATAATCGTATTTTATTTATTTTAACTTTTAATATGTATGCGAATATTTATCGACGGTCGACGGTGAAGGAAAACATCGTGAGGAAACCCGCAGGTCTCAGAATTAATTCTGAGACATGTGTAAATAGACAAGGTCCGGCAATGGCGTCCCCACCTATCACGTTTAGGGGTCCAATATATCTCGTGAAATGTGGGTATATCCAGTAATGGAACACCTC
The DNA here is from genome assembly GCA_963855545.1 of Ethmia dodecea. NCBI lineage: Eukaryota > Metazoa > Arthropoda > Insecta > Lepidoptera > Depressariidae > Ethmia > Ethmia dodecea. The sequence goes on from OY979440.1 coordinate 18,470,238, forward strand.
TGCCTACCCCCTCGGGGATAAAAGGCGTGAGATTTTTTTTTTATGTATGCGAAATATTGATTGGTTATGCTTTTACGTCCTGAGAATTCCTGAGAATTCCCTCGATTTACCAGTCACACTGTATAACTGAGTAACCTCCGTGTTCAGTTATCCAGTCCGGTATGGGTGATACTCACGAGTGGTATCGGAGACGGCAGGCGAGGGCTGCGAAGGAGACCAGGCGCGTGATTCACCCTCCACGGAAGACCCAGCGCGGCTGCCTGCAACCATAACACAAACACTTGACTAAATGTAAAAAAAAAAAAATGGTTGTCTTTAAAGTCGATTTATGGACGACAATTTTACGTGACAACGTCATAAGAAAACATTGATTAAAATACTGGAGTGGAAGAGAGATAGATACGTCACAAGCCGAACACTTAGGCCGATCGTGCCTCTCTGTCGCTTGTTCCGTACACTCGCTTGCACGCTCGGCTCAGGCGGAACGTGACACTTTTTCGTGCTTGCATCGATTTATGACGTTATCACGCCAAAAACACATCCCTATAAATACTTACTTCACATATATTGTGGGACACAAATTTACACCCGGTTATTTGGTCCCAAATTAGGCAGAGCTTGTACTATGAGTACTAAACTGATAATATATTAAACACCCAGACACGAAACCAATAGACATGATAATGGACACAAATGTTTTTAGTCGAATTTCCAAATATCCCGTCTTAATGATCACTTACAGTACGGCCGTTTTAACTTTACAGCTCTGAAGTGGTGCAAATGGCTGTCCAATAATATTTTTAGCGACCATTTGATGTTCAGAACAGTCAAGTTCAAACGGCCGTACTGTACGTCATTTAAAAAAGCTTTGTACAAACCCCAGCGGTTTTGGCTGTGCGTTGATCGATCAGTCAGTCAGCCAATCAGGGGGCTAATTCTACTAAATGTCAATAGTTACAGTTGGATGACAATGACAATGTCAGTCGATGGTGTTATTTGCTCTGAAAATTGTCAAAATAACAACATTGACATCGCATTGTCATCCAACTATGACCGTTGACATTTAGTGGAATTGGCCCCCAGTATACTTTATAGATGTATAATACATAGACAGTTAATACTGGCAGAGTCAGAATGACGGTCAGAAGTGACGTGACGTTTTTTGACGTATACAACTGTCAAATATGTCATTGTCATTGTCAAGTACAAGTTTGTCATAGATGCTCACCGCTGTGGTGCGAGCCTTCCAACCGTTCCTCGCGCGTGTTCTTCATCAGCAGCTCCGCGATATCCGCGCCGACCACCACCTGCAGCAGGGAACGCGATAATTAATTTAACATTTAATAATTCCGTTTATTATACATACACGTAAGTACTGGAATATAAAGGGCACAAATCAAAAAGTAAATAAAAAAACTGGTCTAGAGACCATGCATAAAAATTGAGTGTCTTCAACACTTTCTTCCCTCTCATGGTTATCAACAGTAAAATGATAGTACTTTTACTGAAGACTTGTGACTTCTTGAGGCAATCCAAAAATGTCCATCCCTCGCATTTTATCGAATTTCCCATTTACTGCACACTGTCACGGACACTTGCTGCATAATATACTTTCACTAATATGAGTCAAAACCCGAAATATAGCAAAATGAAAATTATACAAAAACTTTGAGTATTAAACCAACAGGAGATGTCACGCGCACTAGTTTCTTTGCAAAAAAGTCTGCCAATTTTTGCGCGGGGGACGAGGAAACAAACACAAATAATGTTAAAACAAACGCATTTTTTGACAAAACAATTAAACACCAGCTTCAACTAGATGCACACAAATACATTCACCAATGCAAGCACTCTGTGAACTCAAAAAAACTAGTTGTATATAATAGGTATGCGTGTTGACCGCCACTTTTTTTTGGCAGAAGGGAACGCCTGCCAGTGGCGTCTCCGGTTGGTTTAATACTCAAAGTACAAAAAGCATGACGTCCTTCTTCGGATTTCCGACAAAAAGCCCATCTGCCACTTTTCGATAGACTTAATCTTTTCATCTCTCCGGACGAAAAGCCTTAACATTCGGCTCGCTGTGCTAAACGAAGTCGCCGCTTTCCGCCTCGGTCGAGCAGAAAAAAAGTATACGCAACTCGGGAAGTCAATTAGAAAACCCCAGATCATTATTTTATTTACAGTTTTGCGCTATCCAGGTATGAATCCTCCCCTCCCGTCCCCCTACTCCCAAATCAAAGGTCGACAACGCAGTTGTGACTCTTGAGTTGCAAGTGTCCATGGGCGAAGGACGTCACTTACCATCAGGTGACCCGTCTGCTCGTTTGCCCCCTTTTTTATCCAAAGAGATTAAAATATAATAGGACATAGAGGGGGCATTGGGAATATTTTCATACAAAACTTAGTTGAAGCTCAAGTGTCATGTCAGTTAGTATATGAACGCGAGCTGTCATTCGGTCAAAATCGTACTAGACTTATTCCACCTGGAATAACTTTTGGCTTCAAATTTTCTCGCTTTGTCCCCTCTATGCCCTATTATATTTTAATCTCTTTGTTTGTATCATAAAAAAAATGAATGAGGTTACCCCGTTCTGCCTCAGCAGCAGCGCGAGCAGCTCCCACAGCAGCCTGTACCCGACGCGGTCCCTGGGAGCCACCTCGCCCGCCTCCCGCACCCGCGACAGGCAGTACTCCATCACGCTCTTCTTGTGCGTCACGCCTGACAAATACACAAACATAATACTGGTTTCATATTCGATACTATACTCTGTTTCATATAGCATGAGTTCGGTGACAGTTCACATTTTTAGGGTTCCGTACCCAAAGGGTCAAACGGGATCCTGTTACTAAGACTCCGCTGTCTGTCCGTCTGTTGAAATTCCCACAGATAATGGCATATTTTAAGTTAGATGAATATTTGAATGACAATGATATTTGGTACAAATTTTCTCCAGTTCAGCAAAGCACTAAAACCATGTAACTTGTGCTTTGTATTAGGTATATTGATTGTTTAAAAGAATAATGTGTTGAGGAGTTTCTTGCCCCGCTTCTTCTCCTCAACTATACATACCGAAGCGGTGGAGTCGCAATGATTTTCAACAAGAGGACTTATAAGTCCCTACATTGAATAAAAACATTTGACTTTGATGAACTTATAAAGAGGAGAAAAGATAATTATCGCTCGCTCACCCTTGACGAGCGGCCCCGGGTACGCGGCCAGCTCAGCGGCCTCGGGGTCGTCGGCCAAAGCGGCCTGCAGCGAGAGCAGGTGCACGGTGGCCGGCCGGCCGTCCACCGGGTACGCGCCGCGGACCACCACCACGTGCCGGGACGATATGCTGCCCTGGGACCATAGACAACGAACGCTGTCACTATGACAACTAGACATGTGCAACAGACCCGGTCCGGCGATGGGCTCACCACCCATCACGATTAGGAGTGCAAAGAATATTTTGTGTGGGTATATTGGGTTTTCACTCTGTCTTTTTAAGTTTTTCTGTATGTTAACAATAGCTTATAGTGTTTAACCTGTTGGCAATCCTAATAAATAAATAAATAAATATCCAAAAATGGAATACCTCTCCCTACCCCTCTCGGGCAAAAGACGTGACACTATTATTATTATAAATAATAATACACCGAGGAAATAAAGCACTGTTTTATGTCACGGGTGCGATATTGAATACTGAGCAAATGAGGGACTCCAGATTTAAATTCCGAGCAAGGTTGTTACGAGTTAAAACGGAGTCCTGAGTGCAGCGAGGGATTCAAGCTCGCCCAAGACGATGGCAGCTTTATTCCAAAGGAGAATACTCTACATTTCTCACTTTTTGCGAGACAATAAAAAGCAATGTAGTGGCCAGTACGATTTTCTAATAAGTTCTTTTTGCTGTAGGTTTCTAGGAACAATTTTTCATACGAATTCATTATAGCCCGCCGGGTTATAATATTCTACTGAATCTCATTATAACCTGCTCATTAACAATGACTTGCTTTAGGTGAGGTTTGCATGATATATAATTGGCCATTATCGAACATATCGTGTCAAAACACTTTTTTTGTACAGTAGTCATAAAGAAGAAGGGCTAATAAGAGGCATTTTTCGCTCGTCACACATTAAAAAAAATTAAGCTATAGACTTCTAAAAAATATGATATCACAGGTCAGTACTCAGTGTCAGTACATTTTCCATAGTAAATCTTCGTTTTGACAGATCATATAACCCCCCCCCCCCCCCCCTAAGTGCCGTACCTTGCAATGCGCAGTGGAGAACTTGAAGGGCGTCATCCGCTCCGAGCGGACCGTGGACTCCTCCAGCTGGAGGTTCAGCGACGCGTCCGTGTTCAGCTCCCTGCGCGTGCGCAACACAATAGTATACATTGATCTATTATCGATACCTACACGATTCGATTGTTTTACCATGATTTATCTGTTTTGATTTATAGCTATTCAGCATGGTTTCACCCGCGTAGTTCCGTTCCCGTGGGAATACGGGGATAAAATATGTTACTCAGGGATATTGTAGCACTCTAATGGTGAAAGAGTTTTTGAAATCAATTCAGTAGTTTTTGAGTTTATTCGTTACAAACATACAAAAATACAAATCTTTCCTCTTTTTAATATTAGTGTAGAAGGAGTGTTACTATTTCTAACAAGGTCTACTTCTATACTTAATTTTTATATCTACTAATTCAGTATTTTTTATGTAAATGTATATCTACCATAAACAACTCTACGATGACTATGGATATGAACTTGAACACCATGCGATGATAAAGTGGCCCACTGGTGCACTGATGAGGGGTGACAGCTGATGATGATGTGAGCATAATACTACTACTGGCACCAGAGTCTTATCATCGGGCAAAGGGCGAGTGTGCAGATATAATGTACAATATCGACAGCTTTTACAAGTAAAGCTTTCAAAGCAATAGTTAAAAGACTAAATACGGGTCGGAATAATAAGGAATTTACGCACACATGTCACAAAGTCGATGACATACATATGTCATCACATAGTAAAGCCTAAAAATCCTTTTTAGACTTTACTGCACGCGATGCTACAAGAAATCTAGTTTGAAAACCGGTAAACATTTTTAGACCGCGACTTTAGCCAAGAGCACGTAGAGCTTGACAAATTGAACTTTGTAACGTTAACGTTAGAGGTCAGACTCGCACAAGTGTCAAGCTTCATGTGCTGCTGACTACAGTACACTATACTCCCATGGTGGTTGCGGGGGTCAGCGGGTACGGTCGGTGTAGCGGGTAGGGAAATCCACGGGCATATTACTCCCCCCCCCCATTATGCAGACATCTCCCCCGCAATCACCACGAGAATATCGCAACGTTGACGGCCTACAATGTGCCAATGGGGGCAAGGGCGTAGCCATATTGGGACAGTGGCTTTCCTCCACCTTAATACTCCAATAATTTCTCGAATTATTTTTTCAAAATTTATTATCAAACAAATTCTAGAATGGAACAGTTTTGACTGGATCCATCCAAAATCCTCATAGACTTCTTTTCTTAAATTACGACACGTTTGTGCTACCTCTTTATCTCTAGTATCGACATTTGAATACGTGTACTTTTAATTTAATCTCCCCATTTCCTCCCCTGGAGCAAATTCTGGCTACGCCCTTGAATTTTCAAGTATCCCCAACAATGCACGAAAGCAACCTGCGCAGTTACCTGTCGGAGAGGTCAGTGCGCAGAGAGGGCGCGTCTCGCAGCGAGCCTCCGTCCAGCCTTCCGCTGGCGCCCGACACGTAGTACCTACCCCACACCGGCCAAGGTCAGCCTCGCACACTTGCACAACCCAAACACCGCACCACTACTATGAACGTTACCGCTTTTCTACCATGTCGAAAGCTTCTTTGTGCTGGCAACCTCCGTAAGATCGTTTTTTTCTTTATTTCGACTAACTTGTGTTGGCCAGGCTAGAGTCATAGACCATACTGCCTCATCTTCAGTTAGTTTATCTTTAAATTGCTCTGCTTAAAAATCGCTTAATGTCACTTGGTAATCGACAGTAAAACGATAGTGCACTTTTACTGAAGATTGAAGCGGCTTCGTGACGCAATTCGAAAACGTCCATCCCACGCATCTTATCCAATTTCCCATCCACTGTACCCTATCACGGCCACTTGCCTCATAATAAACTATCATTATTTTGAGCCAAAACCCAAAACACGGCAAAATGAAAATTTTACAAGAAACATGACCCCTCTTCGGATTCCCGCCAAAAAGCCACCCGCGTAAGATGTCAATGTCAGTAATGATCTGTCACTGTCAAATTGATACGCGAAAATTAGTGACGGGGCATGATTTTTCGCAATATGATAAATTGAATGACCCTGATAGTGAAGTGGTCGCACATAAAAGTGGTGAGGTAGAAAAAAGCATTGGACAAACATCTTTATCCAAGCGGGCCAATGCGGCATGGACAGAGATATTGGCCGGGCATCCACTGAGCTGTCTTAAGCAAAGCTGTTGCATAATAGAAGCAGCTCCGATTGAGAGGGCTCGGATTTGAGGCTCTCTCAACCCGAGGCAGATCAATTGGAGCTTGTCTTTACATCACTAAGGCTTGATTCGTCCACCGGGGAACAAGCCTTATACTAAAGATAAATTGTTTAACTCGAGCATTTTGGAATTTAATCTCTGAGTAAGCTTTGCTCTTCTTTATACGAATCCTCAGAAGAAAGCGAGTCAGTGGACACCCGGCTTTGTCGAATAATATGATTATTTATGGAAGACTTAAATTAATAACAGTCTATTACAACACTGTCAGGTCTGTTAATAATCTCTACCAAAATGGTATATTTTACAGAATTACAACCAGCTACTGTAATATCAAATACCACAATTTCCATCAAAATTTTAATTAAAATATGCATTTAGATCTTGCTGCAAGTAAGCAAACTTTAGTTTAAATTCAATTATAATGTTACATATTTCATTGGGTGGAAGACTATGTTCTTCACTGACATTTGAATGTGATTTAATTTTCATAATTTCATGTGTAGATGGACAAGTTAGGTTAAGCTGAATGTATGAGAGTTAATAATGTACCGTATGAGGTGAAGTTGGTATAACAGACCCTATGTAGCTATTGTATATAGCTTTCCATGATTTAGAATCCCTTCTAATTTTACTAAATGACTTATAATATTGTGAGGTATTATCGCTTCCATCGTTCAGATCTACGAGCCAATTTGCAGTAAGCGTCGCATTTTATATCGACTGCATCGGTCAAACCAAAATCTTAATCAAAACTGCAGGTATATTGTTTATTGACATCCTTAATCGCATTTTTTTCTGACGTACAGTGTCTGCACGGGCCGCGTCACAAATATCAAATAAAAAATCATAAAAAATATACAACATGTTTATAAACAAAATAGGTTATCATGTTAGCAACAATTATTTATTATTATCGCTTTCGGATAGGAAACCCCTTTATCGATAAAGATTTTGATTTGACACTAAATTTGTGCGTGTATTTTACACTTGAAGCCAATTAAGCATCAGCGTCTCAAGGGCGCTCAAGGAAAACCGATTATCAAATAGATTTATTATACTAGCGTTAGATTGGCAATAGAGCCAGTACGCCGAGACCAAAAACAATTTACACTAGTGTGCGTGTTCTATGTATTTTCTTTCCTAGATGAATGACAATCAGGTACTGCATACGTAACCATACTGTTAAACATCAAACTTACTGTTTTAAAACGCGAGATTTGTTTCGTTCACAACTGGCGTTGGGCCGATACAGGCTACAAGCGTATACGCGAATGGTGTCGCCTGTCTATCTAGCTCTAACACACGAGTACTTAGTTATTTCTCTCTCGCATTGCCGATCTAACGCTAGTACATTAAATCTATGGATTATCCTAGTGTATGTGCATTCCTTTAGGGGATAGTGTGGTGTCGTGTGGTGTCGCGTGTCGTGCACTCACGTGTCGTTGCCCTTGAGGCCGGTGGTGCTGGAGCGGCCCGAGTGCACGCTCCCGCCCTCGCCGCGGGCCTCGTACCCCAGCGACGTGTACCCTAAGAACACATCGCATTATTCAAACGGTGATCAATTGGGTATTTGACTCAATCGAAATTAAATGACAAGAAATCACTACTTAGTTAAACAAATAATTTAGATTTTCATTTTACAATTATATCAAACTAGCAGCGCCCAGCGGTTCCACCCGCGTAGTTCCCGTTCCCGTGGAAATAAGGAGATGAAATATAGCCTATTTCTTATTCTGATTTATAGGCAATATAACTGTAAAATTTCGTCAAAATCCGTTTAGTAGTTTTTGATCAAAGAGGAACAAACATCCATCCAGACCTTCATACATCCATCCATACAAACTTTCGCATTTATAATATTAGTTGGATTTGAAAACAATGAAACAATCAAAAAAGTTATAAAATTGAGTACTATGAGTTATGACGTCACAACTCGGTATTCAGTACATTTTCCATAGTAAATTTTCTTTTTGACAGATCATAAAAAGTAACTCCTTTGACTAGTAGTCAAATACCCTATCTATTGTTAACTTTGAGTATTAAACCAACCGGAGACGCCACTGACAGGCGTTCCCCTCTGCCAAAAAAACGTGTCGGTCTTTGAGCACACCGGTTAAATACAACTAGTTTGTTTGAGTTCACGGAGTGCTTGTATTGGTGAATGTATTTGTGTGCACCTAGTTCAAGCTAGTGTTTAATTGTTTTATCAAAAAATGCGTTTGTTTTAACATTATCTGTGATTGTGTCCTCGTCCCCCCCGCAGAAATTGGCAGACTTTTTTGTAAAGAAACTAGTGCGCGTGACGTCTCCTGTTGGTTTAATACTCAAAGATTGTTAAAGACATAAGATTTTGCTAGTTGGGTAACACAATCATCAACATAAATTGTAATAGTTTCTATAAAGCGAGCGATCTGGTTCTTTCTCCGCTCATACAAAAAGATAATTTAATTTTGCACCTTATTTCATAGTCTTAAGGGCTAATAATTCAACGAAAACGAATTTCCAGATTTGATCCTCAAACATAAAAGCTTGAGCACAGTTAGAGCTGTCCCCGCTTTATGCTACTCATATAGCGCTATCTCTTTCTGGCCGTCCTCCGAAGATACTCGTGCACTACCAGGGTCACATAACTATGGAGAGCTTACCTTCTGCGTAGGGGTGCTTGGTGTGGTGCGATCGCGCGGATCCGGCCATGAGCTGCTGGTAGACCTGCATGTAGGCGGCGGGGTCGGTCCGCCGCAGGTGCTCGTAGTACTGGTACTGCTGCACCTGCAGAGCGTACGGGTCGCCGTACACGCCGCCGTAGCCTGTAAATACTCGAAAATTAACGCAGGCGCCACTTTCAAGAACAATCAGAATCTATTCTGGGTCCTCCTGGTGTCCTCCAGAGTTAGGTGTTTTCCTTCACCGTCGAGTTCACTCATTGATTCATGCCTCGCCCATAATCGCGGGATCACTTCAACAGACCTATAGTCCAGTAAATTTATACATTACCGCATGCGTCAAATCCGGTAATTCTGATTTTTTGCAGACTTGTTTATGATGTTGGCCTAATGTATAATCCAAGTTTGTGACCTCGAGCGCCGAACGCAACTTTGTCAAAAATCGAAAAAACAGCGAAAAAATAGTTTTTTTTTCAAATTTTGGCGATTATAACCCTAAAGGACTAGTTTCTGAAAAAACTTTCTGAGGACGTTTTTAAAGTAGACTAAATTAACTACAATATGATACTAGAATTGTCTCTGTAGATCCAATAGTTTCTTAGGTTTACCCTTTCAAATTTTATATTTTTTTTCGAACATCGCAATTTTTTCCATTTCTGTCGTTTTAAAATGTTGCCTGCTACTTCGCTCGCGTTATTTAGGGATAAAAAGTAGCCTATATGTTAATCCGGGTCGTAATCTATCTACCTACCAAATTTCATCTAAATCCGTGCAGCCGCTAAGTTTATTTTTGTCTTTTATCACATAGATATCTACACTAATCTATACTAATATTACAAATAGGAAAGATTAGATTTTTTGTACGTTTGTTACGAATATACTCAAAAACTACTGCATCGATTTAAAAAATTATTTCACCAATGGAAAGTTAGAATATCCCTAAGTAAAATAAGCTATATTTTATTCCCGTATTCCCACGGGAACGGGAACAACGCGGGTGAAACCGCGCGGAACCGCTATTTATATTATAGCACTAACGGTGTTGGTAACTAATAAACTCAAAAACTACTTGGCTAATTTTATAAATTCTTTCACCAATAGAAGACAAATTTACTGGACTACTATACTATTATTGTTTTACAGCTTTTAATTAAAATGCAGAGACAATTGCTATTTTGTTGGCGATATCTCATGAGAAAATTTTGGCGCTTCGTGTTAAATTGAAAGCAGAATTATACATGATGCATTTACAATATAAAATTGAGCTTTCACTTGACCTCTTTACACGGAAGGCCCAGTGCCCAATGTAAACATGACACGACGCAACAAATATACGCGTACATCTTTGTTTTACTTGCATCCATTTTTTTCGTGATGTGTCGCGTCGTTTCGTATGTCTTCACATATACATGAAACATTGCTTAAATAAATAATATGGAATTGTATTTCAATTCCAAAAGTGTTACGTCATACATGGTATAACTATGTTTTTTTCAGTATACATACAATTTTTTAATATTTATTGAAAATTAGAAGCACCGCGTTCACGTATAATGTCGCGCCGTGAAGGTTTCCATTGGCTACGGCTCGCGTTTTATTATAATGTCAATCAAACACATTCTATCCAACCAACATATTACTGTATAATGTGATTCTAATATACCGTGAACAGAAACTATTGCTGCTTTGCTGTTGTTAACTTGTAAATACTTCTATAGTAAGGCCGAGATGGCCATTCAAGGTTTTTTTTTTTAGAACTCAAAGTCATGTGTTAGACGTGTTACTTTAAAACATTAAATACACAAAGAGGTTAATTATCTAAATGAATAACAAAAAAACATATATATAGTCGGAATAGATTTTTCCATATTTATCTCTAAAATATATACATATTTATCACTAGCTCGATGCTGAAGGAAAACGTCGTGAGGAAACCCGCAGGTCTCAGAATTAATTCTGAGACATGTGTAAACAGACCCGCTCCGGAGATGGGCTCACCATCTATCACGTTTAGGGGTCCAAAGAACATCTCGTAAAAATTGGGTATATCCAGAATTGGAATACCTCTGCCTATTTATTATTTTATTTTTATTATCTCTAAAAATGTAAGTACAAAATAGATAGAAATGTACCTACACAACTTAAGCTTTAATTTCTAATATTAATTTTTAAAATTTTGTTAATTAAATTCAGGAAATAAATTCTTCAATCCATAACAGATGTATAAGAAATTCGGTGGACCAGCAACAACCTGGACTACTACACTATTCATCCTGAAACTCTAGTAAAGCGGCTAGAAGTTGTTAAATAATACTAGTCTCACCATCGTAGTAGGGGTCGGGTCTGTCGCGGGGCGGACGAGAGCGGCGCGTGCGTCGGCGGGCCTCCCCGTCGTCGTCGGTGTTGGTGCCTCCGCCCGAGCCGCGGGACGGCGACGAGCCCGCGGACCCTGCGCACACGCACACGTTAACATTACGCTACTCACACGTGCGAGGGTGCGGACAGACTATGTAACATAACATGTTATATTGTGTTGTTACAACATGTTTCAGATAATGTGGATACTGAATGGTATGAAACATGTTATTAATATGTACAACATCCTCTAGTGGCGACATTGTGGGTAGCACTGAAGAACGACAAACGAAAATGGGTATGTGGACGTGTTATAAAACACCAGTTATATAACATGTTACATAGTTTGTACGCACACACGCGTAACGCAATAGGTTAGCCCTGCCTCGCAATATCGACATTATGTGGCTCTCGGACAACTATGTGATCACCCCAAGCCGAATGCGTCCGATGTGGAGTAAGCCTTATCCCAAGCAATAAATGTCATAAAAATTTGTGATTTAATTTCCTAGTCTTAGTCTTCAATTCAAATCATATTATTTCTAAGTTAATAGTCTAATAACAAGGTACTCTAAACTGGTCCATGGAGATTGGATGAATGTAGTGCAGCTTACCTTCATTAGACACACCCAACATTAGTTAATTACGATTACATAAAAACAATCCAAATGGCACTGAACAAAAACATAATTTACCCTATTTAACGTCATTAAACCCTTCTTCCTTTCTCTTTCTGCTATCAACAGTGCTAAAACATCGCGCGGTGATCAACGTAAGTCAAATAAATGATATAAATTTACCTATTGATGAATTGATACAAAATATTTACAAAATCTTTTCGTGGGAGAGCCATGCTTTGGCACACTTGGGCCGGCTCGACCGGAGTGATACCACGGCCTCACAGAAAACCAGCGTAAAGCAATGCTTGCATTGCGTTTCGTTGAGTGAGTGAGGTAACCGGAGGCCCCAATCCCCCCCCTCCCCTTCCCTCCCCGCTCCCACTATTCCCACCTCCTAAGGCCGGCAACGCAGTTGTGACTCTTGAGTCGCAGGTGTCCATGGGCAACGATAGTCACTTACCATCAGGTGACCCGTCTGCTCGTTTGCCCCCTTTTCTTATAAAAAAAAATTAAAAAATTACAGCGAAATATGAAATTGCCAGTAGCATCCGTTAACAATAGTATACACGTCTACACAGAAGTAGTAGAAGTTTGCCCATTTTGTATTATTCATAAGAAATATATCCAGTGACCTGTTAAAATTTATTCAGATACTAGCGGGTGCCCAGCGGCGTTGCCCGCGCGGATCCAGTTTATTTCCGTTCCCGTGGGAATTTCCAAAAATCCCTTTATAGTGGTTGCCTATGACATATCTACATTACATAAGTACCATATTTCAAATAGCGGGTGCCCATAGCGACGTTGCCCGCGCGCATCCCGGTTATTCCCGTTCCCGTGGGAATTTACGAATATCCCTTCATATGGGTTGGCTACGATGTATAAGACACCTTCACACCATATTTCAAGGTTCTAGGTGTTATCGTTTCGGAGTAGTACGTAATTTTCTTTTTACCCAGTTTTTATATTTTCCCGTGGGAATGAGATATTTTTCTGGAATAAAAAGTACCCTAGATGTTGACCAGGGTACTCAGCTATCACCACACCAAATTTCATCAAAATCCGTCCAGTAGTTTTTGCGTGATGCGTGCACAACCAGACAGACAGACAGACAGACAGACAGACAGACAGACAGACAGACAGACAAAAATTCCAAAAATTAGTGTTTTGGTATCTATATCGATAACTATATACGCTACCGTTAAAATTTTCAAAAAATATTTAATGTACAGACACGGCCCCGTTAGAGTTTTATTATATGTATAGATATAGACTAGATCGACAGAATTATCTATGTTTATACGCGTGTCGACACGGGTCACGTGATGTCTTCTTTGTGTGAGATGGGCGAGATAGCTGCTATCGTCACGTCACCTTTCGATATCGCTGATATTGATATATGAGGCTGGGAATTCTCGCAATCAATCACGATTCTATTCGGCTTTACGCTGGATTTGTCCAAGATAGAGCACGTCGCGCGTATACCGATCATATATCACAAAATCTCTGTGGTAAAGTTTTTGTGAATTTATCTCGGAGTAAGACTTCTTCTATGTCGGTGGAATCCAGGCTTAGTCCACAATAAGCCATGCATGACAAAACGACAAACCAGCGATGACTTTTCGTGACAATATTAATATGGTATCAAACCGATGAACTTAAGACATCAAAATTGCACACTCGCATATATTAATTCGAATGACGCAAACGTGTGGAAAGCCAGTCACTCCGCGAATCACATTTGAATAGATGAAAGTATTACGTAACAGCCTTCAAGCTTTGAGTATTAAACCAACCGGAGACGCCACTGACAGGCGTTCCCCTCTGCCAAAAAAACGTGTCGGTCTTTGAGCACACCGGTTAAATACAACTAGTTTGTTTGAGTTCACGGAGTGCTTGTATTGGTGAATGTATTTGTGTGCACCTAGTTCAAGCTAGTGTTTAATTGTTTTATCAAAAAATGCGTTTGTTTTAACATTATTTGTGATTGTTTCCTCGTCCCCCCCGCAGAAATTGGCAGACTTTTTTGTAAAGAAACTAGTGCGCGTGACGTCTCCTGTTGGTTTAATACTCAAAGCCTTCAAGCCAGTGTTACTTATGTAAACCCAGCAGGCGTGTGGCATGCAACACTGCGCGTGGCGTGCCACACCGCCGCGTCACACGTATCCTGTACCTTGTTTCTCACTAGCATTAGGTTTGGCATCGCTCGAGAATGTCACTGTAAAACAAAACGGTGGTCAGTCGGTTCGTCCGACGAAAAGGGATACGGTGTCTCAATTAAAAAGATTTTCGCTACCCAAAATAGTATATTAAACTGATTTTAGGCTTTCTTTCTTACTTCCCGAGATGTGTATATTTTTTTCTTCTCGACGGCGGCGGAAAGCGGCAACTTCGTTTAGCGCTGCGGGCCGAAATTTGCCGCTTTACGCCCGGAGATGTGAAAAAACAAATGCGTCTGTCACTGTGTCCACTTTTGACCGGTTACCTTTCATATGGTCTTTTTATGAGGATTACTCACCCCTCCTGCGTTCCTCGTCCTCCCTCTCCTTGTGCAGGTTCCCGTGCTTCCGGCGCGGGTCGATGTCTCTGTAGCGGGTCTCGTGCCGCTCGCGCCTGTCCCCGCGCCGCTCGTCGTCGTAGCGGCGATCGCGGTCCACCGTGTTGTAGCGCCGCGATCGCTCGCGCTCCTCATGCCGACGGTCCTTGTCCGGACGCGGCGGCTTCGACGCGTACGAACCCTCCCTGTAACGCCTACAAAAACACGCCGATGTGTTTACAGAAAAAAATATCTCACGCCTTTTATCCCTGAGGGGGTAGGCATTACTGGAAATCGTGTCAAGCCAAGTTCAAGTAACAGAACGGCGAGCAGCTGCACCGTGTGTAATATTACACGAACCATTTAGAGCCACTTTTGAGCCCATCATAACTCAAAAACTATTTACACATAAACATATCAAATATGTATATGAAAACTAGCCAAGTCAGACCTTAGGCTACAATATATTTTATCCTTAGTTATAAGAAGAAATTACATTTTATGTTGTTATAAATAAATTTCAGGACTGACCATTGAACTTGGCACCCACTTAGATCTTAATTCTTTTGTTGTTGAAGTCAACAACCAAGGCATTACTACATAGTATAAAACAAAGTCGCTTTCTCTGTCCCTATATCTCTATGTCCCTATGTATGCTTAAATCTTTAAAACTACGCAACGGATTTTGATGCGGTTTTTTTAATAGATAGTGATTCAAGAGGAAGGTTTTAGTGTTAGCAATGCACCCGTGCGAAGCCGGGGCGGGTCGCTAGTATATCATAATATTGAACTTGGCTCTCATTTCACATTTATGTTTTTGATAGGATACCCATTTTTCAAAAGAATATTCTAACCGTGATAGGTGGTGAACCCATCGCCGCACTGGCTCTGTTACACATGCCTCAGAATTTATTCTGAGACCTTTGGGTTCCTTCACGATGTTTTCCTTCACCGTCGAGCTACTGATGAATAAGTACGTAAGTTTTGAAAAACTCGTTGGTTCTCTTGTTCAAACTCGTTCGTCGTTACATGCCAGGATTTTAACCCGAGCCTCACTGATTATTATCATCAGAAGTGAGCTCCTTAACCGTAAGGCCATCACTGTTCTATGTTTATACAGTTTTCGCAAAAGCACATATAGAGCCATTTAAGGTAATTAATACGGATCTAACTAACCTTCGCTCCCTTTCTCTGTCGCTGTAGTATTCGGTGTCCTCGGTGTCGTACCGATGGCTCCTGGTGCTGCGCCGGTGCCGACGCGATTCAGGGCTCAGGTCGCGGTCCCTCCTGTCTCTGTCCCGCTCTCTCCTGTCCTTGTCGGGGCGCTTGTCGTCGCGCACTGATCGCCTGTCCGACTCCCGCTCGTACTTTCTGTCGCCTCGGGAGTACCTCCCCTCTTTGTCTCTCTCCCTGTCCTTGTCGCGGTCCCTCGACGGTTTATGTTTGTCCTTGTCCTTCCTCGGCGATGCCTTGTAAGACCTCTCGCGGTCCGACTCCTCGCCGGACGAGTTCAAGCGAGCCGCGGACTGTCTTCTGGAGCTGGTCACCGGGTGGTCAATAGAATCCGATAAGTCCGTCTTTCTGTCTGCAGTCAAGTCTGTTAATGTTATATCGGCGCCATCGAGCGTCTGCTCGCGAGAGTAAGTTAAATCCCCGGAAGATATGACACTCAGGTCCTGCAGATTTTCGCCATCCATTAGGATTTCCCTCTGCTGTTCCTGAACGAGCTGGTCGTAGAGATTGAAGTCTGCGGTGGAATCGTTGTTAACCTCTCGTTGTTGAGCGCCGATCACGTTCCGCGGCGCATTCCTCGGAGTTTGCTCCGAGTAGTCCGACCCATCGACATTCTGCTCCCTTATATCGCTGGGACCCGCGTCAGTCGGTATAGGATAGTCATGGTCCACACCCATCACAACTCTCTGTTCATTCGCGCTACCGTAGTTAGGGCCTTGGTATTGCGAGTATTCGTCGTTGCTCGGCTCTCCGGGAACCATCCTGTCCAGTCCGATAGGCCTCCTTTCCTGGCCCCTAGTGGCCGGCGGCTGGGAGTAGTTGTCGGGCGTCTGTTGGCCGTCAGCCTGGCGGTATGGGCGGCCTGTGCCCTCCGTGGTTTGCCCGTCGATATGGCGATCCATGTAGTTGTCGTTGGGCTGGTTGTAGCTATTGGCCACCTCGTTCTGCTGCCCCGGCACCATTCTAGCTAGTCCGGGCGGAGGTTCGTCGCCCGAAATATTCAGTGACTGACTGTACTCGGTCTCCTGCTGGCCTACTACCATCCTGCGCAGGCCAGGCGGAGGAGCGCCGCGACTGAAATCGGTATTTTCTCCATAATCGCCACTCGATAAGTGAGCTGTCTGGAGGTACTCATTCCTGTCGTTTTGTGGAGCGACCTCTAAGTTGTCAGGCACCTGCTGCGCGACAGGCATTGGCCTGAACGCTGACATTTGTGGCTGGTCAGGACGCTCCGAGTTATCAGGCGTAGTCTCCAAGTTAGCGCCGAAACCAACAGGCATGCGGTGCTGGGACACTTTGCTCACTACAGCTGGGGAGGTCAGGTTTGTACTGGATGTTGAAGGAGGAAATGACTGCAGTGTTGGACTAGCTGATGGGACTTTTTTGTGAGAAAAGGGGGCAGATTGTTTGAAAGGGTTGGTGTGAGATGACGATGGCTGAAAACTTGTATTAGGGGGCATAACTGCAGACGAGGTTGGAGGCGGTGGCAGGCCTGATGTTGTAACAGGCGGAGCAGGAGGCATCGCAACAGACATTGCTGACAGAGGTGAAGCCAGCACAGATGACACAGGAGGTGGAAAATTTGTTTGTGAAACTGAGGATTGTAGTGCATTCGCTGGGACATTGTCTTGCATGTTTCTAGATTCTGGGTCTTTGCTGACTTTTGAAGAATCTGGAGCAGGATTTTCCTTGTTAGCAATACTCATTTCCTGCAATGAGTTTGTCACATCATTATGACTTTCCCTCCTACTATTACTCTGCTCATTGTCAACTATTGTTGGCTCCGGATTAGTATGTCTGGACCACTCACTACTCGGAGGATACTCATCCAGAGCAGACTGAGAATAGTTAAAGTTGGAATTATCAGTATTCAATCCTGGACTACTTTTACTAGAATTCCTAGACTGATTCTCGCTTCTATATGTCCCTTCTGAATGAGTAAGAGGCCCATCACTGGACTCCTGAGACATTTGGGATTCTATTGACCACTGAGGGGTTAAATTATCTAAATGAAACCGTTTTCCTAGTGCTAAATTCGGCAATCGCTCTTTGACTACATCGCGATCATTAAGACTTCTTACTTCTTCTGTAGGAGCATCAACAGGTATGTTGTTAGCACTTTTTTGTGAACGGGGCTCGTTATTAGTTCCAGTGTTATTTTCTAAAGAAGTGTTCTCAACAGGCAACTGAGCAGGCTCCTGCTTGGGCACCTGCACTGGTTCCTTAGTATCTTTTTTATCCCTATTGGACCAGTCCCAAGTATCAGTGGAGGCAAAGCTTTCCTCTATAACATTAGCATTGTTGAAAGCCTGCAGCTGGGGCTGTGGGGCAGCCTGTACAGGCAATGGGTTCTGAGCAGGGGCATTTTGAGCCTGTTTAGAGGTGTCCTCCCAGCCCCAGTCCCAGTTGTCCTCCCAGCTATCGCTGTTGGGTTTACCCTGGTACCCTGCCTGCACTCCGTGAGGTGGGTAGTAAGTCTGCTGCAATCCTTGCTGGGAGTTGGCATAGCCCTGGGTGCTGTAGTTCTGGTTGTACTGCGTCTGTTGCGGGTAGAATTGATTGGCATTATTCCCGTAGTCCTGCTGTTGGTACACCTGCCCATACTGCTGGTTGTACTGAGGCTGCTGTTGAGTCTGCCAGTACTGCTGCTGAGCATTTCCTGCCGGAGGAGCACTTTGGTAGTTGGGATACATGTTTTGCTGATTCCCATAGGGCTGAAATGGAATTAATAAATTGTAAGTTCAATGTGTTGATCTAATTAACCACTTGCGATAGGACTAAATAGTATGTAGGTCAAACTCATAAGAAATTGAGTGTCTAGGTCAATGAAATAAATAATGTTGATAGCAACAACAACACTGTTTATCGCCGCCGCGGGCAGCCAACGGCGGCGTCGTGTTGGTCCACGTCATTGTTTACGTCGAGCGGGCTAACCTGCGCGAGCGGGGCCTGGGGCGGCGGCGCGTAGGGCCCGCGCTCGGGCGCCGCGCTGGCCGGCCGCTGCCACGACATGCCGCTACCACGGCTTACGTAACATTCGCCACCTGCCTGCGCCCGCGAACATATGCTACACCGTCACGCACCCTCGCTACCATGGAGCGACGGACGATCCCTTCACTTTCACTCGCGCACTAACACTATATTTGTCACCACGGGATTCCACACTGTTATGACGAGTCGAGCTTCAATTCCGCTTTGTTTGTCCGATTGTAAGATTGGAATCTATTATTGGATTATTTTATAAATATTTTAGAAAGATTCTGACAGGAACCCATCGATCGAAGGTGCCCTGTTGGCAGTGTTGCCGTTTCTTTGTCTGTTATAATGTACTAGAGACAAAAATGGCTTTATCATTTTGGTAAACCGAATTTGAAGAATATAATATGCGTAAAACTGCGTGAATCATACACATTAGACAAACGTATAACTATCTTGGTGACAAATACAGCACTGATTGACAGTAAATGCTCTAAGATTTCTGTCAGTATATTCAAACAGTACATTTACTAACATATAGTCATTCATTAATCAAAGAGAACGAAACATATCAGACTTGGATACGTTAAGTTACAGTTTTTTTTGGTTTTGCAATGCTTTCAGTTTTTTTTACGGGGTAGTTCAGAAGTCTTCAGAATAGAATAGAAGAATAAAGACTTCAGTAAAAAAGTACTATAATTTTACTGTCGATGATCGACATTGGACAAAATAAGTGTTGAAGACACTGTAATAATATAACGAAAAGATAAAGATTTGGTAAAGATTAAAGACGAGGCAGTATGATCTTTGCTTCCTGCCTTTCCAATAAAATTGGGAAAAAAATTTACACTCACGTCAACTGTCAATGTCATGTCCTGTGGTCATGTCGCTTGTAGTGTTGCCAAGCCAGTAAAATTTCCACTAAAACTGGTGGTTTCATCCCGCCTTAAAGTGGCGAAATATTGCCTTTTATTGGCCAGTGGTTTTTTTGTGGTAGAATTCAGTTTTTGACCCATGTATATACTAATTTTTTTTCACTGCTGCACCCTCTGATGGCAATTTGCGAGATTGATTTTGTCACCTATATGTAATCATATTTCTCTAACGCCAAGTGGAAAGGTGCGTTACTTCTTATTATCTACCGCTTTAATAGATGAAATAGTCCAAAATTCCTAGAAACGAGTAGGTACCTACTTGCGAAACATCTCTTCTCTTTCGAAAAGGGGACTATATTATTTAGACTATATAATATATTTATTTATATACATATAAATATTCATTTTTTTTTGTTTCCTGTGTGGAACACCCTCCCGATTCTCGTCTTTACTTTAAATAGACCATCTGGTAGAAGAAACCAAAAGCGGCTATTTTTGTCCACGAAAAAATTATTTAAATTGAGACAAAAATTATAGATGACACCCAGAAGAGCATTTACACATTTAAATAAATAAATTTTGGTTACTAAAAGTGTTAAGTGGAAAATTTTTCGGCTATGAGAGTAGGGTCGTTTTTCGTTAGTGGTTTTAGATGTTCAATCTGGTGTAGAGTTAATTTAACTGTTGGCAGCACTGGCTGGTCACTCGTCAAGTAAAGTACTCATGCTGACTGACTGTTTTTATGTGGAGAATTAAGTTTATGCAACACAAATGGCTAAAAGAGCCAATCCGTTTATTGAAGACTTCGTCCCGCAGAGCAAGGTTCATGTGAGCATGAAGCAATTTAACAATAATGAAGATAGACTAAAGAAAGTTTATGGTAAATCAACTTCTACCCGCTCTCATTCCTCATAAAATTGTAATTACCGCTTATTCTTACAATAGATCATTAAATCGTGTTTTGGGTTCTTTCAGAAAAAACCCTGCAGTTGCTTTTTATAGGCGCCAAGAAGTGTTCCGTCCATGATTCCGTCCACACTGACGTAGTTCCTCACTTTATGAAAGACAAACTGAAGCAGCTTTGTATTGGGAAAGATGGGGCACTCCTGCACACTGCAGTAGCAGTAAGAAAGGCTCAGGTTTTGATTATCAACCCACGAGTTGGCAATTCACATGTTATTTATTTGAAAGATCATATTTTTATTAGCATATTTACAAAGTTTTAGATTTCGGAAACTCGTAGTTTTTTAGTTATTTCAATTTCAAAAACAATAATTTTATGTGGTCTTTTTCTTTTTTCTTTTTTTTTCAATGACAGTTAGGCAAAAGTTGCGTTCCGTTCTGTCTACTTATGGTAGAAATGCTTTGGTTTTATTTGAAATTTACGTTATTTTACATATAATTTGTAGAAATTTACGTTATTTCACATATAATTTAATTACATCGCAATAAATATTCATATAATTGCTTAAAATACGCAATATGGTATTGTTTTTTTTACTTTTAATTTTATTTAATGAATGGTAACGTGTATCGGAACGCAATGCGCGGCAGCGGCGGCCATGTCATTTTATTTTCAGAAACTAGAGGAATGTTTAGGTTATTTTTTTTATGACTGTTGTAAATAAAAGGCAATTCAGCTATTCATACTTTTATTCCACATGTCAGCTGAAGCCTTCAGCTGTCATGTACAAAGAAGAACACTATGCTCATATGTATGAATGAGTTCTTATTCCCAACAGTCTCCCCCACTTAATTGAACTCCTGGAGGTAGCTTGGGGGGCGACGAATCCTGTGAGATCGTCTCACTGGAACAAGACAATCAGGTTCGGGTGGAGGTGGCTCTGGTTCATCCAAAGTGATAGGTATAGATGGAGTAGGGTTCGGCTCCTCCAGAGTATCGTAGAACTCATCCTCATCAAAGCCCACTTCCGCTCCTCCACCCCTCGGCGCCAAGTGTCTATTTGACACTAATATCTCCCGTCCATTGCTTAAGCACACCTTACTACTCATCGGCGACGGTTCAATCATTTCCACTTCTTCTACCAATGGGTCATATTTGTTTCTCACATGTCTCCTTAACAAGACCTTATTATCGTTAAACCACGCTGGCAGTGATTGCCCCGATGACGAACGTCTTGGATGATGAAACATTCGTTCGTGTGGAGTTGTGTTCGTTGCTGTACATAGAAGAGATCGTATACTATGTAGAGCTTGGGTTAGTACGTTCTCCCACATTTCTATTGGCAAGCTCTTTGTCTTCAAAGCAAGTCGTACTGTTTGCCACAATGTTCCATTTAGGCGTTCTACTTGACCATTACATTGTGGGTTATATGGCGCAGATCGGGTTGTTGCTATACCTCTTGTTGGCAGAAATTCTTTCAATTCCTTTGACATAAACGCAGCTCCTTGATCCGTATGTATCATACTGGGCATGCCAAACATTGAAAATAGCTCAGTTAAGCTTTTAATCACACTATCCGAACTTGTGTCTTTACAAGCATATGCGAATGGGAATCTCGAGTATTCATCAATAATTGATGGTCAAACGAACTTACCTTAAGTGAAGTTCGACCCATAATTATATGAGGCCTTCGTGTCCGAACCGAGTCCTAAATTTACTTATAGATATATGTGTCTCTAGTGATCGTCATTCACACGGATTTCAAAGCTTAGTATTATTTTAAAAAATAAAAGCATTTTTCAGTCTGGCAACACGTATGTCACCCGTTTCCGTCAAAGTCCGCCATATGTCATTTAAGTTCAAAGTTTAATATTTTAGGGGTAGATCCAAACTTTGGATCCAGGGTCGGGAGGGCTGGACTCGGTTCGGACACGAAGGCCTCATATAATTATGGGTCGAACTTCACTTAAGGTAAGTTCGTTTGACCATCAATTATATTTCTGCCTTCGTGTCCGAACCGAGTCCTAAATTTACTTATAGATAGATGTTCAAAGCTGTTTTATTTATAAAACAATAAAAAGTATAATATTACTAAATTATACTTCCCTGTCTAAGTAAATATATTTTTTATTTCCATATAGTAGGAAGGTACTTGCTAGGTTTTGGATAGATAACAGGTATCTTATAGAATAATAAATAATCAGTAACTCTTACACTGTATGTACTACAATAATAATAAAATAAACACATTAAAAGTACCCTGCGCAGTCGGGTAAATAGGTGTAAGATAACTATGAAAAGGTGTAAAGAACGTAGAGATATATCTACAGCCAAATGAAACCTTACGAATTAAGCAAATCATCTTTCTTTTAGCTATTGGGTCTATTATAGAGTCTTTTTCTTATAGGCCTACATTTTGGGTAGCAAGTGTTGCAGCCTACATAAATACGTATAAATTCCTCAATCAGCTAGTATTGTTTTGAGCTATCTACTCTAAGTTTGTGCTGAATATTTTCTGAATAAGGTTTTATGAAGCTTTGGAACAAAGAAGTATTACTGGAACGTAAATTTTTAGTCAATTTTAAATAACTAATCGAGCAAGGTGCAGGCTGGACAGTGGACATATTTCAGGATTGAACTTGAAATAGACAGGCAGAGTCCCAATTATTCAGAAAACTTTTTTATGGAGCAGTTTTTATTCTTTCTGGATTTTATTAAAGTTGTGCAAACATTACTTTAAAAACTATTTCAAACTTCAGATCAGAGATTTGATGAAATATGTGCTCTTTTTTATCGTGCACACTATAGTGCTAAATATATTTTGTGTGTTAATATCAATATTATTTATGTTATCATACATAGAAGACAGAGTAGGAGTGAACCCATTGTCCAGTAGCTAACACTAAAGGTAAACAACTGTATATTTATTATGGTTATAATAATATACTAACTTATTCTTTATGAAACATTCTCTTCAGATGGTCCGAACACAAAAAATGATCCCCATAGTATGGCATTTAGACAGATTAGGTCATAATTGTCATCAATTGTAAAATTATCACATACTTGTAATAGTGACTTAACTTGTTAATTTATAAAACGAAGGGCCGATCTGCCTGAGTTTGGTGTGGCACAAATTGTTAACTGAATTTAGAAATGGCGAAAAATTTCATATTGATATCCTAGACAGAAGTTTCAACATATAGGTATACCCAAAGAGAATATAACCACTAACGTTTTAGGTATACCTAGGCACAGATATTACAATACTGTAGGTACAAATAATATATGTTTTTTTTTTTTATATATTTTTGAAGAAAAAATACCAGTATATACATTACAGGATCATATTGCTTTCATAAATGTCAATACTCTGAAACGCAGAACACTTTTACAATAGGTACCTTGATGTACATACATGCCTGCCTGGCGTCACCCTGCCTGCCACCAGAGTAAGCTGCTTGTATAGGTAGAGAGTGTGGGTTCCTGAAAGGGTAAACCAATAGTTTAGTGGGGCCTAAACATTGGAAATCGAGGAAATTTTGGTACACCAAAATTCTTCTTGGACTATCAACTTAGATCAAAACAATTTTATCTAACACTATCAATACCCAATATTTTTCCTATTCTTAGAATGAGTCTTACAACTGTGCGAATACTACTGCAAATCCATTAATAAACCAATAAAAATACCTGTAACAGGTTTAATCTAGGTTCTTGCAAATAAATAAATTGTTGATTGTTCCAAAGTATTTATACTTAGCTAAAATCCTTTTTCGCATTAACATAAAGCTTTCTAGATTCCTTGTAATTTTCTTTAGAGGTAATATATGATGCAAGCATATTTGAATTATATACTCATTTTTAAATTCTAACTATTGCATGTAAATAGTAGTTTTTATTTGTAGATATATGTATATATTCATATTCATATCTTTTAATTTTATTCGCACCTGAGAAATCTGGAACAAGATTTCTTCTCTAGAGATATTCCTACTATAAGTACGTCATAAGCAGGAATGTATACAAATATACCTACTACATCCATGGTCGTACGTAAGCGTGAGCAAATTGAGTAATACCCATATTATTTGTCTAATTCAGCAGTTGTCTTATTTATTCGAAAAAGTATTTCAGAATGATGATAGTTTTTGCTCTTCTGAAAAAGAACTCAAAAAACGCTATCACCATTACTTCCAGGTAATTATGTTAGTTTCTTCTATATTCTACTCTCCTTTAACATTTTGTTAATTACGAGACTGTATTGATCTTATTCGATTATATTCTCACCTTACCGTTATCATTATCACCATTATTTAATAATGCAAGATATTTCGATCGCCCAATATTTCTGATGTCCCAACAGCCAGTCGTACTGAATGGCTGGCTATGCTGTTGTAAGGGTAGCAAAAATTTGAACAATCACTCTTGTCTTACAATGTCGTAATAGTTGTTTGAACAAAATTAATTTATATTTTAATATAAGTACCTAATAATTTTCTTGAGTCAAACATTCTTATAGAAAATCCATCAGAATTAAGAATCCTAAAAATTAGCAAATCTTGCTTGTTTTATTAACTTGTTTACCAGATATAGTACTGTGTTCAGGCCCAATGGGTGAACATTAATTTATATAATACAAACCATCCCAAAAAACAAATCTAAGATTTTATTGTATGTCATCTTCATGAATAAGTAGTTACCTATTAAGAAATATGTAACCTTTAAATAAATGCTAGACATCACTGGATTCATTAAACTAATGATAGATCTTACATCTTCCAACTTGAATAGGTTTTGTATGTATTTATTTTTTCAATTTTTTGAGGTTAATTATGACTTTGAAAAAGTTATTTGGTTTTGGTATGTACCTACTAGAAATACCTTAGAAATAAATTGATTAGAATGTGGGCCACTACGTGAGATTCCTTCACATTCTAAGAGTCTCAAGATCTCTGTAGGTATAGTATGCATCTGGTTATTGTATGAATTACCTGATTGATTATATACCTATATTTAGTCATTGTTTCGGAGGCTTTCCTAAAGGAATGCTGTATCCCGAAATGTAAGACAGATTCACTTTATCCTGAGTGTTTTCCTCCAGTTATAATGAATAGTTCAAGTCCTCCACAGTGACAAATTGACCTTTAGCGATGATTTTTGTGTATTTGTCTGCTGCTGCTGAGGTCTTTGCCCACCAGCTGCCACTCAACTTGTAGTCTCATCTGCTGTGGCTGTGGAGGCGGGCCCTTTCAGTTTAAAGTATCTGATTTGGGTTTGTGGTTGATGAATCTTACTTTGAAGATCATCTGTTGTGGTGTCTGATGTCGCAATTTTTAGCTGTTTTTGCTTATTTTATTTGTGGTTTTATACTTTCAAATAAATTAGATATCACCGAACAAGAACTTTCTTGTCTTTGTCCTTTGCCTCAAGGATAGTTTCTTTCGCTGTCTTTAAAACAATAGCCAGCACCGGGCCTGTATTGTTTCACAGCAGCTGTTAATCCTTGTAAAAATAATGCACTTATGGATTTTGCAATATTACCTAAGTATTTTGTTTCGACTTCTAGACATATACATACCTATATATATAGATATATATATTATTAATATTTTATTTCTTTTCGAAATAAATAAGGGTCCAAAGAATATCTCGTGAAAAGTGGGTAAGTATATCCAGAAATGGAATACCTTTACCTACCCCATCGCGGATAAAAGGCGTGAGATTGTTATTATTTTTCCAAAATTATTATTAGGATTTTGTTGTTTCCAGCATCAGCAAAATAACATCCTGCCTTTACAGAATCTCTCACCATACTCCTAATGGAAGTACAGTATACATTATGAGTAAAACAGCTATAGTTATAACCGCCACATACTCAAACTTATTAACCAAGTAGGTACATACATAGTCAGTTTCAACTTGTAGGCAACTTTTTAGTTTAGTTTCGTCTTCATGCAGCTCCAGTAATTATGATTCGGCTCCATGTCGCAGAAGTTGCGTCAAAGTGTCGCCTTAGGGACGATGCCCCTTAGGCTAACTTTATCTTCTCAGCTGTGACCCCAGTGACGGTGATACAGCTCCCTGGTGCAGGATTTCAGTCAGTGTCGCCCTAGGGACGATGCCCCTTGGGCTAACACTACCTGTTGAACTGTAGCTCCAGTAATAGTGATACAGATCCATGATTCAAAATGTCGGTCAGAGTGTCGCCGTAGGGACGAGGGCCCGTAGGCTAACCCTACCTCCTGAACTGTGGTGTTAACGAGGTTAACTCCGCAGCAGGAAGAGCTATGGTGCTCTGATCAGCGATAGCAACAACCCCTAAGGCAGTGCGTAACGCGTGATCGAGGTGTCAAGGGTGAGAGCTGGAGCCCTGCAGGCAATGCGTAGCACCCAATTAGCAGAAGTGAGAATGCAATTCGACAACCTCTTGTAGACAGTTGTGTAACATGTGAATTTATGTGGAGCAGTTCGTGTTATTTTCAGAAAATTATCCTCGTCTGGATATTCTCTCATTTCTATCTCTTGTTATCTTCTACACAACTTGTGAGTGACTCTCGACAGCTTAGACGACGAGGATGGTGCAAGCCCATCAATAATTTCTATCGCACGAAATCATGCTGATCAACATCTGTCCTCTCTTTTAATGTCTTGAGTAACGTTTCAATATCCTCACGGAGTTCCTGCAAGTCTTCATTTTTCCATTTCAGCATCTTGAAGTCTTTTAAAACCTGAAAAAACAATTTTATAAAATTTACCGTAGTGAACAACGAACACGGAAACACGTAATGACATATGGCGGACTTTGACGGAAACGGGTGACATATGTGTTGCCAGACTGAAAAATGCTTTTATTTTTTAAAATAATACTAAGCTTTGAAATCCGTGTGAATGACGATCACTAGAGACACATATATCTATAAGTAAATTTAGGACTCGGTTCGGACACGAAGGCAGAAATATAATTGTGAGTATGTATTTGTTTGGTGTTGAAGATGGTATAGGTCCTTTAAAATCTAAGGACAATCGTTCTAAGGCGTGGTAGCTTTTATAAGATTTCCAGACACATTTCGCAAAAATCTAGGTTTTTCTTCTGCGCATATTTTGCAGGCTGCTAATGTTCGCTTTATCTCTTCCACTGAATATGGTAAGTTTTTGCTTCTCACCCAATGTGTCATGCGTGTTATGCCGGGATGACATAATGATTGATGCAGAGTCATGAGATTAATTTCATTTGTACTAGCACATCTTTCCTCGGTGCGTGACAAGGTATCTGCTACGATGTTTTCTTTTCCACTTCTATACTTAATATCAAATGTATAATTAGCAAGTTCCATGCGCCATCGTTGGATTTTCTCATTTTTAATCTTGCTAGCATGTCCTCGCATCATGAATGCCACAGATTTCTGATCAGTTATAAGATAGAATTGTCTACCAAGTAAGTAATGTCTCCACTTCTTTAGACATTCTATAATAGCACACGCTTCTTTTTCAATCGAAGGATACTTTTTCTCACAGTCATTAAGGGTTCTTGAGAAAAATGCAACTGGTCTTCCATTTTGCGTTAAAGCGGCCGCTATCGAGTGATCGGAGGCGTCAGTTTCGACAGTAAATGGCTCGTTGGGATCAATAGTAGAAAGTGATGCTTTCGATATTATGTCTTTCATAGTTTGAAAAGTAGCTATCTGACTTCCATTCAAAGGGTATTCCTTCACATTGATAAGTGGTCGTAGTTTGTTGGAAAAGTCATGAATCCATTTCGAATAATGGGCAAAAAGGCCAATCGCTCTTTTCAGTGTAACCGAATCTTTAGGAATTGGCATTTCTAGCAATGGTGCTAGTCGATTGGTGTCAGGTTTAACTTCTCCGTTGCTAATATTATATCCCAAGAGGCATAGGTCTTTGATCGAAAATTCGCTTTTATCTTTATTGATTGTCAGGTTGAATTCTTTTGCTATATCCATGAACTTTGTCAACTTTCTATCATGATCTTCTTCATCTATACCACAAACGGTAATATCGTCCAAATAAGCATATACACCATCAAGATTTGACTCTCGCAGAATCTTGTCTATTGTCCTTTGAAAGCACGCTACTCCATTAGTAACTCCAAATGGAATTCGGCGAAAATGATATAGATTTCCTGCAGCTTCAAATGCCGTCATTGGCTTATTACTGGATATTATCGGTATTTGGTGATAAGCCGATTTTAAATCAATTTTACTAAATATTTTAAATTTTGACACCTTTGAAATTAGTTCTTCAATATTAGGCAGAGGATATGCGTCCAAAAATGTAAACTTGTTGATCGTCTGCGAATAATCAATACACATGCGTTTCTTGTGATTAACGTTTGAGGTAACAAGAACTTGAGAACGCCATGGCGAAGTGCTCTCTTCAATTATGCCGTCTGATAATAGCTTCTTTACTTCAGCTTCAATAAATTTTAAATCTTCCGGAGTATGTCTGCGAGATTTAATCGCTTTCGGTCTACAATCAGTTGATAGATTCTGAAATAGATTAACGGGTGGAAGTTTAGCTTGATCCAAAGCGCATAGCCTTATTTCTGGCTCAGTCCCTTCAAATTTTATAGATAATGCTGAAAACTGTTCCAGGATATCGTGACCTATGATAACCTGCGAGCACAGACCATTCATAATCCGCAAAGGGATATTCTCTAATTTGCTATCTTTAATTTGGACGACTGCGTAGCAGACTTCTGTGATCTCTGTTTTTAACGCTGATGTTGCCATAGTAACGTTTTGATGCCATGGATGGGTATGTAGGCCATACTGTCGAGCAACTTCTTTGTCGATGAAACTAGCAGTACTACCTGTGTCCAATAGCGCCTGCACAGTTATTCCATTTATTTGAATAGGTATTATGCACTTCTGACGTCCTGATGATGCTGATGCTAATTCTAAACATGATACTTTATCCTCTTCAGGGTTTAAAGTTGCTGACGTATTGCCTAGTACTCCTTTGCAGACTCGCGCAAAATGCCCCTTTTTCTCACATTTTATGCATGTTGCGTTGATAGCTGGACAGAATCGGCGAGGGTGGCGAGATTTGCCACAGAAGTAACAGGTTCCACCTTGCTTCTGATAATCCGCAGTGGCAACGAATTGTGCAGATGTTCCTGAGGGCTGTGGATCATAACTTGCTACTTGTACTTTCGCTGATTCCATTGTTCTTGCTTTATCACATGCCTCTTCTAAACTAAGAGTTCTGTTCTCTAGTAACTTTTGTCGTATGTCTTGAGATGTTATCCCAGCGATAAATGCATCCCGTATGAAAGATTTTTCATTTTCTATCGCTGTAATATTTTTAAATTTGCAATCTT
Organism: Ethmia dodecea; assembly: GCA_963855545.1. Taxonomy (NCBI): domain Eukaryota; kingdom Metazoa; phylum Arthropoda; class Insecta; order Lepidoptera; family Depressariidae; genus Ethmia; species Ethmia dodecea. The sequence goes on from OY979440.1 coordinate 18,500,265, forward strand.
TGCTAAGTAGTCTAAGGGCTTGAATGTACTGATCAATTGACTCACTTGTTAGTTGCTTTCTTGTAGATAACTTATATCTAGCAAATATTTCGCCCTCTGGTTTTACGAAAATGTCCTCCAGAGTATTGATTGCATCATCATAGTCAGAGCAATGTTCTATGTACTTGTAAGTCCCTGGAGAGACGTAATTTTGTAGTAGTTGCAGTTTTATTTCGCTCGTCAATACCTTACTTTCGCCAGTAGTAGCAGAATCTAAAAAATTCTGGAATGTTCTTTTCCAATGTTTCCATTGTGTAGAAGTATCCTGTTGTTGGCCCGAAGAGGGGTCGCCATCGAACCGCTCTGGTCTTAAGAATTTTTCCATACTTTTATTGCTACTAAATCAGTGCGATTCTATTTAATTTCATGTGGAATAAATTGTTGTAAATAAAAGGCAATTCAGCTATTCATACTTTTATTCCACATGTCAGCTGAAGCCTTCAGCTGTCATGTACAAAGAAGAACACTATGCTCAGCGGGAGTGCCCACTCAGATCCGACATGGTCCCTAATAGGTTAGCGGCTCCCACCATAGCCTTCGATGTTAGGTTATTTTTTTTTATGACCACACAAATCAAACCTCCCCAGAAGAAGGTAAGGCGACTGGCGACCTTTTTTAATAAGCGGAGCGATTTCCGACGCGGATTAGTATAAATTTTGTACCGGCGAGCTTAACAAGCGGAAGCGATTTTCGCTCCATTGCGTGTTTTCATACCATTTTTAAAAAAATCATAAAAAAAAAAATAATCCTTTCCGAGAGGGGGGAGTGGTACGGGGGGGTAGCCCCCCTCCCCCCCCTTAAATCGTGGGTTGATAATCAAAATTTCTTCCGTAAGAAACTAAATTTAATCCAAATTCTTTATTTGACAGCCATAGTTATACAAGACAGACAAATACAGAATAGCAATTTGCAAAAAGAATGTACAGTCATAGAGTAGTGCTATCTAAATCATATTTGTGTATTGAATGTTTCGTTTGGTGTAAATAAATGAACCATTGATACATAATTATGTTGGAAAACTCATTACAATATAACTTCCAAATTAAAACAATGTCTTATTACTAGGAACTCTCCTTACTCACATTTACATTGTTCAATTTACTTATCCCATACAATAATTATAATGTTCTTATGTCAATTCTATTCCAAAACATATCAAAATAATTCTAGGAGCCAGAGAAATTGTCACCAGCACTGCATTGCACCTGTGGCAGCTCCGCAGTGGAGTCCCGGTGTGCATACTGCGAACGTAACCTGTGCAGTTTGTGCCAGCATGCCTGCTCACGCTGTGACTGCCTGCACTGTCAGCGCTGCTCACTCGTGGGGTATGTTTCTTTGTCAATATCTTTTGTAGTATTAAAACTAGGATTTGCCATTTTGAGAATTGTGTCATTTTGTAGAATTTACCATGCCAAACTGATTGTCTAGTGCCCAATCGAGTATGCAAAGTAGGTAATAGAAACATTACTGAAAGTTCTTTCTGAGCTAGCTCAGAGTTTTCCTGTGTATAATATAATAGACACTATCCAATTGTTTCAGATCTGACGGCTCTGAAGTGTGTGTCTCATGTTATGGTTAGTTTAGTTTGTAGAAGTTGTACCAGGTAAGTATTAAGTTTGTAACTCATAATTTACTTTTAAAGACTGTTAATTTTGTAGTTAAACATAAGTGTAAGATGTAACATGAAACTAAACCTATAGTATAATGTATTTTAAAACAAAGAGGAATAAAATAAAATTCAAAAATTAAGTCAATGTTGTTTATATAATATACAAAAAAAAACAGGATTCAATAAAACAGTCTGCTATGGACTTCAATTGTAATATAATGTCATGCATATGACTTGTTGAATCAACTTACAATGTATGAAATTTTCTAAGAACAATATGCGCTGCTGTCAATTAATAATTGCTTTAATATAATCACAAAGACCATAACTGGCCTTATAAAGTAGCCCGCTGGTCCACTGTGGTGTATCCACCATATCAAAAGCTATACCATCAAAATGTACTTTACAAACATAGTTATACATTTGTGCATGTTATACTCTACAGCAAAACCACTACATATTTCCATATATTTCTTATTTCATATTAAATGTACTGAATATGTTCTCAATTAGTACTGCATTCAAATTAATTGTACTAACCCCGTTTAGGAGGTACAATTAACGCAAAGTGGTTTTGCTGAAGAGCATGCTACCAGCAAAACACCTCGAAAATACCATGAATATGAGTCGATTTCGCATACTCATATGTACCAAAAAATTGTACTACACTTGCCCTTTCAATTTTTGATGTCTAAATGACACAGGTATAGGTACCTACTTTTCCAACGGTGAAAGAATTTTTAAAATCGGTCCCTAGTTTCTGAGCCTACTCAATGCGAACAAACAAACAATTAAATCTTTCCTCTTTATATTATTATAATAGTATAGACTACATGGCGTAGGACTTTGAAATTTTATCGGAATTCGAAAAATACAATCAAACTATCGCAATAAACGAATCTTTGCTATTACTTTTTTGCCAGGCCCTTGACGTCTACCAACCGAAAATATAACATGGTGCTGAAGAGCGTTGGTAGCATTCTGTGTTATTTAGACATCAAAAATTGTGAGGGCAAGTGTAGTACAATTTTTTTTTTACATATAACTATGCGAAATCGACTCGTATTCATGGTATTTTCGAGGTGGTTTTGCTGGTAGCATGCTCTTCAGCAAAACCACTTTGCGTTAATTGTACCTCCTAAACGGGGTTAGTACAATTAATTTGAATGCAGTACTAATTGAGAACATATTCAGTACATTTAATATGACATAAGAAATATATGGAAATATGTAGTGGTTGTGCTGTAGAGCATAACATATTTGTGCACCACAACATAAAATAGGTATATAATTATACTATACTATAATTGACAATTCAAACACATTCCACAGTTGCTCCATCAGCAGCACCTGAATACCCTCTATTCGTCCACACTACACTCAAAACAACCACAAAATATTGCAAAATTATTGCTTAATTTATGCTAATCAAATATTACTCTTACAAAAACAATAAATAAACTTTTAAATTGATAAATTAAATTGAAATCACCTTCAACTCGGTCCAATTACACCGGGGATAATAAAAACAAATTGGTTTTCCAGGTAAAATACTTAGCTTTGTAATGAAAATACCAAGTGCTAAACAATACAATATAGGGAATTTGCTAAATTTATAACTTTTATTAGACATACAATTATTGTGCAACACACAGTACAGAGCAAGAAATTGTATAATAATATTATCTTTTAATATTTTCTACTACTTTGATAGTAAAACAAATTGAATTTCAAATTAGTGAAATGTTCGATTCCTTGAATCTTTTTTTAACATACGGCTTACTACGGAAATCAAGTCTTGGGCAAGGCAGCTGTTCCTGTCAGTTCACTACTAGTGAGTGGGGCAGACGCAGCGCTCCGACCGTAAATGTAAAATATTACGGCAGACCAGTAAATAAATAACATTTGGCAATGGGTCAATTCAAGTGGTTCAACTTTAAGCTAGTACGGAAAATACGCTCCAAAAATATAGCGCAAGCGGACAACTGACGGAGTGTTAGGCTCAGCGCAGACTGAGCGGAAAAATGCTCGAGAAGTTTTTCAATATGACTGAAATACTGGCCTTATTTCTAATAATAATAGTGTTGTAAATAGAATGAAATAGTATATTACTCTCGCGGATAGCGGAGACTCGCGACATACAACTGTATTTGCATTACATAAAGACGAAATTTGATTACTACCTATTGGGACCTAAACTGCTCGAGCATTTTTCCGTCCAGTCTGCGCTGACCCTTAGTCAGCCGAGGTTCTTTAGCCTGCACGCTCACATAATAAGTCACTGTACTAGTAAGCTAGAGGAGGCACGTATCAAGACATCACGTCACATATCCATTAATGCTTCTTAATATAAATCGATGTCTGGAACTAAAAGGTCAGAAGTAGCGAGTCGGTGGCGCACTACACGAACAGGTACCGGTAGAGCACGGTGGCGGCCACTCCCAGCAGCAGCGGCGCCAGCCACGAGCTCCACGAGCTGTCGCAACAACACCATACGTACATACAACAACACTGTTAAATCGCTTAAAGCTCCGAAAGACAGTTTCAAGTGCAGACTCGCCGCAAATTGCAGGTTTGTAGGGTTTGCAGTTATTCCACTAGTAAGCTAGTGTGATAAAAGCCCTTAAAATACTATGCAATAGCAATGATATATGGTAAAACAACCAATTGTTGACACCCCGCCCATTAGTTGACACCATATCAGTTTCATTCAGATTAACGAAATTACAATACACAATTATATTTAGAAAAAACCTAAACACCGTGTTTATTTGATAAACACGGTGTTTAGGTTTTTTATCTAATTATTTAATCGTTAATTTTTAATAAAACTGTTGGGGTGTTAATTAACTGGTAGGGTGAACTAGAGTGTCAATAATTGGGTGTTTTACCCTAACTGCATTATATGGTCAGCTCGCATTTGGAGGTCTATCAGCTTCATAAGTGCATGCAAAACAAAGTGGTATTCAAATATTATAACAAAAGTGAGAAAGCCAATAGCAGCACATGGGTCTGTGTACGCAAATAAACAACAAATGGAAAAGGGTGTGTGAAATAACGAGTCGAATTCAATGCAATGTGCTTTATTGATAAACTTGATTACAATGGAGGAACTTCAAATATACAGATACAACGTCTAGATATACAGAAACAAACAGCATCGAGAGACTAGAGTCCGCCTCCATGGCCATACTCAACCACGCCCTCATTTATAGGCCAATCGACGACAACCTCTACTAAGTGGTCGGAAGGTCTGTTATTGGTTGATTGATCACGTAATTCACATACCTAGGAGGTTTTGATCCGGTAATACGCAATGCAATGTGCGTTGATTCTAAATATAGCTATTAGGATTTTTATTTTTAATTAATAAATCGTGAAGTTCCACATTATCATCGAGGTTATATAATACACTGCATTTGGTATTTAACGGTGTGAATCTAATAGCGGATGGTCGAGTATGGTCGGAATGTGCGGAACGCCTTTATTGCCTTATCACGCTAATATAAAATGTAAAACACAATAAAATATTTGTGCATAAAGAAACAGTACGAAAAATATAACACGTACTAAATATCTTATAAGAATAACGATGTAAATAGTCATAATACTATGTTTAACATGTAATTTGAATTATAAGTACAAGATTTTCGAGATCTTTCTTCGTAAAGGTATCAGTATGTTAATGTTACCCATTGGTCCATGCAGTCGATGCCTAAACCCAATGACATTAATATGAATGATAACATTTTAAACGATACTTTAAAATATATATATTTTATGAACAACTTGGTCAATGAAGCAACAGATCATAAAAATCACAGCATTCTTATCTATAAGTACATAATACATAAGTGAATATAAAATACAAGTCGTGAGCAAATAATTCGAATACCTACACAGAGCCATGTGCATGATAATAGGTACCTACAAGATGCTTTGGTGTTCAAGTCTATTCTCACTCGTGTTTTTGTGACGCGAGTGAGATAAGCGCCTCGAACATGCGAGTACTATGTGCTCAGTGACCGACTACACTACGTTCGGATGCGTTAATTGGACTTCTACAACTCAATGGTTTGTGTGTCACTCCAAGCAAGTACAGCTACATGTTATGTGCTCAGGGAAATCTTACAGAAATTCCACGTATCAACATCTTGTTTATAATTTGCGGAATTAATATTGTGGTCGTTTCCGTCAAGATTAATGTCATAACTTTGGTATTTCCAGGAAATCAATGCCTCTGTAGACATCCTAAAGGTTAAAGCGTTACTATATTTACTTTTTGAATGTCATGGTTTAAACCAATGTAAATGATTTTTTGTGCTTATTAAAATCCATTATCTTTCGTCAAGTAAAAAAATAACACTGATATATAAAACAAAGCCGATATGTGGAATTAAATCATAATTATTTTAATGAAACTATAATCAGATATTTTTCGTGATATTGTAACCTTGAGACTACATTACGATTATGTAAAGTGAAGTGCACGAAGTACAAGGTGTGTGGAGCCTCAATTTCTTTTATATTTCTCATTCACACAATACTGCTAAATCCAAACCTTATAATTTTGTACACCTTGTACACCTTGTACTACATGCTCGCTATCGCTACGCCTGGCAAGTACTGGCTATTTGAGCCTCTTGAAACAGGACTTTTCCCAAGTGTTATTCAAAAGGCCTGCTCCAAGAGGTCGTAGTGCCGCTGTATATGATGTAAGGCCACTAGGCGATTACGCACTTGCCCTGCTCCTGGGGATTGTCGTTGCTCCACTGAGGCGCGAACGCTGCCTTGCTCTGAGTGCGGTCCGCCTCCACCAGCTCGCCGATCTTGTACTTGTTCATCAGCGATCTGCAACCAAATACAGTCATATGATTTTGCCCTTTAAACTGAGCACGGAGGGTGCAATTTATCAATGGTAATAACTTGAAAGGAACAAAGAAAGAGGCCAGTATTACATGGAGCAAATTATATTCGGAAATGTTAGATAAAAGCCGGATGCCTACAACATAGTATCATATCCCGATATAAGTTACTCGCTTTAACAAATGGCGTGGAGCACTGAAAATAAACACGAGAATATAGCGACAATTTCTAATACAAAATCAGTCGAAACCGGCTTATTTTCACACCATCATTGGAAGGTACTTCCGAAGTGGGATAGGTACTTTGACTACTTTGTTATTTTAAGCAGCAGCTCTGACGACATTAGAACCATCTACATGCATGATATCTCAGCCAAAATCATCTCGTGCATAGGGCATGGAATACCGGAATGATTTTCATACCGGTATTGATACCGGTATTGAAATTTCAATTACCGGTATACCGAAATTTCGGTATTTTTTCGGTATTTTTTAAAATACTGCTGGTTACTGTTTAAATGATCACAAGAACTACGCTATATATGTCAGAAACACAAACTATTTATCAACTTCCTAGAAACCACAAAATGAGTTATTAAAGTTATTAAAGAATACCAAAGAAAATACTTTATTTGATCCAAAAAATATTTACGTATTTATTTCATTGACACAAATATCACAATGAAATAGGTATTAAAATCACAGTATTAACTCAGGGTGGATGAAATGGCGACTGAATGCCCCTCAAACTAAAGGAAAAAGTATGAAAGGCCATGATAAGATCTGTCGTCATGTATGGATCGGAATGTCCCTTAACAAGGAGGATGAAAGGAGCCTGCATGCAGCGGATCAGAAAGTTGAGATGGATGTGTGGATTAACCAGAATGGATAAAATTAGGAATGAATACGTAAGAGGAAGTCTGAAAGTACCACCCGTGCTGGAGAAGTTGAGAGGTAATCGTCTGTCTTGGTATGGACATATAAAGAGGAGGGATGAGAGTAATATTGTAAGGCGATTGCCTGATATTAATTTGGAAGGGTATAGAAATAGGGGTAGACCAAAGAAAAGATGGGTGGATTGTTTAAATAATGTTATGTGCAAGATGGAATTGAATGTAGATATGACGTATGATAGATCTAAATGGAAGGAAAAAACATACTGTACCGACCCCAAATAATGGGAAAAGGGCAAGCAAATGGTGAAATAGGTATTAAAATCAGTTTTACTCTCTAATGATTAGAAAACTTGTAGTAAACATTTTGAAAATCTCTTTTAATCATAGCCAGCATAGCAATTATATTATTAAAACCAAATAAAATTGAAAATGAAGATATCGTCGAAAGTAATTATTTTAAAATAAACCAAAATGTAGGCGCAGGCGCAGATTAACTCAAAGCCATCAATCAGGCAGATCGCGTTTGTTGGAACATCGAACGAAGGAAACACAACGCGCTCAAACTTGCGTCGTTGAGCAATGATCTTATTTTGTTACATATTATGTAACTTGCTGCTGAAAAGGCCATTTCTGATTCAACGCTTGTGGTGTGGGTAAAACATTAGATTAACAACTAAAAGCAATATCATAAAATACCAGCTAGAGCAAAAGTGTATAGTTAGTATAATATGTGCATGCAGTGTTTTGCGCAGTTGGTTTTGTAGTGATTTTTTTCTATAATCGTGGTTATTCGTGTCATGAAAACTCATCTGCAGTATGAACAACACTATGAACCATAGAAATCGAGCGTTCTGCATGGTCTTTAAAAACCCTTGCAAAAAAAGAGCACTTTCTTCGAAATACCGAAATAACGGTATTTCATCCTCAAATACCGGTATCAAAATACCGAAAAAATTGATCGGTATACCGGTATTTCGATATACCGGTATACCGGTATCCATGCCCTACTCGTGCATTATACATGTGTGCCCGGAAGCCTCCCGCCACTATTGTCAGTCAATCAATTCTCCACCACATTCGATCTCACAGAATAGTAATGAATGTGGAATTTATTAACGTCACCTGGAGAGAATAGGTACTCTAAATACTAGATTTCACTCAAAGGAAATATATTTTTTAAAAGAAATAAAAGTATATTCGAAGATTTGCGAAAATTCGCTTGCAACAACCGGAAATGCGAGCTAAAATCTGAAAAAATAATATCCTGTGCTTTTATGGCATCGATCCATCGATAGGGTCTAGGTTGACTAGTTACCTGGCGTCGGAGCTGTGGCTGACGTCCTCGAAGGGCTCGGTGGCATCTTGTCCCGCCTTCTCCAGCAGCACCTCCTCGCCGCCGGGATGCTGCAACATGGGCGCATGGTGGTAACTAGCAGAAATACATCCTCTATTGGAGACTGGTGAAAGATTCTCAATTTTCCCATTCATAACCATCAACCCTTTACAGCCCATTTCTGAGCTAAGGGTCTTTCCTCCAGCGTGAGGAAGTATGGGTCATAATCTCAAATGCTGACCCACTGCGGACTGGGAGATGGTGTTACGCTTGTCTGAATTTTTCAGGCCACCCAAGACATGGCTTAACGACTTCCACCTTAACAGAAACCGGGACCGATATTCCCATTAGCTAATCAGTATTCTTGCCAACGCCATATTTAAGAATCACGTTTAAGTGCTGGTGTCAAGATTATAGCCAGGCCAGCAGCTTGCCTAATATAAATTTATAAAAAATACCGTCGCTGTCACAGGTGCTATTGACAAAGTAAGCCTAATACATTTGTAAGAATTGTCGCTTGAAAGCTCCAGGTTTCTTTTCATTCATTGACCCGAAATGGTCTCAAACATGAAAGAAATACTTTTTTTATTATTCTCATTGTTACTTTAAGACACTGCTTTGTCGCCACGGGGTGGGAAAAGATAGCTAGCTACCTCTTAGGTATATCAGGCAGAACTATTACTGATAGTACTTACGCTAAAAGTAGTAACACACGTCGCTGTATGCAATCCAGCACATACGGGTGAACAAGTAAACGTTGAATAAGAACATCAAACAGAATAAGACAAAGTTATAAACGAAATATAAGTAACGGAACATTGTAAGGTTGAAATCTACTGGGCAAGTTTACAATAATTAAATCTTATCTCTCATTATAATTGAAAGCTCTCGTGGATTTTATTGCGCTAGCAAAATTAATATGAAAGCAACTACAAAGCATAATTAATTTTGTTTTTAAATAAATCCGAATAGTTTGAAGTATGTACTCGTTGCAATATTCAGTAAATAAGCAAATGATAAAAAATACTAAATAAGACTCAATGACAAGTTAGGACCAATGGATTTGAGTGATTGGTTGATACCTATCTTTGTTGTGGAGGTTTCTTCATTCGAACGTAAACTTTAATATGTAAGTATATTTTATGTATGTTCGCAGATAACTTCGTCGTTCAAGAACCGATTTTGAGGATTTTTTTTTTCTTGGAAAGGTGATATCCCAACAAAAGCAAAACCAGGATCAGATGATGGCATCCCAGAAAAATCAAAGGGGAACCTTTGAGAATCGTAGTGGCGACTAGTACTTTTTACTTTTTTTATTTATTTGATTGAAGTAAGTACATAGTTTTTTTTATTAGCAGAATAGTTTTATTTTTTGCCCCCAAAAGAGTAAGTATTTCTAGGAATTGAATACATCTCCTCGGGGATGAAGGCTGAGCATTATTTAGTCTCAAACTATGCAGACTGTACTTAGGTTAGGCACAAAACAACAACTAAACTAAAATATATGTCGGGATGAACACCCGGTCTTGAAACCGATAATCATATTCACGCATACAAATGTTAGCTTCGGGGAATCAAACCTGCAACGTCTTACTCAGAAGGCAGAATCACGTCCAAGTTCCAACTGAGCTCACAGGCCCGGAAATATAGCTGACAGTAAAGGCGGGAGTCTATGACTCTAGGCGTATGATCGCAGTGTAGTTGCAAATATGTACCACAAAAAAAGATCCAAAATACCTGACCTACAGCATGATTACACTAAAGGTATCATTAGCCTAACGCAACTATACAATAAGTGAGCTTAGTTTTCTAAAAAATACTTCTCACGATGTTTTTTTTAATTATTTCATTCTATATTTTATCATTACATTAACCAGCTGTTTACCCGACCATATTATACTCGAATAATGACATCCGGTTTTTGGTCGATAAAAAATATAAATAACCACTCTAAAGAGTAAAAAAAACGACTTCAATCTTTAACTTATATGGTTTTCTCGTGGATGCCGTTGTCAGAGCTAGGCTGGACGAAATTAAAATGGGACCAATCTGGAAGCACCAGCTTTCAAATAACAAAAGAATCAGTCAAAAGTTCTGAGGCTACAAATATATTAAAAAAAAACAGACGAATTGATAACCTCCTCCTTTTTGAAGTCGGTTAAAGAATATGATGAACGATATTTGTGTGTTCAAAGTTTTTGGTTTGTTCCCTTTTCACACATCATCTTTGTGAGGACCAACAAACGTTACGACTGTTGTAACAAGTTAAATTCTATGTACCTACTAGTAGTTTTTCTTTAGTAAGTAATAGAAAATAATGTCGCTAAAATATAGCATAATAATAATAAATATATTAATATGTTTTACTAGCGCCACTACCCTATTTTGTACACGTACGCTCGTCCCAAGAATATGGGTCGTCAGGCAGCGCGAGCAAGAGCATTCCTGGCAGATTCCCCAGCCGCGCAAGATCGAATTAATTTAATGAAAAATTCCAACGCGTTCCGCTAAAGCCATTCGCCTCCGATATTTAATGACCGAGACAAAAGGACGACCCAACCGAGGTCACTGACATACAAAGTGACCCGAAGTTCGTCATGCTGGCTGAAGGGCTAATTGGCTCTAAAGGTGGATTCGCCTCAGTATTCATTCTAAGAATAAATTTAAATAGAATTTTTTGTCGTGATGGAATTAGTTCACCCTAAAAGCTACCAACAAATAGTTTGAAGAGACAAGATTCTTTAAAACGATGGCTTCCACTGAAAAGCGTAACGGCAAAATGAAATTGAAAATAACCAACTTACTAGATAATTCAACCAAGACTTCAAAAACAGTCTTTAACTGTGTTAATGGTATTTAAATGGCACATAAAGAAACCAAGAAAATGTGCAGAAAACATGCACGCTCGCACAGTGAACCGTCATATCAGCGATGTCCTCGTCTTATAGGAAATTTTAATTACTATATTCTATGTGATACTAACATTTATATATTACTTACATAACGAAATAGCTGACAGTTTACGGAACCAAAAACGTACAAACCCAATAGCTAGTTCTGCCGTACCTATCAAATTTATAGCATTGAGATAAGTGATGTGTACTCTGTGGTAATGTATAGCAAAAGTGGCCATTCAGTGGGCATTTTTAACCGACTTCAAAAAGGAGGAGGTTATCAATTCGTCTGTATTTTTTTTTATGTTTGTTACCTCAGAACTTTCGACTGGGTTAACCGATTTGGATGATTCTTTTTTTATTTGAAAGCTGGTGCTTCCAGGTTGGTCCCATTTTAATTTCGTCCAGTTCTCACAACGGCATCCATGAGAAAACAAAGAAAAAAGTCGTTTTTTTTACTCTTTAGAGTGGTTATGGCTCTTTTTAGAATGGAACCCTATGCGGATTTCAGTCATCCAACATTCATTAACGACAAACTATTATACGCGGTGAATGCACTGTACTCATAAAACAAAAATTTCATTATGAGGAAAAGTTTTTCTGCAATGCAGTAAACATTTTTTGACGTACTTTTGTTGTTCTTTTCGTAATTTCGAAAATACGCTACAATGAAAGTTAGACATTAGTACATTCGTCCCATAAAATACTTTCAGCTAACTGTGTTACACCTTGTATATGAATTATTATACACCTATTAATGTCAAGTACCTATGTACCTGAAGTAATTAATGAAGCCATTGTCACTGCCATCGTTTTGCACGTAACTCATTTAAAGCAGTAATTATTGAAGGAAATGGCACAACAATAAATGTTTTCTACACAAATAGGTTCAGGAAAATAATGTTACGATTTCATTTAACAAATACTAGGTATAGTCAATCCTATTGTATGGACTATCTAGAAAACAAGGTCCCATTCTTAAGATGACACACTGACCCAATTTTTCCCCATATTGATGACTAGCTTTTGCTGCACTTCGTAAGCCTTACGGGACAAAAACTGTTAATTCATCATGATTGTTTCAGCGGTAACAAACATGAGGTTGCTTTCGCATGTATAATGTTAGTTTGGATATACATAGATTATGGACCCCTTATTTATAATTTATTTATTTAAAATAAAATAAATAAATAATCTCACGCCTTTCATCCCTGAGGAGGTAGGCAGAGGTATTCCATTTCTGGATATACCCACATTTTACGAGATACATTGGACCCCTAAACGTCATAGGTGGTGAGCCCATCGCCGGACCGGGTTTATTTACACATGTCTCAGAATTACTTCTGAGACCTGCGGGTTTCCTCACGATGTTTTCCTTCACCGTCGAGCTAGTGATAAATATGTACGTAAGTTTTTGAAAAACTCATTGGGACATGCCAGGATTCGAACCCGAGCCTCACTGATTTTCGACCGGCTCTTTAACCGTCCGGGCTATCACTGCTCTTATTTTATTTATTTATTTAATATAATGTTGCCTTTAAGAATGAAATTAAATATAAAATATAAGTTAGTTCCAGGGAGTTATAAACTATAGCTTTCAGTTGTTCTAAAAAAAATTTGGTGAAGTACACTAGGCACAGTAGATCACTATTTTTGTTACGAATTCTGAGCATCTCCAGAGATGTGTGTAAGCACAAACCTTGACCGCTGTCACCCTGTTACCTTGTGGGTTTCTTTTGTGTAGACTCTTAATGGATTAACAGTACTTAATCACCAAAAACTGGTAATACAAAATATTTTGTTACCTACTTTAAAGTTGCAACTTGTGTTACATAGCTAAAGTTTTGAGCAAATGTTCTATAAAATTACATTTATTATATTTTTATTTACAACTAGTGGCCTGGGCAGACATTGTCCTGCTACCATATAAACCATCCAGGAACACACTGGAACCCAAAAATTTGGGCAAAAAGACATGGTTGTGTTTTAGCGAGACTAGCAAACAGCAATTTATATTTTTATATCTATGATTTTCAATAACGTTTATTAACTAGTGAATGTTTAATTTGAAATTAGGATAATGGGCCATTCTTAAATTATGTATCAGGAACTCTTTCATTGTAAATTTAAAGTAAAATATGTATAATGCATTAGGCATTATTGGGATTAATGGAGTGTGGTGCATTGACCTATATTATCATAAATCAATTAGTAAATATTAGTTAATTGCCACTCGAATCTATAAGAAAAATACCAATTACTTATTGACTCATACTGAAAACTCAGAAACTTTGTTACAACAACCTTATGGTAGAAAGGTACAACTTTTTATGCTACATACTACACCTTTTATTTATAGACATTGGGGTGGTTCAAATAATATTGAAGTAACCATGATGATGAATTTAAAAAAAAATAAGTTTATGAGATGTGTAAAAACTTCTGTGTTGTTTAACTGATAATTACAGGAGTGATTATGATAACATTATGAGCTCCTTTGAAACCATATCAGCAATACATATGCCATCATTATTGTTATTACTGGCTGTAATCAATCAAACAGTATGTATAAATTCAAGGCCAGTTGCCCAACAGACTATATTTTTTCAATAATATAATAATTTTTAGACCAAACTGGAATTACTTTAGATCAAACAGGGACTTTGGGACTAAATTAGACTTTAGGAACTCACAACTTTTTATTCATTACATGATAAAACAAGCTGTTCATGCCATATTGAACCAATTTTTACAGAATTCAAACTACCTATATACATAGACAGATAGATCAACTTATTTGCAACACAATACACACACATACATTAAAATAAGAAAAAAAAAAGATACCTACTTACAGTTCCTTCCTACTATTTTTGTTAAAACAAATCCAAATTTAACACAAGATATCCTGAAAGATTGATAATACCAAAAATTTGGATAGAATTATCTGTAGCAGAACCTCTTACGCTTGTGTCTATGTTAGAATATTTAATTATTTGCTGGATCTTTTAAAAAATAATAATCATAATTTTTTTTAAGGGAATTTCATTCTTGGCTTGTTCATAGATGCTTCTATTCGGTTTATGAGTGTTTAAATTGTAAATTAAAAAAAAAATATAGCCTTCTTAACCTTACTGTACATTTAAAATATTTCTAGAAATGTAATACCTCTACCTACCTTGCTTGGAAAAATGCTTGCTCCTTTATCTGCCGGGGGATGCTAGAGATATTCTATGGCTAGTGAATGATATCATATGTAGGTCTGCTTAGCTCACCTCGTCCAGGAACTTGGTGACGTCGTACACGCCGTTGTGGATGATGAGCACGGCGTCGGTGCGCTTGTTTCGCGCCTTCAGCTCCTCGCGCGTGAACAGCTTCACTTCCTCGGTCATCGCACCAGCGGGTGATTGATTGGCTAAATAGTGTATGTCGGATTCACTGGTTGATTTGCACTGTGAGCAACGTGTCTTTTGACGTACTTTATGGGTCGAAATTCCACATTTGACGGCAACGAACCACAAATGACGAAGTCAAGCAACCAGTGTAGATCTACGCAAACAAAAGGCAAATCTCTGTGAACCTACGCTCTACAGCTCTACGCTTGCTAAAGAAATGAATGGATGATTGGATTGGTTGGAATGGAAACGAAACGAAGAAAGCCAACTCGGAAGTGGGAATCGTATTGACAGTGACTGACACTGACATTAGTGTGACATCACCTCAGATTAGGGATGTAAAGGGATATCGATAGAATAAATTTTTTTTTTTTTAAATCTCATGCCTTTCATCCCCGAGGGGGTAGGCAGAGGTAATCCATTTCTGGATATACCCACTTTTCACGAGATGTTCTTTGGACCCCTAAACGTGATAGATGGTAAGCCCATCGTCGGACCGCGTCTTTTATACATGTCTCAGAAATAATTCTAGGACCTGCGGGTTTCCTCACGATGTTTTCTTTCACCGTTGAGCTTGAGATAAATATGTACCTACGTAAGTTTTGAAAAACTCATTGGTACATGCCAGGATTCGAACCCCAGCCTCACTGATTATCATCATGTGAAGCAGGTACTTTAACCGTAAGGCTATCACTGCTACTGCACTGATATCGATATAGCAGAATATTTTATACCTCACACACACAATAAAATAGCTACATTACGAGTATTTTTTTTTATTAACCAGCTCAGAATAGTGTCATTTTACAACTTTATGTATCACGATGCGAGATCTGGCGGGAATCCGAAAAATACAGTTATTTGTAAAATTTTATTTTTTTCGTGTTTTTGCTAATAATATTGATAGTCAATAAAAGGAAATTCAAAAAAAGGTGTGAGATGATAATTTTCATATAGGCGTAATAAGGGACTTCAATCTGCAGTTAAAGTACACTATTATTTTACCGTCACGCGTCGTTTACCAAATGACGTATGTTGCAGAACCAACAATCTTTGGCTTCGTGTCATATTTATACTGTACTGGAATGCCAGCACCGTCAAAAAAGAAAAGTGTGTTAAGCGTCTTTAATTTTTTCTTTTGAGAATAGTTACATAATTGTTGGATATAGATATTTTACTTATAATATCGACATATTTTTGTGACTTACCCATCTCTACTTCAGATTACACACTGACACTATCTTGACACATAGATTTTTTAAATTATTTTTATTCATGAGATGAGCATCAGAATGCCAGAATATAGTTCCAAAAAAATAAGTACATAGGTATGTATGTACTTCAACAAAAACAAATAAGCTGGCCGAACAACACAACCGTACCACGTTTAAGAAGGGACATAAATAAAATAATTAAAGAAGTAAAGTCCTAACTCAAGTTCTTGTAATACATAATTGTAATCAAATCTGTTTATTTTTCACAGGTTTGATCCATTATTATCACTTTCATGCCTATAATAATTTCAGATTTATATTGTAGTCACTACATAACTCTATTCCAATAATATAGATAATATTATTTATTTACATTAAATATGTTTATAACACATTTGCTCGTAAAAGGTGTCTTATTTCACCAATTTCAATTTCGTATTGTAACTCATTACGCCCAAGTGCGGTAAGTGTAATGTAAAACGCACGGTTTTCAAGATGCTCCGTCTTAAATCGAACGGTACTTTTTAAAATCTCAGCAAAGAGTTTTTATGTCAAAAAAGTTGTCAACATTTTATGATTAAAATTAAGTTTGGGAGATAAATTATAAAGAAATATTTATGTACATAATAGGGTTGTGTCCTACCTAGTCAAATCAGCGGGTCTAAAATGGCCACTTTGAGCAATTCCTCTGAAATCAATTCCTATTATGAATTCCCAGCAATTCATAAGCAATTCCTCTAAATTTCGTAAAATGGTCCCCTCATTTTGGTGATTCACTGACAATTCAATTCATCAGCAGATTCAGATTTGGTGAAAATATTGCCACACGAAAAAAACGAAAACCGACACTTTACCGGTAATTGTTTTTATTACTATAAGTAAGTACCTATTCGTATAGGATTTAATGCTTAGTTATGTTAATCAACAAAATACACTTAAAATCATTCCAATGATTGTGATTACGTGTCCAAAACCTAAATTGAATCTTACAAATATTTATTTTTTGTTCGACTGGCAACAATTTACACGTCTAAGTGGACATCAACAAAACTGAAAGAAATTATTTGTTTATATGTAGATTACATAGAATACCTATATTTAACAAAAATATGTTCAATCATCAATATGTGGCTTACTCTGGAGAAAAAATTATCCACTTTCGGATTCCATGGAGGCATTCCTTTGGACAAAGTTGTAAACATCTCAATAAACATACCGATAATTTATTTCAAATTGCAAATTGGAACCAATTTTCAAACTTAATTTGAAAGTAAGTGCCTACCTACGTTATTATTTTTACAATTCTTAATGCTTATGAATCATTGTGCAAAGTTTTGTGATACATTTCATTGACAAAGAATTTTTATTTTCTTTAGGTCGTCCACTAACTCCTCTGTGTGAATTTCGGAGGCTTCAAGGATTACAAGTGGAGTGAGTTGCATGCAGCCCGTGCCCCTAGTGCCCATGCTTTCCACCTAATTGCAGTGAACTTCGGAATGCTTGTGGATTCTTTTAAATATTGTTGACACATATTGGACCTCAATAAAAATAAAGGTATTGATTTCTCTCGGTGGACACAAATGAAACTTTAGTAATATAAGAAAACAGACTTTAATAGAAATGGTAAACAGAATAACAATCATAAAATCAAAGCGAGAACATTGGTCATGTATTGTTATCTTGCACCCCCGTAAACCCGCTGCTTGGCCAGCTAGTGCAAACCATAGTTACCATAGCCTTTCTTTCTTATTGATTAGCCTGCTTAATAGTAATTACTTCTTAATACATAATGTCAATGCTGTTACTTCACAATGCAGTTCAATGTAGTGTCGTTGAAGGGAATTGGTCTTAGTGTCAATTGTGTTGGACATAGGGGATAACTGAATCACCTGAAACATAAATTAAATATTCACTATCAAAATTCAGAGATAATTTAGTAAATGTGTAGATGTTAATAAAAATTAAAACACACTGTTTTATTTTCAGCATGGAGTTTTTCAAGTTGGGACAGCGGCTGGTGCTTCTGCACACATGAATCATGATTTGCTCCACCGTGGCTAGCAGTAATACTTTATACTATTTAAGTCTGAGTCACACACCTGAAATTGAAAGTAAAAACTATTATTAATGTATAATTTACATGTTTTGGATGAAAATAATTAGACAATTTTATTTCAAAATAAATACTTTGTTTTATTTCCTAAAAAGGCTATAAAATTATTTCGAACTTCCTAAGTTTAATACTTCAAATTTTGAAAAGTTATAAATAAAATACAGACAATGGACAGAATTAGTGTTATCCCATGTCTCATAGAAAATTTTGTTATTACAAGAAAATGGACTTTAATGAATACATTAAACAACAAAAGAAAAAGAAAAGTCATAAAACCGAGAACTCATAATGCTGATTAAACTAATTTTATTGGATGTAGCGGATAACCTTAGTGACCTGAAACAGCTAATCAGTTAAAATATATGTAGAAGGATACCCACTGTTCATGAGATATTTTTTTGGACCCCTAAACATGATAGGTGATAAGCCCATCGCATCGGTTAAAATACTTAAAGTAAAATTCACATAGATTTTAAAAGAACTGCACTGTTACATTTTCAGCGTGGAGTTGCTCAAGATTGAATGGTGCTTTGCTCTACCATAATTAGCTTCTATACTTTAGATATTTAAGTCAGTGTCCCATACTGTGCACTCAACTCTGAAATGTAGAGAAGATAAGAATGTAATAGGTTCTCTAGAACTTAGGGAAACTGGCACAGTTACTTGTATCATCTACTACTACCTAATTTAATAAATGTAACCATTATGACTCTTGCACTTACCTTGGAGATACATAGTACATATTTCACCACTACGGGTGGTTAAATAAGGTTCCAAGGTCTGAGTATGAGGTCCAACAAAGTCTGAGTCCGGCATTTCAAAAGCTAGTTCCATTTTTCGAAAACTTGCACTTTGCAGGCGATATAAAATACTCTCCGTCACTCGCGCGTGCTAGGGAAAGTTTTTTTATAAACCCAAATCGGTCAATTTTATTTAATTTTTACAAAATTCAACAAAATGAATTGAAAAATTTTGGTATTGAGTAACTTCAGTGATTCTGCTTGGATTCTGCTATTTGACACTTTGCAATTCTGCTTTTGTGAGCCATTTTACGAATCTCCATAGAAAACTGTCAAAAAGATGAATGAATTGCTGAATGATGGAAATGAATCATAATATGAATTGTCATTAAGTGGCCATTTTAAGATTTCAAATATGAATCATAATATGATTCACCCGGAACGGCCTTTTTAGACCCCCAGTTTCTTTTTACGATCTGTCAAAACGAAATTTTACTATGGAAAATGTACTGAAATAGCAAACCGTGACGTCATAGTTTCTAGTACTCAATTGCAGCACTTTTTTTATTGTTTTATTATTTTTAAATTTGCTATAATTGTAAATTGAAAATCGAAATACATATTTTGAGGTGTTTTGGGATAATATTTTTAATGTATGACTACTCGCAATTTAATTTTGATGCTGTCAACTACCCAATTATTTAATTTAATTAATGTTGACAGTAAATTACAACCAATTAATCTGTAACAAAAACACAAAAATATTAATTTAGTTTATTAGTAATACTGGCTGTTTTTTGTGCCTTTGCCTAAAAAAAAATGCTGATGCGCGCCGCGCGCTTTTTCTTAACGCTGTATTGTTTTTATTCGTTTACCATAGTCGGAGTTTTATTTAATTTCCTCGCAAATGTGTTTTAAAACGTCGTATGACATACGTGCGCTTTGATAATTACAGCCTCTGCTTACTTGTAGCCCTCGCCTACGGCCTCGGGCTAACAATATCGCCTCGGCTGTAATTTTCAACCTACCGCACTTATATCATAATGTACTATTATATAATATGGTGACATAATTAAATGAAACTATTTCTCTACACTAACTTTTAACCTTCTCTTTGTCAGATTAGCTTTTATCTATTTAAGTCAATAACATTAAAGAAAAAGATAGATTCCTTTATTGCTTATGCTTTATTTTTATTGTGGTTCCAATATAACCAGTAAAATCTCATATTAACTAAACTTAATAAATATTGACCTTATTAATTATCTAAATGTTTATCTACCTAACTAGAGTAACCACAATAGAGTGCACTATTTATACAAATCATACTTTGATGGTGCTAGCTTCCTGTATTTCCTTTTGTTTGTGTGTGCCATCACAGAATGGTCTGTTTTTTGTTTGTTTGCAGTTACACAGCCAGTAGTCTTTACTCTTGTCCACTTGGAATCTTATGGGCCTAAAAAAATAATTTAATTTAATCATAACTATGACAACAACAAGTTCAACAAACATACAGCACTTGTTGAGATCTATAGGTCTTTCCTCACACCTCCCATATTTGGAAGTCTGGGTTAAAATCTCCCAAGTGAGACCACAGCTGAGTTTCTTTTAGGTTAGTAGCAACTAAATTGTTTCATTTTTAAAGACACCTTATCGGAAATCGTTTTATAACTTTTATTTGTGTATGAACACAACGAAAAACATCTATTTATCATGTCATTCAAAATACATGGCAGAATGCCACTGCCACTAGACCCATTCACAAATTGAACTTGCGTTTTGGACTATGATATTTTCTAACATTTAGGGGGCTCTTAGTGCTGATATAGAAAGCCAGCAGTATGGTAGGTATTACCTCTGTGTAACTTTGAGGAACACATCCTTGTGCGTGCCGTCGCAGAGTGGCTGCGATTTGGAACGGCCGCACAGGCACCAGTGGTAGGTCTTGCCTTTCACCAGGGCCATCTTGAACGGTTTCCTATCGTAGACTATCCCATTCTCCTTCTGATCTTGCGCCGAGTACACTGATGACAGTGCATTCTTCGGGATTTCTGGCTTCGGAGCCTTTGTTACATAGTTAGCCTGCAAGTTGTTAGAGTTATTTATTATCTGTTTACCTTTAAATTTGTTGAGGTAAACACAACTAGAAAAATTCTACTCTTACCACTTTTAGTCGACTAGTTAAAATCCTAGGATTAAATTTCATAGCAATCATTTTGAGTTGTTTCGGTAGCTATTTAATATTACTATTTTGTTATTAAATGTAATCTGAATTTGTAACACTCCGAGTAAATGTAAATAGAATCACGACATAAACCACAAAAATTACATATTTTGCTGTCATTGTCATTTTTGGCTTTGACAGTTAAGAACTAAAAAAAAAACGATCCAAAACATAGCAAGTGCGAGTCGGATTCGCACACGAAGGGTTCTGTCAATGTCCCATTGTGCTCAGTAAGGGTCGACTGGTGTAGTTCATTAATTAAATCGAAACCCAAGCTAAAGATAAACTAGATTATGAACTTTTAGATTATGAAGTCTTTCCACCTCTTAGACATGATTTTTAATTACACATACAGAAGCAAAACACAAGGCTTGTTAAATAAACACTAAACAGAACTGTATTGACACTATTTAGTTGCAAGAGGGATGAAGAAGGGACGCGCAGGGAAGATACTTGCAAAAAAAAATAGAACCCACTTCTAAACACTGTACTTCATAAATCACCTAACACTAATAATAGGGTCCAATTGCGTTTGGGTACGGTAGGGAACCTTAATAAACCCGAGCCATAGACAAAGATAATGATGAGCCTGTGGCGTAGAAAAAAGTAAACAAATATAGATCGGTGTCTGTGGGTGGAGTGTGGCTGTGGACAAAACTTGACTTTCGTCATTCGTTTCGTTTCGTATTCTGTCTGTGGTATTCTCTTCGTTGATTTTTCTTTCAATAGTTTCAATGTGGTTTCAATCATCTTTTTCATTTTGTTTTGTTGCGTGTTACATCTAGGTACCGTAGAATAGTTTATTTAGATAACTACCACAAAATATGTATGTTTATGTAAGTAATGTCTAGAATTAGGGGAATAGAAGCCAAAGTGCAAAAAGAAATACTACAGACACGTAGAAATGGTTTGAATGATCACAACAAAAAGATAAATGAAGATCAATCTACACTCACTAAAGATGATGCCGAGAGTAAGTATCTAATAACACGTTGCACATAGAAACATAACTATTACCTACCTACTTCCGTTCTTAACCTAACCTACCATAAATTTTTTAAGAGGTTATAGAGTCAAATACCTACTAAAACTACTGATATAAACAAAACTACATACATTTATATATTCATTTACTAACAATAAGTAGTAGGTATGTCCAGCAGTAGAATGTCTCTGCAAAAAAAAAGGTTATATTTGTTTTTTATACATACTATATCACCACTGTGTGGCAATCACAGAGCAGCAGATCTCAGAGCTGGTGGCGAGGCTGCCGAAGCTGGACAAGATGTTCGAAGTGCACCGCAAGATCGGCGAGGGCACCTTCAGCTCGGTGTACCTGGGTTCTCTGAGGAAGCACGCGGCGTTGCCCTCGTCGCAGCGCCGCTGGTTCGCCATCAAGCACCTCGTGCCCACGGCGCACCCTGCGCGCGTCGAGCACGAGCTGCGCTGCCTGCAGGACATCGGGTGTGCCACTCTTCTGCCTACCAACACACTGCTGCCCTTGTCGTAGTGCTGGCTAAGTAAGCCTCAAGAAAATATTTAGTTCTATCACTTTGGAGATTTTAATTTAGTAACTTTTATACTAAATTATTTTTTATACAGATTTTAATTATCTTCATTTAACTGGTTTTATTAGCCAGCACTAGTCTCAAATCCCTCTAAAGATGCAAAAACTCAGTTGTATTTCCAACCTTTGTCTACAGCTGGCAGGTATTTAAAAATTCTGGTTACAGGGGTCAAAACCATGTGATTGGAGTGGAGCTGTGCCTGCGTCATTTTGACACCATAGTCTTTGTTATGCCGTATATACCTCATAAGAAGTTTTCGGTGAGTTAAGCAATACAACATACAAACTGTTTAAGTTGTAAAAAATACTAAGATTCGTGTGTAACCTAGTCCTCTTAAAGCTTGCATGAAGCCCATATTTATGCTTTACAAACATAGCCTATGTAGCTGCTTCAAGTTGTGTGGTATATGGAATCTGAATGTTCCTATACTACGGTCATACGTTGTGCAGGAGTATGTGGGCGACATGGACGCAACCGAGCTCCGCGGCTACCTGCGCGCCCTGTTGGCCGCTTTGCAGCATGTTCACTCGTTCGGCGTCATCCACCGAGATGTCAAGCCCAGCAACTTCCTCTACGACCGCGACAACCGCCGGTATTCTCCCACCTTCCCTTTGGTAGACATTCACGCAAACATCGCATTGTGGGGTAAAATAGACAATACAGTTTATTTATCAGGGTTTGATTGTGTTTTGTCGTTACTATCGACGGTCAACTTCACCGCTTTCTTTTATGATTGACAATATAATAGATGCAATTTGTTTGGTGGGCAGCTACCTGCTGGTGGACTTCGGTCTGGCGCAGCGCGTGTGCCCGGCTCCCGCGCCGCCCGCACACATCTCCGCGCCGCTCAAGCGCACCAGGGAGCAGGTCACTTTATATTTTGTTGGATCGCCTGGGCCCGCCCTGATACTCGACAGGCCGGGACAGAGGACGTCCTCCTCGCTCTCGACTATGTCTTTATGTGTCCAAACTTACCATCATTTCTAGGATGAGCAACCGGAGGGCGAGCCGGACCCGAAGCGCTCGGCGCTGGACCTGTCGCTACGCCCGCGCCCAGATCGGCCGACGGCCGTCCGAGTGGCGAACGTGAGTACCATGGCGCCTTCTCGACTCGGAACGTAAGGCGTAGGAGACGAAAGGACAGTTCCTCCCGCCGGAGTTCGCGATGGAGATGGAGCGATCTCATCGACCACTTTCGTTTGCTCATCGGCAGAGCCCGGCATCGGCGGGGGGTGCGGCTCCCGGCGGCTGCCCGTGCTCGGGCGCGGCCGGCGTGTGCGCGGCGTGCCTGTCGCGGCCGCTGCCGAGGGCCCCGCGCGCCGGCACGCAGGGCTTCCGCCCGCCCGAGGTAAGCCGCCGCCCGCCCCTCGCCCCCTCGCCCCCTCGCCCATTGCGGCCGGGGCGGGCCGTGACGCGTGCGCTGCGCAGGTGCTGCTCAAGTGCCCGGGGCAGACGACGGCCGTGGACGTGTGGGCGGCGGGCGTGGTGCTGGCGTCGGTGCTGAGCGCGCGCTACCCGTTCTTCCGCGCGGCCGACGACGCCTCGGCGCTGGCCGAGCTGGCCGACCTGCTGGGCACGAGGGCGCTGCAGCGCGCCGCCGCTCAGCTCGGCCGCCGCCTCGTCGTGTCGGCGCCGAGGGCGGGGCTGCCGCTGCGCGAGCTGTGCGCCCGTCTGCGGCCCCCGTCGGCCGCCCCGCCCGCCCAGGCCGAGGCGGAACGCTTCCCGGCGAGCGCCTTCGCGCTGTGCTCGCGGCTGCTGGAGCCGGACCCGCGCTCGCGCCCCTCGGCCGCGCAGGCGCTGAGCCACCCGTTCCTGGCGCCCTGAGCCCTTTGCCCATCGAGGCCCGGCTCGGGGTGCCTGAGTCGGCGCCGTCGCCGGCGGGGTCTAATCTGTCCCGTCGGTCAGTTCCGCGATCTCATGTTTAGGTTTAGAGAGCGGGGCTGCGCCCGCGATTGTTATTCGATGTATAAGTGCCTTCGCCGTTGTGTTCGATAGAGTGATGTTCTGTTACCTCGACGTTGACTATTTCGAGATGAATAAAGGTGATATAAAAATAATTTTGTTGTCTTTTCATTGTTCAAATCGAGAACGAAAGATTGTGTGCCCCGTTTCACTCCAAAATTGCAAAAGCGACTGTATAAAACAATGTTAAGCAATGGAAGTCACAATCTATTCCTAACCCTATCTCACACATGAGGAACCATAGCTGACCAAACCTCTATATGCCAGCCACCCCAGAACACACTTACCGTGTCACCAACCTATGGAATGCTCTTCCAGAAACATGTAAATGTTTAAAAATAGACTTGACAAACATTTTAAACAATAAATAAGTGCAGAGATATACACACATCATCTCACTCAAGCGCTGCTAATGTATTCAATTAATAGAAATAATAGGCTATAATCAAGCCACCCAAGGGTATTTGACAAAACATAACGACTTCGATTATGCGTAAACAACGAAAACCGGGACCAACAATTTAACGTCCCTTCCGAAACACGGATGCGCTGGTGATATGCCACTAGGCGGTCATCTATTCACTGACTGACCGCACCCAACGGACATTGGCTCCACCTTATCCCTGAGAGAGTCGACAGACAGGGTTATCCAATCCATGTTTTACTAAGGATCTATATATACAAATCACACCTGTAAACTATATACTTACCGAGATTTAGAAGGTGAAGTGTGAGAACTGAGTGACCCCACTCCAGGTCGTAATAACTTTTTATTAGTCTTGACAAATTCCAATATTCGTTTTACTTACAAATGTTTAAGAACTTTTACTAACTATTGTAGTACCTACAATTACATAAAAACATTGGGTCAATGCAAAATGGGCTATTTGAGAAGTAGACCTCTGGCGCCTGAGCGGTCATTCAGGGCACACACACACACATCACTATTCACCAGTGTATTGTTAAAACCCCTAAACAGAATAGGATACTTACGGATTCGTCATCATGATTGTATTATAGTTAAACAAATCAAAATATTTATAATTGTTTTATTACAAAATATTATTCCCAAGCAAATCATTGATTTCATTATACTTATAAAAAAAAGATGCAAATAGCACAGTTGGTATATCACATAGATAACAAAGCGCACCACACAGTGGTATTGAATCTACTCTGCAAATATCGCCTTCCCTCAATGCCAGTGCTGTGCATCTTGCGCTTCAGAATGAATTGCTTACTTGCTCATATTTTTTTAAATATTTGTAGGTACAGTTTCGGTATACCTTTTTACTAGTGGTTGAACATGGTAGTTTCTATA
Organism: Ethmia dodecea; assembly: GCA_963855545.1. Classification (NCBI taxonomy): domain Eukaryota; kingdom Metazoa; phylum Arthropoda; class Insecta; order Lepidoptera; family Depressariidae; genus Ethmia; species Ethmia dodecea. The sequence continues at coordinate 18,526,438 of OY979440.1, forward strand.
TGAACTAGTCACTTGCTCCCTCAGATACCTTAAGGGGAACACTTAGTTATTGTATTTTCACTTAAACATTATTCTTACTTAAGCCACTATCAGTCCTTCTGTAATCAAAACACTAACAAAACTTCATGTGCAGCCAGTGCAGGTCAAATGCCTAGTTCTTCCAGAAGTTGGGGTTCTGCTGCAACCGGCGCTCGAAGTTCTGGTACCAGGAGTGCAGCGTGCTGAGGGGGATGTACGCCACGCCGGGGGTCGGGGTCATCTGCTCCTGCGTCACCGTGAACGACGCCACGAAGTTCACCAGGTGCTCCAGCATTTTTTGCGCAAACGAAAGGTATTCTGATGTTTGGTCTGTCTGGAAATTAGAAATATTAAGTCATTGGTATTGCTTGTGACATTTAAAGCATAACAGAAGTAACAGCCTAGTACCAAATAAGTTTCATGATCTAGGGAAATCTAGTGAAATAATAGTTTAACTACACAAACAGCCTCATCAACATAATGGCCCTGAAAATGTAATAATCTGGAGTTCATAAGAAATAGAAAAATAAAATTGTGGCAATGTTTGATGGGATAAGGACTAGTCACACTAGACAAAACAGAGAGAAGATTGGTGAACGTTAAGGCCTTGAAAGTACATTATAAAAAATTCTTAAAAAATTACCACTAAGGAGGAAGCTAGCAGCTGCACATTGGCTTCTGGTTCCAGGGCAATACCGATCTGTGCGTTATGACAAATCTGCTGTTGTCCAAAGGCACTCATGAACTTCTTCTCACCTGCAACATCATTCAAGTGTAATGTTCGAAGCATATTTTCGTAAAAAATTCAAAGAATAAACTTGACTGAAAGGTACTGACTAGATAACTCATGCAGCTTCTTGAGGTTGGATATCTTGAATATGGCGGAGGGCTTGTTGTTGGAGATGACCCCGAGCAGCTGCCAGTTGGGCGGCGCGGCGGGGTCGGGCCACGACCAGTAGACCAGCCCCGCCGAGCCGGCCGGCAGCGGCGCCAGCCCCGTCAGGAACACCACCACGTGGTTTATGGAGTCCGCCTCCGGGATCGTTGTCAGGAATCGAGTCTCCTCCAGCGGTGTGAAGTCCGTCTGCACCTGCGAAACCGTCCCCACTCATTTTATGTGAGCTCCCGATAAACACACGAGAGACCTCGAGACGCTCGACTTGGAAGTCGGGCTAGTATAAACAATCTGACAATTACACGGACTCTTCCCTTGAAGTGGGCTATTGTTGGTAAATGTATCACAAGTGAACTTTGAATAAACAAACTGCAAAGTTGATAAACACGATGACATAAAACTTACCAGCCGGCCGGAAACTATAAGACCGAACACATTAGACATTGTATGTACTGTGAAAATTACAGTTTCATTGACCTAAATCAACAAATAATTCAGTAAAATTAACATCAATAGTAAACAACTAATTCTTTCTAGAAAAGACCGCCGCTGAAGAATCAGTCGCCAATCTCGCCATTCTGTCAAAGTCAACGTCATAAAATTCATGTTTTTTATCATGACTACCACATGACTACGGATACTAGCTACTGTTTGGAAATAAGCGTGAGAATTGTATGGATACACAAATCTGTAGTTATTTTTTTGGCCCTGCTACCACAGATTAGATAATATTATATTAACCTCTGAGTACTGAAACCAAGTAGTAGTAGTGTTTCAGTACTCAGAGATATTATACATAATATACACGACTAGATTAACACGGTAAGAAATATGAGCAGACGAATAATGCCTAATAAATAAAATAATATAGTCCAGCTTTCCCCCTTCCCCTATAACATATATCTAAAAATGCTTATAGTGAATAACTGTAAAAAAAAACTCACGCCTTTTATTCCCGAGGGGTTGGCAGAGGTATTCCATTTCTGGGTCTTTTTACACACGTCTCCTTCCGATGATTTCCTTCACCAAGTTTATGAAAAACTCATTGGCACATGCCAGGATTCGAGCCCGAGCCTCACTGATTATCATCATGTGAAGCAGGCTCTTTAACTTTTAATGACTGCATTATATCCTTAATATAGAAGAGATCGCCCATGACATTATGTAGGTTTTATAAAATAATAAATAAATTGCGGGACACAATTCACACACGGTTATTAATTAAGTCCCAAACTGGGCAGGGCCTGTACTAAAAAACTGATAGACATACTTAAATAAATATTAAACGACCAGATACAAAGCCAACAGACATGTTCATGCACACAAATGCTGGCCCCGAGTGGGGATCGAACCCACGACCTCCGGCTCAGAAGGCAGAGTCACTACCGACTGAGCCAACAGGCCCGTCAATAACATTATGTAGTATCCAGTTAGGGTGTAGTCTGTTTTGTGGTAAATTCTGTTGCTTGTTCTATTTTACTTAATTAAAATCATAAGTTTCTGAATTAACCACCACTTATTAATTTGTATTGTAGGTAATCTTGAAGCTCGAAAACGACTGTTACGGTTTCGATGAAATTTGCGATTAAGGTTACGGGTTGATGACGTGAAGGAGAATAATAATAATATGTAGTGTCGAATATAGATTATTTTATTAATAAATCAAATGATGTTTAGAAATAAATCAAAGCAATGTCAATCAGAAAAACCGTGAGATAATATCAGAGACATTGTCACCTGCAGCAAAAATACCTTATATGTATAAAAAAATCTTATACAATAATAAAAATAAAATTAAATACCAACAGTACATATAGTAGACATAAATTAGTTACAAAAATAAATAAAGTTAAAACAATTTTCTTTGTTCAAGTCGGTAATAGCAGATGTGATAAACAGTTTAAAAATAGCTCTAGAGTAGGTAAATGCAGCGAGTCTGCAGAGATAGCGGCGGCGGCGAACGAAAGCGAGCAGATAAGCCGAGTAGGCGCCACGATAAGGACCGATAGCACAGTGCCGCCCGCCGTCCGGGAGGATCGCCCGCATCTTACAGTTACTTCTCTTTATACAAATACAATCATTAATTGCACTAAGACATACATCGATTACTGCACCTCAACATACTTGACACAGAATTGCTCTAAGACTACGCTTAATTTCATCATTGTAATAAGGTAACAATAGTTAACTTTAATAATATTATACTAATTTTATATTGATGATTAATTGATTACTGATTATGTAACTTCGTGATGCCATGTATGTAAATCAAAGTGATAAAAATATTTTTGAAATAAATAGGAATCATTATGTACATTGCAAGTAACTAAAATAAATCTCAAATACAAAAAAATATCTCACGCCTTCTATCACCGAGGCATTAGGCAGAGGTATTCCATTACATTTCACCGGAATAATCTTTGGACCCCTTAACGTGATAGGTTGTACACATGCCTCAGAATTGTTTCTGGGACCTGCGGGTTTACCTAAAATAATAAATAAAAATAAATCTTGTAGGAACCAAATAAATTTTGAAGAATCGAAGCAATCTACAGAATGATCAAACTACAATCATATACATCATACCTACGCCTAAGGAATCTAAATTATTGTTCAATTTTTATTATGGAACATCAAATTGTTTATTGTACTGATTAGATGTTCTCTACGGAACGAGTCATCGCATTGATATCTCTGTCAGTGGCATCACCGCCACGATGTACGTGCCGTGCACAATTAACAGTCCCTCATGTAAGGGTAGTCTATATCCCGCAGCGGCACGAAGGTCTCCTTAACGGACTGCGGCGAGTTCCAGCGCATGACGTAGTTGGGCCCGCCCGCCTTGTCGTTGGTGCCGGACAAGCGGCCTCCGCCGAACGGCTGCTGGCCCACCACGGACCCGGTGGACTTGTCGTTGATGTAGAAGTTGCCCGCCGTCGGCCGCAGCTCCTCCAGCGCGTACGACAGGAAGCACAGGTCTGTGGCGAAGATAGCGCCGGTCAGCGCGAACTGGGTGCTGTTACCTACCAGCGCCAGCGTTTGATTTAGGAACTGGTCCTCGTACACGTAGATAGTGAGCACCGGACCGAAGATTTCCTCTGTCATGAGTTTATCGTGAGGGTCGTCGGTCTCGATGATTGTCGGCTGCACGAAGTAACCCTTTTTCTTATCGAAGTTGCCGCCGCCGAGGATCTTGTTCTTGGGATTCTTTTTGGCGTTGGAGATGTACGTAGTGATACGGTTGAAGGCGCGCTCGTCGATAACAGCGCCCATGAACATGCTAAAGTCCTGCGGGTCGCCGACGGAGAGTCTGTCGCGCTCGCGAAGCAGCCCCTGCACAACAGGCTGGTACAGCGACGCGGGGAGGTACATCCGAGAACATGCTGAACACTTTTGCCCGCAGTACTCGAACGCAGACCGGATGGTGGCGGTGACCACCGTCTCCACGTCCGCCGTCGGGTGCACGAAATGATAGTTCTTGCCACCGCATTCGCCGATGAGGCGCGGGTAGTTACGGTACTTGCTCACGTTCTGGCCGACTGCCGACCAAAGCCAGTTGAATGTGGGCACGGAGCCCGTGAAGTTGATTCCTGCCAAGTATGGCGAGGTGGTGATAGCTTTGCCGAAGACTGGTCCGTCGGAGGGCACGAAATTGACCACTCCATCGGGCATTCCCGCCTCGCGCAGGATATTGAAGATGCGCCAGTTGGAGAGCAGCGCAGTGTCCGAAGGCTTCCAGACGACGCTGTTGCCCATGAGAGCGGGCGCGTACGCAAGGTTGCCGCCGATGGCCGTGAAATTGAACGGGCTGATCGCCGCTACGAAGCCGTCGATGCCGCGAAAACGCAGCGAGTTGAGAGTTATACCAGGGTTCTCAGAGATGGGTGCGTATTTAGCGTTCTCCTTTAAGAAAAAAACATTGAAACGGAAGAAATCAATGAGCTCACATGCAGCATCAATCTCCGCCTGAATCACGGTCTTCGACTGCCCGAGCATAGTGGCGGCGTTGAGGCTCTGGCGGTACTTAGTGGCCATCAGTTCGGCGGCGCACGAGAAGATCCGCACTCGCTCGTGGAGCGGCATCCGGTCCCAGCAGGTCTGCGCCGCAACCGACACGTCAATCGCCTTCTGGATGGTCTTCTCGCTGGCGTGGTAATACTTCGCGATCTTTCGGCCGTGGTCGTGCGGCATGACCTGGTAGTGCGGTTCTCCATCGCGGATGTGCTCGTTGCCAATGACGATGGGGATCTCCTCGGTGAGCGAGGAGATGCGCGACAACTCGCAGGCCAGCTCGGCGCGCTCGTGGCTGCCGGCGCGGTACCCGAGTATGGGCTCGTTGGCCACGCAGAAGTCCTCCAGCTGCGGCGGGGGCACCACGCTGCACACGGCGCGCTCCAGAAGGCGGCGGCAAGGCGCCGCTCGGGCCGACAGCGCCAGCATGGCGACGGGCTCGGGGGCTCGGAGCAGCTCTCGTTACGTAAGCCTCTACGCGGTGACGGCTTGCTAGCGTTGAGGTGGGAAGGTGACAGTGAAGTAATTAGCGACGCTCGCTTTGACCTTCACTGATTCACATTTTTTAACGCAACAAAATGGCACATTTGGATGTTCGGTAATTTTACACGGTCACCTGTCTTTTGGACACACCGATGGATCCGAATGATTAAACGACTAATCACACCAGTTACGGTAAATCTAAATTAAAACTCACAAATCCACAGTATTTTTGCCTTTTGTACAGGTAAATTGTTTTCCTTTGTTTGCTTCATTCAATTGAAGCAAAGCAACAAATACTCAAGAAAGAGCTAGGTAGGTACTCGCTCAGCTGAGTGACCTGACAAATGTGACATTGATTTTACGACTGACAGTTCGCAATGTTGCCAATGCCAATACTAACAACAGAAACTAAGAGAGGGCAGTAACTTATCTAAGTTTTCAATAAGTTTTGTTTGATACTATCCTCTTTCTTAGTTAAGCAAAAGCCTATTCGAGATTCTGGCTTCTCTATTTAACTACCTAGGTTCATGATTTTTAAGATTTTTCACTGTTCGATCCTTTTTTGCGCGGGTATTTTGAATTTGGAGCTTTTTTTTAGTTTATGTTCTGCTACTCAGTATGACTTCCATCGTAGCCCTTTGCCCCACCGTGGCTAAGCTCTCGATGAGGGAGGAGTAAATTCTTCTTTATTAGTTACTTAATAAATCTACAGGAAAGAAGCTGCAAATAATTCCACTGCGCATCGTGGTCCGAACTGAATTTTTCATCGTACAAAACAGGATACTTACCAATTAATCTTCACGAATGTCCGTTGGTAATGTAGCAAAGTTGTCTTTAGAGCTCTTAGGACAAATTTAAGTATATTTCTACATATTACGTGAGTGGGTAAACTTCGGTGAACGGAAAAAACATTTTTTAGTAAACTTGTAAACGGTACATTATTTTTTCACCTTTCCGGGCGGAACGGGGCAACTTTCGGCCCGGCTGCGCTAAACGAAGTAAATACCTCCGGAAGTAAATAAGAAAGCCTCAGATCACATGTAATTGTCGACCGAGGGGAAGCGAAGTGAAGAGGCATTTATTATTTTACTTCCCTAGATATTGTGTAATATTATATACTATTTCTTTTCTATTTCACAGCAAATTCATGAGGTCGTGTACCTTAAAGTATGAAAGTGAGCTGAACCATTCCAGAGATCCAGCCAACACGCAAAACATTACTGCAGCAGAATCTTGAATAAAAAATTATGTCACTGCATTCCGAGTCGGAGGTCGTGGGTTCGAGACCATTATTTGTATTCATGAACATGTATGTCGGCATCGTGTATGGGTTAATATATGTCGAGTATACTCGAAGTAGCTATTGTGAGGAAACCAGGTCTCAGAATTAATTCTGAGGCATGTGGGTATTTCCGGAAATTTAATACTTCTGCCTAGCGCCTCGGGGACAAAAGGAGTGAGTTTATTCATTTTACTTGGTGCAGCGAACGGAATTTTATCAATTCTTTAGTAGCTATCCACACCACAGAATCTCTAGGTGTCCTTTATTGTGTTAGACAACTAATTATTAGCTGATATTTATTTCAATATAGGTATCCATTAAAAAGCTTAACTTTCTGCCGGTGTAATGTAACTGCAGCAGAAACTGTTTTCATCAAATAACTACGAGTAGGTACCTACTATAAACTATCGACACAACAAAAAAATCCAAATTTTTTAAAGAATCTGAAAGATTTATCTCTTTATACTTAGAAGAGAGGGGAGTAACACACTCTGAGGTATCTAAGCTAGTACTCATTGATCTGTGGGATAGGTATCACGTTTATTTTATTTTATAACAAGAATATATTTTGACAAGAGTTCGGCCATGGGGATATGTTAGTCCTCGTAGCCAAATCAGTTAGGCGAAATAGTTTGGCCACTAGGAAGAAGCCATTTTAGGCTACGGACGAAACATTACAGGCGTATAAGTGAAGGCATTAGTTTCACCATACCTTGATACAATTTCCTAAAGCATTTTGATACATTTTGGCAGAGTAGGTGAGAGTAGTAAACAAAACAACAATGTATTTGTATAAATTTTTATTGCCATTTCAGCATCAGTACACGTAGATAATTATAGTGAGAGTACGCAGCGGACTGACTGAGCCCCGCGCCGACCGCCCCGCCCCGAGACAACATACACAACTCGAAAATTCTCGGTGGGCTAACTTACTATTTATATAGGAAATAGTAAATAATCTCATCGGCACATATTGTGACACACCGTGCACAATTAGTGATATAATACGGTCGGGCGGTCGGTCAGGGGAGGCCCGGCCCAGGAGGTTCCACAGCAGATGGTCGGCGCTATTAGCTTGAAGGCAACGGTCAGTTGCTCTCGGAAACGCCGGCATCTCGTGTCCGCCGGCCCTTAAGCCGAATTTATATTACGAAACTAGTGGCATGAAAGTAGTGTTACCACATTAATTTCATCGACAATTTGACGTGTAAATATCAAGTTAAATTTCATCTGTCTATCTAAGATTCACGATGCATTAAATGCATGGCACTGAAGTAGTTTCGTTGATTTCACTACACTATTAATGTCACGAAAGTACTTTCAGGGGTACTGAAACTAATTTCATTATGTATAACACTCCTTTCGTAATGTGAATTCGGTTTTAGGGCGCAACGAGCGCGGAAGGACCGCCTGGAGGCCTACCGCTAGTCTCCGATTTAAGACATTTCGGCCCTTACTTCAGACCGATTGGTGTCAAATAGTGACACGCGTTATATTAAAAGTGACGCCCGTAGTGTCAGTTATAGAAGTCGTAAATCGGACCGCGGTAGCCTCCCGAGCCGCTTGCTCCACTGAGCGTTTGTACTCCACAATGGACATCACGATGCTCCCGTCTCGCCACGGCTCGCCAGTGGGGAACTAAACGCCCCTCTCTTGTGGTTAAGAATACGGTAAATCGAAAAATCTTAAACGACTTGAACATTGTTGGAGTTGTGTTTGACAAACAAATAATGTGTTGAGGAGTTTCTTGGCCCGCTTCTTCTTCTCCACTATACATATAGAAGTTGTGGAGTCGCAATGACTTTCAATAAGAGGACTTATAAGCCCCTACATTGAATAAAAACTTTTGACTTTGACAACATCTAACCCAGGAACAGTACATGATTTCTTGATTAGGTGATTGTGATATCTCTATAAAATATGGCTATCTAAGGTTTCAATATCAAAAGTCAAATACATATATCTGAATTTAATGTTTTCTCCAGCAATGTTTGTCTTATACAAAAATAGAAGTTCAATATAAATAAGTAGTGGGGGCGAGCCGCAGCACTAAGCTAAAATAAAACTAACCTAATGTCATATACGCGGTACAACTAGGCATTGGCAAGGGGCGTACATACGATACGATACAATAATATGACACTCTTACAGCGTGCCGAGTCAACTACTACGCTAAGTCAATAAATGCTCCCGAGTCTCGGAGACTCGCCGAAGGCAGTACGAGAGTATACATCACTAGACCCACATAATATGCGTCTAAGTATTAAATAAGAATAATATATAAGGCGAGCTAAGCGATACTAATAGGTACACCGCATAGGCACTCTGAGTGGGCAGGGGCGCAAGTTAAAAGCACACCGAGAAATTAGAAAACAGTACAAAGTGTCTAGGACTGCTCACCCCGCTGCGGCGATACAAAACTCGTAAATAGATACAAAATTGTCAATAAATTCGTCAAAAATTTAGGAATGACTGTCAGGAATGATTACGTCGCGACACCGGCCGGGCCCTCACTTAGCGAGTAATATGTACACCGGAGGAAATTCATCAAAAATGTCAGTCGGCCGCCGGCGTCGCTCGTAAAACGTATGTTAAGTACATTAGATATGACTCGACGTTTCTTACACTAGGTTTCAGTTCATAAAGCACTTGAGCAGAGTCTCGTCCGTCCAGCGTTGGACGACGTTCATTACCGAATACTAGTTCTATCGCGCTCCGGGCGCTCTCGTCGTCTATCGGCTCCCCCTGGAACAAGCAATACTGAATTTGTAGCGATATCTTGTAAGGTGGTGTGATCGGGAGAGTAATTGACAACACGAAAACCGATACAATACTACTTATTTATTTATTTAACAGGTCTGCCAACAGATTAAACACCATTAACAACTATATATATAAACTTAAATTTTAGAAAAAAGCCTCTATTTAATATAGCTCGTAGTCGAACGTCTTATGCAAGCAACAGTTTCATAAAGCGAGCTAGCAGGCTTTATAACGATAAGTTAGTAGATGTCGATATTTTTAGTGAGACCTTAAACAGTTTTAAAAAATTATCTCTGCAGTGTATCACACAAACTAACTAAGATATCTTATTGATCTTTTATAAAATAGTCATCTGTACTTTATTACAGTTCTATCTTTGAGTTTTTTTTTATACATAGTGAGGAAACTGTAAGTCTAGATCTTGTGTAATTTATTTAAAACACTATTTATAACAATATATGACTGTTTGTTTCTAAAAAAAAAAAAATAGATTGTAAGAGTGTCAACACAATTATAGGCAAACAACTTGAATTTGAACAAAAAATTACTTTATTCCATCTTCAAGAGTTTCAAGACAGCTTCATATACTTAACACTACACACATTATCTATCGATTCTAAATAGAACTACCTAAAGCGCCATTAGACGGTAAGTACTAAATCGTGCTATCGAAGTGTTCAGGAGAGCACGATGTAGGGAGTGGAAGTGATGAGAAGGCAGTCAAAGTTGGATATGCAGGAAATTGGATATGAAGGAATATATTATTAATACAGGAAATGTTAATTTAAAAAATGTAGATTTTAGTTTGGAAGAATTGTCGAGCTCCAGGTAAGCAGTGACGCTGCCGTGGAAAAAAAATAGAAGAGAAAGATGTAATTCTAATAACAAATTTAAAATATGTGGCCCGATAAAGAAGTTAAAAAGTTGGTTTTCTGTAAAGTCGGTTTACGGTCAATAATTTTACGTGATAACCTCATAAGAAATAGGTGCGTCACAAGCCGAACGCTTAGGCTGATTGTGCCTCTCGCTTGCACGCTTGGCTCAGGCGGAACGCGACTTTGTCGTGTGTACAGCCGGCCTTCATCGATCAGCCTAGCGTTCGGCTTGTGATGCCCCAAATAATCTCACGCCTTTCATTTCCCAGGGGGTAGGCAGAGGTATTACATTATTGAAAATACCCACATTTCACGAGATACATTGGACCCTTAAATGTGGTGAGCTCATCGCCGGACCGGGTCTATATACATATAGACCTGCGAGATGTTTTCCTTCACCGTCGAGCTAGTGATAAATATGTACGTAAGTTTTTGAAAAACTCATTGGTCCATGCCAGGATTCGAACCCGAGCCTCACTGATTTTCGGCCGGCTCTTAACCGTAAGGCTCCCACTGCTCTAAGACGTTGCTCTGTTATAAGACGTTATCACGTCTAAAGCCGTATACAGAAAGAAAGCTGATAGTCGGCGCCGATTACCAGCGCTTATCGGCGTTGGTCCATTCTACAGAAAGCAAGCAGATTGAAGCTGAGTGAGCAAAATGTCGTAGGCGCGTGTCGAAGATTGTCGGCGCTTCACTACATAGTATAAAACAAAGTCGCTTTTTCTGTCCCTATATCCCTATGTCCTTATGTCCCTATGTCCCTTTGTATGCTTAAATCTTTAAAACTACGCAACGGATTTTTATGCGGTTTTTTATAATGGATAGAGTGATTCAAGAGGAAGGTTTTAGTGTTATCATTGCACCCGTGCGAAGCCAGGGCGGGTCGCTAGTATCATATAAATGCCTGCGTCGGTTACCTGCGTAGACCGGCGCCTATAAGCGCTGATAAGTCACCACCTTGAGACCGAGAAGCCGCACCTGTTCTTCTTGACAGAGACGATAATTAAAACCCCAGCGGACGCGGCGTACCTCAACTACCCAGGCTACTCACTGGAACATATGTTCAAAGAGCATGCTGGGGTCTGTGTATACGTCCGCGACGATATTTGCTACAAGCGTCTCCGCTGCCTTGAGGGTCCTGGGTTTTCGACTTTGTGGACAATCGGACTTCCAGACGCACGGCTGGGCTTCATCCCTACTTGGTGGATATCCCACCTATACGCACAAAGCGCTTTTCAAGTTCTTTTATTATGCGCACCGCCAAGGAGTGGAACTACCTGCCGGCGTCTGTATTTCCGAGTTCATATAACCCACAAGCCTTTAAGGATCGAGTGAACAGGCATCTTCTGGGCAAGCTCGTCCCAACGTAGGCCCCGTCTTTGCTCTCGGGCTAGTCTGGGGTCAAGAGCAAGCCCATTTTTAGGTAAAAAAAAAAAAAAAAAAAATGTATACGGCTTAAAGGCGGTCCGATGTCGAGTACCTCGTGGGTAGTGGGGCCCTAGAAGAGCAGGTCGGTGGCGATGGCCCGCGCCTCGCTCCAGGCCCGCGCCGCGTCCGCCCCGCAGGGACGCGCGTCGCCCCCCTCCGGGCCCTCAGGGGAGCCCAAGGGCGCCTCGCACTCGCACTGCTCCGCCTCTGCGAATCCAACACGATACCGTTCAGAAGGACCCATCTATGCCCCCCTAGTCAAGATGCAAGCGCTAACGAAGAGAATTTTACTTATTTAAAAGGTTTGCCAACAGGTATGACATCAGAATGTTTCTGTACTACATACAAACATGAAAATCTTTTTAATACAGTTGCTCAAAAAGTGGCATATTGCAGGGACGTATAGCGTTCGGGATGAGGGCTATTACACATTCGAGCTTTTTCTTTACCTTTTCCGCACTCGTGCGTTTTCTTTCCCAACTGTCAAAATAATGTCCATTAAAAAGAAAAAACAAACCACGAAATTTTTACTAAAAAAAAAATCAGAAGTTTTTATGATTCTGAATGCAAATATTTCTAAAAAGAAGCTATTAATTTGTTTCAATATCAGATTTAATGATTTGATTCAATGAGTTAGGTTGGCTTTTATTTCATTTCATCTCATTAAATTTCATTTTCATTTTATATCAATAAAAAAAATCTACCGAAGACTTGGCTGTATGGGCATTGGGCATAGTTCCCTTTGCCTACCCAGAATGGGTGAAGTAAACAAAAAAAATATCTGCTTATATTTTTTTACGGTTGGCGCCATTTTCCAAAAATGATATGTAGTTGAGTTTATTGTGTTTTTATTATTTTATAAAATTGCTTCATTTTTTCGCAACTGTATCAAAAATAGTTGTTCAGTACACGTGCGGCACCGTCATTGCAACTTGTTTCGACTGTCAACCCTCACCTTCGGCTGCGCCTCGGCTCGGGAGACATTTGTCGGAACTCGTTGCAATGACAGGCTTTCCGCACTTGTAATGAAATATACTATTTATTAGAGAATAGAGATGTAGCCCCAATATATAAATAGGCCAACACACCGTGCGCAGATATCTTGCAATTAAAACAAAACCCGATCGTACATTCCCGATTTCCCTAATTGGGTGGGTTATGTATTGACTACATAAAAATTAAAAATAGTGTAGAGGAATCACCTTGAAAGAAGTCAGCCAGACGGAGTTGCTAGTGTTAGAGGTCTAAACCTCTTTCTTAGTAGGATGCCAAAAATCCGAAGTATTATAATATTGATAGTCATTATCTTATGATTTTCGGAATGTAAATATTGATAATAGATTAAAGATCAGGCAGGAGATTAAAGATCAGGCGTGAGATTATTTTATCTAGATACTCGCTCAGAGTAAAATAATCTCACGCCTGTTATCACCGAGGGGGTAGGCAGAAGTATGACATTTCTAGAAATACCCAATTTTTACGTGTATATTCAACCCCTAAACGTGACTGGTGAGTCCATCGCCGGGCCGGGTCTGTTACATATGCCTCAGAATTAATTCTGGGACCTTCGGGTTTTCTCAAGATGTTTTACTTCACCATCGACCTAGTGATGAGTACGTAAGTTTTTTTTGAGTGGCCAACAAAAACGGTGGGCATTGTGGGAAATTCACGTCTATTTTGCCACTAACGGTAGGATCGGCGGTGTCTCTTAGGGCAGGAACAGTATGAAGAGTTTTTAGTCAGTGCGTACCTGACATAACCTGAGGGCCAATTCCACTAAATATCAACGGTTACAGTTGGATGACAATGACATATCAATGGTCAGTCGATGGTGTTATTCGCTCTGAAAAGTGCCAAAATAACACCATTGACTGACCATTCACATGTCATTGTCATCCAACTATGACCGTTGAAATTTAGTAGAATTTGGGAGCCTGGTCTCCGCTACCACCAGGTATGCGTAAAAGAGTGGGATCGGCGGAACACTCACTGGAGGCGTCCTCAGCGGTGGGCGTGGGAGTGGGCGTGGGCGTGGCGTGGCGCGTGACGCCCAGCTGGAAGTCGTCGGCGCAGGTCTTGCTCGGCGTGTAGCGGCCCAGCGACGCCGACACTGCAAATATAGGAAGCCATCAAGCCATCGTTCATTATCCTATCGCAGTTTGTACCAGCCTACTGTTAGCCACACACTTCACACATACTACAAGTAATACAGCTATGTATAGCGGTCCAATACATACGACTTGTGCAAGTTTAAAAAGTCCGGGTAACTAGCAATAAAATAATAATCTCACGGCTTTTATTTCCCGAGGGGGTAGAGGTATTCCATTACTGCTATAACCACTTTTCACGAGAATATTCGACCCCTAAACGTGATAGGTCTAGTAATGTCTCAGAATTAATTCTGGGACCTGCGAATTTCCTCACGATGTTTTCTTTCAACGTCGAGCTAGTGATAAATATGTACGTAAGTTTTTGAAAAACTCATTGGTACCCGAGCCTCACTGATTATCATCATGTGAAGCAGGGTTTTTAACCGTAAGCCCCTTTTCACACGTACCGGTTGCAGGGTAGCCGGCGGGCGGCGAAGTATATGGCCATGTACGTTCGCTTTCAAACGTACCGGCGGGCAACCGGGCAATCAGCCATACATTTCGCCGCCGGACCGGCGGAAACCGGTACGTGTGAAAAGGGGCTAACGCTATCACTGCTCTCCATAAGGCTATCAGTGTAACTATAACTAGCAATCTTCTTATTATTATAAACACGAATAGGTGAGAACACGAGCTCACAAGGGGCGGGATTAACAACTAGCACTGGAGAGGCGATCTAAAGGCACAGGGGGATGGGGTCAACGGTAAGTCACGTGATCGGCCTCGGGGTCACACGAAGGTCTCGTTGGGCACGAGCGGCGCGCAGATGCGCATGCGCCGCCGGGGGGGCGGGGCCAGGCGAGGGGGCGGGGCCAATAGCCGGGTCCGGCCCGGACGAGGCTCGCCCCGGAGCGCTACGTGGACAACTCCTAATTTGAACTATAGAGGGAGTGGTCGTTTTTAGGAAAATAAATGTATGCTTGGGCATGGCAACCTACGTAGTGGAATGCGCCCTCTGTATTATAATAGTACATATAGTCCACTTAAGTTAATTTTGAGATGATGAGACTAGCTGTTCCACGCGGTTTCTCCCGCGTAGCTAAATGCTCCTGTGGTAATACGAAAATAAAATATAGCCCATGCTACTCCTAGAAACGTAAGCTTTCCATGGGTGAAAGAATTTTTGAAATCGGACCAGTAGTCTTTGAGTTGAAAAAATAGAAATCTCACGCCTTATCACGCCGCCGGGGGGGTAGTTCTGGATATACCCACTTCTTGAGTTTATTCTTTTTTTTTTTTTTACTAAAAAATGGGCTTGCTCTTGACCCCAGACTAGCCCGAGAGCAAAGACGGGGCCTACGTTGGGACGAGCTTGCCCAGAAGATGCCTGTTCACTCGATCCTTAAAGGCTTGTGGGTTATATGAACTCGGAAATACAGACGCCGGCAGGTAGTTCCACTCCTTGGCGGTGCGCATAATAAAAGAACTTGAAAAGCGCTTTGTGCGTATAGGTGGGATATCCACCAAGTAGGGATGAAGCCCAGCCGTGCGTCTGGAAGTCCGATTGTAAAAAGGGGAAGGTGGTATGAGCTCGTGCAGCTCTTGGGCACACTCCCCGAAATGCAATCTATAGAATACCGACAGACTGGCAACTTTGGGCTAAAGATTGCAGCTTAGCTTATTCGTTACAAACATAGAAATCTTTCCTCTCTATAATATTCTGTAGATTCTTTCAATCGGCCCACTCCATAAGGCCCTTCGTTGTTCTGGCCGCAACTTTTTAAACCTGAAACAAGGCGAGCCCGTACCGATGTGCGTGTTGGAGGCGAGCGCGGCCACGTGTGCGCCGGGCGCGTGCCCCGGGTCCAGCGACCGGTCGGCCGACTGGTCGGGCTGGTCGGTCGCCATGGCAACGGGCTCCTCCTCGACCAGCGACGTCTCCGACGGGTACTCGAACGTGCGCGTCAGCGAGTCGTCGAACTGCAGCTTCAGCTGTGAACGTCACATACGAAACTAATTTAGTTTTCAAGTCTTTATTTTATACTTTAATCACTACATAGTATAAAACAAAGTCGCTTTCCCTATGTCCCTATGTATGCTTAAATCTTTAAAACTACGAAACGGATTTTGATGCGGTTTTTTTTAATAGATAGAGTGATTCAAGAGGAAGGTTTTAGTGTTAGCATTGCAACCGTGCGAAGCCGGGGCGGGTCGCTAGTCTTAGTTGAATAGCTCTGCTTCAGAGACCATGCACAAAAATACTGTCTTCAACACTTTTTACATTCCTCCCTTGCTTATCAACAGTTTTCCCATTCACTGCACACTGTCACGGACATGACTTGCCACATGATATACTATCACTAATATGAGTCAAAACCCGAAATACACAGCAAAATTGAAATTATACAAAAAGCATGACGTCCCTCTTCGGATTCCCGCCAAAAAGCCCGCGAATTTAAACCTACCTGTGACAGAACAGAGCTCGCAGAGAAGTTCAACGAGGCCTACGAAGTGTAGGTGTGTATTATGTAGACCTAGCTCTATAGTAGCCGCGTAATGGCTGCGTGACGTCACGCGCACCTGCCAAGCAGCCTCTGTGTTACCTAACGCGCACTTATCTGGGCAGGCTGCACCGAGCGATTACGCCTCTGACCGAGTGTTCGTCCAATTTAATGTACAAACACGGAACAGCGCGTGTCACGGTCAAGCACGCAGCGCCCCCCTCCCCCCCCCGGGCGTTCCCCTGAAGAAGGTACCGTTGGGATTGCGCCGGTATCTGTTTCAGCGGCACTGTTTAGCGAATATTGTGTTGTTGAGATGAAAGTCAAATATAACTTTAATCTGAACACAAATGTATCAGACAATTACATAATAGAATCTTGCTGACAAGTCCGCATACCGAATTTTAATTTATTATTTTAATTCTTTTTTTATGTTAACAGACTTAACATCAACTTCATACAGAAATTCAGATGAGAAAAACCAAACATTCAACTATAAAGCATACATGACCAAATATTTAAGAAACAAAATTATAAAAGAAACTTAATTTGTAGCAATGTTTGAGAGGTTCCGAAAAATTCTGAAATATAGATTTTCTTCACTTCTAGTTCACTAGTATTTTTTGCAAAAAATCGAGCGGCGTTTACCGTCGTAAATGATTTGTTTTTGTCTCGACCAAGTGCACGTGCACAGAGGTTACAAAGCGGAATGAATGCGCGGGAACTGCACGCTCCGCCGCGCCACGGGGTGGACGACATCGCGGCGACACGCGGGACGACTCTCTGCCTGCACTTGCTATTAACACGAGCGATCATAAACGCACTAAACTACGTATTTTAAAACAGATTTAAAAAAAAACTAAGGGGTCAACTTAGCCCGCGGGCTAAGTGGTCTGTGGGCTCATTTGACCACCAAGCCCTCAATTCGACCGTTTTATGTCTGCTCTCGGACAACTTAATCGTTTATGAACCAATTTTGTTGATTCTTTTTTTGTTAGAAAGGTGATATCCCAACGGTGGTACCATGATAAGGAAACGAGGATGACCAGGATCTGATAATGGCATCGAGGGGAACCTTAAAAAATCGTAGTGGCGACTAATGCTTTTTTTTTTTTTAGTTTACTGTTTAAAGTCGTTTTTTTTGTTTAAAATTATTAATGAGACGCTTTAGTTGAGAAACTATATCGGTGGGAGAAGAACGCAGCGGTCTGCAAGCCGGTGGCTGAGGTCACTCCTCTATGCTAATACATCATCATTAAGTTCACCGACTCTATTGTTTCGAGTTCCCATCGTCGCGTAGGTCAATGTGGGTCGCAGCCAGGGCTGCAGTTAGGAGCATGGTTTCGTATTATCCTCTATAGGTTACCTATCTTAGAAACTTTCAAGATATGAGGTTCCTCATTATGTTACCACCCTCGGTTCTTTCCGTTTATATGATACTAGGGACCCGCCCCCACTTCGCACGGGTGCAAAGCTTATACTAAAACCTTCCCCTTGAATCACTCTATCAATTAAAAAAAACGCATCAAAATCCGTTGCGTAGATTTAAAGATTTAAGCATACATAGGGACATAGGAATATAGGGACAGAGAAAGCGACGACTTTGTTTTATACTATGTAGTGATACACAAACCTTCTTGTTTATAGCTCTATTTTTTTTTAAAACCTCTTTAACATCCGTTGCGTGGCTGAGAAAAAGTAAGCGGAGACAGAGGCAGACAGCAACAGTTTTATACTATTTAGAGATAATAACATTACATCTCTACTAATATTATAAAGAGGAAAGATTCGTATGTTTGTATCTTTGTTACGAATAAACTCAAAAACTACTAGACCGATTTTAGAAATTCGTTCACCAATGGAAAGCTTGAATATCCCTGAGTAACACAGGCTATATTTTATTCCCGTATTCCCACGGGAACGGGAACTACGCGGGTGAAACCGCGCAGAACCGCTACCTTATACAATATACTACTCCCTGCTGAGAAGCCTCATAGGACGCGACCCTCTTTTGCCGTGCCCGGCCTACTGTTCAGCTGCGGCCCTGGCGGTGACGTCGGTTGACCGTTTAAGGTATAATTTAACTAATTGGCCTAAAGATATTTTTATGCTACGTAAACAGTCCAACGTTAATTGTGTTGACAGACTAAACAGTTTTAAGATTACTGTATATTTTGCTGTCATTGTGACGTCGCTACAACACGGTAAATCGGTGTCATTTCAGAACAAGAGCCTTGCACACGACATATATGTAACAGAATAAGCGCAATACCTGAAATTAGTTTGTTCAGTATCAACTACTCGATTTCAGCAATTTTTAATAGTGTGTCATTTTTTTCTGAAAAGTTAATAAGCATAGCTGAATTTAGTGCACCTATGGAAATCACGCTATTATTGCTCTTTATTTAAGAAAATTGGTTAGACACAACTAAAGTACGAATGCTTCATAATTATTTCATAATAATATAATACTAATAGGGGTGTATGGTGTATGTGGAATTGTGCTTATTCTTGTACAGTCAAGAGCAAGTCAAGCTTGACACTGCCATAGAATACAGGGCCGGGTCAAAGTCCAAAGTGTCAAGCTTAGCGTGCTCTTGACTGTACGCGTTGTATATTTGTTGGTTGATTTGCGAATCTATTCTACAACAAAAAGTGTTAGCCAAAAAAATTAGTTACGTAAGCAGAGTACCTAAAGCATCTAGAACTTTTTATTACTTTTCAAAATATCTTGATAGAAAATGGACCAGTTTAAAGTGCCTTGTTATTTGACTATTGACATTTCTAAGTGTTTTTGTACCGGTCTGTCTGTGGGTGATATTGATCAAAGAGTGAGTCCAACCGAACAATACATTTGCACAGCACACGAATATCATCTTATTCGCTCAGCATGATGCTTGTTTTTTGCTTAAGAATTCGATTCAATTCAATCGTTACGGCTCTGTTATGTCACATGAAGGAAATAAACATTAACCAGAAGAATTCCGCGCGTCTCTATCTTGTTATGTGACTGACTGATATCATATATTCTTAATTGTTTATGGGAGAATTCTTCACTTCCGACCCGTGGAAATATCTAATAACTTTACTATATTAAGGCTATTTTCAATCAGCCAGATATTTTTCCAAGTAAACTTTGTTCTTCGAGAACAGTGTATCTCCCAATGCGCTTTGGGCTAGGATGGTAGATTACGGTCTATACCTCTAAATATAAATAATTCTGAGGTGGATATATTGGGCTCACCTTGGTCAAATTTCAACGGTCAATATCTTAATTTAGTTAGTCGTTTTTTTTTGTATGAGTGATCTTCATTTTGTTTCTTTCTTTTTTTAATGATGTTTTTTTGTTAAATTAGTTATCGACCCAGTACCACACATCTACGGTATGCCCATGATGAGATAATCTATAATTAAATCAGCACTTACACCTTATTGTAGTCCCTAAATGTATTTAAATGTTTTAGTGAATGTCTTGTTGATTACCCAAATAAAAAAAATATGCGTGGTTAGACCGTTTCAGCAGTGGTCTGTTAGGGTGGATGATGGTCTGAGCCAAAGAAATTAAAATAAAATAAGGCATAGAGGGGACAAAGCGAGGACATTTTGAAGTCAAAAGTTATTCCAAGTGGAATAAGTCTAGTACAATTTCGACCGAATGACAGCTCGCGTTCGTACTAACTGACATGACAGGGACATGACGCTTAGGCTTCAAGGTTTTGTATGAAAATATTCCCAATGCCCCCTCTATGCCCTATTATATTTAAATCTCTTTGGTCTGAGCACTGTACCTTGGCGATGCGGTCGCGGTTGGGCCTCGTGGGCATGGAGGAGCGCCCGTTGATGAGCACGTTGTCGTTGACGAACCGCAGCGCGGCGGCCGCGTCTTGGGCCGAGTCCCCCTCGTCCTCGGCCTCGGCCTCGGCCTCGCTGTCCGAGCCGAGAGCCGCCTCCGGCCGCAGGACCACCACGCCCGGCTCGCCCGGCTGAGGGCAACGGACGACATTCACACACTGCACAGGGACTTAGAAGAATAAATGACGACAATTTTAGTGCATTTTTTAAATCTACACTAATATTGTAAAGAGGACAGATTTGTATTTTTGTAACGATTAAACTCAAAACTACTGGACAGATCTCAATAATTCTTTTACCCATGCAAAGTTTACTTTTCTGGGAGTAATATGGGATTTAATTTGTATTTGTAAATATTGTTATTGACATGACTGTTTCCCACGGGAACGGGAACGCAGGTGAAATCGCTCGGAACAGGTAAGTAGTAGAATAATAAAGCCGTACAAAGTATAAATTTAAGTGAACAGTATTCCATTGCGATTTCGTATGAGATTGGTTATCTTAGTTTTATTAGCGATCGAAGGTTACGGTGCACACGCAAATCATAATTATGCATGCATGCATAAGTTTGAATACTGAAAAAATAAAAATACACCACGACAACATTACTACATTAATGCATTTCCCCAAAGGCTTTTCCGACGGAGAATGATTTACATTCAAATAAAGAATGATTCAGTTCATTTCCAAATATTTCCTTTTCTAGGTGAGAAGGTTCAAAGGCCCCATTAGCACATAGGCGCGAGCAGCCCACCGGTACACTCGTCACCATCACCCGTTACTCGCAGTAAATATGGGATTTTTATTAAGTTTCACTACACCTAATTAGCCAATAAAACGTGTTCGCGTCTCTAATTAAGCGGGTGCTAGTTTCACACAGCTCCGAGAAGAAAGAAATCGTTTTCTCAGCGAAGATGGCCATGCAGGCGCGGCCAAGTCGGACGACTATTTTATAAGGCAGAGGAGTAACGTCTAAACGGCCAGCGGCTCGCTAAATATGGGGGTATGGGAAACGTGCATAGAGCGAGCTCCCGCGAAACCCGTTTCCCGAGCGCAACGCAGGCATCCCGTCCGGCATCCGGCCAGGAACAAATTCGGTCGTTTATACTATCGGAAAAGATAGATCCTATAACACCTGCGTTAAGCCTCACGGTCTTCAGTACTCGCCGGACATAAGGTTATATTTTGGTATGACAGTTAATGTTGTAATGTGAACGAAAGTATGCGTTTTTTTTAACGGATCATAAATCATAATATAGGTATATGAAACTAGCAGATTTGCTTTTGAAATGGCAGCAATCGTCGCTCATAAAACCTAATGCGGGTGTATGATGTCGATGACGCAAGCCGCCTTGTTAACAAGCAGCGAGCAGTATGCCCGTCCCGTGCCGTGTCGGCGACCGCGACCGCTAAATACCAAAGCAAAACAATGGGTCTACTATTCCAGTAACCATCGATATGCACATAAAAAATTGAGTGTCTATAAAGTCGGTTTACGGATGATAATTTTACGTGATAACGTAAGAAAACAATGATGAAAAATTGCATACTGGAGGAAGAGAGATAGATCGTCACAAACCGAACGCTTAGGCCGATCGTGCCTCTCTATCGCTTGTTCCGCGCTCGCTTGCAACGCTCGGCTCAGGCGGAACGTGTAAATTTTAAGGAATTCATCGAGTTATAAGACGTTATCACGTCAAAAACAAACAACGGCTCCAATATCTCTTATTAGCAACCTATTTTCTCGAGACACTTACGTCGGGCGTAGTTGACAACATTCGCAGATGTGTAACAGGTGTAGGTATAGCAGCTAACTGTACTTAGTGTTACGCTGTCGGGTGCGTGCCCGGCCAAGGTCTCGCTGGAGCAGCGCCCCGCGACGCACTCCGCACTACTGGATTCCAGAGCGCCTCGCCGCGCGGCTAATCCGCGGCATCCGCTCGCTATCGCCGACGGTGACAAGCCAGTTAGGGTTGCTACCAGCTACTCAAGTTTATCTGGTGGTAGCATCTTCAGTTAGCTTGTCAGTTTTTTTTAATGTTCCGCACATATTTGTCGCCTGACATGGTGGTCCGTAGCTCCATAGCTCGAGGGTGCGAGCGCAGCAGGATGTTGTACAGTCTAGAGCAAGTCAAGCTTTACACTACCAGTTTAAGCTGAGCTCTGATTTATACAGAATTTATAAAGAACCATATAATACAGGGCCGGGTCAAAATCCAAAGTGTCAAGCTCAGCGTGCTCATGACTTTACATGACTTTTAATCCGTCTCATGTACATGTTTGATTCGGCCGAATACCAGCTTCCTTATTGCACATTGTTTGATGCTTCTGAATTTATGTAATCTTTGAGTAGCATTCGCTTTTATTACTGTTGTTGTCTAACCGCGATCTCTACGTCAGTTCATTACATTCCAGTGAAGCACCAGATAGAGATTATAGAAAGACTTGCCTGCTTCGGCAGCCCTAGGTGTGAGCTAATCGCGCGTAGCTTACGGTAATCGCGGATTATTGCATCGATTAGCCCTCATTATCGGGCCCTATTAGCTTCTGCCATTATCATTGGCGGGGCCCAGGCGGGTGCCGACTCTTATTACCGTGACATCATGTCCTTCGACAATTTCAAACACATCCATTGCCCGGTGCAGTAAATACATTATAGTCTGTTTACGAATTGTCAGTAATAAATCAGTAACAACACAAGATGGCCGTCCTCTGGGCTCAATTAGCCTTTGGAATGGGGGCAAATATCATGCCACAACATCACATCCGGACTCTGTGCCGTACCCTTCATGCGGGCGTAATGTAGGTTACTGATTACGATTTCAGCAACAAAACTATCGTTTCTAAGACTGAAGGAACTTTTGAAAAGCGTGTGCGAGTTGTTTACACACGCAGGTATAGCGCACGTGGCGCGCCGCTCGATGCCTCGTTCAGTAATCAAGAATCACATCGTCGATTTTTTTTTATAATCCGACACTATTTACATTTTGGATTACAATATTTTAATACCGCTTTAACTGTAGACGTTGATACAAGTCGTAAATTAGGCAGTAACGTGCGCAGACATTAGTGATCGAATCTCTCGAATTTGTTTTCATTAATTACATATTTATTATACGTGACACCGGTTGCGCAATCACGTCACGCGGTCAGTTTAGAGAGCGGTCTTTCGACGTTCGTCGCGCAGCTAGAAAACACAGTTTTGTCCAATGATTGCTTTACTTATTTAGGATTTACCTAGTTTGGGCTATCCTGTCCTGTCTCCTCCACTAATTCCTGACATCTTAAGAATTGTATCTAAATACTTTAATTTGAACTAGGTGGAGAAAATATTTTTTTAATAATATTTTCATTTATCTAATGCAAGGTATTCAAGTTCGGATTTGATCGCAAGTTACTTGCAGAATGTAGAAGTGCGTAATTATCTGAGAATGAGTATCTGATCAACACCAATCCTATGACAAAGTAGTCATTAATTGTGTATGAAATAAATAATAGTGTTCGTTTGCACACCTGTACACGTTCAATCAGCTAATAAGTAAACACAATGAAAGCTTTATCGATTGACAATAAGGTTCAATTTCAACTGCATTCGCAAAGTAACATTGGACACTGTCTATTCGGGTGCGCCCATTCATTTAGCGATGTGTTTAGGTATTCGTCGCAGGAAGCGCGCGTCCAATAGCGTGTCATGTGCCGAGTACTCGTATTGATTGGTATTGGTTGTAATGCGGGCGATAAGCATGTCCGAGCGGCCGGCGTGTCCGCTCACCCAGCTCGCAGATTATGCGCCAAGCGAGGTACTCTCAAGCCAATCTGCGCATCCACTTGACAGTATTTTGAAAGGTAATGAAAGATATCACAACACATAGTATAAAAAAAGTCGCTTTCTCTGTCCCTTTATTCATATGTACCTATGCTTAAATCTTGACTGCGCAACGGATTTTGATGCGGTTTTTTTAATAGATAGAGTGATTCAAGAGGAAGGTTTTAGTATTAGCATTGCACCCGTGCGAAGCCAGGGCGGGTCGTTAGTGTTATATATAAGAAGAAGTAGATATCTTACTAGAGCGCGGAAACTGATGCCGACAAATGTCGGTCGGTGTAATTTTATTTAGTCGCAGCGAATGTTTGCATTTTAAGTCGTATTTCAAGCGCAACTCTTGACAGATAGCTGTCTTTCTTTATCATTCGTTCCGTATCATCTTTCGCCGTCATTGTGGTATCATATAAATACGCTAAGAGGTAAGTATGTACATGTTGTAGCCACTCGGAGGGGAACAATATCCAAATGCGAGCAGTATGAATATAACTCATTTTTACTTTAATATCTTTGAAGGACTATAAAAGAGTTTTGATAGAAAATATCAAGCAAGCAAACTGTAACAACAGAAGTTATATTTGGTGAGAATGTTTCTAATATGTTCCTTGGGGCTCTGCTCTGATGATATTTTATATGGGCGACGAATAATGCGCACGCGTGACCAGTAGTAAGGAATGCGCGATAAGGGCGACAGACGACAATCGTGCGCTACAGGCGCGCGCGCAGCTTGCAACAACGCGGAACCGTGCGTCCGCGCTCGGTACGTAGCACCGAGGCGTCTGAATGTTTTATTACTGATGATGTTTGAAAATATACACTACATACGTACGAATGTACCTACAGGGTTCTTTGGTCGGTTCCTAGTAACGGATTAATTAACATCCCCAACATAAGTTAAGAGAGTACCTGAACAAAATGTGTGCCTCAGCATAGACCTCAGTAGAAATGATCGACATTGAAAAATATTTCGGAGCTGTGTTACTGATGAGATGAATCGAGTTATAATAGATTCGCGTCACCTGCGCAGGCGCAGGCCAGTGTTGATTGCACTTGCGGCGCAAGCGACACCTGAGTCGACCGCGCGACCACCTTCACCGCAGCAACCCGAGACAGCACGAGTACAATAGCACGCCGAAAGACCCAAAACCACACGACCGATTGATCAAACTGACAGACAAGATGTGGTCCTTTGAAATCAAGCGCCGTAAGTCACGGTGCTGTGTGGCCGAGGCACTGCAATCTACTCCTCCATCGTGAAAAGACAAGATCTTCCTTTAGGTGTGGTGATCGTGCCTGGAGACCGCGGTCCAACGGTTGATGTTGGACAGTTGTATTTATACGAGCTCATTAGAAAACTTTGATAGCGCGGTTTAGAATTCGGCCGTCTATTGGCGCCTTCATGTAGTGTCGCTACAACCTCATTATGGTGTGATGACCATCTGATTTACGTTCGCGGGATCAAGTTTGGTTAATTACAACAACATTCTCCACATTACGACTTACAATGTTAATGCAGCGGCATTCATTGGCAAGTACACGGTCATTAGCGCTGCTATAATATAATTGATGTCAAATTAGATGAGTACTTGAGTGGCAACTGTCAATGATGCTTGGTGTGAGATTTCTCCGCCACAGCTTCATGAGCATGACACTCCAAATTGTAATCGTTTACGAAACATATGAAGTATGTAGTATTTTTGCAGCTTCTTTACATTTGAAAGCGGAAGTAGTCCGAACAAGAAACAGCGGAAACTTCTAACAGCATAACATAAAATCCCCGTAAGCTCATTTAGTTTTGAAACCTGTCAAATGCGTTCACCTTCCGGTTCAGATTTGCCACAAAAACTAAATGTCAATTAGCGGGGAAACCAGTTGGCCGCATATGACGCGCGGCCGGCGCAGGCGCAGCTTCAGGATCGTATCTATCTATGCATATTATTATGCCACCATTCGAACCTATTGAATCAGCGGCCAGACGAGATGATCCAAATATGCTTCTGTAGCGATACTACATAGAACGCTCCAATAGACGGCCGAGTTATAAACCGCGCTATCAAAGTTTTTATAAATACAACTGTCCAACATCAACCGTTGGACCTTGTTCCCTAGGCACGTTCACCTCGCCTGGCGAAAGATCTTCCTTTCCACGATGGAGGAGCATTCCACTACCGCTCCTCCATACTTCAAATGTAGGTATACCAGTCTTGCGCAAAACAAAACAAAATCGCTAGCGGAACTGCGCACCTAACCTATTTCCTATGGCTCTATCAACCACAATGACTGTGACATACTAATAATAACTACGGAAAACCAGCGTTATTTGTGTCATTAGCTTGTTTACTCCGAATTCGTTGATATAAACAATCAGTTTTCCGCAAGTTTTCCGCAAAGTATTTAGCATGAATTCGTGTTTGCCATTTTAGCGGCATTCTCTCGGACGTTCGATTACGTGCTGTTGCACCGTTACAAGGCTTGCATGATCGCCGCACGATGCGTCACACATAATAGGTGTATCCGAGGCGATAGCGAGCCTAAAGCCCAGTTTACGTCGTTGAGACGAGTGTTTTGGTGTTCCGGTGGCAATGTAGGCCAATTTCTTAACTGTGTAGTAGATAAGACTAGTTTTGTTCTATTCAGTAGATTAACCTTCGCGGCATTGCATTTGGTAGTGAACCGCTACTGGAAGATTGCTGTTCCACCTATAAAGTGCTTACTGGAACTAGTTCTGTGAACTATACGATTGTGGCGATGTGGGCGACGATTTAAGAAATTGCTAGGTTAGCTTAGTAGCAACATTTGATATCTCTCAACATCGTGGATGTACCGTGACAGCGGAGCCTCCTAATCCACGGCCCTTTGTCCGGGAGCTAAGGCGGCGTATCATCCGCGTCACACTCTTGCGTGCTATTATTACGCTTGTGATTGCGTACAAGCGCAATTAGCTGGATAACGGTATCATACAGCATTGTGAGAGCGCGCAAGTGTGCAAGTGCAATTCGCAAGGATCAAGTTGGTGGCAAGGGTGTACTCTGTTCCCTGGTACCCATTAGTATCCTTCATCATCTTCTGAGAGCTAACTTATATATTATGTGAAATAAAGATCAGTCAGGTAACGGTCAGTTAGGGGTATGTATACAGCCAACGGGTGACTGCCATCCACCATCCATCCATCGCGTCTGCAAGCTGTCACTCGGAGACACCAGAAACACCATAATATGCATGCGTACGTTTCGACGCGGTCACGGCTGGTGCACGGAGAGCTTGCTTGGTTTTTTGGACGAATGCTATTGTTTGCGTGTAACTGACTCGATTTGACCGACATCAGTGCGAGTGTCTTGGAATGGCAATTAGGAGCGATAAAATTGTCACTGCTATTAGAAAAATTTAAAACTACGTGCCAAAAGTCACATCATAACGTAACGAACACAGAACACTGTGGTACTAAATGATTGATAGTATATGTCGGTCGAATACGGTTGACATTGAGGGCATTGGAGAAAACGATATTATAATTGTAGCACAGTTATTGTAGAGTGCACGTGTCGCGACTTAATAACAGTAAGTCAGAAGAAAAAAAAGCTAAAGGACAGCGATTCAGCTACACTAATTACCTAAAAAAACCGTTTAGTGCGAAACATTAGGAATTTAATTAGAACGGCATATGGGGCGACCAACGGAGTGATGAATCATGCGATGTGACTGGACACGTCACGTTTCGACGACAGCTCAACATCGGCGGCGCCCGCACATGATGTTTCGTCGGCGGCTGCGCAGGCGCAACAGTATCGCAGAATGGTAATTAATTCTGGATTGCGGCACCTGCGCCTCCGTGTTGCGATATGCACGCATTTTAAAAGGAAAAATGTTAACGAACTATCCTCGACGACATGTAAATTGAACTAGATCGATCGATGAATTGGAGGTTGATAAATGACGTTGAAATTCTGTCTAATAAAAAAAAATACAAATGATATCCTACGAAATTACTCAGTGAATCGGCATTCGTGAAAAATATCGATTAGAAGTTAAAACAACCCGGATGCCTGAGAATCAATACTGCAATTACTGGATTCTCTTAGTACTGAATCGTCGTAAGTGAGAATGCCATATTGCTGATGACAGTGCCAATCTGCCCGTGGAGGAGCCTTTGCCTCTGAAGCAGGTCGACCCTCTGCGCTCTTTGCAACCAGAGCGGAACGCGTGATAACGCCCGGCGCGCTCCCATTGTATCACTTCCGACGCCGCAGATCAGCCCCTCGCCCACTTACATAACCGCTACTTCCTAATTTTAATTATACGCCACCTGAATCTATTTCCCTACTTATTACACCACTTAAAATTGTATGCTCTAAAAACTGTGTTGCTTCCAATTGCCTCTGTTGGTTTTATGAAATTCAAGAACATGGTGTAGGACTTTCTGCATCTATCTAGCTAGAGCAACGTGACCCGTTGTTTCGCCGAACGCGCTATCGTTTCATTCGATACCTCCAGCTCTTCGACTGTAACTCGGATCGTATCAACCCTGACTCAATACGCGCCGCCGGTATTGTTTCTTAGTAAGGCTAATAAGAATTTATTTGGAATCTATTTGGTCATTTTACGGACATAATTTAGTGCGCTTATCGGCGATGGCGCGCTATCGGCAGATAACTTATCGCTTAATGTACTGCTGACTAACTCGCCGATACTCTTGCAAGGACATCCATGATTGGCGACCTCGGTAGTACCTATATCGATCAACCGAACACCTTGTTAATTTTGGTCGTCGACTGTCTTGCTCTCTGCGATCAACACAGCATTCACCATTAGCTTTTTTTTTGTAAGTAAATAATTTTATGTTGTTCGTATAATCTACACTGTGATAATAAACATTTTTGACGTGATAACGTCTTACAAATCGATGAAGGCAAGAAAAAGCATGACTCATTGTCACGTTCCGCCTGAGCCAAGCGTGCAAGCTAGAGCGCGGTACAAGCGATGGAGAGGCACGATCTTCATCAATGTTTTCTTATGACGTTATCACGTAAAAATATCATCCGTAAACCGACTACAGACAACCAATTTCTAATTCATTAAAGGCATTAAAATTCCCCTAATAGGACTTTATTGAAGCTACTATTCCAAACAGGCCCGATGAGGTGTAATGAGTGTCGTCGAGGCGCCGGTCCTAGCCGCGAGATACAGGTTCCGCTCCTCGCGCTCGGGGCAAGGCACAAAAGCAAAACAACGCCCGCGTCCGGCTTCATTCAAATTCCTCGGAAGGCGACCCGTTCCCGCGACCAATCGACGCGTCATGTGCATCACATTGACATTCACAACCGGACTACGGTCAGCGCGCGCCGGCTCTGTTTCAACATTCCGTCTTAATTTGCCCCCATTAGGCCTTCCGCAGATTTTGTCCCGGTTTCGCAACTAGTTTTGATCTATCGTCATATTTATTGATAATCAAAATGGGTTTCACGACTATGATAACAGCGAGGACCCGAGGGTTCATTTCTTTGCACAGACATATTTAGATTTTAGTCAACCTGAGTGTATGGCTCCTGATATACCTTCAGTCATAAAGGTCTTCTTGGTACTCGGATAACAGGAATTCTGGGTTAGTGTGTTATTGTGTACTATTTATCTTCACTGCAGATAAGAAAACCGAAGCTCGAGGCGTCGTACGGCCGTGACCTTACAAGACCAAGGAGGATAGGGCTGATAAGCTGATAACGACCGAGATGCAGCGAGCAGCCGAGAAACTGTGGTAGCTTACGTACGGCCCAAAATTCTTTCGAAGCCGGTCTAGATCCGTCTAGATTCTATGTGAGTGTGACCTTCGGTTCTGTTCTGAATAGACATTCGTGATTTACTGACATTATTGTCTGTGCTAGGCAATTAAATGCGACAAAAGCGAAGGTTGCGCAAGCTATTGAAAACAATTTAGTCACGTATTCTGTCCAAAGTACACAGAGAACAGGCAAATTGAATTCTAGTTTGGCGTTCGTACGTCAAATTACTCTCCATAGCGGACGGTCTTCATAACAGGGGCGTGTGGGGCTTCCCGCGAGGTCAGTGGGCCGAGGGCGGGTGTCGGCCTCTCTCGGGGAATCAAGTGGGCAAACTCAGATTTACCACACTATTAGACAACACTCAAATTAACTAGATAGGATTGTTTAGCCTGCTTCTTATGATGCCGACTATGTCCACTCCTACAAAGAGGTTGTTACAGCTGCGTGAGCGTACTAGTAGCTCGGTATTAACTACTAAGCAGCTTAAAAATATTTAGGCGTGGGCTGTAAATATGCTGACGATGAATGAAAGCCTGTCGCTGTCGCCGTTCGCTCGACTACGTCACGTTTGAGCATCGACCGCGTGTCACATTACAGTTTAATACTAGTAGCGATGCTCTGTTTCCTGGTTCGTCTTGTAGTTTTTAGCCAAAGCAAAGAAAGCTGTATTCACAATGAGCGTGTTATCAGTGGCGGAGGACATCCGGCGCGTCTGGCATTATGTAAAGCGGCGCTCTCACCGCGCACGCGCTGGGAACGCTTTTTTGGCAAACACCGCGATTGTGCCGCACATTTTTGCACTCGCGAGAAAGCGCCTGCACTTCTAACTTTAATTACTAATTATTATCACTTAATTACATTACGCGTGACGCGAAATCTCAAACAATGGGTAGCGGCGGCAGCCGGCGGTGCAGGAAATCGAAACGCAGTGAATCAAAAAATTTCTACTAAAAATTAGTTTCTCATCAGAAAATGCGGTCGCTACGGGGGCATAACAACCGCTGAACAATTAGGCCTCCGAATTACTCAATACAAGGTACGGGACGAGAAAAAGCGGTCAACCAAATAAACTAAGCTAGAGCTGAAGCCGACCTGCGGAACGGCAGGCCGCTGCACAGGCAGAGGTCACTGCCCGACACCGGCCGATATCAACAGGATGTGATCAAGAATCCGTGTCATCAAGATTCAAGTACAGCGGCTTAATTGGCGAGATAATGGCCGTGGGCCGTTAGAGCCGCTAGCGTGGAATGACGATGCCGAAAAATACTGTCATTACCCTAACGCCGAGGCCGCGACAGCCGAAATGGACGCTAATCGCTTCTCTATTACACATAGCGGAATACAGCTTATGCTGCAAAAAAAGATCATCCACATACGCGGACACATCGACACAGTTACTGGAATTAGGTCATTCGGATAATTAGGAAACTGAACAGATCCATTGCAAAGCGCTGGAGATTTGTGAAGTACTGCATTTTAATTCGTGGTGTTAAATCTTAGG
This sequence comes from Ethmia dodecea, assembly GCA_963855545.1. NCBI lineage: Eukaryota > Metazoa > Arthropoda > Insecta > Lepidoptera > Depressariidae > Ethmia > Ethmia dodecea. The sequence continues at coordinate 18,557,737 of OY979440.1, forward strand.
CCACATTCGTCCAGCGTAGAGGTTGCCTTATCTCCGTTGTCTGTGTGGTCTGTTGTTTAATTGGTAGTGACCTGGCCTTCTGAGTCAGAGGGTCTACTTTTCTAGCCCAATTTATTGCGCATGCGCGCTCGAGGTGCGCGAGAGTGAAAGCACGCGTGAGGCATGTGGGTCGCCAGACGCTAGCACTAGCTGCCCTACAATCTGATTAATACACGCAATATGGCATTGGATGATTTCAGAACGTCTCCGAGTGCAACAACTTTTCAACCGACTTCAAAAAAGGTTATCAATTTGACGGTAAGTGTGTTTTTTTTGTTTGTTACCTAAGAACTTTGGACTGGGTAAAACGATTTTGATGATTATTTTTTTATTTGATAGCTGGTGCTTCCTGTGTAGCCCCATTTCAATTTGGTCCATTTCTGACAATGGCGTCCTTGAGAAAAACATATAAGTTAAAGTCGGTTTTTTAATCTTTAGAGTTGTATTGTATGTCATGTTAATCCTGGCTTGTGAATTAATAAATTATTATGTATTATTATTTCTCTCACAAAAATCACATGAATTTTGTGTTTAAGAACCTTGCGTCCAACTTGCCCTCCTATTCTCGTTTATTCAATTAGGTATCTCAGTCGACCATTTAGCTGTCTCGTAGATTTAACATAAAAACTCATGCAATGACACTATATTTATCGTATGGAATTGTCGTATCGAATGAACGTCAATTTGCTCTGCTGAAGCTATAATGACGAAGTTCAGTTGGGGTAGGAAAAAATGTTTGAGTCAGACGAATTAATTCATTTAAGTGCATTGGTCATTCCTTCTTAGCACAGCCTGAGTCATGTCTGGGGAGGGACGGCTCGCGCGTGCTTCACTGAGTGTCACCCACTTGCCACTGTTTCTGTACGTGGCTCAGATAGTCATCTCGCTAAACTCTTCAATGGAACTGCGAGCTCTGTAATTCGAGTTCATAATATGCCGCAAGTTGTTTCAAACAATAATGCGATAAGCTCGTTCGTTGATTCAAAGAATGTGTCAATGAAAACTAGCTCAACGCGCTGTAATTGGTTTACATGGATTTTTTTTCAGCAAACAAACGCGCCCGTATCGACTGACACAATACGAAACGCCGGCTGATGTTTGGAATTAATTTCCTATCAACATTACGAGGATTCTTCAGGTATATTTAACTCTGCAACGTGGAGCCGATAGAAAGGGATACCTAGACTAGTACTGTTTGCAGCCTTGACATTAAGATAACAATGAATATTATTATTGTGGAATAAACAATCGGGAACTAATTACAGTTGCGGATCGCCGAGCGCGATAAAGGCAATAAACAGCCAAAGATAGTGCGACTGGACATACCGAGCAAGGGCCGACTTATCGCTCACGTGTTACTCAAATGCTCTGAGCTCATATAACTTCAGGGATCATGCAAATAGTCAATTTATCTTCTGTAGAAACGGATAACAAGTTCAGAGACCCGGAAGATGCGCGATAGAAATCGTAGACCGCTACCGATGTATGTGTCAAATGTAAATTAAGATTATGACAACCGCTCGCAAAAAGACTAGCCGAATCACAATGAAAACACGAAGGCTCTTGGATTTAGACTCAAAAAGGAAGGGTACAAGTGAACAATGGCGGCGTGAAGCGAGTAGCGAGCCACCTGTCGCGCGCCGCATTCCACGGCCTGTTTTGGGCTGCATAGGACTACTGTTGACCTTTTTGAAAGATGATCGCGAATATGTCTAGTGCGGACTAGGTCTCCTTTGGGACGACTTATTGCCTTCTTAGCGCTTTCCATCAGGCGTGAAGGAGCTCAAATGGGAGCGTAGTTGATCGTACTGATAATAAAATAAATTTAGACGGGAAGATATTCTCGTAAATGAAATCCGGTGTAGGTCATCGAGCTGAATAATTGAGTAGATGGACATAAAAAACGAAAGCACAGCAATTATGCCGCCGCTGAACCGTGGCGGTGCTTGGCGAGGGACGGACGGACGACGCATTCGGTCTATTTATTTTTATGATAAACTATTGTAGTAGCGGGATGCCTTCGAGGGAAGTAGGTACACAGTGGGCGATGTGTATTAAAGACTCGGGCTCAGGCTGGAATTTGTTGAGCAGAATCTCTATCTAATTAATATCGCAACTGTATTAGCGGACGTTCCTCGGACTATAAGAGCGATAAGATCGTATAAAAATAAAATAAAGTTATCTAACCGATCGCGCGACGACGTTGGCATTCCGCGCGGACCGCGGAGGGCACTTTCCTCGATCGATCGCCGAAATCGAGAGTGGCATCGCGGGCCCGGTTTCTCCGCCACCGGCCGCGCCACTTTCTCCGATAGAAACCATTCTTGTATTTGCATATCGCGGTTGCGCAATCGACGATAGATTTCACGCATTTTTTCGACACGACAGGTGCCGAGCCCTGCGCCGGGCACAGGATCGATCGTCGGCGGGGCGGGATCTCTGCGGGAACGGAGCGGGCACTGACCTTGATGCGGTCGCGGCGGCTGGCGCGCAGGATGATGCCGTCGTTCTCGATGTAGTCGGGCACCTCCTTGCGGTTGGAGAAGTTGAACACGACCGAGGTGGCTGCTGGGGGAGCGCGGCGGCGGCCTGCAGCCCACGACTGGGGCGCGCGCGCCTCCGCCTCGCGCCGCGACTGATCGCGCGCGTGCCCGTTCACCAGCGGCTCCGATCTCGCGATCTCCGCCTTCGGAGATTCCAACTTCGGGGGGTCCACCCTCGCGGGCTTTGGCGACGCGGGCGGGGGCCGGATCACCGGCGGCGGGCTCGGGGCGCGGGCCGGCGAGGGCTCCTCCGGCGCCGGCCGCGCGAAAGGCTCAACGAGCGCCGCCGGCGGGGGCGGGCGCCTCTCGACGACCGGCGGCGGCGGGGAGCGGGGGGGCTCCGGCGCCGGCGAGGTCGGCGGGGGCGGGGGTGTCGCGCCCCTCGGGCCGGCCTCGGGCTCGCCCGGCTTGGCGGCGGGGTCCGGCCGCGGCGGCGGCGACGCGGGCGCCGGCGGCGGCATCGGCCGAATGACGCCGACGCGCCGCGCGCGGCCCAGCATCACCGGGTTGGTCGCGCCCAGCGGCGGCAGGTGCGAGCCGAGCCGCGGCGCCTCGAAGGAGTAGCGCGTGCTCGAGCCGGCGCGCGCGATGCCCTCGAGCGCCGCGCGCGACACGGGCCTCGCCGCGGCCGGCTCCGCGGGCGGCGGCGCCTCCACCGGCGGACCCGGCGAGCGCGGGGCGGGGGCGCGCCTCGCGGCCGCCGGCTCGAACTTGCGCAGCGCCGCGCGCACCACGTCCGGCGGCGGCCGCTCGGCGGCGCGCAGCAGAGGCGCCGGCCGGCGCGGCGGGCGAGGGAGGCGCCCCGCCCCGGCCGGCGGCGACGGCGGCGGCTCGTCGCGCGGCTCCAGCCGGCTGAGCGCGTCCACGGACCGCGCGCGCTTCATGTGGTCGCGGCGCAGGGGCGCGGGGGCGGGCGCCGGCTTAGGCGGCGTCGAGGGCGCCGGGGCCTGGGGCTCGGCGGGCCTCGGGAGGCGCGGCGGGCGGGCCCCGCGAGGCGAGGGCGGCGGGCGCTCGTCGAGCAGCTGCTCGAGGCTGGCGGCGCGCCTCAGCACCGAGGGCCGGCGCCGTGGGGCGTCCCGCAGCGCCAGGCTGAGGTAGCGCGACTTGAGCCGCTTGACGATGCCGGGCCCGTAGCGCAGCTCCTCGTCCTCCACGGGCTCTGGCGGCGGCGGGGGCGCGGGCGGCTGCGGCCTCGCCCTCGCCGCCCTCCGCTGCAGCAGCTCGCGCTTCCACTGCGGCAGTGCGCCCGTCGCCATACCTGCCAGACGGTTCCGTTAGCTCCCGTCGCCTGTTGAGCGACGGCCGAGACTATCGCGGCCGGGTGCGGACCCCCGACCCGATGAGCGTGCTATCTCGTTATCGCGCTCGATAGGGAAATTGTTTGTGACTAATGACCCTAATTAATTATTGTAGTATAAATAATATTTAATACTTCGATAAGGCAAGTAACGATGCATTCCGCACAAATTACTTAAAAATGCAAAAAAAAAAAGAAATAGCAGTCGCGGGAATAAACCAAGTAATAAAGGCCGGGAAACTCACCGAAGTCGTGCGAGGAGTCGATCATGGTCTCCACCATCATCTTGGGGCCGCCCACGCTGCGCTGCCAAACAAACGCACATTAAGCCACGCCACGACAGCGCCTACTCGCTACAGATCAGCCAGTGGTAGCTTGTTAGGTGCAACTTCAGTCATACATAGTCGTTGTAAACTAGCAAAGCCTACTTTACAAATATCTGACCAAGCAAAGTTAATAAAAATAAAAAACGTAGCAGACACCACAACACCAGGAGTACAGAAGCAGAAATTATGGCCAACATGCGGGGGCAGAAATCCATTTCGTACAACCATTCTAATTTCTGTCCTTTAGGTCTTCAAATTAACTGACGGTGTTCTCACAAATTATAGCTTATCGTACAACTTATAATTCTACCCGACATACTTGCTAGGCCAAGTACAAATGCCCTAATACAACTACCAATCAAAATAAAAGGAAAATTAAAACAAAAGAAGCAAGTTGTGTTTACTCATACTAAGGGAGCCATGGAGTAGTAAAATCATTAAAATTTATAAAAAAAATATATATCCTTATGAAAATACAGATCATAAATAGAATGTTTGTTACTCTTTCACACAAAACTACTGAACAGATTTTGATGAAATTACAGTAAAATAATTACAAGCTAAAACTGGTTTAATATGAAATGTTATTATTAGTTTCCTTTATTTGTTTGGTTGATTACTATGGTGAATTCTGTCAATTAAACTGCATATAAATAAATATTGTCAGGAAAGATGTGTGAGATTATTTATGCATGTATTGATCAATGTCACCCTGCTATTATGAAATACTCCGCACAGTTTCACCAGCGTAGTTCTCGTTCCCGCGGGAATACGGGAATAAAATATAGCCTAAGTCACTCCCTGATAATGTAGCTTTTCATTGGTGAAAGAATTATGAAATCGGTTTAGTAGTTTCTGAGCCTATTCAATACAGACATACAATTTCCTCTTTATAATATTAGTCTAGGTACCTATTATGTAGCCGCTTCCGAAGTATGTATGCCTTGCTTACACCATGCAATGATGTGATATTTAGAAACACTATGGTATTCAATAAACTAAGTAAATAACAACTCTTTATTGTACACCAATAAAAATATGCAACAAGTGACACAGTCTAAAGGCATTTAAATACAATAAAAATAAATAAAATAATCTCTCTCACGCCTTTTTATTGCTGAGGGGGTAGGCATAGGTTTTCTTTTTTAGGAAATACCTTAATGTGATAGGTGGTGAGCCCGTCGCTGGACCAGGTCTGTTACACATGCCTCAGAATTGTACAACAATTATTAAATGAATCAGATCCTCGCAGAACAGGACACAAAACAGATTTATAATTAGCTGGGAGGCTGAAGGAAAATCAGGCAAGTAAACATGAGTTAGAGCATTACTCATAGTGCTACAGCACAACTACACAGAGCATTCAATTTGTGGCTATCCATTTGACATAAACACAATCTGGTATTATAACTTACTTATTTGTTGTTGTCTTAGATATACCCACATTTCACGAGATATATTGGACCCCTAAACGTGATAGGTGGTGAGCCCATCGCCGGACCGGGTCTGTTTACACATTAATTCTGAGACCTGCGGGTTTCCTCACGATGTTTTGATGCAATAATGATCACTATTTAAGGAAAATTGGATTATGAAGTAATTTAAAAATTACATCTACCAGATAAGATTTTGTCTATGATTTATAATTTATTTATTGGCAGCAGTTACAGAGCCTGCGTCTCATACACGAGGTATTGGTTACAGATCATGGCAAAGGGGCAGGAACACATCGAGAGGGAGCCCCCAGAATTTATTCTAAGGTATTTGTAACAGACCCAAAATTATACTGGTGAAATGTGGGTAATTCCCCAAATTAAATACCTCTGCCTACCCCCTCGGGGATAAAAGGTGTAAGATTATTCAAAATAATATTTTATGTACCTAGTATTTATATAAGTGTACAAACTGCTGAATGCATCCCACATTGCATTCATTTGTTATTTTAGTGAACAATTTTGCGACCTTAGATATGAAAGGTCCACAGCTAACAGTGGTCCTACTCCTGATACACAGATAGTTCGTTTAGGTCTACATTTGCTCAAAATGAATGTGTGAGATTCGACCAGCTATAATTCTGACACCGGCCGGGAGCTCGGGGCTCGAAGCCCGGCGCATTCCGCCGCCGCGCCCTCATCGCGTCGTTTACTCACTTGCTGGTCCTGCTACAAATCCATCGATGTCGCACCGGAGCAGGCGCTCTGCGATGCTGGTCTCCTCATCGAGGAGACAACCAGCTCGAAACAGAGAGTATCAACGGCGAGGATGAGTAAAGAATGCTTCGGAGCCAGAAATGCAACCGCCGACGAAAGTGCACTCGCTACCGTTTCGAGTTGATCACACACACGGGCAGTGGCAGATCACACGCATAGATTGGGTCCTTTTGGCACTTGTTGCACTATCAATGCAATAATACAATTAAACAACACTTTTCTAAGCTAATGTCTAAAATTCCGCTACAATAAATTATTATTATTTGTTTTATTTGTACGATTTCGAAATACACACAACCACACGCGTCGACTAAAGTTGAATGACTGCCTGACAGCGACTGACACAGTGCTGCCGTTCTACAAAATTAAAAGTCTCTAGATAATCTGAAAAATTCTGCTAGAAAGGGGGAAAAATATGTTTACAAAATCCGCTAGATGTCTTTAGATTTTATTAAATATGTAATATCCTGTAGCTCAAGTCTAATCTAAATTTTTACTTGTCTGATGGATGCAAACATCTTTTTATTCCATTAGAACAAATAAATAATACTTAATAAGACAATAAAAAAGCAAAATAAACAAAACACAAGTCTAATCTAAATTTTTACTTGTCTGATGGATGCAAACATCTTTTTATTCCATTTTTTTACACAAATAAAACACAATCATTGAACAATAAATTCAGTAATCAAAGAGATAGTAGTAAGTAATCCTTAATATTTAAACAAATATTTTACTTTGAATATTGCAAATTATTATATTATTGTTTAAAAGAATATAATAATTTGCAAGGTACATAGTTACTTGTTTCTTTTTTAAATAATCATGGGCTTACTCTTGACCAGACCAGACTAAGAAAAAAGAAAAGCGCTTCGTGTATATAGACGGGATGTCCGCCAAGTAGATGCCAAGTAGTGACAAAGCCGTACGTCTGTGTGTGCGTTAATTTCGAAATCAAGAAAGAAATCATCTGGGGATTAGGTGTTCAATTATAATGTGAGTGGAACTTGAAGCCTCACCATGATCTCAAGTTAGTTTTTAGGTCTTTTTTGCCGACTTCTTTATCAACAAACTATTAACTACGTAGACTTGAAAATCAGATGAACACTTACAATTTATTATTATTTTTAATATTATTATTAACTTTAAATTACTTATAGTAATGTGGTATTTAAATTATAAATTGCCAACCGAAGAGGCATCTGATGAACAGATAGTTTCATTCTTGCTACAATAAAAAAGAATGTGATAATGTAAAATAAGTTCTGAAATGTTTATGTTGCGATTGTACATTGAATATCTACAAAGTTGTAAATACAACAGAGTTAAAATTTATTATGTACGTCTGAAACAAGTTTTCCTAGGATTCAAAAGTCGCGAAATATCTATTTGTCCTATAGATTATAAGAAAATCCCGCAAAACAGCCATAAAATCCCCTACATCAAGCGAATAGTCGCTAGAAAGGCAACACTAGACTGACAGACGGCGTTGTATTGAGTGTTGCCGCTGGCGCCGAGCATAAAAAAACATTTAACGCCATCTGTCTTCGAATCTTTGTTACATTTTAAATTATACATCCAAGCAAAGAGTAACCTTACAGCAACGACAGCTCATTTCAAAAGATAACCAATAAGTAAGATGGCGTTACAAAGAAGGTTGGAAGTTTGGAACAAAAACTTTCTCTTTCCTAGCAACATGTAGCGTAGCGACACTACATAGAACGCGCCAATATAAGGCAAAGTTCTGAATCCCGCTACCGAAGTTTTCTAAAGAGTTTGTATAACTACAAATGTCCAGTACTCAGGCACGATCACCTCGCCTGGCGGAAGATCTTACCTTTTCGCGATGGAGGAGCATTCCACCTTCGCTCCTCTATAACTTTCTTTAAACGTCTTTGCATTTATCATTATGCTTTTCACGTAAATAATATACCTACTGTTGAGAAGGGGTTCCCTACATCAAAAGTGGGTACATCTAGTAATGGAAAACCTCTGTCGATGGAAAATCTCGTTAGACTCGCTAAAACACAAAAATGGCTAGACTGCAGATTTGGATTATTTTTTTGTGTAGGTTCCAGTGGGTCTAGGGATGGTTTATACGGTGGCAGAACAACGTTTTGCTTGAGCCACTAATATACATATGCTTTTATCCCCGAGGGGGCAGGCACAGGTATTCCATTATGCGAAAATGCCTACTTTTCCCCAGTATATTCTTTGGACCCTAAACGAGAGAGATGGTGAGCTCACTGTTTTCCTTCACCGTCGAGCTAGTGATAAATATATAGGTACGTAAACTTTTTTGGAAATTTATCTTTGCTCTTTATAGCAAAATGAAAATCTGGTAAGTACCTAACTTAGTCTATGAATCTGTATGAATCCGTCTGGAATATTTTTGTATTTGTGTTTTTTCTCAATTGTTCCGAGTGTAACCTAATAAATGAAAATTTATTTCGCGATCGTGCCTAATATTGTCATTCATACCTAAGCATAATGTAATTGAACATAAGAGAAGAGGTCTTTGGATCTTGGTATCCAGGTAGTGCAAAAATTTACCCTCACCTATTTATCTCAAACTCAAAATTCATTTATTTCAGTAGGAATATAAAATATCTACTCTTTAAAACGTCAATAACAAGGCACACTAAACTCGTTCATGAAGATTGGCTAAATGCATAAACAGCAGCCCATCTTCACCGACGAGTTGCTGGATCCAAATGCAGTACCTACCCCGAGAGGAGACGATCTCATAGACGTAATTGAATGCTTAAGTTTCAAGCTGAAATAAATTCGGTTCGCAATATAATTTAAACCGCGGGGCGCTCCTGGTTTAAGTATGTTTATCAGTTGTTTGTACTACCTAAGTACCCATAGTATAAAGCCCTGCCTAGTTTGGAACTAAATAAGTGAATTGTGTCCCACAAGAGCAGTGATAGCCCGAACGGCTAAAGAGCCGGCCGAAAATCAGTGAGGCTCGGGTTCGAATCCTGGCACGTACCAATGAGTTTTTCAAAACTTACGTACATATTTATCACTAGCTCGACGGCGAAGGAAAACATCGTGACAAAACCCGCAGGTCTCAGAATTAATTATGAGACATGTGTAAACAGACCCGCTCCGGAGATGGGCTCACCACCTATCACGTTTAGGGGTCCAATAAATCTCGTGAAATGTGGGTATATCTAGTAATGGAATACCTCTGCCTACCCCCTCGGGGATAAAAGGCGTGAGATTTGTCCCACAATTTATTATTACCTATCATCAAAGAAGTTCGAAGGAAATCATTCTCAACTTTTTCTTTTAACGTCTTTGATCATGATATTATTTCTTAATACTTGATGGGTGTAAATTGTAATGTAGGTACCCATCACCAAATTTTTGAGGAACTTCTATTACTTTAAAGTTTAGAGGTACGGTGATAGATAGTACAGTCAAGAGCAAGTCAAGCTTGACACTACCAGTTTAAGCTGAGCTCTGATTTGTACTGCGCGCCATAGAATACAGGGCCGGGTCAAAGTCCAAAGTGTCAAGCTTAGCGTGCTCTTGACTGTACGTAGTAAATAATCTCATTTTTGCATACTACTTATATATTTTTTTTGTCCAGAGCCTTTCGTAGCTTCTGAAAGTTATGACTATAAAATGGTTACTCGGTGTATTAGACGAAAGTTAACCTGTGTTAACCCACTTTGCCCCGAGCCTGTGATAAATCTGGGCATAGTGCCCCATTTAGCCCTGGCCCACTCCATATGTTATTTATTGCTGTCGATGTCGTGTAAGGAAATTCTTGTGTAGACCAGCCGAGTTCGAGCCGGGGCTCAGGGCTCTGCATTCCGCTGGTTTCGCTTTTCGGGTACCTAGTAGAGTTGAGTATTATTTTATAGACAACAAGAATATATCTTATGTTCATGACTGTTAACAGATTTTTCTTAGTTTTACTTTTTCGAAAAATGTTGATGTGAGCGATTTTTTTTAAAACCGTGTTATTTTTGAAGACACTTATAAAATATCATTGGCATGAAGATATCACTGTTGTCGATTAAATATGTTCAGAAAAAACGTATTTTATTAAACGGGGATTTGACTCAGACGAAAACTTACAATGGGCCTAATTCTGGCAAATGAGTTCGCGCGAACCAAGCTCCCTTAGCAAATTTCCCTTGTTATGTTTCTCTGATATGACATTCTTACACTAAACTAGAATCATTTTGTTACTAAAATTAAACAGTGTTTCTTTTATAGGAACACATAAGAAAATTTCTGTCAAGAGCTGCATTGATCTGCTACCCGCCCCTCGGTTTCACCCGCGTCAATAAAACAGCCTACATAGCACTTTCTTTACTTATAAGAATTTTTAATCGGGAGAGCGATTTTTGAATCTCACTGGTGATATCAAAATCACCGGTGACTAAAATTATCACCGATGACTTTCATGTAACCATTTTCCAAAAGCCGTATTTTTGAAATAAGTTTTCAATAAATCGTCCCAATCACAAAATATCACAATCGAGCCCCGCTGCTAATTCTTCCGAAAAACATACTTTGGCATTTTTGGCAGATGGCACTACGTCAACTGTCAAAATCAATCGCATGATGATTTCAATTACGAGTGGGTGGGGGCACTCGTAAATCGATATCATAGGTATGACAAATGTAAGTCACCGATGAGTTTCAAAAATACGAACGTCAACTGTCAAAATCAATTGCATGATGATTTCAATTACGAGTGGGTGGGGGCACTCGTAAATCGATATCATAGGTATGACAAATGTAAGTCACCGATGAGTTTCAAAAATACGAACTTTCGGAAATCACTCACATCGGTGAGAATTAGTCACTTGGTGAGATTCAAAAATCGACCCCCGGATCACTAACTCCAGGGATTCCTTCCTACAACCACCTACAACGTACCAATAACGCTACCTCTAATAATATCAGTATTAATATTAATTCCTTTCATTCCTTGTAGGTATTAATTACGTCACGAATTAATCTTTATTAATTAATTGTAAGCTGTTATTTATTTTTGTTCCCATGTTGACTGGCTAAATGCTGTTTGTCCCTTTGAAAATAAATAATAAGTACCTATTGATTACTATAGCTATTGCCCGAAACAACTTTCACTGCAATTTGGATTTTAAAGTTCTCTTGGACTTCGAAATATCGAGAACCTCGTCTAAATCCGTCACTTTAGTTACTTAGTTGTTTTTTTGCTTACCTCCTTGTAGAAATATCGTTGTCTATAAAAGTTAGGTTGGAGTTTTCAAACATAAAAATCAATTTTAAAATTCGTTATTTAGGTATTTTGCCTGATTTCATTTTATTTTATAACCAAGTAGATAACTGTACGAGGAAGAACCCGAAATTCCCACGGGAACGGGAATAAACAGGATCGGCGCGGGTAACGCCGTTGGGTACACTCACATTCATTATACACTCACATTCACAGAAGCTCTATTTTGTTCTCAAACTTTTTATTTAATTATGTTTTAAGAATTGAAAGACTGAGAGCGTTGACCACAGCGTTGACTGCGTTGGAATTTCTAATTTCTGCGTGCGACTAATTAGCGCCATGAAAATGGTTAATTTAAACAAAATTACCCGCCGTCTCTGACTTCATATTAATGGGGGTGCTTTGTCTCCGCACGTCCACTCCACGGCAGCAGCGGACCAAAGCGATACGCCCTCGACGGCCAAGTCTTCAAATTACACTCCAAGGTGTCTGCTTACCAACATTCATTTGTTGCGGGGGATGGTACATAATTGTTGCTACACCAAACTCTAGCTAGTTTCAGGTTGCTTTAATTATTATAGTTAGCTATTCAATGCGAACTGAAACTTGCGGCCAGGGGATTGTCACAAAGGAATAGTACACGCTGGTGGATCCGTTTGCTATTTCAGTGGAAGGCAATTCAACTTAACAAAAAGAAATCACCCTGTGTCTATCGTAGGATAATTATGAGGCCTTACATAATATAAGCAAATTACGGATCAATTTCGCTATTCATTAGCTTTTAATCCTTCTCAGGCTCAATATTATACCTACCCGAATGCTTAGCTTTCATGGATGATAAGGCAAGCGTAGGTAGAGAATAATATTATAAAGGCGTAAAATAAGTTATGTAAGCATAGTAACTCGGTTAGTAGGCATTTATTGTGTTTATTTAATTAAGTAGGTAGGTACATTTATGTTTTCCAGTTTATAACGTAGAATTGACTTTGAATAAAAATATGATTTAGATTTTTTTTATATACAGTCACAAGGTTGGGACTAAATAAACGTGTGTGGAAATGTGTCCCAGAGTTTATTAATTCTGCACTCGCCGTACGATATTTCCAGAGAATACAGTTACAGCTGAGGTACGATCAAGAGACATTAAGCTTAACACTTGTAGTGCGAGTCTGATCTCTAAGGCGATTGTAATAAGAACGTTATAAAGTCCTATGTGTCAAGCTCCACATGCTCTTGATTGTACCTAATCGGCTATAGGCTGGAACAACAACACGTAATGTGCTTGCGTCAGAGTAGGTATTTCCTGACAGCATGCGGGTGGTCGGGCGGAATAATTTATCCACAGATATCCTTGAATCGGACCAAGGGCTTTCCGTGGACGGGAGCGACTGGTCGTAGTCAGCGCTAGGCCGTACTCGGCTTCGGAACGGACTTTGATATCATCCAATCAAAACGGTCGCTAGACCGATTGCAACCATTTAGCGGAGGAGCTCGCGGCGGCGAGGCAATCCCGGGAGATTTATGACGTCTTTAAAACCGGGGACTTTTCCTTATTGTGGCCTCGCGGATTTGCGTCGCTGCGTCGCGCGTCGGTGCGGGCAACAGGGTGCTGACCCGTGCAGACGACATGTCGGCCACCGCAGTAGGTCGCGCGCGGCTCTCCCGAAAAACATAATCTGGGCTGGTATAAGCGGGAAATATGGCCGGTATTTTAGAATATTGGAGAGAATTCGTACCTTATTTGCATCTGTATAGTTTATTGATATTGCCGCGGGAGCCGGAGGGTTATTGGAAATAGACTAGTTCACGCACACTATTAAGCCTATAAGTTGGCCTCGTGCCTACTGTCACGCTGGAAATGGAAATTGGGATTCTAACAATACTTAAATGTACACTCGTCGGAATTCTTGGAATCGAGGAATTCGATGCCTTTCTTTACTTTTGTTATTAATTCCTTTGTAATTAAAAATAAATATCGCTACCGGTGTTTTTTCTACATACTATAAAACTTCTTTACATACTATAAAAATAATTATTTATTTCGGATGTCGTCTATTATTTGTTAGTAGGTAATAACTGTAGGTACCTACACTTATAGCTACTCGTATGTTAGTAACAATAGTATTATTACCTATAGACTAATATCTGTACCTATAGGTAATATAATATATTCGTTTTTACTCAATTAAGCCTGTCTTATAGCTGTTGGTATTCCGACCATTATATAAATAAATAATATTTGATATAGTTACCTAATAATAAGACGTACCTTTAGAAAGAGAAAGAAAGAAACTTTATTCGGCACAACACAAAAATAAAACAGAAATTCCAGTAATACGATTAAAACAATTTTATACCGAAAGGGCCACAGCTCAGCATGATGCCACAGCCTGGGCTGAGGCGCTGATTTTCAGCTGCAGCCGTTAATGAGGCCAGATGACCACATACAAAATAAATAATCACAAAATTATTTTAGTATATAACTTGTATTCTACTTATTAATCGAATACTTATAATATTTTTTCCGTTTTTGTATCCGTTTATATAATCTACCGATAAAAACAAGCTAGCTCGACAAGATTACTAATTATATTAAAGATACGTTCGGCACGACGGCGTCTAAATAAGATCCAATAAACTAGGGGATAAAGAGAAATAATGGAAGAAAAGAATAAGAGCGATAATAAGCTGTTAAATAAATAGCTACCACTCGGGGCGGAGATGCGCCACGAGATACGCGGAGGCGCGGGGCAGCGCGGGTGCGGGCAGGAAATAAACCGGACGCGGGGATCGCCCGGCGCAGAGTCGTCGCGGCCGCCACAGCCGCCCGCGAGCTATCGCATCTCCCATCTGTCTCCGCGACCTGTCAGAGCCCCCTGCATTATTGAACAGCTTCTGAATTACATGTGATCTATTGAATTAACTCGACTGAGCTCCGTCCCCGCCCCGGCGGCGACAAGACACGGACGGTCTGCCGGAATGATTATACCGATTGCCGGTTGGCTTTCGTCCAAAACCAACTTTAGCGATATTGGTAAACAGTTTATGAACACAGAAGGACGAGGACCATCGATGGAGAACTTATAACAATGGCTGAGGCTACTTCATGGCCGTAAGCACGCTATGAGAAGCCAAGTTCGCGCTGTAGGCGCTCTGCCTCGAAAGGCCCGCCAGAGATTGTATTTTGAAGTGTGTCTCAACGGAGTACAAGTAGTACAACATCCAATGCAGAAATAATAGAGCTCTCTATACTTTAAGCTCATTGTTCTAGTTTTGAACACACTTCAGTAAAGTGCGAGTATAAATAACACATTATTCGGGTAAACTGGAAAATGAAAAGCTAGCTTTCCCGTTACCGGCCGTTTGTATCCGGTAGCGAGGTGAAACTCTGACGAGTGCTTAATAACTTTTGAGCCCAGGGCTTTGTTTAGTTGTCGGTTATCTCTAGGGGACTAGCCAAACTTTAATGGGACTTTCACTACTATTTTATTTATTTATTTATTTATTGATTTTCGGAAGACTAACAGCAAAATTTTACAATAGATTAACATATTAATAACCTAATGCTAATTATAAGTCTCCACCTTTAAATAACAATTTAGCATACAGGACTAAGAGAGGATTTACTAAAAGATTTAATAAAAGAGGATGAAGTTAGAGAACAAAAAACCCACGTAAATAAACACGCATATAAAATAGAAATAATAATTCAAGTGCTCGCGCATGAGTCAGACATTAAAATAATCCTTGGCAAATCGTCGTTTGAGTGATGTAGTACTCGTACAGAAAAGATCGATATCGATGTCACGTGAAAGCTTATTAAACGCCGCACTTGCACGCGGCAAAAATGAGTTACATCTATAGTTAGTGCGTACCATTGGTACGTGGAGTTTAGCTTTAGAACGCAGATTACGTTGATTATGCGTGATCGCTATATTAGCCAGTAAGTCAGCGCTATCCACAGAACCGTTAGCAATAGATATGAGATAGCAGATATCACTTACATTGCGTCTCAATTCAAGTGGTAGAAAATGGTATCTCTTACAGCGGTGTTCATAGTTTGAAGAGTATTGCCTAGCCTTAAAATCAAGATATTTAAGAAATTTACGCTGGATTCCTTCAATACGATTTATGTATGTGGCGTACTGAGGGTTCCAAATTTGAGACGCGTACTCAAGATGGCTGCGTACGAAGGCGCAGTACAGTATTTTTATGACTTTAAGATTTCCGAATTCTCTAGATGACCTCATAACAAACCCTAATGCTCTGTTAGCTTTTTTTATGATATTGTCTATATGTACGTCAAATAGAAGTTTGCTGTCGTGAAATACTCCTAAATCTTTGATAATGTTAACTTTTGATATCATTATGTTTTTTATGGTATAACCTTTGTCCAGAATAACTTTTTTACGAGTGAATGATACATAATAACATTTGGATACGTTTAAATCAAGTTTATTTGTAGTGCAGTAAGTTTCAAATCTGAATAGATCTTGTTGTAAGGCATCAATGTCGCTAGGAATACTAATTGTTCTTAAGATTTTCATATCATCTGCAAATAGTAAAATTTTAGAATTAAGGAAACATTTTTGAATATCGTTGATAAAAATAACAAAAAGTAATGGTCCCAACAGGGATCCCTGCGGTACTCCTGAGGGAATAAAAGTCCAAGAAGATGTATAACCTTTAAGGACCACTGCTTGGCTACGGTTTTCAACATAGGAGCAGTAAGGCATCAATGTCGCTAGGAATACTAATTGTTCTTAAGATTTTCATATCATCTGCAAATAGTAAAATTTTAGAATTAAGGAAACATTTTTGAATATCGTTGATAAAAATAACAAAAAGTAATGGTCCCAACAGGGATCCCTGCGGTACTCCTGAGGGAATAAAAGTCCAAGAAGATGTATAACCTGTAAGGACCACTGCTTGGCTACGGTTTTCAACATAGGAGCAGAACCACCTGAATAAGTCGCCGTGAATGCCGACTTCAAGAAGCTTCGTCAAAAGAACACCGTGGTCTATACGATCGAAACACTTGCTGTAGTCGGTGTACACAACATCAACTTGCCCCACACTTTCCATGCCATTAGTGATGAACTCATTGGTCAAGATTAAGTTAGACACAGTAGAACGTTTTTTCAGGAAACCATGTTGTTCATCACTAAATGAGCTTTCAAGACTGGCGTAAACCTGCGTGTACACAACCCTTTCGAAAATCTTGGCAAATAGGCATAATTTCGAGATAGGCCTGTAATTTTCAACATTAGATTTGTCGCCTTTTTTATGAATGGGTGTTATGAATGCCGTCTTCCATATATTAGGCACGACTCCCTCACGAATTGACCTTTCTAATAATATACGCAATGGCTTAACAAGACTTTCAGCACAATTAACTATAAACAGAGCGGGAATTAGATCAGGACCTGCAGACTTAGACAAATTAAGCGTCTTAAGTAACTTTAATAATTGATCTGTATTAATCTCGACCGAATTAATACTTATATTCGAGCTATTGGAGATGCGATCGAATCCATAGTTAGGCACATTATTAGACCCTGATGCATGAAAAGTGGAATGAAAATATTCGGCAAACAGATTAGATATATCTTCACCAGTATCAACAAGTTTGTCATGGAATTTCATAACAGCTGGGAGATTATTTGATTTGGTTCTGTCTTTTATATATGTAAAGAATGCTTTAGGGTTATCAATTATAGAGGCTTCAATTTTAGAAATGTAAAGTTTATAGCAGCTTTTTTCTACTCTCTCCGCTCGCTCACGTAGAAGAGAAAAGGTTAAGTAGTCGGCTCGATTTCCGTAAATTTTATACTTTGAGTGGTATTTATATTTTTCTTTAAGAATTTTTATTAAAGCTGAGCTATACCAAGGCGGATAGTAGTTAAACTGCACAGTTTTAATAGGTACATATATATCCCTCAAATGGTACAATCTGTCGTAAAACAAACTTACTGCCTCGTTCACAGTGCAATCGCGAAGTAAAGAAGTCCAATCGGTTTCATCAAGCTCACGACAAATCATACTATAATCACCTCGTCTAAATAGATACATAGTAGTAGGTTTTTCTGACAACTCTGGTAAATGAATTATGTTACATTGAACGCACACCGATTTATGACATATATCCTCTGGAACTAATGGGCGGTCACAGGCACTCACACTAACTTTCAATGTTGACAGTACCAAATCCAATATTCCTACTGCCTAATAAATGCCTAAATAATAATATGCCTTTACGTGCACTATTATTGTATACCAGATTTTACTCGCGACATTATCTGCGTTCCGGGATAATAGTTGTCTGTGTCACATCCCGGTGTAGTAGGTGTATAAAATGACGTAGGTGCATACTTTTTTCTGTTGT
The DNA here is from genome assembly GCA_963855545.1 of Ethmia dodecea. Lineage (NCBI taxonomy): Eukaryota > Metazoa > Arthropoda > Insecta > Lepidoptera > Depressariidae > Ethmia > Ethmia dodecea. Next base: position 18,575,764 of record OY979440.1, read on the forward strand.
CAATAACGGACAAAAAGAAAGACAAACCAAGAAATATACATTCGCATTTTTATAATATTACTTAGTAGGTTTAGAATAAAATTTATTGACAAATACCTCGGATTACAAATCTTATAGAACTAAAGACAATTTTTACAAAAATAGGCAAGGAAATTATATTTCCGGTTTCGGTCTAGGCTTCTCGATGATTCAGCTGAACCGGTTGGGTATAACCGGAGTTCTAGCTTGACCTATATACCTACTAAGTATTCGTTTACCCAAAATTCATACCGCGGACCAAATAGGGTTATGTTATAGGATAGACAAAGATTTATTAAAAAACGTCAGTGCCTATGGGCAATCCCATCCCATGCCGTCGGCTAGGAGGGTTTTATTTGGGGAATATGACGACGCGCCGTGTCCGGCAGCGCTGATGTAATCTGATCACGTCGAATCACGGCACACGACACTGTGTAAACAGACGGACAACCAATATTTACTTTTTATTTCAATTCTATTATACTTATTCCCGAGCGCCAGATGCCTACTATTGGAACACAAGCTAGATAAACCAGACCAAGAGTCATTGTTAATACATTCGCGATGTGTAGGTACAGTTTGCTCCATTATTATCCGATAATTCATTAATTGTCAGCCGCGCAAGGTAGCGCGGAATAGGGAAATAGGCGACGATAATGCTACGAGTATCCTCCTCCATTCTGTCGAGGTGAATTATGCAGATCAGCAGCAATTTCCATTTTGTGCGCAGTCAGCACACCATTACACAGTCGTAAGCCGCTGCCGAGGAGTCAGCAATGAATGGTCGGGTGTATAGTGGTACGTTCGTTGTTTATTAAATATTTCTGTTTCTGTGAAACGGTAATGTAGTGGCGGATAGTGGGGTCGTTGTCGGAGGAGCTCGTTAACCCTCCGCGGGCGAGACGCAGCCGCCGCCGCATTCTAACCACCTCATTACTCCATATACCAGGAGAGTGCACTTACCACTCCGAGTATTCCTCTCTACCCACTCCCAAGGATACGTTCCATGAATATTTATAAAGCTAACTCACTGCATACCCCATCCGCTGAAAATATTCATGGTCGCGCTTACAGATATAGAGGTCGCGCGTCAGGACTGCACGTAATTATTTTCGTGATGCAATAGATTATTAAAAAGACTATTGACACTTTCGTTGCCCACTAAAATATAACAATAAATACTACGACTATACTCGTAGTCTGGCAGCGAAAGTGTTAAAGTATTATAGGTACGGTTTCTTGCCTATAAAGAAAACTATGTAACTATACATGCGTGATAGTGGTTTTTTGTAATAGTGGACATTAACCGCACAGCTTCACTCGAGTGGAGAGGGCAACTGAGGCCGGCCTCGGAGAGCGATAGCGGCGCACAAGAGTGATGACACGTGGTGACATAGCGGCTGACGTGTCCTACAATTTTTCTTGCGAAAATAACGAAGATGTTTCGGGACGGACTGACAGGCAGCCGGGGACCACGCGGGCCGATCTGTTAATGCGTCCCAAATAAATCTGAATTAATGACGTGGGATCACGTTACTACCGTGTCCACTGAAAGTATGTTAATTGAGGGTTGCCGTTCCCGAAAGAACATAAATGTACAGGTAGGAGTACATTTAAAAGTGTATAGCGGACATTTTGCGGTTGTTTTGAACGTAGACCATGAAACAGGGCAAGGAAAAGGTCAAAACGAGATGTCACATTTCCGCTAGACGGAAAAAGGAATAGCGGACGCGCCAGTTTTTTAGTGCGAGGGCGGCAAACGGCCGGATGCCCGCGCGCCAAACGGCCACGGCTAATGGTTATCGTACACTCGCCGCTGCACGCTGGCCCGCACGCGACACTCGGCCGTGACACACTGCTCGGTTGATGCGCGGCTGCACTTGAGGTTGCCGGGGCTCTCGTCCATCATCACCTACTTCACTTCATCATCAACAACTCAGCGTCTCTCACTTGAGAGAATGTCTGACTAAGGATGTATTCGTCCACTGTAAAGTAAGCCTTATTCCAAAAAATTGCAAAAACTCTAACATTGGAGTCTCGCAATAAACGATTTTTTGTTTGCTAAACCTGCCCTTACTGAATTAAAAATATCGTTTCAATCCCCAGATTCGGGGGGTTTCCGTCGACCTCGAGCAATCGAGCGGCTACATAAAGTAACAATAAATTACCCAAATGCTAACGAGCGTTTCATTGAATTATTTACACAAAGCTGCAGTCGTAAACAGTTACTGCGCACTCGAGCGCGGCTCGCTCGTTCGATCCCCGCTTACGGGCACACCAGGTCGGTTTTAATGGCCATATGTATCGGCGGAGAATTTCAACGTGCAAAAAACGAAACACTGTTCTATCGAAATCCATTTTCCAGCAGCCGTTTCCTGACAGTGCATTAATCTGGGTATAGGGCTGTTCCGCGGCCCACAGCCGGCTCGGCCTAGGCACGTCACCGATAAACAACGGACTCGTAACTCGATTATTTCAGTGGAAGGGCTGCGACTACGAACTTTGCGGCCGTATATTATAATAGCTCGCACCAATAAATGTTATTTATTGCGCGTTCGTATCGGCCCCATTAACTGAAGCTAAACTCTCTGGTTCGCATCTGCAGGAGCACGAACGATTTGCGTTAGTAGACTAGGTATATTTGAATTAAACGTAGCAAACAAAACATAACAGTTAAAATATGTAAGATACATATCAAACAAGGGCAACAATGGATGAACGCAATAGAAAACGAAAAAACGTGTTTTTTGTTTTTGTTTGTGTGTTTTTACACTACTTCAGGCAAATTAAGGTGCTGCGCGAGGATCAAACCCATCACCCCTGACTCTGGAGGAACGAGACAAGAAAGTTGGTAAACTGATTACCTAAGCATAAAGTTGTTTTGTATGAAAGTTTGATTAAAAGTTACTCAGAACAAAATATGCGTGATACTAACCTGTTGGCTAACCGACGATAAATAAATACAAAAGCTTTAATTGATTTCGTTAAAAGCGATGGATGGCGTGGCGAAACTTCTAAACATAATTTTATTTTAAAAAATACCCCGAAGCGGCAGGTTAACACGTAGGAATACCGACGAACTTGGAACTCCGACTTACTTCAAAATCAAATATTTAATTATTCAAAATCTCAGACTCGGTCCCTATTATTCGAGTAGACAAATTGTAGATCCTCAAAAATACATCTGCGAGGTCCGAGACGCGACACGTCGAGGCGACCAGCGCGCTTCCGTATTCCCTGGGGAGCCCAATTTAAGAGGCCGGCATCGCGAGGGTCGGCATCTCGCCCGCTAAAGGTCACCTTATCACGATGTCTGGAGACGCCGAGCTTAATAAATTTGGCAAAACACAAAGCGGGGGCGTCGCTGGAGCGCTAATTGATGGCGAGGCCGCCGCCGGACGTATTTCAGAAAAGTTCCTCCTCGCGAGCAGCTCGCCGGTGAACACCGAACGACAAAAACTCGGATTCCCGCAGTTGCGAGATACGAAACAACGCTCCAAACTTCGGCGCACCGGCGGCCATAAATAAGCCGGCGCGGCTCCCGCGGGATCGCAACATATGTAAAACGATGCCAGAATTACTTAGCGTTATTTTTTCCTTGTAATCAGTTGTCAGCGTGCATTAGTATTCAATACACGTAAATCTAGAGGGAATCTTATTATCCGAGTCAATTTAATCTTCCCGAAAGTAATTGAATTTATAGGTTGCGACATGGCTCAGCGCTCAGGTGCCGACTCTGAATGTGACGAGATCTCCCGGCTGGACTGGGTTACATCCTCGAACGTCTGTTAAAAGTGCCAAGTTTGGTGTCTGTTAGCAATTAAAAATAATATAGACCGACTCTACATTCGTCGGCCCAAGAAATTAAGAAAATAAAAATTTAAATAATCCATGTGTGTTCAGTATTGATTATGTCATCTCTTTGAAGAATGAATGGTAATGGATGATCAGTTGTTAATCGTGGAAATTTAATTGCAATTTAATTTGTATGTACTGATATTAGTAATCCAACTGTTACAGTACCTTTGTCCAAACCAATAGTGCCTTAAATTGTTTCTAATTGTAAAAACTTGTCATTGGCTCTTTGTTGCTCATGATTGTTTCTCAAAATGTTATTTTAGCTGTAAGTTTTCCGAAAAATAAATAAATAAACCAATTACAATTAGAAATACCTTTCTTATGCACCCAATTGTACTGTCAAAATTGTTTTCATCCCGTCCTGAGAGACCATTGCTTAGGGTATTTATTATTCTAGCCAACATTCAGCCGGCAGCTGCAGCGCCAGACCCGCGGGCAGTCCGAGACGGGGCCTCCTCAAGCCCGCACGTAGCACGCATGTTCCCTACGTAGAATAAAAACCGGCCAGCTACACTTAGGGTTCCGTACTACCCCAAAACATATTTGTGTATTTAAATAAAAAAAAATATTTATTTCCTTTCATTTAATTCGGGATCCTGAGCATAAGTAGATAGGACTGGACTGGCAGACAGACGGCCGAGGCTTAGGAATGATCCCCTCCTTTGGATGCGGAACCCCATAAATAAGTTTATATGAAACAGACGTAGTTTTGTGACTGTCCAGCAATAAAAGCAATGAAATGTTTCATGTAGAGCCGCCCCGCGCTATTTTATTGCTCACCACCGGAGGAGAAGGGGGATCGCCGCAAACGAGCTACTGGCCGGAACTTGTTTGTTCATATCGATACTTCCTTCAAAGAAATAAGAACGACAAAATTCTGCAATAATAGCAGAATGAGCTCTGGGTAAAGATATATGCCACCGAATACCCCAAGTGCACCACGGTAAATAGTCTGGGGTGATCCAAGTTCAATAATTCGTAGAACAAGTGTCTGCGAGCTGCGTGTCGTAGATGACATACCTATGTAGTTGCCGTCAGCTAGCAATATCGCCCGCAAACGGCGTTAGGCGTTTACTACTACTATACGGGGTGAATTGATACATTTATTTAACAGGTCTGCCAACATGAAACACCGTTAACAACTATAAATATTAAGAATATTCAGGCTACTGGAGGCACGAACGACGTTAACTGACTGCTGTCCCCGTATCTAAGAGAGCTGGAATGGTATCTACCTTTATTGAATCGGAAACATTGTGATATGAAACATTACTGTCAAATTACCAAAAATATTATTGCGTAGTACCTATCTTATTTATCTTTAAAAAAAAAACTCACGCCTTTTATCCGAGGGGGTAGAGGTATTCAAAGTCAAAGTCAAAGTCAAAATGTTTTATTCAAAATAGGAACTTACAAGTCCACTTATTGAACGTCATTTCAACTCCACCGCTTCAGCATGTATGGTTGAGGAGAAGAAGCGGGGCAAGAAACTCCTCAACACAATATTCTTTTAATCAATTGTTACTTAATACTAAATTGGGTTACATAGTTTCGTTTGTTTTTCACTATCGTATTGCGCTGGACTGGAGGAAATCTGTTCCAAGCATCATTGTCATTTATATAGTCGTCTAGTTTGTAATATGCCATTTTATTCCATTACTGGATATACCCACATTTCACGAGATACATTGGACCCCTAAACGTGATAGGTGGTGAGCCCATCGCCGGACCGGGTCTATTTACACATGTCTAATAATTAATTCTGAGGCAGGTTTTCCTCACGATATTATCTTTGTAAATAAATAAATGTAAAATATGATGAAACTTTCACAAAGTATTGAAAATACTGTTTGAAGCCATTTATGCTACATACTTACGTTCGTATGTAGTACAACTTCAGAGTTTCCGAAGTGGACTCGCAAAGTAACTCTACATACAAAATCATATTACACGGTTGAAAAATTCGCTAACTTGCCCTCGACGACTTGAGTCGGGCCTCTTCCCGCGTTCACGAAAACATATTTTCTTTGAAGCGGCGTACCAGAGGGACAGAAATCACAGAAAGCATTGCCGCATTCGGCGCCGCTACTCGTTCCAATTACTACTCCACGATTCATCTCTCCCGGGTCGTTTAGTGAATAAGATTTAGATGGGGCCCTTGATCAATCGAAGGGGTTACTTCTAAACGAATTCATCAGTTACGAATATCTCAGCTCTTAGCATTAGCACTATTATATGTATCTGTCAACTTTGTTGTACATTTTCGCTACCCAACTGAATTATATCTTGAACGGATAACATAAGTGTATTATTATTCCTAGTAAGTATAAAGGTTCTTCGTTTAATAAAAGAGCAGAGTACCTCTCCTACGTGACTCGCTGCGGACTAGATTGTTGGAGATATTTTTAAAACAATACATGAATATGAAGATCTAGTTACACAAGATATTATATTGGGCATTATACTTGTGATATGAAATTATAGCTATACGAGAGCAGCTTCGAGTAAAGCCGATTAATTCTGTAGCTGAACAATAGCTTTTGCAGTGCTTTAGAGGGATATTGTATTGCATAACTAAACTAAACATATTACTATAGAAGCGTCTGCTGTAATCACTTCCTTGATGTGATGGTGACTGAGATTAATAACTGTATTTGTTAGTTTTGATTGTCTTATTAATGTCAAAACAATTATTTTTTCTCTATAAAAAGATATGTTTTTGTATACGGCTTTGACTGCGATGTCGCACCCTGTTGAGAAAAGACGAGGAAGACGACGAAATTTGTAGAAGTGTAGAGATATACGGACCTTTATGCCGACTTTCCTATTTTGAAGACTTTTTTGAAAAGTTATGCATCTTTTACCGATATGCCGACTTTTCATGTTTCATTGACTGTTGCGGTCCTATGCCGACTTTTAAATATTTAATTGCATTTTTCACCCTTTTGACAACTTTATAGAATTTGAGAATCAAGAGTTTTCTTTTGTCAATTTTAATACAGTCATTTTCGTAACATTTATCAACTTCCATAACGCTTTCTATATAGAACACAATTTTCATTATATTTTTTCTATCAAAAGGAATAAAGGGGCTTTTCACAAGAATAATTAACAGTGAAAATAATAAAAAAATACTATAAGAAGTGATTTGCATACAATCCTGCGGGCGCTGGCCGACAGATTTGACAGTCCATTCCTATGGACTCTAATCTGTCGGACCAAATCTCCATTAGTTATAAGTTACTAACATAGGTTATGGATATTTTGTTTACTAACATAGGTTAAGATAGATGTGTAATGTTTTATGTGGGTAACTAACATAGTCTATAAGATCCTTTGTTACTAACCTGTATGGACCTAAGAAGTCCACTAAATAAATAAATTATTATTATTATTATTAAACTGAGTATCAGTGGACCTCACTGACCAGCACTGCCTCTGCCGAGGCGAAGGAGGGAGCCGCACCCTCTGCCGCGGGAATAAACGTCGACTGTGAGCGATCGACGAGACTGAAATTTATTGTTGTGTTTGGTTTCCGATCGCAGAGCGCAAGCACGGACGATTTAGCAATATCGACGGCGGATGAACACATTCGCACGGAGTTTATTTTGGAAATGCCCATCCCTCCCCGGCCTCCTCCCGCGCCATTGTCCCGCGGGCCACGAGGTGCACACAAAGCGATGAGCGGACAATTAATCTAACTAGGCATTATTACTTATTGAGTCGTAAGCTCTCGGCAGTAATTAGCCCGGCAGCTTGAACGGGATTAGTCTATTGTGCGTCATTTCTTTCTTTGTATTATGAATAATGTTCGTATTGTTCCAATATAATAAATAAAATATTGCGAGGAAATCTTCTGGAATGACCCGGTCTCCAGGGAGCTACGACCATTGACAACCGACTGATTTGAACAACAAAAAGAACACTGACAATAATAGTTTACGAAACATCCAACGGGAGCGGGACAGGGGATTAGGCGGGTACCTATAAGTTTTAATATTTCAGGCCCCAATTAATTTTTACGTTATTAAACGAAAAATAATTGAGTGACGCTTCAAAGTCCCTTAATGATTTCACCCTTAATAATCCGCAGTGAAGTGGCGAGGGTGATTATATCAAATTTCCTTATATTATCATGAGGAGAACAGCGCCGCCTCACCTGGAATTCCGCAGTAGTGCGTAGGTATGACGGTAGGGTCGGAAACATTCGCACTTAGGGCCGAAACACAATGGTCATCTAAACTAAACGTGCTGCTCCAAAATTAAGTTGCAAGATTCAATTGTTGCTGCAAGTGAGTTGTTGTGTTGTGCTACACCGATGATTTTGGCGGTGCCGCAACGCGGTTATGTGTTTCGGCCCTTATATAGGGAACACTGACGCGGCTCACCGCTTAATATACTTTCTGTGGATCGAGAGTTCCCGCTCTTTGCGCAAAGGCTCAGCTCGGTGCTCACCGGCGACTTAGCCGCCGAACGAAACACCATCGAAACTTGTACTTTATGATTATCCTCGAACCCCGACGCGGAATGTCATCAAGTTGTCGCAGCCCTTTTTATGAACGCTTCGCTCTCATACGATACGCGCTTTGTTGCAGCATGTAAGTCAGTCGTATGGCTTTTGATATTTGTCATTATTTTTTTACATCCGTAGCCGCGTGCCGCTGTGATTTCGTTTGTTTGACATGTGCCTCACTCCGCCACTGCCATGCCCTATTTAGGTGTCACATACGCTTTAATTAACACTTTAGTGCCTTATGAAAGGTAATGAAACCTCCCGCCGGAATATGTGGTTACTGTCATCTCGTTGCTAAAGTAAATATTGAATTAAGCAGCGTAACCAGTCGGTAACAAAATAGTACTCGAAAGGTGACTGCTTTCTGTGAGGAGCGCGTGTGGTGTGCGGCACAGAGGCGTGGCGGCGACTTGGCGGCGGCGTAGCGTTAATGGTCCGCTATCGTCCCTTTTTCCTCTTTATTTCGTTTGTCATTTTGTACGGTGGCCGTATTTATACTCTCAGCAACTTTGTCTCACAGAACTGGTTCAAATCGAAAAGTAGCGAACAAAATTAAATTAACTTTCGTTGGATATCTGTCTTATACGAGTATGTCGACAGTTTAAAACACTGGACCTGGAATTGAACTAAAATTAAAGCCATAATCAAAAACTTTAATTCAATGTTAGAACTTACAAATTCAAATTATGAGTTGTAAAAAAATATTTTGAATCATAAGTACTTTTCCTAGAGAAGGAGATTTCTTATACATACCGACGTGTTTTTCTTTTGTAAATCGACATTACGTGGGTTGCGCCTTGAAAAGGCAGCTACTATCAGAAACAGCCGCGCGACACTCGACAAGTGCCGCGACAGTTCAGCCGCGAGTTTTCACGGCGATGAGCGGATCGGGAGGGGGGGGGGGAGGGAAGGGGGCTCCCCACAAAGACGAGTTAAACCCGAATTAATTTTATCGCCCGGTTTGTTTATTTCGTTTTCCTTCCCGCTGCTCCGTGATTTAGTACGATTCGCCTCAAGTTATACTTATAGCTTGTGACACTAATTCAAAAATGTTTCTGACTGGAAATAAAATTGTGCATTTTCGGCGGCGTAGCATAACATTTACAATAACAGGGTTCTATTTACAGATCCCTTAGGAACGCGCACGGTGGGTGGCTGTATCGGGACTCACATCCGCCAGTTGCGGCGCCGGATCATCAGATTTGCGCGACCGCAGAGGCCCGCCCGGCGGAATTGCTTCACTACTCAAACGGAGGATTTAGTTTGTTTGCTAATAGAAAATAGAGGCAGGTATTTCGGATGAGCTGTAATGTAAAACATATTTGCAGAGGATGTTGACAGACGCCCGGCGAGGAGGCCGCGTCCTTGATCGCTGAGTAATGCTCCTCCGCCCCGCCTCAGCACTGGCAATGGAGAGGGATTGACAAACGATATCTCTTAAGAGCAGACTTATTGCGGGCGCCATTACTCATCGGTCAGCGGCGGCGGTCGCGGTCTCGCTCTCGAGGAAGGTCCTCGCCGCTCGGACAGCGCTCAAATTAAAATCCTGCGAATTGAGTCCCGGCCGACAATTGAATTTGTATTTATGTAACGCAATATTTTTGGGCACGAAAGCCGCTAAATTGTTTCACAAATCTTATTTCATTTACTTTAAGGATCGCGCTGAACAGATCGGTTTTAAGGGGTCGCTGCAGGTGTTGGCATCTCGCCGGCCCCGAGAGGGTTGGATTTATTATTAAATTTAATTAAATCTCATTTAAACTTTGGAGGTATCTCCGAAACGGTTCCGGCGTAAATTAAGCGCTGTCAGCACGTGCGATTAAAGCTCCGCGGAATACATATAAAGCTCGGCAAATGTGGCGACAACAATCGCTGTCGGCGATGCGCCCCTACGGAAGGCGCGAACCGCTCGCACCTTGGCCGCGGCGTGTGGCGCGGTGATGGATCGCCGAGCAATCTGCCGCGAGCGTCACTAATGCGTCCCAAATTGTCAAGAAGGAGTCACTTTCGTAGATCGCGCCATCGCCGGCCGGATCACCGCGATCCATTATCACGCGGTGCCTCAACCCCGATTAAAATTTCCTTTGATCTTTATGGGTCCAATCTCGCACCGGAAGCTTGGAGCTGCGAGGCCGTGCGACGCGACGTGCCTTTACCCAAATATATGACACTCGCGACGAGTGGCGAGCAACCCTTTGGCGCTCTCGTTAGCCGCCGACAGGTGAACTCGTACATGAAATTATTTTCCTGATCCCAGCGTCGTTCCGAGCGCGACCCTTTTAATTTCCAATAACAAATTGTATGCCTACCAATTAAGACAATAATTGTAACATAACAGTTTCTGCTCGTTGTTATAACAGAATACGTCCTTCATCAGATTCCCAAAAGGTCAGCGCAGACTCGATACTCTCCGCGTTATATTATATTATATTTTATGTGTTGTGGACAGGACACTTACGAGGATTGTATTAACATAAAAGCATGTAACTATGCTCATCTAACGACCTTTTTACGACGGTGTTAGACGCCGCTCCATACATCAAACGACTGTGAGAAACTTTTTATTGCTCCCGAGACGCTCGCGCGCTCTGCCCTCTGATCAATTGAATTGTGTTGGCACAGAGGACCCGACGTCTGCTGCACCCAGGCACACTCTTCGGCTGAGACCCATCGGCCTTATGTTTGGTGGCACAGTTCGTTTTATTTGATCGCTGACCGACATCCAATCATGTTTGTTCTCGTTAGGGCAGCTCCAGCGCGGAGCAGTATTACCATACCAGAACGTATTGAATGATTGCGAGTTCATTAGGTATTCCATTGCGTATATCCTGTGCTACAGAGTATTAACGAGCAACGTTTGTATACACTCCGAAAACTGATGCGGGTAGGTACTAGCATTATATATCACACCGTAATAGTCTAAGCAGCGGTTATTTTAATACAGGCGAAAGTTTTCTCCTTCCCGCCGGTTGCTGAAGATATTAAAAAACCGCCGCCCGCCACCCGCCGCGCCGACTTCTTTCATCATCACTAAAACAACCTTTTGAGAGTGTTCGACGCGGGCAAACTTTTTGCGAGTAGAAAATAATTTTACTTATTCTTTTTGTAGAGTCATCTCAGTCATACAATAAATTATGGCTGAAGAGAGCTTGTATATAGCGTTAAAATAATCTGCTTCCAGTGAGCTACAATTGTCTCTTTACTAGTTACAATATAAGAATGGTATCGATCAATAGCGGATTATGAAGGGAAACCCCTTGTGCTGGATGATTGATGAAGGAATATATCTTTCATTAGCTTTTGTCCGTAGCTGCGCTCGTCTTATTCTACGACACGTTATACCGATGTTATACAATAAATGCTTCTGAATTACTCAGATAATACGTAATTTGGAGGCAGCGTGTTTGTGTATTTGGATCATTGGTGGAAGGGCCTTCTAAACTATAGTATATTTGGCTGGGGTCAGGCCAGCAGCCCGTTTAGGATTACACTTCGCAGATTCATGCAGATCTTTCGGATAAGCGTCCCGTTGCCGGCAGCGCGCCCCAGAGGGCTCCTATCTGCATTGTGGCCGCTTATCTCCGCGGAACCCCGTTATTTGTACGCAGATCGCTGTCCTATTAGTGCACTTAATGGAGATTGGGAGTGTTTGAATGTTATTTTCCAGACGCGAATGAGGGCTCGCTTAACACAAGGATACTTTCTTTCTGATTGGATCGTTAGGCTTTAAAGACGCCAATTTTCCCTCTTTCACGAAATAACGGAGGTTTTATTTTCTTGTGATGTAAAACGGCGCACAATGGTTCAGTGCGGCTGCCGACCCATGAGTATTGTGAGCAATTCCAATATAATTTGCATACGAGCGAGTGCGGGTGGGCGCGGGCGGAAACGATTTGCTCGTGCGAAGAGAAACAGGATTGGATGGCGACAAGGCACGTTCGGGATATTTCCGCGATTTTTGCGGATCAGAGAGTTACGATACTGACTCGTACATTTAAAGTTAGTTAGTTTAGATAGCTAGCTACGATAGAACCTTGTTGTTGTCTATGCGTGTTTGTTCGGGGAGTTGCTGGCACGAGCGTCGTGGACCCGCGTCATGCACTCTGAAGTTGCAACTGAAATAGTATACATATATTATTACGTGTAAAGGGAAGTAAAATAAGAAATGTCTCAGATCACATGTAAGTGTCGACCGTCGACCGAAGCGAAGCCGAGGTCTACAAACATGTGATCTTTTCAACTTACTTCACGAGGTGTGTATATTTTTTTTCCGCTCGGAGAGATGAAAACAAATTATCGCAGACCCGAAGCATCTGGCCCAGCAGACATAATTGAGATTACGCTTCCAACATGTTTGCTGAATACGGCAACACGGCAGTTTGATTGTTCAAGTGCCGACGTAATGAAATTACGCGATAATTGGTGTCTATCGATTGAGGCAACGCAATTAGGGGTCTGATCCTCGGCAACGAGCGCCAGCCACGAGGTGAATTTCATAGACCGAATTTGGGTGTCAAACAGAAAACTTGTATTGACAAACGAATGATAGAAAGTTTTATAATCAAGTACCCAAAGAATGGAAAAATACAACAATATTTTCCTGGCGGATTAAATTACTCCGGATATTAAAGAAAATGACTATACCTACCTATATAAACAGAGGCTATAGGGATATTTCAGAAAGAGTAATAAAATGTTATGTTAATTCGATATAAAAACCGTTTATGATATTTCTGGGACTGACGATATACTTTTCAGAGTGGGTATTTTTTTATCTGTCGGTGGTAATATTGAATGGCTTCAAAACAATTGACAGCTTCCTACACACTTGCGTTGTTCTGCGGCCACCGCAACTTGCGCTGATACCGGCTACCCGACATTTTCACTGTAATCACATTAAGTAGGTATTTAGGAAAATGCAGAAGAACTTATCTCAGCCTTTCCAAACAAATTTAGAGGTTACCTGCCTAATTGGAACAGATACAGCTAGTATCCTGAGAATATGATTTTTATCTCACGGACATTTGTCGCTGCGAAGGTTACAGTTCACGCGCCTCCGTTATTCTGTCGAGTATTCATTTTTCTCGGTTGTAATCTGGCTGCGAAATGTGTTGCCGCCAGTAAATGGACGACAAATGACGTGAAACGAGCGGAAAAAAGCGAGCTCAAAGATTTACAGAATAACATTACCTACGTCGCTCAGCTCGCGACGAATGACGATGGGTTATGGGACGGGTTACGGTACGGCCCACGGAGCTTCCACGTGTGTGTAGCTTTTTTCATCTTTGAGTGTCTTGAATATTTAATGAAGTCCGATGCTATTTGCATTTAAATGATAGCGGCGAGTAATTGGAGCGTGAGCAGGTGTCGAGGCGCCGGACGGGCGCAGGTGGCTCGCAACCCGCGTCACGTGGCGCGTCAGGTTTCTTCGAACGTCACGGGGCGGCTTGCTCCTGAAATGTAGGCGATTTTTTGCTTTGCGACAAGCGTTTTTGTGTCCTAATTTTCAGTTGATTTGATGAGTCGGATTAGTTTAATAAAGGCTACTGATAGATTAAACTACCTACGTACTTTTTTTGTATAGAATTAAGAGCACTCTAACTTACAGGTCTGTGTAGTGCGGGTAGCTGACAACAGCCGTTGAAAACTCCGGAGGCTGGGCCGTAGAATCGGTCACGCGGCGAGCCAGTTTTTTTCAGCTCAACTTCCCGGCATCGGCAGTGACGCGAGCGCGCCGACTCGGTTAATTACTCTGTAGTTTTTATTACTGTCTCTGACGCTATTTTATTGCATTCTCGTTGTCCATTGTATATCCAACATTTACGAGGTTACTGATAGTCGGCAATAAACGGGACTCCGTGATGCGATTTCTTAACGATGGCTGCAATCATTCGGGTGTGGATGTCGGCCGGAGGTCGCCGCGGCCCGAGCGACGTATGGCGGTGCGTGAGTTTTCCGGCCCGCGAGTACATCAATTTCCAGGCGGCAAATTGACTTGCAAATGAAATTATATGCGAATACATGTAATCTTCATAGGACTGAGAATGAATTTTCTTTGAAAAACCTTTTTGGATTTGATCCTCGCCTCGATTCGGCATCGACAACCGTCTCCTTCGGAGTGTAAATATGAGCTTTGATCGGATTTGCCGCGCGCTACACTGCCGGTTAATACGATTGACGAGAATCGGACGCCCGCCTCCTCTGCCCGCCGCTTCCCTTTCTGCGACACCTTCATTTTTTGGCTGACGGGGCGGTTTCCAGGCGACGGATGCGCAATAAACCGTCCCCAACTCTAATCCCAAATTGTTGTGAAATTGTTCGGGCGCAGCGGAGCGTGCAGCGCTATCTGTCCGGCTCGCTCGGGCCATTGTGCCGGCCGAGCTGAGCCACACAATGGCGCAGGATGTGAGCCACGGCTAGTGCCAAATCGGGGCCGCTTCGCGCCTTGCCATCTGCCCCGCGGCGGCGACGAGCTGATAAACGCCGACGGGCGTAGCGCCAACTTTATTCGTGACTTCACGATCCGCCGAGGCTTCAGTAACACGTTCACACCTTATTTTTTAATAGGGCACAGAATCCAGTCGGCTGTCATAGACGAGGCCTGAATTAGATTCCGGGTTTAATCCGAGAAATTTAACACATATTCGTCACTAACTCGATGGTGATTAAAACAAGTGAGAAATCCCGCAGGCTGCAGAATTGGTTCTGATCCTATAGCACTGCTCTAGTCCGGTGATGGACTAACCACATGTCACTTATAATAACCCAATGGAGAAAAGTTGGAAGTTTAAGAAGTCCATGTACAGTCAAAGAACGCATGAAACTTTACACCTTGTAGTGCGAGTTTGACATCTAAAGAGATTGTATTAAGAACGTTACAAAGTCAAGCTCCACGTACTCTTGACTGTACTTACTTACTGTATACTATTCTCTCTCATGTAAAACACAACATTTACAAGTTTTTCCCCCATAAAAAATAAATAAATAATCTCACGACTTTCATCCCCGAGGGGGTAGGCAGAGGTATTCCATTACTGGATATACCCACATTTCACGAGATACATTGGACCCCTAAACGTGATAGGTGGTGAGCCCATCGCCGGACCGGGTCTATTTACACATGTATCAAAATTAATTCTGAGACCTGCGGGTTTCCTTTTCCCCCAGTCTATATAAATTATGATAAAATCAGTTCCTCAGATAAACTCAGCATTATTTATTTAAACTGTAGAATTATTCTGAAGCCGCTGATGAATGGACGGTGTCTCCGACATTCGCCGGCGGCTGGAGCGGCTGAGACCTTAGTCTTTGCCGAATGGAATTATCGAGACGTATAACCTCTTGAAGTAATAACTCAAATCATTTCGCGGTCGGGTGACTGCGGGAGAAGTAAAAAATAATGAGAGGAGGTAATAAATAACGATCACTGTTAAGAGTCCTCCAAAAATCCAGCCGAGGGGCTCTGCCTAATGAGTTGCAAGGCTTCGGGTCGGGGGCGGTCCTCGCCGGGTACTAGTATTAAATGTGCAATTAACCGACTCTACTGAATGTTCTCTACAATCCACGTTGCTGCCTCTAAGCAACAGGCGGGCTGAGACCACACTGAGACTGAGCGGTCTTCAGCCCACCGAATAAGATTATCTAAATGCTAAAGGGTATCCGGTGGCAGATTTATGTTTTTGAAAGGGTATATCGAAAAAAGTTATTAACTGTGCGGGGGGAGAGCGGTGTCATTGGACGCTCCGAGAGTGCGGATTTCTTAGCCACTGAGGCGTTTTAAAAGAGTAGTGATTCTTACGCCTTCTAAGAATCTCTTTGCTCAAAAATTGATAAGCCGCTTTGGGGGCTTTTTGGCGGGAATCCGAAGAGGGACGTCATGTTTTTTGTTTAATTTTAATTTTGCTGTGTATTTCGGGTTTTGACTCATAATAGTGATAGTTTATTATGTGGCAAGTGTCCGTGAAAGTGTGCAGTGAATGGGAAATTCGATAAAATGCGAGATATGGACATTTTTGGATTGCCTCAAAAAGTCACAATAAAGTCGTCAGTAAAAGTGCTATCATTTTACTGATAACCAAGTTAGGGCACGTTAGGGTTGTAGAAAGTGTTAAAGACACTGTATTTTTGTGCATGGACTCTGAAGCAGAGCCATTTACATAAGGATATCATTAACTAATGACGAGGCTGCATGGCGTAATGCCTTTGCCTACCCTGTAAGGGGTGAAACAACAAAAAAAAAAAAGCCGCTTTGGGGATATCCCGTAGCCACCGAGGTCACGAGATTTGACTCCCATGGACTTTTTTTTATTGGGTTATCCTGCGGCAACAATCCTCGGTCTGTGGTGTAAGTTGTTGAAGGAAAATATCCGCAATGAAAACCAGCAAATCAAGCCGAGTCTGTTTCAGCGCATCGTAGTAACACGGGGGCGTGTGCGTCTAAATAGACAACACTTGAATGAAATAATTTTTTTAAACTAAAATCCGCATTATCCCTGCATTTATATTGAATTAGTTAATAAAGCCATACGAGTATAAGTTTTTCTTCTAAAGATAATCTTAAAAAAAAAATCTGCCAAAGGACACCCTTATTTGTAGTTTTTGTGCTTGCCGTATATTACTGGCGATAAGAAGCTACAAATTCGAAGTACTTTTAAATCATGGCAACCGCCGATTCTGTAAGCGAAACATAATTTGCTGACTTTATCGCACAGCTGCATTGGACAATATTTTAGTCAAAAGTTAAAAAGTACTATTTTTTCTGAAATAATGCTGAACAGAGGTCGGAGTTTTCTTCTTAACAGACGGGCCTCGCGCCCGACTCGGGAATGCTTAATATAGCGCCTCGGCCTCTGCTCTTAATTAACGGCCTCCGGCGCGACTGCAATTGGGCCAAATGCGCCCTTGCTGCGTGCTGCTTCACGCGGTAGTAATTACGTTTTGATTTCGGGTGACCCGCGGCGGGCAACTGGGTACCTACCTGTAACCATCCGCTTCAATTACAGATACGAGAAGTCCGGAGCTGTAGAGCTTAATTTATCCTTAAATTATTCCAAAAGCCATCTGCATACAAATTTGATACGTAGGGTATCTGATCACAGTACACGTAGTGGCGATGGCGTCCACGTACCACGTATACAAGTCATACAGAACTGTATAAAACTACCTGAATATTCAGTATCTGTATGAATTAATAATATTTATACTGGTTCCAGCAATGATTTCAGGCGAATATTTATCATATCAACAAACATAATCAGCGAACTTTCTGCTTAGCTAAACAGGCTGCGCCGAGTGCGAGGCACTGACGCGATTCTAAAGCGCAAGTAAATAGTTTCCATGCCGTTGTTGACTCGCGGATTGTTTGTTTGCGCTGCAGCCGCGAGTCGCAGGGAGGGGAAGGCTCGGGGGAGTGGAGTGAAACAGCGCACACATTTAAATGTCATTTTATTAATTGAGAAACATGTCGGCGCTGCCCGCCGGCGTCGGCCGCCCTCTCGGAGCGCGGCGCGGCGCAACTTAACCTATGCGTAGGTCATTAACAACGACAATGAGGGTAACTAAACTAGTATTTACAAAACGGGAATCAGCAAGGTATGTACAATTGAACAAAACCTGCAGAGGCCAACAGCGCCGCCACCCTCTCGACCGTCGAGTCAACCCGAGCTTGGCGGCGGCGCTCTCGCCCGTGCAGTTTGGTTTATCTTTGAATTATGTAGCTATACACTTATCTTCTCCCTGAGCCGCTCAGGGCACGACTCTGAGTATTATATAAATTAGCATTGCGTACACTTGGTTCACTTCACTGGCCATAGCTCGGCGCTGATCTTGTTTCACACGCACTGTCCTATTTCTGATATCGAGAATTCGAGTATTATAGAAAGTTCACTACCCGGTCTCTAATTTGCAATCCTAGCATATGGGGCTGGTGCTACGTCGGAGGGGATTAGATAAAATACTTTTTTAGCGAGGCCATCGTCGGGTCCCTCGGCCTGCAGACGGCGGGGGCGCGAAACTTGCCTCGGTCGATCCGTCAAAGGCAGAGAAAATTGTCATCTGCCAATTAGGGAGACGAGGGTGCGGACCGACGATGCTCCTTACGCGGCGATTGCTCCCGAAGTTTTGGATCTCGAACTTTAGAGAACGGGATCAAGGGTCGTTTCTTGGAAACACACGCGTGGCCTAGAAGTGCGAGCGGGCGTGGCCGTTCCAGCGTTCGTCGGGCGAGGGCGAGGGCGCGGCCAGAGAGGTGGCCGTGAGCTCCGTGGCGCTGCAGGAGGCCGCCGCCGGGTAGTAGACGGTGGGCGCGGGAGAGGGCGCGCGGCGCACGCGGGACGCGCGCAGCGATCGCTCCGAGCGCGCCGTGCCGTTGCGCGCCAGCCGCAGCGACACGCGCTCGCCGCACGACGCGAACGAGTCGTCGCGCGTGTGGTCGGGGGACTCCCTTGCTCCGGTGCCGCCGCCTCGCCGCCACCACCAGCGCCGCGCGCAGAACATCTTCAGGAACACGCGCTTGAACTTCTCCCCGAATATCACGTAGATCACGAAGTTGACGCTGCTGTTGATCATGACGAGCAGGTTGCTCGTCTTGACGAGCGGGTCGAGGTTCTCGAACTGGTCGCCCTCGAACACCTCGAAGGCGTTCGTGACGAGCGGCAGGATGTTGCACAGGAAGAACACGAGCACGACGACGAGCAGCATGGTGGCCAGCCCGAGCTCGCGGCGCTGCACGCGCGACAGCCTCGCCCGCTCGGCCTGCGCGCGCCTCACCTGCCGCACGATGCACGCGTTGAGCGCCGCCAGTGCGGAGAACGGCACGATGTACATCACGATCAGGTACATCCAGTGGATGTACACCACCACGTACGTCGGGTTGCGGAAGGCCGTGTACGCGCGCACGCAGTAGATGGCGTCGCCGTCGGCGCCCTCCACGCGGAACACCTCCGCCTCCAGGAACTTGGGCGCGTTGTAGGCGAGCGCGAACAGCGCCGTGCCCAGCACGTACCAGCGCGCGCGCGACGACGTGCACAGCGCCTTGGCGCGGAACGGGTGGCAGACGGCCACCCAGCGCTCCACCGTCACGATCAGCGTCAGGTACACCGACATGGTCTGCGCGACGTTCGCCAGCGGGAACGCGATCGGCGTCAGGTGCGGGCACACGTGGTAGTAGTAGTAGCGCAGCCGGCCCGTGTACGGGTAGACGCCGGAGAGCCCGAAGAGCAGCACCGAGGTGAGGATGAGCACGGTGTCGCAGGCGGCCAGCCCCACCAGCAGGCAGTTGATGGAGGAGCGCATCTGCGGCCGCGACAGCACCAGCACGGCCAGCGCGTTGCCCAGCAGCCCGCCCGCGCCGATGCCGTTCAGCAGCACGCCGTGCACCACGAAGCGGAACAGCTTGTCGGCCGGCGGCACGTCGTAGTCGTAGTCGCACTCGAGCGGCGCCGCGGCCGCCTGCGACGCGTTCATGCCGCCCGCCGCATGCTGCCGCGCGCCCGCCGCCGCTCTGAGGACAAAACGCACAGGTTAGCGACGTGACTCATGCGTCCTCCCGCAAGCCGCGGAGGTGCGTCTCGGCAGGTGGCGCCGCCTGTGAGTCACCGCGCACCTCCGCCGCCGGTCTGTACATCGATCAATGCCCGATCGGATGATATACGAGTTTAATTAAAGTGATACGTAATACGTCGCCACCTAAAAAGCGGACGATATATTGAGAAGGGAGATCTGGTAGGCATATTTTTAAAACTTATTGAACGAGATTTAAAAGCAAGACGATAAGAAAATAGGTGAATAAGTTAACTGACGTTAATATATGAATATATAAATAATATCGAGTCTGTTATCTCCGAGAGGGTAGGCAAAAGTAGTCCATTTCTAGAAATATATACCTACGTTTCACCAGTATATTCACGTGACAGGTGGTGAGAAGTGAGCGCAGTGACGTTTTTCAGTCCGTGTTTTTAGTAATTTTTATTAAACATAGAATATAGAATTCACATGATAAAGGTCATAGTGTGTGGTGGTGCCTTTGTAATGTGTCCTGTCTGAGAAGAAACTCTACATTTGTAAGCATGTTCCTGCTACTCGTGCTATAAGAGCTGAGCCATGGGTAAAACAAATTAAGATTGAGATTTGTTTATATCGAGCTGCGGTAACCTACACCCTCCACTTCGTGTGTATTTTACTACTTGAGCTGAGATATGTGAATCTCGTCTTACGTCGGTTTGTAATAGAAATAAGAGCAGGTGGGTGTAGGTACCAAATCAAATAAATATAGGTAAATGTTTTTTAGAGAAAAAGAAGTTTCTTATTAAAAAGAAAAGTAGCTGAGAAATTAAAAATAAAAAGAGGAGCCGTCAACGGTGTGTCAACCGAGTGTTTTCTGTCATTCAAAATTTTATTCATTTGAGTGCTTTGATATAATATGTTCCAGGCTCCCAGCGGAGGTGGACTGGGGAGCGATGCATGAAAGAGGGTATGCCATGGTGGCGCTGGCGCTGGTGTTGATGACGGTGGCGGATGCGGAGCAGATGTTGGAGGCAGGGAGGCCATCTACGCCCGCGGCCAAGCCGCCGCCGAGCGCACGCTACCAGTTCTACCGGCAGCTGGAGGGCGAGCACGGCGCCGGCACTCGGCGCGTGTTCGGCGGCCAGCTGGCCGACGTGGCCGAGTACCCCGCGATATGCGCGCTGCTCGACCGCTACTGGCGCGTCAAGTGCTCCGGCGCCGTGCTCACGAGCCGCTGGGTGGTCACCGCTGGCCACTGCGTCACGCCGCGCGTCGCCTACGTCAAGTACGACACGAACCGGCCCACCGCGCCGGCCGGCCGGGTGGCCCCCGTGCTGTACCTGTACCGTCACCCCAAGTGCGTGCCGGCGGAGAGCGCGCTCGTTCGGTGCCGCGCGCGCCCTCCGACACCGCACCGCTCTACAGGTACGCGGTGGTGTGGAAGGACGAGGGCCGAGGCATGGACGTGACGGGGCTCACCCACGACATGGGGCTGGTGCGAGTGCGCTCCGATATACGGCTCCCCCGCCTGCGAGCCTTCTCCGACTCGATCCGGACGATGCGCCGCTACAACCCCGTCGACCTGCACGACAAGGATATCAAGGTTCGAGCTCAAGCGAGCCGCCGCCGGGCGGGGCCGGGGCGTGGATTCAGCGCGGACCTTCTGTGCAGGTGATGGGGTTCGGGCGCACGGACGACGCGTCGGTGTCGGAGGAGCTGTTCGCGGTGCCGCTGCGGATGGTGTTCTGCGAGCGCGCCTCGTGGGTGCATTGCGTGTGCGGGCAGGCGCGGCGGCAGGAAGGCCGCACGCGCGGCGTGTGCACGGGCGACTCGGGCGGGCCCGTGCTCTACGAGGGCGTGCAGGTGGCCGTCACGTCCATGGGCCCCGTGGAGTGCGCCTCTCGCCAGGGCCCCCCGGACGCCGCCACCAGCGTGTTCACGTCGCTCTACGAGTACGCGGACCTCATCAACTCCACCATCCTGGACACGGACGCCGCTCTGCGCATGAACCAGATCGCTGTCGATGTGGCGCATAGTCGCCGCGCCGCGCGCGCGCTCCTCGCCGCTCTACTTGTCTTGCCTGCTTTTGTGATGTAGGACTGTTTTGTGATGCCACGTATTTCTAAATAAATATATTCCGATATCAATCTGAACCTCGTTATTTAGCGGAGGCCGTGTCGGGCCGCGTCGTCGGGTTCTATCGTCTCGAGTGAAAAAAGACGCTAACTTCCCTTGGCAAAATAGAAAAACTTTTCTTGTATCGAGTTTGCACTTTGAAGGCCACATCGGGAAACATCGTCATAAAGTAGCGCCGGCGGGAGCTGTTGACTGTTGTTTATTTTTGTATGTGGATCGATCTGCAGGTCGGCCTGTTGCCACCCCCGTTGCTTATCGTCTGCCACACAAAGTCACAAACATGTGTCGCCGCAAAGCACTAGCCACGCGGCGGGGTGGCTGGTGCTAATGTCAACTTTGTCCAATCTATTTCTTTTTAAACAAGTAGCTATTGCTCTTCATAAGTTTTCATTAAAATCGCTTCCGCAGCTTTGGCCGTGACTAGGTAACAGACAATCCGAGTCACTTTGGTATTTTTACTATAGTAATAATAATGTACTTTTATTTTCTCTCCACAATAGGTTTACATTTTACGATTATGGCTGTATGAATACAGTTCAAAGTCTCTATTGTCGGAGACTGGAGCCTAAGCTAGGTCTAGCCTGCGTTATAGGTCTCCGGAAACCCACCCCGCTGCTTATTGTAATGCTAAACTAACATAGAAGTAGTCAAATTGCGAAATGGGCTACTTGAGAAGTAGACCTCTGGCGCCTGAGCGATAGTACGCTTAATAATTGTGTTTGTTAGAAGTAGATATGTGGTGACGTTTGCGTCTGTATGGCATGGCGTTTACGTGTGTATGTGTCGGGGTGGGGATGATCTGTGGGGGAGGGCAGGTCACGACTTTGCATGCAGAAGATTTACAGTAGAGTTGTAGTCAAGACTCTCAATACCCAGAGTTGACATTTTTCTTTAAAATCGAAATGAGACAGAGGAACTGATATTGTTGTAGAGATGTAAAAATGCACATAAATTACAAATATTTCACACACAGTGTAACTGTTAGTACATGAATAAATGATTTGAATTGAACTGTGTGCTAGGCTACTATAAGTATAATTGAGTTACGTACTGTTTTTTTTGATCCGTGTCGGTAGAACAAATGAGTTTTGCTTTTAAAATGTAACTTTTCAGTGCCCTGGCAACAATGGAGATGCTATTGTCAACGGCAGGCGGGCTCTGCGGGCTCAGAGCGACGCTCATAATAAAATTGTTATCGTTTTATTAGCGGAGTTATGGGATTATCTCATGGCCTGTGTTAATTGGGGGCGCATCGATCGCGCGCGGCTTGTTCGGTTCACTCTTACGAAAACCGGGGCCTATGATATATCGCCGAAACTGTGAAGGAGCGGGCAGCTGGACAGTGGGATACGTAAACAGCGTAATCGAGTAAATTGCCGACCACTGGTGGAAATGTACCCAGTGGCTCTAACTTGACAATATTGCTATATTTACCGAGTCCCTTTCCGCGTACGACGGAAGTTTGTAGTTTTTTGGAGAGAAAGAAAGAACGAGAAAGTTTGTTGATAGGACACACATGTAGGTATTGCTGGAAAGTTTCGTCGGCTGCCTTTATGACACTTTGTTAGTGGTGGAGGGGGGGGGGGAGTGCCGGCCGTGGACTCTGCTTAATTCATCGTGTTTAGCACTATACAGTGGACCTACAGTTTTCAATATTTGTTTTGTTAATTGTAGGTTTTTTAATGTAAACCCACTGGTTTAAAATACGAGAAGTTGCGAAAAACTGTTACTTACAGGTTTTTAATACACGCCTTTGCAAACGAAACGGGCACCTTACAGTCATTGGCGTTTCTATGGATAATATTATTATTTTTAGTAGGTATGCCATTAGCTTGGATGACTAGAAATTTCTGATTATCAATGAAACTATAGCTTTTAAGACTTGAATGTGTTTTAGTCAATGTAAACAGATAGCCGTGTCAAAATGGCAATTTTTGTGGGTATAATGAAATTAAGACTACGAGTATTTTTATGGTATTTTGATCAAAAAAGACATTAAAAAATAAAACTTTATACAAGTATGATCTCCCCTTGCAGCGATTACGGCCTGTTATTGTCTTGGCCTGCTTTCCACCAGGATTTTGGTGGTGTCCTCTGGAAGGTGTTCCCTTAGCCGAGATCACACGTTTAAGCTCGCTGATGTTTTTTGGAGGTAGTTGGACAGATTCTACTCGCTTTTTTAGAAGGTCCCAGACGTGTCAAAGGGGGTTAAGGTCGGGGCTTCGCGCTGGCCAATCCAAACGACGAAAACCGACCTCTTGCATATAAGCATCTACTTTGCCAGAACGGTGGGCGCGAGCATTATCGTCCATGTAAATGGCATCTTCACCAATTGCAGTTAGTGCGGGTTGTGTATGTTTACAAGGGATTTCTCTTATGTACCTTGGAGCATTTAAAGCCATTTTTAATGAATAGCTGGAAGTTACACCCGCACAAAACGTACCGAACTCTTCACCATACGTGGAGGTCACCGAGGTGCTAAAGAAACAGAACACCCACCTGATTGGGGACTTGCCCGCGGATGGTGTGAGGATGCAGGTGAATTACCGTCGCAGGACGAGGAACCCCCACATGTCTCACATGATCATGCGGGTGTCCCCCTCTGTCAGACAGAGACTAACAAACGCGTGTCGAGTACACATAAACTTGCAGCGAGTGCGTGTGCAGGATCAGTCGCCACTGATCCAGTGCACCCGCTGCCTGCGCTTCGGCCTCGCCCCGTAAACTGTGCACGAAACCCGCTGACCTGTGCACACATTGTGGTGACCCCCACATGAGAATCGACTGCCTTTAACAGCTGACCGAAGTGTAGAAACTGCGTGGCCGCAAAACAGGGAAGGACCGAGCACAACGCTTTCGACAGCGAATGCGCAGTTCGCGCAACCCTCCCTCCACCATAAGGGGTGATTTCTTCAAACCACACGTCGGCATAGCGTTCCCTTGGTCTTTGTAACACTCGCCGACGTCGGTCCTCACCATGGAGACAAGTTCGAGCCTCATCGGAGAAGATAACCCTACTCCAGTTACCTGTGTCCAAAATAGGCAATTTCTAGCGAACATCTAACTAACTTAACTTGGGGGTCTGCGCTGGTCTTCCAGCTGCTAAAAGCCTCCTCACAGTCCATAATTAGACTTATAATTAGCATTAGGTTATTAATATGTTAATCTATTGTAAAATTTTGCTGTTAGTCTTCCGAAAATCAATAAATAAATAAAATAAAATAAAATAGGCTAACTTCTGCTCCTCGTACCTCTTCAAGGTTTCCTTTGAGGTCTATGTAACTGCATTTGCGGTTCCTCAGCACCATAGTCACTAAAAAGCGGTCGTCTCGTGGTTGTGTGCAACAATTTCTCCCAAAACCTTGCCTTCTCTGAACGGAACCTGTCTCTTGGTATCGAGTCCAGATTCTTTGGTCGGTTGAACGACTCATGTTTAACCGCTGTGAGACGTAATATTGGCTACACCCCTTAATACTTTTTTGCCATTACAATCACAAAGGTCTCTGTTTGAAGTCACAATAGGACAGGATAATGCGAAAAACATGAATTATTCTAATAAAAATAACTAAAATTTCAGTTACCTAGAGTGTTGAGTTGAAGATAACCTTTTAACAGCAAACTCGCAAAGAGTAAGGAAAAAGTCACAAACTGAAAAGGGGATTATTACGATTTATAAAAACAAAATTTTCGAAATAACTAATTTTCACACTCCAGACTCTTTATTATGTACCAGTTACATAGTTTCGCTATTATTCGCATAACCCGCTTTACCAATAATGTAGAAAAATCAACACCGCCCATTTTTTTTTTGCAAAGTGTATATTTTTAGTTATTGTAAAATTTATACCATGGTTGGTGTCCTAAATATTCTCTCCGGTACTCCTTTAAGGAGCATCATTATCAAACCGTAACACCCCACTGCTGAGCTAAGGGTCTTTCCTCACACTGAGGAAGTATGGGCTAATCCCCCACGAGAGCCCACCGCGCATTGGGAGATGGTGGCTAGTGATCACCTAACTGTCAGAGTTCTCCAAGCTAAAACCCAACGGTATCGGACATGGCTTAACGACTTCCATTGTGCGTAAACACAACGAAAACCGGGACCAACGTGTTAACGTGCCTTCTGAAACACGGAGGAGCTCGTGGTATAATGCCACAGGCGGTCACCAATTCACTGGCTGACCGGATGATAGTTCTAACACACTGTTACCCCAGGGCTACCGCTCCTAAGGAGCAAAGAGGATTAAACAAATGCAAAACCTTGTCTAGAACGTCCGCTCGAAGTTACTTTTAATTATTTCTCGTAAGCCCGAGTCGTAATTAGGAGGGCGTTGGATTAAGACCGAAGGTACTGTGAAAAGGACAATTTTTTTGTCATAAAGGCCGAGCACTTCAGTAAGGGACTCATTGTGTAAGAGGTATCGCACCAGTCTCAATTTTTTTTGGTCCTTCCTAAAGTATTTTCGGTTTAAACATTTACAAAGAGAATTAAATAACGAAGGATGCAGAGAATATGAGCATGGCCCCTGCGCCATGGTGACACGCAAAACGCTAAAGCCTACCAAATTTTTATAATAATATAATTTATTTACTCTCATAACTGAGTACAATTTTAAATTATATTAAAATACTAGCACATATTTCATCCGCGCATAGTTTTTTCATTACTTGGACATTGATGAGTCACCAAAACCACGGTAACAACGCATTATCACCTAAATTAAGAAGAGAAGGAATTTTCCCAAAGTAGTAGACAAAACACTCATTAGTTCGATCGTCGAACTACTTAGTGAGATTTTTTACTGGCTGCCAATATTTGAATTCAAATGATCTGCAAAGTTTAGCTCAGCTATTTAAATGTTTCTGCCTTTATTTAGTCCTTTTTATGAGACCGGCGGGCTTACCAGGTTATGGAATAGCCCATAATTATATAAATGCGAAAGTAACTGTCTGCCTGTGCTTCCGTATATTGGACTCTTTGTTATATCTAAACAACTGCGACCATCTTAATAGAATTCAGCAGGGAGATAACTTATATCGGGTTTATCTTGAGAAAGGATGTAGGCTACTTTTTATCTTGAAATAATAAACGAAGTCAGGGCCAAAACATTTTACCGCATAGTTTGTAAAAAACATACGATCAAATATTTTCCCAAAAGTGTATTGTAGTGGTAAAGTATTTATTTTATTGGAATGTTTTTCGGTAAGACGCTCAGCTTACAGCAGGATAAGGTTACCGGTGTCAATATCCGAGCGAACCCGCTCTGGCAGCACTCACGGCGTCTTAGCGTTAATGTAGTCAGTGGCGCTGCTGTCGTGTTCCACTTATCTCGCCGTCGTCGTATAATGTATTGGATATCGCGGAGGAGCTCAGCGGGATTGGCGGAAAGCTCCGAGGAGCGGATTCCGGGAGCAGCAGACGGCTGCCGCTGCTTCATTTAATGAAATCGCCAGTTGCCTCACCGGAGCCACAGTATAATGAATAGTACTAGCGTACAGTATGGTCACTCCCTGTCTCCCGCTAAAAGTGCCGCCACCCTGCGCTTGGTAACCTCACAGTCACCGGCTGGCTAGCAAGAGACGACGACAAGGTGCGCAGAGCATGGCAGGCGTTCTCACACAAGCATGCACGCATGGTACGCGTTCACCTACACGAGCTTAGACTATGTGCACAGCAACGCGTTTGTTTCATACATTTTATCGCTAGTGTCCAAGGTGCCGGAGCCGACGCGCGGCCCGCATTTGTTAGCCCGCCCCACGAGGGATCGCGCCGATACGGATTAAGGGAGTGGATCCTTTTACTCCTGTCCGGAAAACTTTTCGATACATTCTGACTTTATTACGATGAAAATTTGTTAGGAGCGCCGAGAGGCCCGGGCCCGGGCTGCATGGGAACTGTTATTGTCTTGATATAGTTTATTTTTGATTTGGCTATAAAATTATTTTGGGTTGGCTATAAATATTTTTTATTGATGCTCAATTAAAAAATCTATAATTATCCAAAACGGGAACAACACAAAAATTTGATAGTATGAGACTATTATAAGTATGTTACTGATCTCTCCCAATTTTTAACCGACTTCAAAAAGGAGGAGGTTATCAATTCGTCTGTATTTTTTATGTTTGTTACCTCCGAACTTTCGACTGGGTGAATCGATTTGGATGATTCTATTTTTATTTGAAAGCTGGTGCTTCCAGATTGGTTTCATTTTAATGTCGTTTAGTTCTGATAACGGCATCCATGAGAAAACCATATAAGTTGAAGATTGAAGTCGTTCTTTTTTAACTCTTTAGAGTTGTAATTTTATGGATATCGAGATGTCTTTTCCTTGTCTGTCGTTCTCGATAGTACTCATATTCTAAGTATAGGAATAGCACTCGAACTAAACAGTGTCACCTTAGATAAAAGCAAAAGAGAAAGATACGGTACCGGCGGCGCCTCGCGCGTGGATCCTTTAAATTAGGTGCAAGTAGCGTAATTCGTTGTAGTCAACTCGTTCGCGCTTGTGCCCGAGTACGTCTTTCTATCTCTTTTTTTATTTGCGCGTGTAGTTGTATGTAGTCCAAATGTCAACGATGATTTCTATGACTATACCGTATCTTCCTCTTTTGCTTTTATCTAAGAGTGTCACTCACTATGTGCAAGGAGACTCTCTGCCGAGTTGGTGGGTCGCGTGGCGCGCGGCGAGGCAGAGGGTAGGCGTGTTTTGTTTCCGCAGCCATTAGACGCCGATGAAACAATGATCCCTCTGACACGGCAATACTACTACGTAAACAAGCCGCTGAAATTCATCTTCGTATCGAATTTAACTAGGTGGTAATGTATACAGCGGCCGCGCTATCATGTGTCTACGTGTACGGCCGCGGGATTATAAACTTGTATGGGATTTATTTCCAGACTAGGCAGAACTCGCGCTGAAAGTAGGTACTGAGCAAATATATACTAAATTATATTATATACAATCAAGGATACCCGCTCAAGACGTCTTTTTTTTTCTGTGCCCGCCCGGAAGCATGCTGTTCCTGCCACAGAAACGCAAATTCCTCTGAGATCCGGTCGGCTAAAAAACCCTCCCTTTCGGATCGACAAGCGTGAGTGTCCAAGGTGCACTCAAAACACGAAACCTACAAAATTCTTGAACGTCGACATCCTTTATTAATGTTGGCAAGAAGCTTCAAGTCTCGCCATTTATTAATATTATATTGTTTATTAGCCGTGTGTCCGTTGTGACTTGGAAATGTGACGAAAGTCTATACATAACTTCCATCTCCTGTTTAACCTCCTAAGGGAATTAATTCTCAAAATCCTTACTTAGTTTTCACGTTATTAAAGGAACTCCTGCACAAAATTTCGCCGATTTCGACTGTAGGTGGTCTATTATTAAGAATAAGAGTTTTTAAGTAGATTTTATTTATTTACAAGCATTCGCCCAGGGGCCAGCGGTGTTGCCAGTGCAGATCCCGTTTTTTCCTGCTACAGTGTGTTTTTTATTTGTAGCACATTTGAAAGTTTCCGAGATTTGGCGATTAATCATAACCACTATAGTGGAGGCGAGTTCTTATGAAATACTCGCCAGTGCCAGCCCTATCGTTCCCTGAACCGACAGCCAACTGGCCTCTAACGGAGACTTGTCACATTCACTCTAAGCCACCCAATCTACCCAAGCTGCATTGATATTATGTGTTACGCTGCGCCCACCCACTGCCATATAATATACTTGTAATCTATCTATATCTATACATATAATAAAACTCTAACGGAGCCGTGTCTGTACATTAAATATTTTTTGAAAATTTTAACGGTAGTGTATATAGTTATCGATATAGATACCGAAACACAAATTTTTGGAATTTTTGTCTGTCTGTCTGTCTGTCTGTCTGGTTGTGCACGCATCACTCAAAAACTACTGGACGGATTTTGATGAAATTTGGTATGGAGATAACTGAGTACCCGGGTCAACATCTAGGGTACTTTTTATTCCAGGAAAATATCTCATTCCCACGGGAAAATAAAAAAACTGGTTAAAAAGAGAAATACGTACTACTCCGAAACGATAACACCTAGAAACTTGAAAAATGGTATGAAGGTGTCTGATATGTCATAGGAAATTGTTATGAAGGGATTTTCGGAATTTCCCACGGGAACGGGAATAAACTAAATCCAAGCGGGAAAACGCCGCTGGGCACCCGCTATTTGAAATATGGTATGTAGGTGTCTTAAATATGTCGTAGGTAACCACTATGACGGGATTTTCGGAAATTCCCACGGGAACGGGAATAAAGGGAATCCACGCGGGCAACGCCGCTGGGCATCCGCTAGTATTATATAAAATGATAAACTGACTGACTGATTGGTGATGTACCAACGCACAGCCTAACCCGCTGGGTCTAGAGACTTGAAATTTTGCACATAGATAGCTTATACAGTGTAGGCATCCACTAAGAAAGGATTTTTCAAAATTCCACCCCTAAGAGGGCGAAATAAACGTGCGCAAGCGAAACCGCGGGCAAAAAGCTTTCATTATAAATGCCGCGATGCCCGCGCTCGCATGAGCGAGGACGCACATTTCCAGGAAGCGGCAATATCTCTCGCGCCGCTTCCTGTCGCCCGTAATGAAACATATCGCCGCATTGTGTGTGATCGCCCGCGTGACACATCGCCGCCATTAGACCAGCCCCGCCACCTACATATCACTTAGCGGCGGCAGCGGGCTTGCGGGGAGTGCGCTCGCTGTTGTCGCCGCGCCAAGCGCCGACTATTCGGTATGTCGGATATTTCCATTAGTACCCCAATATTATTGAAAAATCGAGAGTTTTTATAATTGAATACTTGTCACCGCGAGTATCATATATACGAGTTGAATCTAAAGTAAAGGGCCACGGCTGGCGAATGACAACCCCGAGGCAGCATGCGGCCGTAGCGGGCCGGTGATGTATCGCGCGGTTCGGATGTCTGTCAGCGAGCGGCGCGGCGGTCTCGTCTGAAATTATAGCAATTAATTCTGTTTACGGCTCTCTGCGCCGAGCGCCGAACTCAATTATCGCGGCAGCGTCTTCCGAAATTAATTGAACAAAGATTCGCCATAAATCTGCGGACGGAGACGCCGCGAGCGCCGCGCGGCCTGCGCTTGTCGCCGCGATTTGTGGAGCGGCCGCGAGATGGCGCTGCGTGGGACAGTGGACCCGCGCCGCGAGCGCTACCGAGGCTCACCCCGAAGCCGTACAGTATTTGATATCGATGCTATTTTTAAATTGTATAGGAGTTCTAGTAGGCACCGCCAGAGGGTTTCGCTTCCGACCCTGCGCAACGTGCAGCTGCCAATTGCTGCTGAAGTGCTGACTTCGGCTCAGACTTGTGACCGCATCAAAGAATCTATTTAACTACATCCTTGAGAATATTTCTGCTTGTACATTACAAATCTACCCTACTGGTATTAAGGTATTATCCAAAAGTCCTTTATTTTGTCTCTCTACTTTGTCTTGAAACACCACAAAGGTTATTTAAATTAGAGAAAATTACAAAAGACGTCTGTGTTTGAAAGGAAGATATTTATTACGCGTCGTTGAAGTCTTTTGCAGTGGCTTTTTTGTGGTAATTTTTCGCTCTCCGCGCCCACCAAGCGGCGTTCCACTAAATCTGTACGCTCCACAAACTCGTACAGCGTAGGAACTACGATAATTACTATCTCCGAAATTAAAACATGTTTATTCTCTCGTCACATCCGGGTCGAGGTCGCCCGTCTGTTTGATCATTTTGGTCACTTTTCATTCGACTACCTTGCTAGAGATTTCAGTCAGCTAGTTGCGAGTGCCTGTACCGTCGGCAAGGAGCAAGAGGTCCCAGGGGAGGGCCGCGTCGTGTATTTATAGCCGCGCGGGTGGCTCGTTAAACCGTCGTCTCATTATTAGGATTTTATACAGTTTATGGAGTTCATGATTTTTATAGGTATTCAAACGCCAGATGGTTCGAAAATAGATATATAAATTTGTGGTTTAAAAAGCTTTCGCTCGTCGCTCACGGACTATGGTAGACGCTATGGCGGGGCTGCCGACTAACTTAGAACGTTGACAAAACAACGTTGGAGCAGTCTAAGAATTAATAGAGAGCGTTTCGGTAGAAATGAGAGAGTAACTTGAGTCGCCGCCGGCGGGTCACGTGGCAATTTTAACACAGGGGCTCTCGAGATGGCGAAGACTCACAGGGACTTTCCCACAGGTAAAGCAATGGTAGTAGTTCTAGGAACTGTCTTTCCAAATTAGACAGGCAAATAGACGCTATGAAGTTATCTTTTGGAAAAGAACCAAAAGGTCATTTGTATTTTGGTACGGAACCGAAACACGAGGCTAATATTTCTTGTTTATTCATCAGTTGATCGAGAGTTTATTTTGGAGTGAGCGGATCGCAGCGCCGCCGGCGGGCGACTAATTGAAACCGCACCGCGAGTCGCCGGCCACTCCATTCGAGTCCGGGAATCCCCTCCGACCACCCCCTCGCCACTGACATGCTACTTCACGTCCGTGTGCTATCGCTTCGGAACCCCCTTTCCCCTTCAGATTGGATGTCGCCGCCAACTGCCGGATTGAATTTACATATTTAGTAAACTGGTACTTCAGTTTCGAAGTCACTCGGTGTGGTACCTTTGCAGCGCGATGCATAGTAGCCGATACGGACAGTTCAAACGCAGCAGTGGCCCGTCGCGGGGTCACGGCGGGGTCAGCCTTGTCTTAACCGAAATGCAGTTGGCTCGAGATCACATTACTTTTTATTGCAGCGTCGGTACTTGGTTTAGTTTTATAGCGATATGTGTTTTCGTTCTCAGAGAACGGCGGCTGTTTGACTTCCCCGACTTTAGTAAATAAACTCAATCCGAATTAAATATAAAATCGTATCTGTGAATAGTGAATCAATTCAAATCAAGTTAAACAAAGCGTTGAAATCGATCCTCGACAGAATTATTAGCAAACCAAAACAAAGAAATTAAAAAGTAAATGTATATTTTTATTACCTAACATCCATGTCTTCTGAACAGAAAAATAAACGAATAGAAAACCCACTCTCCCAGTGCATTTGTAACTAAATACGTAAGCTCGTTATCTGAAGTGGCAGACAAGTCGTTTGTTGATTCAGCCGGGCATGAAATTCATTTTCCGTAGCAAACAAACCCACGCCGTGCTTCAGAGTGTGCTCCCGCCACAGATGACGCCGTTGGCTCAACAATGGCTAACGAGCTCAGAGATACAAAACACAACACAATATCCAACCCTCCTTATGGACCCACCGTATGCCGTTTGCGAGGAAAATGTTGAACAACGTGGTTAATAATTCAGGTACCCCAACCCAGAAGGACAAAACGTTAGTATCAAAAATACAGAGTTTACTTATTTTTACGTGCCTACTAAGTAAATATGGAATGTGAAATGAAAAGTGGGGCTGGACCGCTCGTAAGAGCGAGGAGCACCCCGCTACGCTGCGTAGCATCCGGCGTAGGGGCCGCGTAGCACCGCGTAGGCAAGCAGCAATCAAACAAAACCTTTACAAACACCAACTATTACAAACTAGTTAATTGTCAGTGGGTATATCCTCAACAATTAATGTAAACAACGGCCGATAAACATCACATGAGTTTTCCACAGTTTATGTTAAACCCATGTATTAATTATTAATAATATTTTCTGTACATACGTAGAGTTCCCGCTGATAGAGCCACATGCACAGGCCCTATCAGTTGATATTTCTTAATACAAACACAGACTGAAGTTTTTATTTGTATATACAGGATGACTTTTTTTACCGTCTGAAAAAAATGTGGTGTGATAGGTAAGTGTAATAGATTCATTTGGCAATGTTACTTAAAATATTTTTTTTTTCCTCAAAAACATTTTTTCTTGCTTAAACTAATATACATTACTCAATTGTAGTCAATAATATACACTGAAATATTTGAAATAGTATTTTAAAAAGAAACAGGCTCGTAGCTTCCATTTATGCGCAATTTACCTACAACCGCCAGCAGCGCGTAGTACTGTGCGTTGTTTTCTAGATTTTGTAAATTGCATTAAACATGGCCATATTTAACAATTAATCTCGTGTATAACTTTGGCTCTAGATACCTTATACGTCATTTTTTTTTCCAGACGGTAAAAAAAATCACCAGTATAGTGCACGTCTGAAACCAAGAAAGGCTTTTTCCTAGTTTTCTATTCACATTTTAAACTCTGGTGGGCCGCCGCCTCGCCGCTACCTGCTCCATCGCGTACACTAGTTTTTAAATTAGCTGATTTTCTTGGCACAAAGGCCTGAATCAGAAGTGACGACTCCGCGTTCGGTCACCTTATTGATACCTACCGTTTTAGTGTCACGACCAGAAATCGAACTTTCGTTAAATTTCCGGCCTCAATCCACTCGGCAGTTGAAAGAAGGTGACAACTGCTGAAACATTGTGGAGGAAAGTGGAAATTGATTGACAAATACGGCGGGAATTATAATTGCGGCCATAGAAAAGCTATGCTGGTTTTTATTTATCTCGGCCGCAAAGTTCCAATCCAATCAATCGGCCGGACGACTTCGGGGACGTATTTTTATTAAGGCGCACCTCAGTTCTTTTTATTCGGCGTATCGCTATCCTGGCGTTTCTGGGGTCCCCGCTCGGCTAAGTCCCTCCGAATGGCGATTTAGTGGGCCCTCCTATTTACTGTGCGCTCGAAGCCCTCACTCCGCTTTACACCCGCTTAAACTGTTTATGGCGCTCCCTCCGCCCCGGCGCAGCGCCACTCGACGTTTCGCCTACCTTGAACGGAGACTGTCCCCGCCGACGTACCCATATAGGATTAAGCGATTAAGCCTAGGTTCGAACACGAAAAACGAAATGATGCTTTCAAATTAAATCGAAAAACACTGTAAAGGTTTAACCCGATTGTGCCAGAAGAAATAAAAAAAAAAAAAAAATCTCACGCCTTTTATCCCCGAGGGGGTTGGCAGAGGTATTCCCTTTCTGGAAATACCCACTTTTCACGAGATGTTCTTTTGACCCCTAAACGTTATAGGTGGTGAGTCCATCGCCGGACTGGGTCTTTTAACATGTCTCAGAATTAATTCTGGGACCTATGAGTTTCCTCACGATGTTTTCCTTCACCGTCGAGCTAGTGATAAATATCTATGTAAGTTTTGAAAAACTCATTGGTACATGCTAGGATTCGAACCTGAGCCTCACTGATTATCATCATGTGAAGCCGGCTCTTAAGCCGTAAGGCTATCACTGCTCTTATCACTGAGCCAGAAGAAAGATAATGTAATGCCTGCTTCACTAGAAAAACCTGTAGTTCAGGCGAGTTTATAAATAAATGAGGGGTTATTATCTCCTAAGTGAAATATATTTTTACAAGACTGCACCATATTTTTAAAATCCTTTCATCGTATTTTACAGGTTTAATAAAAGCTATCGCTTAAAAGGTACATCCAATACTTTTCGTCATTTGGTTGATTGATGATAAAATGATGTTCTCATGACACAAAAATCAGTTGACCTGTATAGGCGCAATAAATGAGTGAAAGGTGTGAAATGTCCCGAGGCCCTTCGCCCTCCGTCGGCACGTCACCAGCCGGCGCTCATAAAATGTTCGCCGACAACTATTCCATCCACCCTCCGTTTTGATCTCGCGTTAATTAATTAATGCCCGACTTCGCCGCCGGCGCCCCATCATCGCGTAAACTTCTCGGCCTCCTCACTTGTTGTGATCTTGCATATTAACTAAGTAGCTCGGAACTATTTCGTGCCCGACCCAGGAAGACACGCAGCGGCCTA
This sequence comes from Ethmia dodecea, assembly GCA_963855545.1. Classification (NCBI taxonomy): domain Eukaryota; kingdom Metazoa; phylum Arthropoda; class Insecta; order Lepidoptera; family Depressariidae; genus Ethmia; species Ethmia dodecea. The sequence continues at coordinate 18,611,593 of OY979440.1, forward strand.
CGTGTTAATTAAGTGGCCCAGGGGTTATCGGCTAAACTGTTCTCGATAGTTTAAATTAAAATAACGCTATTTCAACGCTAGCTTTTGCCCCAGACTTGGTCCGCTTTCTAGGATAAAAATTGATCTGGGATAGATTTAAAATTATCAGAAATTCCGTCGATTGTCCCTACTTACTCCCTAATATATCTTTACGTTACCCTAGGGTAAATACTCGAAATAAGTCAGTTCTTCCGGTACCACCTTATACAACAAATTATATGTCCAACGCCTACATTCCTAGAGCCTGTAATGTGTATAACAAATTATTCTATGACTATGATATATTTCATTCACCTCTATCAAATTTTTTTAAACGAAATCTCTCATAAAATTGTATAATTTTAATTCCAATTTAACTTTTTGTTTTCTATTTTGTTTCTATACCTAAGTACTTCGTATTTCCGTTCACTCTGTGTACAGTATAATAGTGGAAACTTTGTTAAACTAAATGATACTATGTTAGATTTTTGTGTTATCATAACTGTTTTTTTCCCAAATAAACAATAAATAAATAAATAAAAGATAATGTATGGGTACAAGCTATCTCTCAGGATCGGTTCATCAAAAAAAGCCTTCAAAAAGGTATCTATAATATTAATATCTACTGTAGTGATTGGAATATGGAATTTCTTTAATAAATATCTACATTTGTAGGCGCCTCGGAAAATGTTCTATTTGTCTTAAAATAGTATACCTAGTGTCTGCGTTCTCTTTTAAGCTTAACTTTTTCGATAGCTATTGCAAAGACAAATTACCCCAAAAAAAAATTAAATACAAATCATAATAAAATCTAGCGGTATCAACATTTTTCTTATAGAGCCAAATAGTGTTGTGAGTGCAATAAGCAAATTAAACAATAGTATGATATTATTGTGTTTTCTTTGTTAGTAAAATAAAAAAAATACTCGGGTTTCTTTCGAAGACTGTTTAGTCACAGTATAATAAATGGTTTACTGAATAGATTTCTTTGGGTTTCAACTTTAGGTGCTAAACATTAGTGGAAACTTTGTTGGCTTACTGCAAAGAGATTTAAATATAATAGGGCATAGAGGGGGCATTGGGAATATTTTCATAAAATACTTTGAAGCCTAAGCGTCATGTCCTTGTCATGTCAGATAATATGAACGCGAGCTGTCATTCGGTCGAAATTGTACTAGACTTATTCCACTTGGAATAACTTTTGGCTTCAAATTTTCCTCGCTTTGTTCCCTCTATGCCCTATTATATTTTATTTTAATCTCTTTGTATTTTAATCTCTTTGGCTTACTGTAATATTTCTATTTCATGTAATATCTATAAGTTTTTATTGCATAAGCTGTTTGTTTTTCTTAATAAAAAAAATGCAGTAAAGACTATTGAAATTGAGAAAACGCCTTCTCTATAACCTGCTCGGGCCTGGAGTCTGGCGAGCGCGTAGATTGACTCGCGGAGTGACGCGCCTCAAGGCGCTCGTTAAAACATATAAGTGGAGTCATTTGGCGCCGTCACATCCCCCCCCCCCTCGGCTGACAACTTATTAATTAAACGCGGACATATGCCGCCCCTCCACACACGCCACGCAGAAATGTATGACACGTTTCGACCTCCTTTGAAAATACCTGATAAATATTAAGGCAATGTAATAAATAACAATCAGATTACGGGCCTGTCACTCGTCATACATCGTGTGTTATTTACGCTAATAATGACGTTTCGTTTCGCGTTTCGTGATACGTCCCGAAGTTATTTTAGAGACTCACGTCACAGTTACAGGGTAACAAAGGGCTGACGGCGGATCGAAATGGCTATGGGAGGCGCTTAGATTTTTTATCTGACTTTTCTAAGAAGGCTTTAGAGTTCTAGGGCTAAGCCTCCTCAGTGTTTGACTACTTTTCAAAGATTTTATGAAAGCAGCCTGCTCCTAAGTGTTGTCTTCTAATTTGTTATCTTAATTTGAGATTTTTATAAACCTTGTTGTAAGCGGGTTTGGGCTGAGAAATCGAATCGAATAATACATTTCAATTAAATTCACAAAACATTTAAGCCTACAGAGCAGTGATAGCCCTGACGGTTAAAGAGTACGCCGAAAATCAGTGAGGCTCGGGTTCGAATCCTGGCATGTTCAGTCTGGTGTGGCAGTTCGAATCTTGACGTGGGAGAGCCATGCTTCGGCACGCTTGGGCCGGCTCGACCGGAGTGATACCACGGCCTCACAGAAAACCAGCGTAAAGCAATGCATTGCGTTTCGTTGAGTGAGTGAGGTAACCGGTGGCCCCAATCCCCCCTTCCCCTCCCCTCCCCTCCCCTTCCCCTACTCCCACCTCAAAGGTCGGCAACGCAGTTGTGACTCTTGAGTTGCAGGTGTCCATTTGCGACGGACGTCACTTACCATCAGGTGACCCGTCTGCTGGTTTGCCCCCTTTTTTTATCATAAAAAAAAAATGTACCAATGAGTTTTTCAAAAACTTACGTACATATTTATCACTAGCTCGACGGTGAAGGAAAACATCGTGAGGAAACCCGCAGGTCTCAGAATTAATTCTGAGACATGTGTAAACAGACCCGGTCCGGCGATGGGCTCACCACCTATCACGTTTAGGGGTCCAATGTATCTCGTGAAATGTGGGTAGTATCCAGTAATGGAATACCTCTGCCTACCCCCTCGGTGATGAAAGGCGTGAGATTATATTTATGAGATTATATATTTAAGCCTACAAAACGTGACCATCGAGTAATTAACCCAAACTATTAACTATATACCATCCGCCTCGAGTTGGTAGTCTCACGCTGAGAGTGACGCGGCGCCCGTCACGAGCCACGTCACGAGCCACGTCACGCGCGGCCCCCCTTGGCGCACGCAGCGTCTCCACGCCACAGGGATGCTACAGTTGCCAGCAGCTCAATCTCGTTTCATTGCGTTAACGACTCTCTTTGAAATATCCCAACACATAGTCCCTACTGGCTTTAACCTTGACTTCCGAACTTCTTCACGAAATTAAATATAGCTAATATACTTCTTCTACTCGTAGACGGAAACATTCTCTCTGCCAAATTCCGTCTTGAACGGTGTAATGGTGAAGCCGCGGTAAAGTAAATACAGACTTTCTTATTTATATTACCAGCGACCCGCGCTCGCTTTGCTTCGGTTTATATGATATACCTACACTCATAAAATCCTTCCCCGTGTAGAGCTCTTTGTATAGTGAAAAACACATAAAAATCCATTTTGTAGTTCTGGAGCTAGCGGATCACAGACGTTGAAAGACACTTCATTTCATACTATACTAGCTGTTTCCCGCGATGTCATGGAAGTCCCGTTGCCGTGAAAAAATTATTCCAAAGTAAGCTGTCCATTAGTGAAAGAATTTTTAAAATCGGTTCAGTAGTTTCGGAGCCTATTCAATACAAACTAACCAAAAATCGAATCTTTCCTCTTTTGAATATTATAGTATAGATATAAAGGTAAAGGTAAAGATGTAGCACAGATTAGTGGAGTAGTATCCCACGGAGACGTATGACGATACAATTCTGCGACAAAATTTGAGTTGCGAGTGTTAATGGCAGTGTGGGTGCGCCATTCATCAGCGGGTCGCATTACGTATTCCGATGCCGCAGCCGCAAATAGCCTTCCTAATTCACTTCGTAAACGAGACATTTGCCGGTCTGTCTGTCTGAAACCTCATCCTAGATCGCTTTTGTGCGGTAGTGGCGTCGCGTCACTGTGACGACGCGTTAGCGTGTTGCCGTTTGGTGGCGGGTTTAGCCTCGCACATCAAATCGTTTATGACTAAGCATTAGCTCATGTGATGCGATTGCTGAGATCTCAAAGTTCTGGGGATTTAAAAATATGACTACCGTTCAGACTCATTTTATCAAACATTTTGAACATACCAATTTACCCATTGAAAACTAACACTACAGGAAAACAAAAAAAACGATTTCTCTAATTATCTTACTTTTGACGGGCCTGTTAGCTCAGTTGGTAGTGACCCTGCTTTCTGGGTCGGAGGTCGCGGGTTCGATCCCCGCTCGGGGCCAACATTTGTGTGCATGAACATGTCTGTTGGCGTGTCTGTTCGTTTAGTATTTATTTAAGTATGTTTATCAGTTGTTTAGTACTCATAGTACAGGCCCTGCCTAGTTTGGGACTAAATAACCGTGTGTGACTGTGTCCCACAATTATTATTATTATTATTTATTCTTTCGAATTAGAGTCACATGTGTATCCAGGAGCCGATAGCTACCCTTTAAGCCCCATGAAAATTGTGATTAACCTATTAATTGTTAAAAAATGTGATTAATTCCTACATTACCCGCAAACAATTTTAGGCAAATATTTTAATGTAAAGAAACGACGGTTCCACAATTTTTGTTACTATAGGTACTATATCTATGTTAAAGCTTATTACGTTAAATTTTCGAAGACAATTTGTTCTGGGATCGGTAGCGTAATATACGCAAATCCCAGCGGGATAATGCTTGGCGAGGTTCGCTTATGAGACCTTACTGCCGACACACGGAATAATAAACCAACCAAAGCTGGAGGATGTGATTGCTCTGTTTGTGTCGCAGACGGACGCTCCCATCGTAAGGGACGCTGAGGGCTACTGATTGACTGAATCAAGGTTCGTTACAAGGAAATGGTCGTCATGTTGTCGGCCGCGGGGGAGGAGGGCGCGGGGAAAGGGGAGCGGGGAGCGGCCAAGGGTTACTAAGTCGTGGCTGCTCAGAGTGCTTATCTCCTTTAAAACTATTCCAGTCACACCAAACATTTTGTCCAATAAAAGCAACTACAAGAATAAATAAAACAATCTGAAATGGCAGGAGCTGCAATCATTTTTAGTAAGTAATTGGACTTATTTATAAATTCCTATTATTGAGTAAAGACTTTTCGGTTTTGTTTTGTTTTTTTTTCACCGTGATGAACCAGCAGGATCCACCATTGGTTGTGAAGCGTGTCTAGCAGCACCCTGATTGGGAGCTGTACAGTCTCACTAGCTGATAACTGTCAAAGGCCCGTGGCGGAAAAACTGGACGAGGCCTCCCGGTCTTGGATCTTTATGTATTTTTAGGCCTCGAACCAACACCCAACTGCCTCTTATCCTTGTCTAGGATTTGAATAAGAGAACTTTTCGCGACGTTTCGAAGCCCCTCAGGACCAGAGGCCCGGGGCAGCCTCTCCACCTGTCTCTTTAAGGGATCCAACGAATTTGATAATAATGATTTATTAATTTTTCAGACTAGACTAGAAGAAGACTTCTTAGGTCCATACTAGTGATATAATAATATATAATAATAATATAATCTCACGCCTTTTATCCCCGAGGGGGTAGGCAGAGGTATTCCATTACTGGATACATTTCACGAGATATATTGGACCCCTAAACGTGATAGGTGGTGAGCCCATCGCCGGTCCGGGTCTGTTTACACATGTCTCAGAATTAATTCTGAGACCTGCGGGTTTCCTCACGATGTTTTCCTTCACCGTCGAGCTAGTGATAAATATGTACGTAAGTTTTGAAAAACTCATTGGTACATGCCAGGATTCGAACCCGAGCCTCACTGATTTTCGACCGGCTCTTTAACCGTCCGGGCTATCACTGCTCTTCCATACTAGTGAAAACTGGGTATTTTCAAAACTGCAATACCTCTGCCGACCCCCTGATTAAAAGGGGAGACTTTTGTTTCTATTTTCAAAGCATGCTGGGAATCTCTCTACTCGGTGGCTTATGGGTTGCGTATTATTCGCGTCGAGCCTATTACGTCCTGCGTATACATACAAAACAATGTTTTTAGGAGTCTGTTATGGCTACAGCGCCATTGCAGTGCCTCTGGAATGTTTGCGGAGGCGTACCGAACACTTTCGTGCTATATTACGCAAGAAAGCGCTTCGTCTTTACTAAATATTACTTACTACATCTCATCCTAAAAGATAACAAGTTATTTATTTGATATGAATATTTACATGAAATTGATGTCTGCTACTTTATCTAAGTTTTTAAGTTTGTATACTTACTAACTCGTCAACTTGTGGCAACCGCAAGTAAGGAGACCATATTTAGCCCAGCAACTGGGACATAGAGAATGGTCTATGCTGTCCGTTGGCAGGTCATTCGAATTTGTCATATCATAAGCACTCGCATGTTAGATATTTTCTTTGACTAATAATTATATTTGTGGATGCTATAAATAAACATCTTGAAAGCCCAAGCCGAGGTTTTAATCAACCGCTCAGCATCCCAAAAACTTACGGTTAGTAGACTCAATAGGATTCGCCTATAGTTTTTGAGCGCTAGTGGGCCGCCTTTGAGTATTAAACCAACCGGAGACGCCACTGACAGGCGTTCCCCTCTGCCAAAAAAAAGTGTCGGTCAACGCGCACTCCTGTTAAATACAACTAGTTTTTTTGAGTTCACGGAGTGCTTGGATTGATGAATGTATTTGTGTGCATCTAGTTCAAGCTAGCGTTTAATTGTTTTGTCAAAAAATGCGTTTGTTTTAACATTATTTGTGTTTGTTTCCTCGTCCCCCCCGCAGAAATTGGCAGTCTTTTTTGCAAAGGAACTAGTGCGCGTGACGTCTCCTGTTGGTTTAATACTCAAAGGCCGCTGCTAATCGGAAATAAGTTAGTATTTTGAATATATCCTCTGTTCTATTCTACAATACCAAGCAGCGTTATTTTGTTATATTACCACCGAGCAGGGCGGTACTCGTAGTACAGTCAGACTGCGGCGCGACGCAATTAGGCGTAATTGAATCATGCTGGACCGCAGCGCCTGTTGCGACTAACTAACTAATTAACCGCGCTAGCTGGCCGGTGATTTGAGATGACAGGCTCGACTTTGGCCGAGGGCGAGTGGCGGGAGGCTAACTAGCCATGTTTCGCTGCCAATTTCCCGCGATGACAAAAGAAATTTCCCCGGTTGGCGGGCGAAGGACGCGGGGCGTGAGGTGCTCGCTTATATTGCTTAATACCTCATCTGCGAAATATGTCTCTTTATTCTATTTGCTGGGAGCACATCAAAGGGAAAATAAAGATGTTGGCTTTCCGAGTGAATGGCAGCGGCAAAGGTATTGAATGATGCTCGAGAGCACTTTCTATTATAATAATTCAGACTGTTACTTATAAATTATAAGGCATCGCAAGTTGTGCTTTGAACAACTACACAGGGTAAGTAGTCGTAGGCGTACTCAGCGGGGATGGTGCTTATACAAGAAACTTCTCCGTACTTCGCCTGGCAGCCAGTACCTTCCCAAAACAGTGAATAATTCGCATCTTTTGTACACAATGAAAGTTGTAATGTTATGTCCGCAACAAATGCGGTGCCGACTGGGCTGTAGTAGGTACTCGCAACTTCTAAACTACATCAGGTAATCGTTAGGCCGCGTCCACAACGTAACGAGCGACGCTTATCTCAATGGTCCCTTGTAGGGACAGCTCACAAAAGGCGACACGCAGGCCCCCGCCCCGGACGTGCCCCGTTCGCCCCGCTTACAAACTTTCACTCCGCAAACTCTTTGTTGAATGAGATGATAAACTTTTTCCGCACCGTGTCACCGAACAATTCGAGTGTCATAACGCGTATTATATTTTACTCGTCGCGTGTTTCCGCGTTGTTACATCCACTTTATTGCGTCGCGTATCTAGTTAACGGCGCGCGTGACCGTGAACTCTATTTTAAGAAATTAAAGGAAGTGATGTTATGATGGCAACGCGATAGCGGCCCGCAGCTGTCGGCCGGCCGCGATCAGCTCGCCGCGCTCGGCCTTTCGCGTTGCACCAATTTTGGACTGCTGATAGAGCTAGTGCCCACTCCGCCCCCTTAGCCCGAGCACCTCAACAACGCGAGTCATCTGTTCTATTAACGTATGTCCAACTGAGGCTATTACAAACTTCGAAATGGACGATAAAAGCGTACTCTAACTGAAACCCAATTAATGGAGTGGATCGACTTTAACTTTTTAGCGGGACGGCCAATGAACCAGAAACGGGTGGACTGGTGGACAAACTTTGACATTACGAAAGTCGATGGCGCGTCACGCGGGGGATAGGCTAATTAGGCCGGCCTTAGCGGATAGGCCGGGCGGCTGACGCATAGAGATAGCTTCTTGTGCTCGTATAGGCCTTCCTGTGGTGGTGTAAGCCAACTGGGCCCACAATGGGGGAATAGGCCTCCAGAGTAAAACGAATAGAGTTTATCGTAAGCGCTGGAGCCACGAATAAAATCTGTTAGCACAACAGTCATGGAGCCGTTTGTGAACTAAGCCCGAGGGCACTTGAGGAAATTACGTTTTGAGCCAAAACGCTAATTAAACTGAATTGACAATTTGAAGAACATAATTTTAGTGGGAGTATAACCGCCTCTCAGCCTTGACCGTAATTATTTTTATTTTTTTGAACGATGTTTTATATACATAGATATATAAAACATCGTTCCTCCTTTTTAAAAGTCGTTTAAAAATTTAAACGACTTTAAAAAAGGAGAAGGTTTCTCAATTCGACCGTTTTTTAAATGTGTGTTTGTTTATAAACCGATTTTGATGATTACTTTTTTGTTGTAAACATGATATCCCAAGGGGGGTACCATGATAAAGAAACGAGGATCTGATGATGGCATCCCAGAGAAATCGAGGGGAACCTTCGAAAATCGTAGTTTCGACTAGTACTTTTTTTAATTTCCCGTTTGAAGTCGTTTTTTATGTTAAAATTCTGTTTATGTAAGAACAGATTTTATTGGTAGACTGACTACTTTTACTGAAGTCAAAAGTTTAGCAAGTAGAATGCAATATTATGCTAATTGAAAGGTAAATTTTAGTTTAGTACTTTTATCAAAACATTGTAGAATACATTTAAAGACACAGTAAAGCGTTTTACTGAACAGCGCAGCTAATAGTGCGAGCATCCTGCGGCCGCTACTCCTAGCTGCATCATCTTATGTGTGTGATGAAATATAATGAATGTTCCACAAAATATCGAACCAAATAATTTGAAATAAGATAAAATACCGTTACCGTTTGCGGCCTCTACTATGACCTATACATTTGAGTCGTGCATGGGCATTTACGCAATAGTTCACTGCGCTTCGTCCGTGCAATATCATCGCACACAGCTGTGAATGCCACTCGGCAAAATACGTTTCTGCTCCATTTCGCTGACGTGAGTGCAACAGCCATTTCACGGCAGAGCAGCGACAATGGCAGCGGGTGCATCTAAATTTGCGGCCGCCTCGCGATCCCGCCACGCGCGAGCGACAATTGAAAGAAAGAAAGAAAGAAAGAAACTTTTTATTCGACATAGCAACAAAAACAAAACTGAAATTACAGTACAACAACACATAAAACAATTCTATGCCGAAAGGGCTACAGCTCAGCATAATGCCACAGCCTGGGCCGTGACGCTGATTTTCGGCTGCAGCCGTTAATTAGGTCAGTAGACCGCAGACGAGTAACATAATACAACGAATATTGTACCTAAAATATATCCAACTTATAATATAATTTAAAAAATAATACAGCGAAACCGCCCAGTTCTTTATGAGTTTCGAGTGGACGAGCTTAGTATAGTTTAGTGCATATTCTTATCTATGGTTTAGTGTGCCTTGTTATTAAAGAAAGAAAGAAAGAAAGTTTGAAGATTTCCGTCCCTCAGTAGCGGCGACCTACTCGGCACAATAAGCGTCGCGGGCAGCGGGATGAATGGATGTGTCGATAGATGAGAGCTACTGGGATTTCAATTGAAACGGGTAAACCAGAAATAGAATCTTCGCTTTTCAGGAGCAAGATGATGCCGACAGGCCGGTAATAACCACACCTTCTGTCGAGTGTCGAGCTTCTGATATGCCTCTCCGGAAGGCGGACAGAGGCCCTGAGCAGAGGAGGTTGGTGACAGCTCGCGTGTTGCTGGCCTCTGTCACGCGCACTGGCTGAGCCGCCCGTGTCCGCCTCACGTACTATTTGGCAAAGTGCTCAACAAATTGTAGTGACGTGAGAGCCGACCGAGCAAATTGTTGAGCTGACACATCATTACGAACAACACTAAATGAATTTGTGAAAGTCTGGAATTCGATGCACGTTTAGTATCGCTTTAAAATACTGATACAGATGCGGCCCAGCCATTTGGAGGCGGGTTAAATTATTTTCATATAGCAACGGCAACAATTTACTCAATATTTTTTTCGATGATTGATCTTTACTAAAATATAGCTTTAATTGTTGGCACATTAACATATCCTTATTTTAAGTAGTTTATATTTAAGTCTTCATATTTAATGTAAAAAATGCAATTTTTGAAGTGAAAACTGTGAAACTCGCGTCAGGTCACGTGTGCTGATCGAAAAACCGTAAGACGGTTGGAGAGTAGTGTTGTAACACCGAAATCGATAATCAAGTTTTTACTTCTGCCGGCACTCCCGGAGTGCAACCCGTGTTTTTTTTGTTAGCATAACGTCTGTAAGCGTACTTATTGCGAATACAGTGGAGACTTTGTTGGCCTCACTCCATAGTATAAAACAAGTCGCTTTCTCTGTCCCTATATCCCTATATCCCTATGTTTGCTTAAATCTTTAAAACTACGCAACGGATTTTGATGCGGTTTCTTTAATAGATAGAGTGATTCAAGAGGAAGGTTTTAGTATTAGCATTGCACCCGTGCGAAGCCGGGGCGGGTCGCTAGTTTGTTATAAACACATTTGTATTACTTTAAGAATTTATTATGCTGTATGTTTATAAAATAAATAAAATAAAACTAAGTAAATAAATAAATATAGGAAAAATCCGCGTCAAATATTCTCAATTTTATTATGATACAAAATTAAAAGACGCTTAGAAATAAAGAAGTCATAAGCGATTACACACATAGACGAGTAATGATGCAGACAAGAGAGAACGCAGCCGGCAGGCGCGGCTCGCGGCTCAAGCATTCCAGTTTATTTGAGTGTAATCGCGGAGGGCCGCGAGTTAGGGAACTTTATTGCCGCTTGATAGTCCTCCGGCGATATCTAAACGGGCCCAGTCACCGATTCGCTCGTAACCGTCTCACCTGAATTATATTGTAGATAAATAAACGGCGGGTAAGGGGGCCCGCTTAATGTTGTAAGCGTCGTAATGTAGACGTGCCTGCGGTCGACTCATTACGGCTGGCCACTGAAACACTGGCCGTGACTCGCAGCTCTTTTGTCAATTCCGACACTGAGAAATGACGCACCGTGAATCGTGAGAACCATGCCAGTGGCGCCGAAGGGATTCTTAAGCCATTTTCTATTATTATTGAGTCGTTATTGGGCATGACGCCTTCACTTCTGATTCAACCCGTAATGCGTTGAATCGATGGGCTGTGCGGATGCTGTAATTAACTTGTTAAAGAAACAATTAACAGATAGCGCTACTCCAATTGTTTGTTCCTACTATGTATTTGGATCAAGATGACGAGCATACGTCAACACACAAAACAATTTTTTAATTATATTTTGATCAAAAAAATATCTTTAACCTCATAAGATAATTTTTTAATTGATACGGTGCCGATTTTAACCACGCGGTGCGCGGTGTCATAAAAAAATATTTTGTCTTGAATTCCGTAACTAAGCTGAGTAAAGTAAGTACGACTCAGAGAGTAAAATTTGACTTTTAAAGTACTTGACGTTTTGTAATGGACCTATCCGTTCGTCGTGATTTTGTTAATGGTGATGAGTAATAGGTTGTCAGCTGCCACTCAGAACGGCTTTCCCCCCCGGGAGACGTCGCGGCGCCGGTTGAGCACTCGACAGGTTAACATGTGTATGTCGACACGGCTACAAACGACCTCTTAGTTCCAGACAATCGGGCAGCAAGATCGCGCTCGCCTGACCCGCGTTATGGGAGCGTTCATCCCTTGGCGGATAGTCCGCCAAACACCCGCACTATGGCACGGCTCTAGTGTTGTATTGCAGTCCCCACCCTCAGTCGGCGCCAGCCGCATCATTCCTGTGCAATCTCGTACCAGCTTCAGAGATATCATCTAGTAATATCTAAAATTGCATCGCGGGATATAAGTTTTAGCGAAGCGCTGCACTGCGTACTAAGTTAAAGTAGAGTAATAAATTGAGCGTATTACGCGCTAACGTTTCGAAAGAGCCGATATTTTTTTGGGCGGAAATCGGGCGCTTTATCTCCGCCCGATAGCGGCTAGCAGAGTGGGCGTCATTTGTCATAGCACACTCGTCTTCTCGTAACTACGGGAATATGTTCGGCGGTAGCGGAGCGGGCACGCGCCAAAGGGCCGCGAGGCACGCGGGGAGGGCTCTTAGCTGATGAACTGCGCCGCAGAGAAGGCGCTGTGACCCGAAATACAGTTTTCATTAGCTTAGTAGCGATGCACCGCAGTGTCATCTTATGATGACAGTAATTTGATTAGTCATTCGGAAAATATTTTTGCAACAACCATTTGTGATATGGAAAATACATTGCACGGAATGAGAACACAATTCAAATACGGTTAGAGCCTGCACTATTAAGGTTTTAGTGAACAAAATGATGAACAAATATACCAATTATGTTCATGCACATAAATGTAGGCCCCAGACGGAAATTAAATTGAATGGATACTACCACCTAAGCCCTGAGACCTATCATGGCCTTGGTTTTTTTAAGAAAACTGTTATGTTACTATTGAATAATGAATAAATAAATTGAAATTGAAATTGAAAAAAAAAAATCATGTACTAACAAGACAGTTTTTCAATGGACGGAGACGGGTCTTAGGCGCCGATGAAGCCCATCAAATGCAATACCCGCCGATATGAAAAACGACGGCGATGACGACGGACTTTAAGTTTCGCAATGAATGAATCCCTAGCGCCACCGCAGCTAGCGGGGTTCGTTCCACATTTCGTTAGTGGCTGCTGATTGGCGAGGTGATTTTGGAAACTTTTAATTCCAGTCTGAAACCAAGGCATTAGTGCCCGTGGCATCAGCCTATAAAGCTTTTGCCCTGAAACGATACGAACAGTAGGGCAAAGATTGTATGAAAGACCTACGTAGTTTTGTGTAGGTATATAAATGTGGCAATTAATGTAATACGCAATGATGTTTGATGTGAAGTTATGCATATCACTCCACAAAAGTGTGATGTATGGAGGTATCTTCACATTATTATTTTAGGTTGTAGGGTAAGTAGTTTATAAGATAGGTACTTTTGTCTCGCAATATACGCTGTTGAGTGAAGACGTGTTTTATTTGCTCTGCCTAATTAATAGTTAGTCTAGATCTAGGTCTAGATTCTTCAGTGGCGACGATAAGTGTTCGAATCCAAGTGCAGTGACTGCGTTAAGCCGAATTGACACGTATTAAATTTTATTAAAATTATTCTGTGGTGACGTAGGTACATTCGGAAAGATGTCGATCGGTAAAATATCTGAATTTAACATGCGTTCAGATAACTGGAAGATGTATGTAGAACGTCTAGAACAATACTTCCTAGTGAACGATATCAAGCCAGAGAGGTATGTACCTACGCTAATCACAGTTATGGGCGCGGAGTGTTACGAACTATTAGTAAATCTTTGCACACCCGACAAACCGTCGAGTAAAAAGTTTAAAGATCTAACGGAAATTCTAGAAAAATATCTACAACCAAAACCCAGTATACTGTCCGAAAGATATAAATTTCACCATCGGAAACAGAATAATAACGAAACAATATCGGAATACGTGGCCGTTTTAAAGAAAATGTCGAAATCCTGTGAATTTGGGAGTTGGTTAGAGGAAAGTTTACGTGACCAACTGGTTTGTGGTATCAGCAGCGAGACCATACGTCAACGTCTTTTCACCGAAGAGCAAATAGATTTTGGGAAGGCCTACGCCCTAGCCGTTAGCATGGAGGCGGCTGAGAAGAACGCGGCAATGGTGGAAGGTCATCCGGTCACGTCGAGTGGCGAAATCGCCGCGTGCCAGGCGGTGGCGGGCACGTGGCGCAGTGGCGGGCGCGGCCGGGGCGATGGCGCGGGCGCCCGGGCCCAGGCGCGACCGCCGGCGACCCAAGGGCGCAGTGCAGGGCGCGGGCGGCGCGCGGCCTCGGGACCGCCGCGCGCCCCTTCTTCTTACACCAAGCAGCAGCAGTGTCGTGCTTGTGGCGCAGATCATGACGTGTCCAGCTGTCAGTTCGCACGTTATGTTTGCAGAGCGTGCAACAAACAGGGACATCTGCGTCGGGTCTGTCCTTTGTTAACAGATCATCACAATGTCGACGTGGCGGCCTCATCGCAAGGGAAGGACTTGAACAGTGAGGACAGTGATGAGGTAATCATAATAAATGTTAACCAATTGTCAATTACACAGTGTAAACCGATAATGATAACACTTATTATCAACGGCAAGGAAGTAGTTATGGAGTGTGATACGGGCAGTGCCGTATCTTGTATAAGCTTTGAACTGTATTTAAAGCTATTTAATGACTTAGAAATTAAAAAATCTAGTTTGACGTTAAGATATTACACTGGGGAGTTGGTACGTCCCGTAGGAGTTATAAACCCTTTGGTTTTGTATAATGATAAAAAGAAATATTTAAATTTGTACATAATCGAAGATGCTAAAACTTCATTACTGGGGAGGCAGTGGTTAATGGAATTAAATGTTAAATTACCGGAATTTGAATGTGTCAATAAAATGTGTAGTAATGACTTCGATTTTGACGATTTCAGTTCCAAATACTGTGAGGTGTTTGCGGAGGGCTTGGGCCGATTCACCGGCGGCACGGTGGGCATCCACGTGCGCGAGGGCGCGCGGCCCGTGTTCATGCGCGCGCGCCCGCTGGCCTATGCACTGCGAGCGCCCGTCGAGGCCGCGCTGGACCAGATGGTGCGCGACGGCATCCTCACCCCTGTGGACCGCTCCGACTGGGCCACGCCCATAGTACCGGTAGTCAAGAAGGACGGTAACATTAGGATCTGCGCTGATTATAAGTTAACTTTAAATAAAGTGATCGAAGTCGATCGTTATCCGCTACCCAAGGTGGAGGACCTGTTGGCACGTCTGCACGGCGGAGTGAGATTTAGTAAAATCGATTTGTCACAAGCCTACGCTCAGTTTGAATTAGACGAGTCGAAGAAATACACAGTCATAAATACGCATAAAGGGTTGTTTATGTACAACCGGTTAGTGTTTGGTCTGTCATCGAGTCCAGGCATTTTTCAAAAACGTTTAGAACAATTGTTTGCTGATTTACCCTATGTAGGTGTATTCCTTGATGATATCGTCATCACAGGAATGAACACGCGCGAACATATTGATAATCTACATAAAGTCTTTAATCGTCTACAATCACACGGCCTTCGAGTGAAGAAAGAAAAGTGCGCTTTCTTTAAAGAGTCCATAAACTACCTGGGTCACGTTATTAACAAAGACGGGGTTCATACTTGTCCAGATAAGGTTAAAGCTATTTTAAACACCCCGGCCCCCACAAATGTTTCCGAATTACGAGCTTTCATAGGTATGGTCATGTATTATGCAAAGTTTGTAAGTAATGTCAGTACAATATTGGCGCCATTGTATAATTTGCTTCGGGTCAATGTTAAGTTTATTTGGAGTGAGGAATGCGAAACTGCATTTAGTAACATTAAGCGGCGGCTAGGTTCGAGTGAGGTGTTGGTGCACTACTCGCTAGACCAGCCGCTGGTGCTGACGGCGGACGCGAGCGGCGTCGGGGTGGGCGCGGTCATCTCGCACCTGACTCCGCAGGGCGAGCGGCCCGTAGCGTATGCCTCGCGGTCACTCACCGCGGCCGAGCGAGGATACGCACAGATAGATAGGGAGGCATTAGCTATCATCTATGGAATTAGAAAATTTCACCAATATTTATACGGCCGTAAATTTATTCTCAGAACTGACCACAAACCTTTGACTTATATATTTGGAAATAAAGTAGGCATTCCTATTATGGCGGCATCACGCTTGCAGAGGTGGGCAGTTCTGTTATCGGGCTACAATTATGAAATCGAATATGTTGCTTCGAAAAAGAACTGTGCCGACGCGCTATCTCGGCTACCCCAAACCGGTTCTCATCGCATTGTATCCGAGGAAGTAACTTATATGCATTTTGTCGAACAATTTTTGCCGATCACTAATGACGATGTTAGGGTTGCTACTTCTAAGGATAGTTCATTAAGTCGCGTTGTGTTTTACGTTCAGACTGGCTGGTTAAATAAATGTAATGATGAAGAAATTAAACCTTTTTACAACAAACGCAATGAACTATATTTAGATCGTGGGTGCCTTATGTGGGGCTATAGACTAATTATACCCCAAAGTTTGAGGGAAAAAGTATTAAAACAATTACACATGAGTCATATGGGGATAGTTAAAACTAAATCTTTAGCCCGAAGCTATGTATGGTGGCCCAATATTGACGCGGACTTGGAGGCAGTCTGCAAGCAGTGCGAGACGTGCGCGGCGGAGGCGCAGGCGCCCCCGCGTGCTCCCCCACAGCCCTGGCCCTATCACACTCAGCCGTGGAGTAGGATTCATATAGATTTTCTTGGGCCATTGAACGGAAAAACTTATTTAATATTGGTCGATTCGAGCACTAAATGGCTCGAAGTGTATGAAATGCTTAGGACGAATGCCACTTCCGTAATTAAAGTTCTTAGGACGACGTTCGCACGGTTCGGGCTACCGATGGAGGTCGTATCGGATCAGGGACCACCATTTACGAGCTGCGAATTTAAGAATTTTTTGGACAATAATGGTATTCGACAGTCCTTTTCACCTGCTTATCACCCGTCGTCCAATGGGGCGGCTGAAAACGCGGTGAAACTGTGCAAACGTGTCATAAAAAAAGCCAATAGGGACTCGGTAGATACGGACGCTGCATTACAAACATTTTTATTGTCATATAGAAATAGTATCCATACTAGTACCGGTGACACGCCCGCTATGCTGCTGCAGCGACGGCCGCTCCGTTCGAGACTGGACCTGCTGCGCAGCGAATGTGCGCGCGAGCAGAGCGTGCGGAGCGCGCAGCAGCGCCAGCTGCGGCATGCGGGCGGCGTTACGCGCGTACTCGCCCCCGGGGACCCCGTGTGGGCGAAGGGTTTTAGCGGCCCTGACAAATGGCTCAAGGGCACCGTCGTGGGTAGCGAGGGTTCTCGGAGATATGTAGTGGATAGCGGTAACGGTCGACTGATACACAGACACGTCGATCAAGTAAAGCGCAGATCTAGAATGTCCGACGTTCCGTGTCCTTCTATTCCTATCACAGAGGAGATGGAAGGTCGAAATAGGAGTGAGGAAGTCGGGGTGCAACCGGAAGGGAAGGCAGATGCGGATACGGCAAGTGAGGGCGAGGAGGGTGTATTTAGTACTCCTACCAGTGACAGGGACACTTTTTTGGAATGTTCACCAGACACCCAACAAGGTGAGCCTACCTCTTTGCCCGACTCCCCGTGCCCTCAGTTGAATCGTCCCAAGCGAGCTCGTAAGCCCGTACTGCGATACGGCATAGATGATTAAGTTTAATTCTAGTTGTATATTAGGTTAAGTTAATGATTTAAGTAGGGAGGTGTGATGTATGGAGGTATCTTCACATTATTATTTTAGGTTGTAGGGTAAGTAGTTTATAAGATAGGTACTTTTGTCTCGCAATATACGCTGTTGAGTGAAGACGTGTTTTATTTGCTCTGCCTAATTAATAGTTAGTCTAGATCTAGGTCTAGATTCTCCATCCCATCCTCGTCGCCACTGAAGAATCTAGACCTAGATCTAGACTAACTATTAATTAGGCAGAGCAAATAAAACACGTCTTCACTCAACAGCGTATATTGCGAGACAAAAGTACCTATCTTATAAACTACTTACCCTACAACCTAAAATAATAATGTGAAGATACCTCCATACATCACACCTCCCTACTTAAATCATTAACTTAACCTAATATACAACTAGAATTAAACTTAATCATCTATGCCGTATCGCAGTACGGGCTTACGAGCTCGCTTGGGACGATTCAACTGAGGGCACGGGGAGTCGGGCAAAGAGGTAGGCTCACCTTGTTGGGTGTCTGGTGAACATTCCAAAAAAGTGTCCCTGTCACTGGTAGGAGTACTAAATACACCCTCCTCGCCCTCACTTGCCGTATCCGCATCTGCCTTCCCTTCCGGTTGCACCCCGACTTCCTCACTCCTATTTCGACCTTCCATCTCCTCTGTGATAGGAATAGAAGGACACGGAACGTCGGACATTCTAGATCTGCGCTTTACTTGATCGACGTGTCTGTGTATCAGTCGACCGTTACCGCTATCCACTACATATCTCCGAGAACCCTCGCTACCCACGACGGTGCCCTTGAGCCATTTGTCAGGGCCGCTAAAACCCTTCGCCCACACGGGGTCCCCGGGGGCGAGTACGCGCGTAACGCCGCCCGCATGCCGCAGCTGGCGCTGCTGCGCGCTCCGCACGCTCTGCTCGCGCGCACATTCGCTGCGCAGCAGGTCCAGTCTCGAACGGAGCGGCCGTCGCTGCAGCAGCATAGCGGGCGTGTCACCGGTACTAGTATGGATACTATTTCTATATGACAATAAAAATGTTTGTAATGCAGCGTCCGTATCTACCGAGTCCCTATTGGCTTTTTTTATGACACGTTTGCACAGTTTCACCGCGTTTTCAGCCGCCCCATTGGACGACGGGTGATAAGCAGGTGAAAAGGACTGTCGAATACCATTATTGTCCAAAAAATTCTTAAATTCGCAGCTCGTAAATGGTGGTCCCTGATCCGATACGACCTCCATCGGTAGCCCGAACCGTGCGAACGTCGTCCTAAGAACTTTAATTACGGAAGTGGCATTCGTCCTAAGCATTTCATACACTTCGAGCCATTTAGTGCTCGAATCGACCAATATTAAATAAGTTTTTCCGTTCAATGGCCCAAGAAAATCTATATGAATCCTACTCCACGGCTGAGTGTGATAGGGCCAGGGCTGTGGGGGAGCACGCGGGGGCGCCTGCGCCTCCGCCGCGCACGTCTCGCACTGCTTGCAGACTGCCTCCAAGTCCGCGTCAATATTGGGCCACCATACATAGCTTCGGGCTAAAGATTTAGTTTTAACTATCCCCATATGACTCATGTGTAATTGTTTTAATACTTTTTCCCTCAAACTTTGGGGTATAATTAGTCTATAGCCCCACATAAGGCACCCACGATCTAAATATAGTTCATTGCGTTTGTTGTAAAAAGGTTTAATTTCTTCATCATTACATTTATTTAACCAGCCAGTCTGAACGTAAAACACAACGCGACTTAATGAACTATCCTTAGAAGTAGCAACCCTAACATCGTCATTAGTGATCGGCAAAAATTGTTCGACAAAATGCATATAAGTTACTTCCTCGGATACAATGCGATGAGAACCGGTTTGGGGTAGCCGAGATAGCGCGTCGGCACAGTTCTTTTTCGAAGCAACATATTCGATTTCATAATTGTAGCCCGATAACAGAACTGCCCACCTCTGCAAGCGTGATGCCGCCATAATAGGAATGCCTACTTTATTTCCAAATATATAAGTCAAAGGTTTGTGGTCAGTTCTGAGAATAAATTTACGGCCGTATAAATATTGGTGAAATTTTCTAATTCCATAGATGATAGCTAATGCCTCCCTATCTATCTGTGCGTATCCTCGCTCGGCCGCGGTGAGTGACCGCGAGGCATACGCTACGGGCCGCTCGCCCTGCGGAGTCAGGTGCGAGATGACCGCGCCCACCCCGACGCCGCTCGCGTCCGCCGTCAGCACCAGCGGCTGGTCTAGCGAGTAGTGCACCAACACCTCACTCGAACCTAGCCGCCGCTTAATGTTACTAAATGCAGTTTCGCATTCCTCACTCCAAATAAACTTAACATTGACCCGAAGCAAATTATACAATGGCGCCAATATTGTACTGACATTACTTACAAACTTTGCATAATACATGACCATACCTATGAAAGCTCGTAATTCGGAAACATTTGTGGGGGCCGGGGTGTTTAAAATAGCTTTAACCTTATCTGGACAAGTATGAACCCCGTCTTTGTTAATAACGTGACCCAGGTAGTTTATGGACTCTTTAAAGAAAGCGCACTTTTCTTTCTTCACTCGAAGGCCGTGTGATTGTAGACGATTAAAGACTTTATGTAGATTATCAATATGTTCGCGCGTGTTCATTCCTGTGATGACGATATCATCAAGGAATACACCTACATAGGGTAAATCAGCAAACAATTGTTCTAAACGTTTTTGAAAAATGCCTGGACTCGATGACAGACCAAACACTAACCGGTTGTACATAAACAACCCTTTATGCGTATTTATGACTGTGTATTTCTTCGACTCGTCTAATTCAAACTGAGCGTAGGCTTGTGACAAATCGATTTTACTAAATCTCACTCCGCCGTGCAGACGTGCCAACAGGTCCTCCACCTTGGGTAGCGGATAACGATCGACTTCGATCACTTTATTTAAAGTTAACTTATAATCAGCGCAGATCCTAATGTTACCGTCCTTCTTGACTACCGGTACTATGGGCGTGGCCCAGTCGGAGCGGTCCACAGGGGTGAGGATGCCGTCGCGCACCATCTGGTCCAGCGCGGCCTCGACGGGCGCTCGCAGTGCATAGGCCAGCGGGCGCGCGCGCATGAACACGGGCCGCGCGCCCTCGCGCACGTGGATGCCCACCGTGCCGCCGGTGAATCGGCCCAAGCCCTCCGCAAACACCTCACAGTATTTGGAACTGAAATCGTCAAAATCGAAGTCATTACTACACATTTTATTGACACATTCAAATTCCGGTAATTTAACATTTAATTCCATTAACCACTGCCTCCCCAGTAATGAAGTTTTAGCATCTTCGATTATGTACAAATTTAAATATTTCTTTTTATCATTATACAAAACCAAAGGGTTTATAACTCCTACGGGACGTACCAACTCCCCAGTGTAATATCTTAACGTCAAACTAGATTTTTTAATTTCTAAGTCATTAAATAGCTTTAAATACAGTTCAAAGCTTATACAAGATACGGCACTGCCCGTATCACACTCCATAACTACTTCCTTGCCGTTGATAATAAGTGTTATCATTATCGGTTTACACTGTGTAATTGACAATTGGTTAACATTTATTATGATTACCTCATCACTGTCCTCACTGTTCAAGTCCTTCCCTTGCGATGAGGCCGCCACGTCGACATTGTGATGATCTGTTAACAAAGGACAGACCCGACGCAGATGTCCCTGTTTGTTGCACGCTCTGCAAACATAACGTGCGAACTGACAGCTGGACACGTCATGATCTGCGCCACAAGCACGACACTGCTGCTGCTTGGTGTAAGAAGAAGGGGCGCGCGGCGGTCCCGAGGCCGCGCGCCGCCCGCGCCCTGCACTGCGCCCTTGGGTCGCCGGCGGTCGCGCCTGGGCCCGGGCGTGCGCTGATTGCAGCGGGTAATGGTGCGCAAATGTTCCCAATTAGCGCCGGCAATGCACGCTCTGTTAAAATTCAGTATTTTATCCATGAATTTCGAAACGGCCAATCTCCAATACAGAGCGTTCTGTCGCCGAGATATCGGACGTTTTTATTAACTGGGATGTGTCACTGTCGCCGCGGCGTGGCTGGCGATTTTAATAAACGAGCCAGCGCCGGTCGCCGCCTGGCGCGGGCCGATACGACGCGGGCTAATCCGAGAGGCGCCCCTTTCGACACACGTCCCGCTCGTCCACTGCGAGAGGCCTCGGCACAGTCCCTCCGAGCGTCGCGGGTGCCTCTCGGGCATTCCGCGCCCGCTTCGGAATCCTTTTGTTCTGCATTACGAACCTTCCCTTCCGGATTCAGCCGGGAACGTGTCAGAGCGCGCTCCGGGTTTCCTGGAATTCATCTTATCGTGGTAATGACGGCGACAGCATTCCCCTACAGCACCTAGGTCGCTCGTCATATAAACATAATCTTTGTGAAGGATACAAATAATAATAGGTCTCTGGATGAAATAATAGTATTGTAATATAGAAGTGAAAAAACATGGAGAGAAAATACAAAAGAATCACTTTTGTTGTCCGTTAAATAAGTACAATAGACTAAAAAATAGTTTGTCAATCATTTAGTTTATTTATAAAAGGTAGACCGACTTTCACACCTGCTACATTTTAAAAATAAACTCTCGATTCATGAGCTATACCTACCTACATCAGTTGAGCGAGTGGCTACATTGTAACATTGTGGTTATTGAGTAGTTTTTCGGCCGTCGCAAGGTCGCTGGTGTATTTTAATAAAAATAGTTCGCGTTCCATCCGAGAGCGGATCGAGTGAGAGCAGATGCAGCGCCGCGCTCTCATCTTACGCACTTATTCGGTGCCCTTTTCACGCATTCAGCAGATAAACGAGTTCGCTACAGCTATGCTGAATTTCTGATGAAAAGCATTTGGAATTAGGTTCCGATACCCGCTGCCTGTGCCTAACGGGCAGATAGCCTGTACAACTTCTTATTTTCATTCATTTGGCGCCGCCGTTCGCGATAATTGAGTGACGCACTCCGCTTCGCTCGCTTCTCTTGTGTAGTTACAGTACAATTAGACGCTCAGATTGTTTACTATGATAGTACACAATTGGGTTCCATTGATCTGCAAGGCGAGCCGCGAGCGGCAATGGTAGGGATCAATCACATCGCATCATTCACAAGCGAAGATGCTCGCGCTGGCACCTCTCGTCGACGCGTGTCGTAACTTCACTTTATATTACTGGTTTTACGAGCGAATCTTCCTCGAGTGGATTAGTATGAAAATTTCAGTAGCTCTAGATTTAAAATGCACACGCTATTTTAGAAATAATATCCGAGAGAACAGCCTGCGCTCCCGCTTTATCGAACCAATATAATATATGAGTTTGTGCCGCTGCTGACAGGTGCGTCGAGGCGCCACCGGGGGCTATGGGTTGACTCGGGGATTTAATTGAGTGGGATCCAAAGCCTCTGGCTCGGCACAAAGCAGAATAAATAAAAGTGCGGCAGGTGCCGGCGATGGCCCGACTCATAGATAAAATACTAGCCAATCTTCATGGCCGAGTTTAGAGTGCCTTGTTATACTATTGACGTTTCTAAGTGTATATTCCATACCTACAGGAAATAAATGAGTTTGACTATATTATAGACTGAGCAGCATTCTGCGCTGCCGTCTCTCGCTCGACCCTCCGCCCGCACTCGGTCTCTTCCCTTAATCTAGTGCTAATTCATCTCTTTTTAATGGGATACTATACTTTAGAGCTTGCCATAGTAACAAACATAATTAATTCAGTACACGATACCTATAATGGTCGCCTGGTAGGTAAGAACTCTTGATTTTGGATAACAAATATCGGAGACAAAATTAAAACAGCAAAATAATGAAATTTTTTATACTACATTACTTATTTTTACTACTTGATTTACTTAGTACCTATCAATTTGAAAAAAGAAGCTCTTAGGAAAAAGAAACTCTTAAGGAAACGTTTAGAAAAAGCTCCGACTTCGTGGTATAAGCAATTGATTTCGGCTATCCGCGAAATTAGGGTTTTTTGTAACAAATACGATGAGATTTGTTTATATTATATTTCGGTTTGTATGTTTTCATATCCTAACAAACCTGTAAATCAAACAAACATGATGGCTGTAGCAGGAAGATGATTCACTTTCCCGAAATTAGCGGTTGAAGTTAGGCGGCAGATCTTGACTGACGTAGGTCAATACCGTAATTTTGACAGAATGTGAAACTTAGCTGCTGAACTTAGTCTTACGGTTCTTGTTCTGTCCTCTTCTTTCTTTTACTTCATTCTTCATTGGCGGTGCCACTATACGCAGTCAAGTCTTAGGGCCTTATTTTCTATTTATATTTGTAATGTGTGACATTTGTTACGCGATAAGTGCTTGCTCTTCTTTCACTGGTTGTATTGACAGATGTACGGAAGAATCAACGTACGTTAAAATGAAGACTATTGCGATTACAACTATAACTGATTGCCATGCTTCTCGTTAAACTACGAGCATAAACCTCAGCTGATGATAATAATCATGTGCAGACGGATTTAGAGCGGCTGCCGGCGAAGGAGTCCGCGACGCGGGGAACACGGCGGGCGACGGCGATACAATTTATTGGGCGTTTATCGAGTAAATAAACTATTTTTAATGAGATAGAAAGACCTAAATTGATATTACATTTTTACAGAGTAGGTAAATTATTCTCATATGTTGGTAATAAATAGCTTTGGATTTGGTGAATATACTTTAAAGAACCATACGATATTTACTGGTTTATCTACAACTATTGGCTATTCTATAAAAACGTGCAAAATTCCAGCCGACGCTCAGTCCTTGATAGTTGCAGTCGAGCCGTCGAGTGCATGAGGCAGGCACTGTGTTGTGCCCGTGATGGCTGACGCATACGGTCAGAGAGGTCATTTAAAATTGTTGCTTCCTTGAGTCAAGTGGACAAGTTCACAGGGATGATGTGCTGGGTTGAGTTGACCTCCCGGAACCCAGCCCACCAAGGTAATACACCTATACATATGTTGCATGTTACCAAAAGAGATTTAAATATATATTATATTTAAATCTCTTTGATGTCACCACATGTCCTACTCATGTTTTGCTCAACGAAGGAGGTGAAATGATCAAACCAGTTTTTTAGAATTATATTGTATCGTGTGTTTTACGGAAATTGCTAAAATCTATCGCGCTGATGATGCGTTGATCGAACAAAATCCGAAGGTCCCCATCACATAAATCGCATGGCAAAAACAGTGTCGGAGCAGCTGTATGTTCCGCGCCAACTCCGAGACTGTCCGGCGCCGAGTCCCTAATAATTTATCTGTCACTCGTAATTCGAAAGTTGCTCCTTTAATATATTAGCGGAGAGATGCCGGCCGAGCAGGACGCGGGGAGCGTACGAGTCGTCCGACGCGATAGTGCCCGCAAGGTGACGATGACGGCGGTCTAATTGCGGCCGCGTGTCCGACATGACGAACCGAGTCGCGGGACAGAAATAAACGGCAGATGTCGCGTGACGCGTGACGCGCCCGCTATGCGCTCTGCCGTGAGCCGCTACATGTACTAGTGTCGTATTGTTTCATTTAACTAAAGATAGCTTCCTCCGAGAGATAAGTGGGCGCTACTCGTCACTGGCCCCCGAGTAGCCGATCATATACCTAGTCGCTGCGCGCGACATTTAATGAAATAAAAAAAATATAATTACTACTAAGTTTTTAAATACTGGAAAGTACCAAAATCTGTTTTGTACTTTTTGCCCATGCGTGCTAAATTATACCTAAAAAATTTAAAGATGGCATTTTTATATTGCCTTTTATTGTCCTTTTTTTATTAACTACTTCAAAATACAGGTTTGGCTCCGCAACAGTTTTACTCATAGTAATCGTTGAGACGCGCCGAGTGAGATTGGCAGCGGGGCTGTCGCCGCGACCTTGCCCATCGTCACCTTGGCCACCAACAGCGCACGTGACGTCACCACTCAGGGAGCCTTCAGAGTCAGAGCAGATACATAGAGCATAAAGTTGCCAGTGTGTCGGTATTCTACAGATTGCACTTCGGGGAGTGTGCCCAAGAGTTGCACAAGCTCATTCCGCTTTCCCCATCGGAATTCTGGACGTGCAGATTGAAGCGCTTTTCAAGATCTTTTATAATAGGTACCTACTTACTGAAAGCATCCTTCAGTTGTTGACTCTATCAAGCAAAACCCTCAATTTAACTCGGGCACCTTTACTTCGAGTTGAAATTGATGTATTTCTTGAGTTAAACACTCTTTTTTTCATCAAGCTGCGCGAAAAGTAAATTCTTTTCAGCTTTGAAATTACTTTTTCACCCTCGGCCCTAAGGAGTGGCCGAAAAGTGGCTCTTCCGGCTCGCTTATTGGAATAACAATGACAATGTGCTTTCCAAATTTTAGATATATTTTCTTAAATCGGCCCGTTCAAGCGAATATCCAGGACGCACCCATGTCTATCAAGTTTGTATATAATGGAATAGCTCGACAAACCAACGTTCGCATACAATATTGGACGACGGCCCGAAGTCAAGCGCGTCAGCGTCACTGGCACAGACGTGCGAGCTCATTGAATTACAAATCGGGCTGATAAACACGTCGATCAAAACTACTTATATTAAATAAGAATCATCGAGTTCGCCAGAAGCCGCAACCACCGCGACAACCGCGATAGCTCACTGGCCGCCGTGCCCGGCTGACCGGCTTTGCTGATTAACATTATTTGGCAATTTATGTTCCAATAATTTGGACTATGCCGTGCCAAAACCAGCACAAACCGGTTGGATCGGAGTGGCACGTGCGCGTCGCGACGATGACTTGCGGCTGCGGGACAATCGCTCTACGACACTACACAGGTCAAGTATGCGAGAGTACGTGAGGCCTCTACACCTCCGCAATATGAGTTGGCTCTACCTGTATCGGCCGGGCGTCCCTGCGGCCTCATTCCCGCCCGCGTCGTCGGGTTCCGTAATCTGTGTTTCGCTCTGCGGGACCTTTACCTCTGCGATGGCCGCTCGGCGACCGTGCCGCATACTGGCGGCCCTTTGCGCCCGGCGGCCTATTAATACTCGACGCGTGGCGCGAAGCCAGAGCGGCCGGCTCCTGCTCACCACCGGGCACCATTCCATTGTAAAACAGATAGTCTTTGTTGTTATTATAAACACAAACAAGATTATTTTTCCACGATTTCAATCAAGGAAATCCTATAATGTTATACTATTTTCGTTACCCCCCTTTAGAGTTTCGTTCCAAAGGGGTATAAACGAAACTTTTGTGATACCGCTCTGTTTATCCTTCGTCTATCACAGAGGCTTATTCACAGCACCTACTGATTAGTCTTCATATACCTACCTAGAACCGAGGAGGCTGATTTTTGGATATGTTGTAAGAGGGTTTAGAAAAGCTGAACTTCAAATTTACGACCTCGATGCGCGTTCGCCGCCATCTTGAAAAAAAGGGTTGAAATTTGTTTTTCATCATGATGAAAATCTCATAATTTAATCTGTGGAAACACCAATATCAAACTCAAAGAGGTTGGAAGAAAACAGGATAGAGAAACTTTTTCTTTAAACGTCTTTGATCAAACTATTGGCATGTTGACTCAATTAGTTTGACGTTATAGTTACGATTTAATTTTTGTTATCAAATATGGCTATAGTTATTTGTTACCAGATAAACATTATTTCGGCATATTTTAGTGTTGAATAAACTGTTGTTTGCATTGATAAGGTAAACCAAAAATATTGAAACGCGATCTCATAACTTCGTGTGTAACAAATTGTAAAAAATTGTACCGAAGTAAAATTTGTTTTTTATTGTCATGGTTTTTATTTCCAGTCAGTACAATTCTATAAATTTAATCTTGATTAGTAAAGCCGGTTTGCTCCATGCTTCCTTCCAGTATTCCGATGATGTAAGTCATGTCTTCCAAACATCACCTTCTGAGATGTAGCCCATGACTCTGAGATCAAAAAGTCAAAAGTCAAAATGTTTTATTCAAAATAGGAACTTACAAGTCCACTTATTGAACGTCATTTCAACTCCACCGCTTCAGCATGTATGGTTGAGGAGAAGAAGCGGGGCAAGAAACTCCTCAACACAATATTCTTTTAATCAATTGTTACATATTACTAAATTGGGTTACAAAATTTCGTTTGTCTTTCGCTGTCGTATTGCGCTGGACTGGAGGAAAGGAAGTTTGTAATATGCCATTTTACAAAGTACATGTTTAACATGAGTTTTGAACACAGTTTCAGGCAATTTCAAAATTTGTTCTGGTATTTTATTATAAAAGCGTATGCAAAGCCCCACAAAGGAATTATTAATTTTACTTAATCGTGACTGAGGTTGCTCTAGTTTATTTTTATTCCTTAGATTACAATTATGCCTGTCACAGTTTTTAGTATACAGTAATATGTTTTTCCGTACATACATAATGTTTTCATAAATGTACTGACAAGGCATTGTTAAAATATGAATTTCTTTGAACAACAACTTTCTTTGATCAACTTTCTTTTACTGTTATGAATATTTTGACCTGTTTAGGCTACAGGCGGGGCCAGATAAATCGACTCAGACACTTACATACAAGCACCTAAATACATTACATTCTGGCACAGTCGTGTAGTTGTGTTTGTGCTGTTAGTGTAAGTTGGTAAATAAATAAATACCTATATATTTTTTATTCCACCTTGTAATCCAAGTTATTAAGTTATTATAATCTATTCAGTAGTTATGGTGAAAATATTAATATTTATATAGATTTTGACATTGCCTGTGAATCATCAGTAATAGGTACTAATCCTACTAATATTATAAACGCGAAAGTTTGTTTGGATGTGTAGCGACACTACATAGAACGCGCCAATAGAAGGCCGAGTTACATGGAACGCGCCAATAGACGGCCGAGTTCTAAACCGCGCTATCGGAGTTTTCTAATGAGTTTGTATAAATACAACTGTCCAATATCAACCGTTGGACCGCGGTCCCAGGCACGATCACCGCGCCTGGCGGAAGATCTTCCCTTTTCACGATGGAGGAGCATTCCACCTCTGTTCCTCCATACTGGTGACCCTCGACACCTGGACATCAGCGCAACCTTCTGGAACACCTGGACTTCAGAAACAGCATCGCATCGCCATCACACATCACTCAAGGTCAGCAGCAGCAGTCGCACAGCAAGCCAGAATCCGCCCAATCAGGTCCATACGCAGCCGACGCACCGTGCTACCTGGTCCTGCAGGCTTATCACTCACAGCGATAGCACTCGGCCCACGCAAAGTTCACCGCAGCCCACGTTCGGATCTACAGCGGCTGGTCACGGCGTGGCGGTCTCTGCACACTGAACTACGGACATTTCAACAGTCGCAGCAACCCGCTCAGTCTCGACTCACCGAAGACTTGGAGCCGCACTGGCACTTGCAAGCTACCTACAAAGCAACGACGCAGCACAAGAAATCGAATCGACCTCCGGTCTTGGAGGGGGAGTGATGTAGCGACACTACATAGAACGCGCCAATAGAAGGCCGAGTCACATGGAACGCGCCAATAGACGGCCGAGTTCTAAACCGCGCTATCGGAGTTTTCTAATGAGTTTGTATAAATACAACTGTCCAACATCAACCGTTGGACCGCGGTCCCCAGGCACAATCACCGCGCCTGGCGGAAGATCTTTCCTTTTCACGATGGAGGATGGCATTCCACCTCTGTTCCTCCATAGATGTATGGATGTCTGGATGGATGTTGTTCCTCTTTCACGCAAAATCTACAGAACAGATTTTGATGAAAGTTTACAGTTATATAGCTTATACATCGGAATAACACATAGGCTATATTTTATCCCCGTGTTCCTACGGGAACGGGAACTACGCGGTTGAAACCGCGAGGCGCTACTAGTATAAAATAAAACGTGATTCAATTGAATCACGTTTTATTTTATGGCCCTTTAGACGAATCTGCGGGGCGCAATAGTCTGACCAAACGGTACTCTTATGCTAAATATATAGTTTTGTTACGAGACATTCTTATAATTTATTTAATTATATAATAATATAATAATATAATATAAATAATAATATTTAATTATTTAATTTATTATTTATATAAAAAAACGTAGGTACGTAGAATCGCCGGGAGTCACAGGTTACTAAATGTTACGTTTAGAGGAAAAAGGGAAGCTTTATCATAATCATATTTATAGCATCGTAATGAAAATAGGATTCTTGAACTGTAAATCCTTGATTAAACAAATAACGTCCCAGTGGGTCCGCTTAGCTTCACGGATTCCTCGTTTAGCTCAAATTGCTCTCATTTGGTGAATTCGGCCCAGTCATTTCACTAGAAGGCAACCACTTCTAAAATCCCAAGCAGTGCCGTTGGCTCGAGACACGCGCCTGTCGTTCGTCGGCGGCTCGTCTCTGCACGATAGATGTGACGCACCTGAACGAGTATTCTAAAACAAACTTGTATTTAATAGGTCGGTTGCCCGTTTCACTATTGATTTATGGCCCAGATAACATCGATTCACCCAATCGGTGGTATAGTCAATGTGAATTTTAAGTATATACGTCTTTATTGCGAAGTGTTAATACCAACGATGCCGATGTCATTAATTCTCGGGCCCTCCTAATTATCGATCGATCTTGTATCCCACATGGTCCCCTCATGGCACCCTCAAGTGTGGATCTGATGATGCATTTCCAATGCATTCGAAATGGAGCCATTCCATGCGCCAACGAGCGGCTTCCGCCCCGTGGCGTGATGCGCGATGCAACTCCTCCGGCGGATGGAGTCGGAAGTGAAGATTTCCATTCACGTATTGTAAAACGATCGGGTTGTCGTCCTAATCCGATTAGCAACGGAGGCGATGTCGGAGATTCTCAATGAATACTCACGTAAGACGAGTGTTTAGCTGAATGGCGTTTATAATGAACTGGATGATTATCTGAATGACAGCGCCGCTCAATGCAAAGCACTAACCAGCATAACTCGGTTTGGCATTGTTAATCTAACTAAACGATTTGGTTGCTTGCAACGCTTCACTGTCTAGTTACATTCCAAAGCAGATAAAGTTGAAAATTCACCTACAAAGATTCATCTCCGTTTCAATAATTATGATGGATATATTGTGGGGAAAATATTATTCTTTTTTGATACATTTTCCTCATGTTTGTATAAGGACATTAATGTGTGTTTAAATTATTAAATTCATAGCTATTATTATTATTATTAATTAGATAACGTGAATGTAAGTATATCCAAGTGCCGTTTATAAAATTTATTTAACAAAACTAAATTTCAATGTACCTAATTACCCTACCTATTTGGTCTATAACTAAAAACTTAAATAAATATTTGTTGTTGATTACAATAATTTATTAACTGGTGAAAAATTATAGGAATTGTTGAAATCTGCTGTGCAAAATATATGAGATAAGAATGTACGTATCATTTCAACAATTCATATAATTCACAGGCAGCTTATGTCATATTTGGATGTGGATCACCAGTCACCCCTGGAGCCCTGCATCATGCTCGGGCGGGTGGCGACCGCATGTTGCCATGTCTTGGGGACTCACCGTGCGGGGGCGCGCGCTCCGCGAGGGTCTTGGGCTCGGGGGCCCGCTGAGGCGAAGAAGGCCGAGGCGAGGGCTCAGCGCCGGAGGCCCCGGACCGGGAGCGCCGGGCTCCGGCCTGACACACTGAACACTGCACTCGAAACTTTGCGGAAAGTTTTCCCGCGCACCTACACAACTTCACAAGTGGGTTCCGGACCGGCGGAGGCGGCACCGGGGTGCCGGGAGGCGTGGAGCCCGCTCCGGGGGTAGGGCTCCGGGCTCCGGTCGGGGCTCCGCGGGGCGATCGCGGGCTTATGCCGAGCGGCGCGGAGGCGCGTGCGTCCGGCGAGCGAGCGACGCGCGCTCTGCCGCCGCCACGCGCCTGCTCCTCCCGCGTCGCCTCTACGCAGCTACGGCCAACCTCGTGCACAGCACCGCCCGCTATTGCCGCCACACTACTTGACCGCAGATGCCCAGCACGAAGTTGAGATTAAGAAGAGTCGAAAGTTACAAACGGTCTCTTCCATACAGTAGATGCGGTTAGGAGACCTATCTATATTTCATAGCCACAATTTTATTTGTACAAATAATTAATTTTATTCTAGATGTCGTAGAGTGCCATTTTAGGTTATAATCTACATCTCCGAGAAAGCCTAATTTTTCCTTGGCTCTGCCTTTAGGATCTCATCACAATCACCTACGTAGTTCGATATAAATAATTCCGCGGTTGGAGACTCGGGGCTATTATAAATTGAAATTATTATATAATTGCTGTGCGTGCGATCGCTAAAACAATAGTCGAGTGATAATAGCGGCCCCGAGGCACGCGCCGTGCGACCGCCATCTGCATACAGATCTAAGTACCTATTGAAGAGACTGAAGCCGTGTGATTTCCTTTGATTAAATTATCTCAATTGATTATTAAATAAGTATACTTAATAAGTATAATTAAGTAAGTACTTGATGAAAGGCCAACAGAAGAATTCGTCTGGGCTGGGCAGCATTCGGGAAGCTGCGTCATATCTTTGGGTCAGCGATCCCACAGTCTCTTAAGACCAGGGTCTTTAACCAGTGCGTCCTACCCGTAATGACATACGGAGCCGAAACGTGGACACTCACCGTTGGACTGGTCCACAAATTCAAAGTCGCTCAGCGTGCAATGGAACGCGCGATGCTCGGGGTTTCTCTGCTCGACAGAATTCGAAATGAAGTCATTCGACAGAGAACGAGAGTCACCGACATCGCGCGGAGAATCAGCACGCTGAAGTGGAAGTGGGCCGGTCATGTCTCCAGGCGGACTTATGGCCGCTGGAGTCGACACGTATTGGAGTGGAGACCGCGCTTAGGCAAACGAAGTGTAGGGCGCCCTGCGGCACGATGGACCGATGACCTAAAGAAGGTGGCTGGCAGTGGATGGATGCGGGCTGCCCAAGACCGGAATGGTTGGCGCTCCTTGGGGGAGGCTTTTGTCCAGCAGTGGACAGCAATTAGCTGAAATGATTGATGAAATTTAATACATCCATCGATTGATCGTACTACACGGCTGATGGCTACCCCGCGATTTATTGAAACCTGCTCCTTAGGAGGACTCACATATGTCGGGAATCTGCGGCTAAGCGACTCAGGGGTGGGCTAGTAAAATTAATCTGCGCAGCCCGTAGACTCCTCCGCTGTGTCGCCGAGTTCCGGCGCGTGAGGCGGCGATGACGTCAGCCAAGATGGCGCCGCGCCGTGTACGGACTCGGCCTCGCGATGCTATCGCCGCCGAAGCGGGAGCGCGTCGTGCGCTGTCCCAGCGCTAATCGGCTTCGACAGTTCCATTAATCTTAATGTAAACTTTAGTGGAATATAAGTTTTGGAAGTATTCCCCGGCGTGCGCCGAACATGACGAGTCGAGGGCGAATCCCGCGAACAGCTCCGCTTGATTCGCAACGCAACTTGATTCGTTCGTTTGTTCCATCCTGGGGGTCTAAAATGGCCACTTTCAGCAATTCCTGTGAGCAATTCCTCCTTTTATGAATTCCCAGCAAATCCTAAGCAAATCCTCTAAATTTCGTAAAATGGTCCCTCATTTTAGTGATTCACTGACAATTCAATTCATTAACAGATTCGTATTTGGTGAAAATTTCGAATATGAATCGAAATAGAATCCTATTATGATTCACCCGAAACGGCCTTTTTAGACCCCCTGTCCTAACCAGTAGTCCAATGATCGAACTGTTTGGTATTACTTTTTACCAAATTATTACACTGTATCTGATGATCGAACATTTTGGACAATTATTTTTCGTATTGTTAGAGTAACACTTTATATCCTCTCTCTTATTCGAGTAGGGTTTCAAGTTCTATCTTAATCGTTCACAGAAATGGTTATCGATTACCCAATAGTAGATTGTGTCATAAGGGAGCAAAACGATATTTTTACGGCGAGGGCGTTTCTTTAAATCACGAACATAGTGAATGTTTCTAGGATAGAATCCCGAACGTAGTGAGGGATTCTAATGTAGAATCATGAACGAAGTGAGGGGTTTAAAGTACGTAGCCCAAGGTAAAAATAATTTTGCGACCGAATGATACACTCTGCTTTTCATACCTCTCTATGAGAAAAAAATATTGATGGCATTGTTTGCTTCTTTTTTCAATATTTTCCGGTGTTTAACTATCACTGCTACTTGAATTCAGTTTAAAATATAAAAGACACAAACAATTTGATGTTGGAATTCGAAAATTTGGCGTAAAATAAAATGTAAATTGTGAAAAATAACTACGAGAGCGCGCGCATTGCCACAGCAATTTTTCTGACAGTGTGGCACGACCATCGAACGCTATTCAGCCTTGTCAACCTAATGCGGCGAAAAATGGAACTAATGTTTTGTTATGGTACTTAAGCTACAGTGGCGCCAACCTAAAATGCAAACTTATTTTGCTAATCTCTTTGGCTAAGAATGTTGACGAATATTTTTAATTCTAAATTCAAAACACTTTTATTCGCACTTATAAAAACCCTATCAGAAAAGACTTACTTTGCTCCCTTTTTTTGAGGACCAAAACGTCACTTTTCGAATAGAAGGTATGAGAATTATATTTTGCATAAAGCAAAAATTAAACTTAGTACCAAAATCATCCAGAGGTAAACAAACTGAGAAACCTTTTTAAGAACCAGAAGATAATGCAACTATATAGTTACCTTACACATTCATAACTCAAGTGTTATTTCATCTTTGTAATATCAATCCACTTTGGATAATCACTTATTTGTCACGGATTACATTTGACTATATTATGCATTTAATTGACGTAACTACATATTTCACAGTAAAATAAAGATGTGTAATACTAAGGCTATCACTACTCGTTGATCAAAAAATATAATTGAAAAAATCAAAAAATATAATTGAAACATGTACACGTATTAAAACTTTTTTTTAAATGTGTTTTTTAATTTCAGCGCGTTTTTAAATAATTATTTTTTATATAACAAAGTAAACTTTATAACTTCTTATTATTTATATTTCGTTGTGTACAGAAATACGGATAGAGAAGCTACGAAGTTCTAGTCCTAATGGAATATCTTCTGGTTCCTAAAAAGGTTTCTAAGTTTTTTTACCTCTCGATGATTTTGATAGATATTATTTTTGCTTAGTAAAAAATGTAATTTGGGTTATCGATAACAATTTCTGTTTACGTAATCACTAGCGAAACGATTACGTTCCAAGTCATTAGACTTGGAATAACGAATAAGGAACTCGAAGACCTACTCGAATAAGAAATAGGCTTTAAAGTGCTAGGCACAACGCTATACAACGGAATGTGCGGTAAAATATTTACTTAGGTGAGAATAAGTACCTGTTTTAATGCACGTTCAGTTGTACCTATGTTGCAAAATTTAAAACTTTTGAATAATGCTTACCTACATATTAATTTTTTGAGCAAATGTGTTGTGATCTGAGGCTTTCTTATTTATTTCCCGAGGTATGTATACTTTTTTCTTATTGACGGAGGCGGAAAGCGGCAACTTGGTGTAGCGCAGCGGGCCGAAATTTGCCGCTTTCCGCCCGGAGAAATGAAAATATATTTTTCATATTATGTGTAATATACTATTTCACACTACATGCTCGACATTGCCCAATTATATAATTATCATCAAACCTTACTTAAGGCAAGTCATTATTAACCAGCGGGTTATAATGAGATTCA
Source organism: Ethmia dodecea (assembly GCA_963855545.1). Lineage (NCBI taxonomy): Eukaryota > Metazoa > Arthropoda > Insecta > Lepidoptera > Depressariidae > Ethmia > Ethmia dodecea. The sequence goes on from OY979440.1 coordinate 18,646,877, forward strand.
GTACATCATTATGACCTAGTGGGTTATGATGAATTTATATAAAAAATTGATCCATAGACACCTACAGTGTACACGTGGGTGAATAAAGTGCTTTATTATTATTATTATTATATTATTACAGCCAAAATAATTTATTTCAAAATCGAACTGGCCACTACAAGCCATATTAAGTAGCCTTGCTTTTATTGTCTCGCAAAACGTGGGAAAAGTAGAAATTTCTCCTTTGGGATAAAGTTTTATTTTATTTGTATTTTTATTTTGTTTTATTTTGGTAACAGACAGGCATGTATCTTAAACAATACAAACATAATTTCTCTTATAGACTTAGAGTACCAACAAATTAAAAGTAAATACATAATTAACATGTGATTCGGAAACGGTAAATTTCACAAAGCAATTTGCTACGGTTTTCTAAGAAGATTTCTGAAGTTTACTGAACTGGTGATCAATTACAAGTTTCTTATATGTCTTTTTATTATTTAAAAATAAATCTATGTGTGACAAATCCTTGTAAAAATCCAAAATAAAGTTGTTTTATTCTTGGGCGAGCTTGAATCCCTCGCTGCACTCAGGACTCCGTTTTAATTCGCTACGCTCGGGATTTGAATCTGGAATCCCTCATTTGCTTAAGATTCAATATCGCGCCCGTGACATAAAACAGTGCTTTATTCCATAAACACGTAACAGAAAAAGCGCAATTCCTCTTACATCACAATTACCTAGCATATTAATATAAAATAGTACATTATGGTACAAGTGTGTAATGTTGGTGATTACCGCTGAGGCGCCATTGAGACCCGAGCGGTTAACCCCCGGCCGGCTGGCCTAATCACAGAAAAAATTGACGCCGTGTAGGTAGTCGATACTGAACAAACTAATTTCAGGAAATGCGTTTATGCTGTAACATATTCTAGGAAGACACGTGGCAGCGTGATACGCTATTTCAAGAATAAAGAACTAGCGAGCACCATCGTATGTATTAATGTGTAATATTCGTGTAAACTATTTTAGTTAATGTCTGTACGAAAAGGAGACGATGGCGACTTTGAGAATTTGTAGGGATCGAGACACGCTTGTAGTGAAGAGCGTGAGCATATCTATACGCACTCGCTTGATTCGGTAGAATTTCACATCCTTGGGAAGGTGGATGGCGTGTTCCCATTTTAATCCTGTGAGACCTATGATTAGTACCAGCTTATTTTATAGGGACCTCTCTAAGATTATTAGTTTCCTGTGTTCTTGTCAACGTGTTCCGCGAGTCTACATACTACACTTTGTTGCCTAAATATTTTCGGTATGGGGACTTAGCCCAGTTAGCAAATCGAGAATGGGTGGGTCGGGAGGGCGATTTTTTGCGTTCTAGTCGTCCCAGGCAAAAGCACGATGGCTCGTTAGAAAGGTCTCGTCAAAAGGAAGAAGATTATAAAAAAAATGGAACAAGAAACACATCATTTTTTTTTGAAAAAATACCAAAAAACTGTATTTTGCATGCAACAATTTAGAAAAAATAAATATTAAACTTTCAAGTAGGAATATAAAAACAAAAAGAACATCAAAATAAGCGGTAAGTAAAAGCCCATTGCTAACTAAAGGAAAAACCTGAAGAAATGTTATCAAAAATTAATAAAAAAACTTTTTTTTTTCGTTTAATGGAAAGAAATTAATAAAGGGAATATGATAAAATTTTACTCAACGTAAAATGCAGAAACGAAAATAAACAATCAAGAAAAAAAATTCAATCCAAAAACTAACCTATCCCAAACCTAACCTATCAAAAACTTAACCTTTCCAAAACCTAAAATCATAAACATCACCTATACCAAACCTAACCTATCCGAACCTAACATATCCTAAACCTCATATATGCCAAACCATACCTATCCCAAACCTAACCTATCCAAAACCTAACCTATCCCAAACCTAACCTATCCAAAACCTCAAATCACGAACCTAACCTAACCCAAACCTATCGTATCCCAAAACTAACCCATCCCAAACCTTACCTATCGAAAACCCAACCTATCCCAAACCTAACCGTTTCAAAACCTCAAATCACAAACCTAACCTATCCAAAACCTAACCTATCCCAAACCTTACCTATCGAAAACCCAACCTACTCCAAACCTCACATATGCCAAACCATACCTATCCCCAACCTAGGTTAAGTTTTGGATAGGTTAGGTTTGGCATATGTCAGGGAGGACGCCGACTACTTGGCCTACAGTGCCGCCTGCAAGGCTCTGCGGGTGGCCATCGCTAGAGCCAAGGAGTCGGCGTGGGAGGAGTGGCTGGAGACTCTCAATAGGGATCCGTGGGGGAAGCCGTACAAGGTCGTGCGAAAAAAGCTACGGCCTTGGGCACCCCCCCTGACCAAGAGTCTCCAGCCTGAGCTCCTGGAGAGAGTGGTGACCACGTTGTTCCCGCAGAGGAACGCCTGGTCGCCGCCCTCCGTGGCCGCCAATGGGCCTCAATTGGCGGAGGTGATTCCACCCATTTCGGAGGAAGAGTTCGGGGCGGCGATCCAGAGACTCCGGTTGAGGAAAACCGCCCCCGGGCAGGACGGGATAACGGGGCGAGTTCTGGTTCTCGCCTCGGTGGAAATGGGTGGATGGGTGAGGTCCCTTATGGACGCGTGTTTGGTCCAGGGTCGATTTCCCCATACGTGGAAGACGGGCAAACTCGTCCTTCTTCGTAAGGACGGGCGCCCCCCCGAACTGCCGTCGGCCTACCGTCCCATTGTCCTACTCGGCGAGGCGAGCAAGCTTTTCGAGCGTGTGCTCGCTGCTCGCATCGCCGAGTGTTTGAGGGACGGAGGGCCAGATCTGCATGACGCGCAGTTCGGCTTCCGGTGCGGGAGGTCGACCGTGGACGCAATCGCGCGGTTAAGGGACCTCGCCGAGGAGGCGGTCTCGGAGGGCGGGGTGTTGTTGGCGGTATCGTTAGATATCGCTAACGCGTTTAACACCCTGCCCTGGGAGGCTGTGGTGGAGGGGCTGGGGTATCACAATATACCCCAGTACCTCAGGAGGGTCCTGGCGGACTACTTTGTCGGGCGAGCAGTAGCTTACCCGACCGAAGTCCGCCAGGAGAGGAGGGCAATGTCGTGCGGTGTTCCACAGGGGTCGGTCCTTGGACCGCTCCTGTGGAACATCGGTTACGACAAGGTGCTGCGAGGGGCCAATTTGCCGGAGGTCAGCGTGATTTGCTACGCTGACGACACCCTGGTGGCGGCCCGAGGCAGCACCCTCCGGGAGGCGACCGTGCTGGCGACAGCAGCGGTCGCCCAGTTGGTCCACCGCATCCGGGCGCTGGGTCTGGAGGTGGCGCTGAGTAAGTCCGAGGCCCTGGTTTTTCATGGGCCCCGGCGTGCGCCACCTCCGGGGGCGAGGATTGTGGTGGGTGGAACCCCTATTGCCATCGGGTCGACGATGAAGTACCTGGGACTCGTCCTCGATGGCAAATGGGGGTTCGCGGAGCACTTCCGGCGCTTGGCCCCACGTTTGGTGGCCGCAGCCGGAGCGCTGGGGAGGCTCCTCCCCAATCTAGGGGGGCCAGGGGGGAGCTGCCGTCGGCTGTACGCCGGCGTGGTACGCTCCATGGCGCTCTACGGAGCGCCAATATGGGCGGACACCCTCTACGCTCGTATTAGACCCCTGCTGCGACGTCCGCAGCGGGTCATAGCGTTGAGGGTGGCTCGGGCGTACCGCACCGTCGCTTTCGACGGCGCGTGCGTGCTCGGAGGAACACCGCCATGGGACCTCGAGGCCGAGGTACTCGCGACGGTGTATTGGCGAGCACGAGACCCCTCTCGAGCCGTCTCCATCCGCTGGAGGTCGCTCGCTGGAGAGAGGAGGTCCTCCTGCGGAAGTGGACGGCTCGGTTGGAGGTCCCCGGAGGAGCCGGGGATCTGGTGGCCGCCGTCCAGCCAGTCCTCAAAGACTGGCTGGGGCGTAGGCACGGCCCGCTGACCTACCGCTTGGTGCAGATGCTGACCGGGCATGGTTGCTTCGGGAGGTATCTGTGCCGAGTGGTGGGCTGCGAGCCGTCAACGGCGTGCCACCATTGTGGGATGGCCGAGGACACGGCACGACACACGCGCGAGGAGTGCCCCGCTTGGGCGGTCCCTCGCGCGGCCCTGTCCGCGGCCATCGGCGTGCAGGCTCTGACACTGCCGAGCATGGTCAACGCCATGATCGGCAGTGAGCAGGCCTGGCAGGCGGTCGTCTCCTTCTGTGACGAAGTCATGTCGCAGAAGGAGGCGGCGGAGCGGGAGCGGGAAGACGATGTCGACGCGCTCCCTATCCGCCGCAGGCGACAAGGGCGAGGTAGGCGGGCCTACGCCGCCTACTACCAACCGCCCTGAGGGGACCTGTGGGTGACGTGATCGGGGGATCCGTCACCCGCGTAGAGAGGTCCCGTGCTGGAAGGCGCCCCTGGTGTTCCGGGGCGCCTTAAGCGGAGATAGGGGGGGGTTCGCTCGACCCCCCCTCGAGGAGGCCCCGCAAGGTATTGCGGGCGGCCGTGACCCAGCTGCGGATGCACAACCGCGGTGCCATGGCTGGGTCCAAAGCGGCGAGGAGGAACACACCAGGGTTTTTAGTGGGTATGGCAGCACTAGGCTGCAGAGCCCCACATAACCCCCGGCCCCCCCGGGTCGGGTGCGTATGCAGTAATGCATTTTCCCTGGTTAAAAAAAAAAAAAAAAAAAAAAGGTTTGGCATATGTGAGGTTTAGGATATGTTAGGTTTAGGTTAGGTTTTGGATAGGTTAGGTTTTGGATAGGTTAGGTTTTGGATAGGTTAGGTTTTGGATAGGTTAGGTCTAAGATTTGAGGTTTTGAATAGGTTAGGTTTGAGATGAGTATATTCAAAATTCAAAAATTCAAAAATCGTTTATTTTCTATTGGTATTAAAATATACACTTAGAAACGTCAATATTTTATAATAACAAGGCACTCTAAACTCGTCCATGAAGATTGGCTAAATGCAAACAGCAGCCCATCTCCACCGACGAGCTGCTGGTTCCGAATGCAGTACCCCGAGAAGAGCCAGCAAGAAACTCAAGGGCAGCTCTTTTTAATCTCATGTCTATAGTTTGGGATATGTCGGTCTGGGGGGCGATTTTTTGCGTCCCAGTCGTCCCAGGCAAAAGCACGATGGCTCGTTAAGAAAGCTCTCGTCAAAAGGAAGAAGATTATAAAAAAAATGGAACAAGCCACACATCATTTTTTTTGAAAAAATACCAAAAAACTGTATTTTGCATGCAACAATTTAGAAAAAATAAATATTAAACTTTCAAGTAGGAATTTAAAAACAAAAAGAACATCAAAATAAGCGGTAAGTAAAAGCCCATTGCTAACTTAAGGAAAAACCTGAAGAAATGTTATCAAAAATTAATAAAAAAACATTTTTTTCGTTTAATGGAAATAAATTAATAAAGGGAATATGATAAAATTTAACTCAACGTAAAATGCAGAAACGAAAATAAACTATCAAGAAAAAAAATTCAATCCAAAAACTAACCTATCCCAAACCTAACCTATCCGAACCTAACATATCCTAAACCTCATATATGCCAAACCATACCTATCCCAAACTTAACCTATCCAAAACCTAACCTATCCCAAACCTAACCTATCCAAAACCTCAAATCACGAACCTAACCTAACCCAAACCTATCGTATCCCAAAACTAACCCATCCCAAACCTTACCTATCGAAAACCCAACCTATCCCAAACCTAACCGTTTCAAAACCTCAAATCACAAACCTAACCTAACCCAAACCTAACCTATCCCAAACCTTACCTATCGAAAACCAAACCTACTCCAAACCTCACATATGCCAAACCATACCTATCCCCAACCTAGGTTATGTTTAGGATAGGTTAGGTTTTGGATAGGTTAGGTTTTGGATAGGTTAGGTCTAGGATTTGAGGTTTTGACTAGGTTAGGTTTGAGATGAGTAAAGTTTGGGATATGTGGGTCTGGGGGGCGATTTTTTGCGTCCCAGTCGTCCCAGGCAAAAGCACGATGGCTCGTTAAGAAAGCTCTCGTCAAAAGGAAGAAGATTATAGGAAAAATGGAACAAGCCACACATCATTTTTTTTGAAAAAATACCAAAAAACTGTATTTTGCATGCAACAATTTAGAAAAAATAAATATTAAACTTTCAAGTAGGAATATAAAAACAAAAAGAACATCAAAATAAGCGGTAAGTAAAAGCCCATTGCTAACTAAAGGAAAAACCTGAAGAAATGTTATCAAAAATTTATAAAAAACCTTTTTTTTTTCGTTTAATGGAAAGAAATTAATAAAGGGAATATGATAAAATTTAACTCAACGTAAAATGCAGAAACGAAAATAAACAATCAAGAAAAAAAATTCAATCCAAAAACTAACCTATCCCAAACCTAACCTATCAAAAACTTAACCTTTCCAAAACCTAAAATCATAAACATCACCTATACCAAACCTAACCTATCCGAACCTAACATATCCTAAACCTCATATATGCCAAACCATACCTATCCCAAACCTAACCTATCCAAAACCTAACCTATCCCAAACCTAACCTATCCAAAACCTCAAATCACGAACCTAACCTAACCCAAACCTATCGTATCCCAAAACTAACCCATCCCAAACCTTACCTATCGAAAACCCAACCTATCCCAAACCTAACCGTTTCAAAACCTCAAATCACAAACCTAACCTATCCAAAACCTAACCTATCCCAAACCTTACCTATCGAAAACCCAACCTACTCCAAACCTCACATATGCCAAACCATACCTATCCCCAACCTAGGTTAAGTTTTGGATAGGTTAGGTTTGGCATATGTCAGGGAGGACGCCGACTACTTGGCCTACAGTGCCGCCTGCAAGGCTCTGCGGGTGGCCATCGCTAGAGCCAAGGAGTCGGCGTGGGAGGAGTGGCTGGAGACTCTCAATAGGGATCCGTGGGGGAAGCCGTACAAGGTCGTGCGAAAAAAGCTACGGCCTTGGGCACCCCCCCTGACCAAGAGTCTCCAGCCTGAGCTCCTGGAGAGAGTGGTGACCACGTTGTTCCCGCAGAGGAACGCCTGGTCGCCGCCCTCCGTGGCCGCCAATGGGCCTCAATTGGCGGAGGTGATTCCACCCATTTCGGAGGAAGAGTTCGGGGCGGCGATCCAGAGACTCCGGTTGAGGAAAACCGCCCCCGGGCAGGACGGGATACCGGGGCGCACGCCGGGGCCCATGAAAAACCAGGGCCTCGGACTTACTCAGCGCCACCTCCAGACCCAGCGCCCGGATGCGGTGGACCACCTGGGCGACCGCTGCTGTCGCCAGCACGGTCGCCTCCCGGAGGGTGCTGCCTCGGGCCGCCACCAGGGTGTCGTCAGCGTAGCAAATCACGCTGACCCCCGGCAAATTGGCCCCTCGCAGCACCTTGTCGTAACCGATGTTCCACAGGAGCGGTCCAAGGACCGACCCCATCCCAATTCCCAATTTTTTTTTTTATTCTTAATACCGTTTACCTCTGACTTTATCAGAGACCTTTTTATTGCTAGTTTTACTTTCATACCAGTTCTCGCTTTTATGCCTCTCGTACTTTCATTCTTCATACATGTTCTTTCTTGCATCCATCAAATCTTTCTCTCTGATTCTATTTACTCTATCTACTTGGTTTTCCTTCATCTTACCTATCATAATCTCTTCTACTTTCATTGTTTTATTCTTTATTATTACACAGGAGGGTTTGGGGTTCTCTTTATTAACAAATATTTCTTTATTTCGTTTTCTTTTCTTACAATATATACATTTTGACTATAATCTATCACAACAATTTATTCTTGATATTATTTTACTCTAATTATAGTAATTTACAATTTTGACTTATATGTATTCTACCCTATTTTACAATTCCTATTTACTCTAATTCTTAATATAATAAGTTACAATAAATTTAATGGTAATAATTATATGCTGTTAACAAAACCATTGAGCTCTCAATATAGTATAGTCAGTTCATCGGTCAAGTCGTTTTGTTTCGTCGTACTACTTTTGCTGTTACTTTTAGACAGTATGTAAGAAATATGTCTCTTGTTTTGCTGTTTGCTAACATCGCACTTATGCTCTCAACCTCCAACTTTGTGTTGGTCTCTTGTTCAACTTCGTGCCTTTCCCGGCTATTGGTGGGACATTCAATTAGGAGGTGAGCCACAGTCTCGGCCACGCCGGCCTCGCATATACACGATGGGTTCTCCTTACACTTGAATCGGTTCAGGTATTCGGAGAACCCACCGTGCCCCGTCATAACCTGCGTGAGCAGTCCTGCCACCTTTATTTTTCGGACCAGCTTGTAGGCTGTTATAGCATCTGGGAAGAACATCTTCGTCACGGAGGCCGTCGTTCCGGAATCGTATCTCTCGGCCCATTCGCCAAGCGTTTCAGCACGTATGCTTTTCTTGGCGAATGAGACGGGACACTTGTCGTAATCAGACTTCCTCCGTGACGAAGAGGCTGCCTCCTTCGCTAACTCGTCCGCGCGCTCGTTGCCCGGGAGGCCTGCATGTGCCTTGACCCAGAACAAGGACACAGCTTTGCCCTGGCTCAAGGCTTTCCTTATATTCTCCCGTGTTTCGAAGGCTAGGCGGTGCAGCGACTCCTGATTCGCTACTGTTTCCAGCGCAGACCTGGAGTCACTATAGATCCCGTAGCTCTTTTCTCTTCTCTTTATGATTTCGCACGTGGCTCGGTGGATAGCCAGAAGTTCGGCTTGATACACCGTGCAGTACGCGGCCAGGCTAAGCTTGACGGCCCTGATCTCGGCGTCTCCACTCCGGATGGAGAGTGACGCCCCAACCCCGCCGTCAATCTTGCTTCCGTCGGTGTATATCTGCACCTCCTGCACGTTGTGTTCGTCGACCTCCCTGCGATCGTGCAATTGAACAAAGTCCATTGTGGCGAGCCGTGCCGGGTGCGGGTTCTCCGTGTAATCCACAGCCAGATCCATCTCCCTGTCGCATGGAAGTGCCGTGGTCGTTCCTCTCCTCGCGGCGTAGAGTGCTGCTGCTTCCTTTATACGGAGGTCCAGGGGGAGTATTCCGCTAAGCAGCAGGGCAGAATTCAACGAGACTGTACGGTACGCCCCGCAGAGCTTCTGCGCAAAACCCCTCTGAACCGCCGCCAGCCCCTTACGCACTCCGAGTTTGCCGGCCGCTGGTGCCCAAGCCGCCGCCGCATATGTGACAATTGGTTCGACGGCTGCTGTGTATATGACCCGAACGATCTCGGGGTTTAGACCCCAGCTGACTTTAGCGGCCCTATTCAGCTGTTTTGCTATGTCGAGGGCTTTACGACAGACGTTGTTGATATGGGTGTTGAATGTCAACTTATGGTCGATTGTCAGTCCCAGGATCTTCATCTCGTTTACGTTGGTGATTGGCTGCCCACCCATGGTCAGGAGTGGTGCGTCGTATTTCAGCTTGCGGGTTACTGTCATGGCACCAGTTTTGCTAGGTGCAAACCTTAGCTTATTTGTGACTCCCCACTCCCACACATGTTCAAGGGCAGCGTTTGCCTTCCTTGAGATTTCCAGCCCCGTGTCCCCGTCCACCGCGATCACCACATCGTCTGCAAACGCCTGGCAGAAGAGTTCCCTTCTCTCTAGTTCTTTTAACAAGGGATCCAGTAGGAGGTTCCAGAGGATGGGACCCCCTATTGACCCCTGTATACAGCCTTTTTGTGTGATTCTGTTTACCTCCGCTCCGGCATACCGTAGTTCAACGCTTCTATTGCTGAGGTAGCTGTCAACAAGTCTTCTAAGATTTACTGGGCATCCCGCTTCCGCCAGTCTAATCCTAATCATCGGCCACCAGGCGCTGTCGAAGGCTCCCTCTATATCCAATGACACAACCGTGACCATCCTGCGTTGTGCAAGCTGGTTTTGGATGTGGTTCATTAGGTTATAGAGGGAGTCCTCCGTGCTCCTTTGTGGCATGAAGCCAAACTGGTTCTTGCTGATGTCAGGTATTATATAGAACTTGAGCCGCCGAATTAGCATTTTTTCCAGGATTTTCCCCAGCACGGGTAGCAGTCCGATTGGGCGGTATGCCTTTGGGTCCGTGTAGTCCTGGCGTGACGGCTTGCGGAGCACGACAACCGTGGCTTTCTTCCAGATGGAAGGGAAGTGCCCTAGCTGTAGGCATTTATTAGCTAGCGCCAGGTACATGTTTGGGTCGCTCTCTATGGCCCGCAAGCATATGTCCGACGTCAGTCCATCGCCACCCGGTGCCTTTTTAGGGTTGAAGCTGTGGGCCGCTACTAGGACCTCTCTTTCGGTAAACGGTGGGTCGTGGACTTCGCCATGAGTCCGCACGTTCACCTGGTCTGCCTCCACCCTAATTTGCCGGTGTAAAGGGTTGTCCTGCTCCTCGGCGTCCCCAGGGTAAAACCTCTCAGCTAGCCATTTGGCTGAGTTTTCTCGGGAGAGAGTTACTCCGTCCTTCCTGAGTGGGAGATCTTCTGCCCGGTTTTCAGTGCGTTTGATTACTCTGTATATCCCCTCCCATACTGTTTCCCTGTCTTGCTTCTGGCAGAAGCTCTTCCAACTTTCTGTTTGTGCTGCTCTAGCTGCGGTTTCATACTTCTCTTTTTCTTTCAGGTACTCTTCGATTACTACGGGTCTACGGGTCTGCGCTGCGCATCGGATTCTTCTCTTCAAAGTAGTGACGTTCTTCTTCATGGCTGCCAACTCATCGGACCACCACGGAATGGTAAGTGTGTGTTTATCTTTTCTTGTAGGTATTGATTCTTTGCACGTTTTATTTATTATTTCCGTGTATGTATTTATTGTCTCGTCCAAATGTGTTGTATTGTCTATATTTTCTATTGCGTTGGTATTTAGGTTATTTTCTATTGTGAACTGGGCCATTTTATCATTAAACTGGTCCCAGTTTGCCTTTCTTGAGTTATATATTCTAGTTGTTCTATTTATTGTTTTGCCTTTACTTTTTTTGTTTTTAATTTTGAAAATAATTGCGTTGTGGTCCGACGTTGACAGTCCATCCTCTACTTTCCAGTCTGTCACTCTATCGAGCATGTCTTGCGAACAAACCGTTATGTCTACAACGCTAGTGCACACAGCTCCGTTTCTCGCTACTTCGAAAGTAGGTTTGTTTCCCGTATTGAGCACGTGTAGACCTTTCTCGTGAAGAGCTCCTATTAGGTCGTCTCCTCTTACATCGGTATGCCTACTACCCGGTTAGGTCAGGTCGGTGGTGCGCCGGCTGCCCCACCGTACTCTGGGGGGGGCAACTTTGACCAAATTGATTTAACAGACGACACTCGCGAGCAAAATGGATCCGATAGTAATATGGTGGCGAAGGCGCGTGCCCTGATGGCACGCGTCCGAGCCAATGACAATGGCACGAACAACGGACAGGAACTGAGAAAGAGCCCTACCGGGACAGGCGCCGCTTTGTCGGGATCTGATTCCGACCAGGCGTCCCGTTCCGACCCGGCATCCCGATCGATGGAATCCCTCCCCGACATAGACATGCCGATTAGGTTCTGGCAGGACCGCAGAAAAAGGAGCCGATCCGGGTCTGAGACCGCTTCCGACGGTGACTCGGAGCCGGCTCCTAAGGTGCCAACTGCACGTCGAGGAAGGGGCCGCTCTTCTGCCCAATTCCTAGCAGAGAGGCGGCAGGAGTCACGCCTGATGGCCGAGGACGAGGTCGCAGAGATGGTCCGCAACACTCTGGACAGGCGAGTTACCCGTCCGGTCGAGACGGGTTTTGCGGAGGGTCCGTCAGCCGCTGACCTCAACCAGCAGGTCCTTGATTGCGTGGCGGTCATTTCCAAAGTGTCGAGGAAGTCGGGCCACCTTAAGGGCACTTTCCAAAGTGCCCTTAATAAGGCTGCAGATGCCATTAAGGAGGCAGTGGAGGTGCTGCACAAGCGTTCCACCTCGGAGGAGACAGCCAAGCTGCAGGCGGATAACAACCGTCTGCAGTCGGAGCTGTCCGAGCTCCGAAAAGAGGTGGAGCAGATGCGGGCGGAGATGAGGCGCGCGCCGGTAGAGCCCAGGGCTCCCGCCAACAAAGCGCCGACGCCAGCAACAACAGCACCCGTGGCAGGATTCGATCCGCAGGAGTTCACGCGCTCAGTCATGCGTCAGGTGGGTGACATGATGAGCGCGCGGTTTGAGGGACTCAAGGATCGTCTCCTGCCCGAGCCGCGTGTCCGGCCTCCATTGGCCGCCGACCGAAGACGGGGCACGGTGGCTGTTGGGGACTCCCCACTTTTGCGGGCGCTCCAGGAGAGGGAGAGGCAGAAGGCCCAGCCCACTACACCTGAAGGCAGCATGGCGCAGCACGCCCCAGCTATGGCGGCTTCCCAGCCCAAAACGCCTACCCCAGCAGGCACTTCCGCTGCATCCCAGCGGAAAAGGAGGGGTAGGAGAGGGAAGACCATGGCTGCCAGAGAGGCGGCCCAGGTCCAACAGCCACGGCCACTACCCCCGGCACCCCCGTCACTTAATGTGGCGTGGAGCACCGTTGCCGCTCGGGGTGCAAATAAGGTTCCCGTAGGACGAGGTGCTGGAACGTCAGCCCCCCCCGCCAGGAAGAAGCCTACACTTCGCCCTCCCAGCTCGGCAGCAATCACAATAACTTTGCTGCCAGGAGCCGAGGCGAAAGGCGTATCGTATGACTCGGTGATGACGGAAGCCAAACGTCGAGTAGACGTGAAGGCTCTTGGCATCACCGAGATGCGATTCAAGGTGGCGGGCACCGGTGCCCGAATGTATGAAGTTTTGGGCACCGAGTGCGGTAGTAAGGCTGACGCTCTCGCAGAGAAGCTGCGGGAGGTGCTGGACCCCGAAACGGTGAGGGTCGCCAGGCCGATCAAGTGCGCAGAAGTGCGCTTGACCGGCTTGGACGACTCCGTGTCCGTGGAAGAGGCGGTGGCGGCGGTCGCAACGGAGAGCGGCTGCCCTGCTGGGGTGATCCGATCCGGAAGGGTCACACGAGGCCCATCCGGTACTGGATCACTCTGGCTAAGCTGCCCTGTGGCGGTTGCAAAAAAGGTGACCGACAGTGGCCGGATCCAAGTGGGCTGGGTTTCAGCACGCGTTGCGTTGCTGGAACCCAAGCCACTCCGATGTTTCCGGTGCTTGGAGCTGGGCCATTTCGGCTCCAAGTGCAAAGGGGTTGACCGCAGCAATTTGTGCTACCGCTGCGGTCAGCCTGGCCACACGGCAGTTTTCTGCACGGCTGATGAGCCGCGTTGCCCGTTGTGCGTCGCTGCTGAGAAGCCAGCAGCGCACCGTTTGGGACAGGGTTGCGGCTCCCAAGCGGCCACCAAGACGGGTCGCAAGGCTCGCAAAAGGCGTAGGAGGAAGAAGAGGGCGACTGAGTTGCCCCAGCACCCAGCGGCGGATATGATGGACGCTTCCAATTAATGGCTATCCTCAGGTACCTGCAGGCAAACATTAACCACTCTCGCGGTGCTCAGGACGCGTTAGTCCAGAGCATAGCAGAGTGGTTGATCGATGTTGCAGTGGTCGCCGAGCCTTATTTTGTCCCCCCCCAGTCCGACTGGGTTGGGGACCGTGAGGACTCGGTGGCTATCATCGCCCCAGCGGCTCGTGGCTCCTCGCCCTTCGAAAAGGTAGCGAAGGGTCGAGGATGCGTTTTGGCGGTTGTGGGCGGTGTTGCTGTCGTTGGGGTGTACTTTTCCCCGAATCGCAGTCTCGCCCTCTTTGAGCAGTGGCTTTTTGAGGTCGGGACTCTGATTCGGCAAGTACACCCCAACCCCGTACTAGTTGCCGGTGATTTCAACGCCAAATCCATGGCGTGGGGATCGCCAGCAACGGATGTGCGGGGCGAGGTACTTGAGGAATGGATAGCGTCCATGGGGTTGGAGATCCTGAATAGGGGATCGGTGAACACGTGCGTGCGGCGACAGGGCGGGTCTATTGTGGACCTTGCGTTAGCGGCCCCCGCCCTAGCCCGCCGTGTTCAGGGATGGAGGGTGGAGGTGGACGTGGAGACTCTATCGGATCACCGTTATATCCGATATGAGATCTCCACGTCCACTACCACCCGAGGAAGGGAACCCCGATCCCCTATTCAGGAGGATCGTCGCTGGGTGCTGGGGCGACTCCGGGAGGAGGTCGCCAAGGAGGCCTCCATTGTGGAGGCCTGGGTGGCAGGAGATGTTGTGGTCTCGGATGTGGACGCGGAGGCGGAGCGGCTGGGCGCTGCGTTGACACGAGTGTGCGACGCAGCGATGCCCCGAGCGAAGCCGCTCCCTCCGCGTCAAAGGGTGTATTGGTGGCGCGCAGAGCTCCGCGACTTGCGTCGAGCGTGTGTCGTTGCGCGACGCCAATACACCCACGGAAGGAGGAGGAGGGTCCGAGACCACAACAGGGAGGACGCCGACTACTTGGCCTACAGTGCCGCCTGCAAGGCTCTGCGGGTGGCCATAGCTAGAGCCAAGGAGTCGGCGTGGGAGGAGTGGCTGGAGACTCTCAATAGGGATCCGTGGGGGAAGCCGTACAAGGTCGTGCGAAAAAAGCTGCGGCCTTGGGCACCCCCTCTGACCAAGAGTCTCCAGCCTGAGCTCCTGGACAGGGTGGTGACCACGCTGTTCCCGCAGAGGAACGCCTGGTCACCGCCCTCCGTGGCCGCCAATGGGCCTCAATTGGCGGAGGTGATTCCACCCATTTCCGAGGAGGAGTTCGGGGCGGCGATCCAGAGACTCCGGTCGAGGAAAACCGCCCCCGGGCAGGACGGGATACCGGGGCGAGTTCTGGTTCTCGCCTCGGTGGAAATGGGTGGATGGGTGAGGTCCCTTATGGACGCGTGTTTGGTCCAGGGTCGATTTCCCCACACGTGGAAGACGGGCAAGCTCGTCCTTCTTCGTAAGGACGGGCGCCCCCCCGAACTGCCGTCGGCCTACCGTCCCATTGTGCTACTCGGCGAGGCGAGCAAGCTTTTCGAGCGTGTGCTCGCTGCTCGCATCGCCGAGTGTTTGAGGGACGGGGGGCCAGATCTGCATGACGCGCAGTTCGGCTTCTGGTGCGGGAGGTCGACCGTGGACGCAATCGCGCGGTTAAGGGACCTCGCCGAGGAGGCGGTCTCAGAGGGCGGGGTGTTGTTGGCGGTATCGTTAGATATCGCTAACGCGTTTAACACCCTGCCCTGGGAGGCCGTGGTGGAGGGGCTGGGGTATCACAATATACCCCAGTACCTCAGGAGGGTCCTGGCGGACTACTTTGTCGGGCGAGCAGTAGCTTACCCGACCGAAGTCCGCCAGGAGAGGAGGGCAATGTCGTGCGGTGTTCCACAGGGGTCGGTCCTCGGACCGCTCCTGTGGAACATCGGTTACGACAAGGTGCTGCGAGGGGCCAATTTGCCGGGGGTCAGCGTAATTTGTTACGCTGACGACACCTTGGTGGCGGCCCGAGGCAGCACCCTCCGGGAGGCGACCGTGCTGGGGACAGCAGCGGTCGCCCAGGTGGTCCACCGCATCCGGGCGCTGGGTCTGGAGGTGGCGCTGAGTAAGTCCGAGGCCCTGGTTTTTCATGGGCCCCGGCGTGCGCCACCTCCGGGGGCGAGGATCGTGGTGGGCGGAACCCCCATTGCCATCGGGTCGACGATGAAGTACCTGGGACTCGTCCTCGATGGCAAATGGGGATTCGCGGAGCACTTCCGGCGCTTGGCCCCACGCCTGGTGGCCGCAGCCGGAGCGCTGGGGAGGCTCCTCCCCAATTTGGGGGGGCCAGGGGGGAGCTGCCGTCGGCTGTACGCCGGCGTGGTACGCTCCATGGCGCTCTACGGGGCGCCAATATGGGCGGACACCCTCTACGCTCGCATCAGACCCCTGCTGCGACGTCCGCAGCGGGTCATAGCGTTGAGGGTGGCTCGGGCGTACCGCACCGTCGCTTTCGACGGCGCGTGCGTGCTCGCCGGAACACCGCCATGGGACCTCGAGGCCGAGGTACTCGCGGCGGTGTATTGGCGAGCACGAGAGGGGAGCCGTCTCCATCCGCTGGAGGTCGCTCGCTGGAGAGAGGAGGTCCTCCTGCGGAAGTGGACGGCTCGGTTGGAGGTCCCCGGAGGAGCCGGGGATCTGGTGGCCGCCGTCCGGCCAGTCCTCAAAGACTGGCTGGGGCGTAGGCACGGCCCGCTGACCTACCGCTTGGTGCAGATGCTGACCGGGCATGGTTGCTTCGGAAGGTATCTGTGCCAAGTGGTGGGCCGCGAGCCGTCAACGGCGTGCCATCACTGTGGGATGGCCGAGGACACGGCACGACACACGCACGAGGAGTGCCCCGCTTGGGCGGTCCCTCGCGCGGCCCTGTCCGCGGCCATCGGCGTGCAGGCTCTGACACTGCCGAACATGGTCAACGCCATGATCGGCAGTGAGCAGGCCTGGCAGGCGGTCGTCTCCTTCTGTGACGAAGTCATGTCGCAGAAGGAAGCGGCGGAGCGGGAGCGGGAAGACGATGTCGACGCGCTCCCCATCCGCCGCAGGCGACAAGGGCGAGGTAGGCGGGCCTACGCCGCCTACTACCAACCGCCCTGAGGGGACCTGTGGGTGACGCGATCGGGGGATCCGTCACCCGCGTAAAGAGGTCCCGTGCTGGAAGGCGCCCCTGGTGTTCCGGGGCGCCTTAAGCGGAGATAGGGGGGGGTTCGCTCGACCCCCCCTCGAGGAGGCCCCGCAAGGTGTTGCGGGCGGCCGTGACCCAGCTGCGGATGCACAACCGCGGTGCCATGGCTGGGTCCGAAGCGGCGAGGAGGAACACACCAGGGTTTTTAGTGGGTATGGCAGCATTAGGCTGTCGAGCCCCACATAACCCCCGGCCCCCCCGGGTCGGGTGCGTATGCAGTAATGCATTTTCCCTGGTTAAAAAAAAAAAAAAAAAAAAAAAAAAAAAGGTTAGGTTAGGTTAGGTTAGGTTAGGTTAGGTTAGGTTAGGTTAGGTTAGGTTAGGTTAGGTTAGGTTAGGTTAGGTTAGGTTAGGTTAGGTTTTTTTTTTTTTTTTTTAATTAAGTTGATAGAAGGAGGAGATTGCTATCGGTTTACTATCTCCTTCTCCCAGTTGGCTTCACTCGAGCATTTTTTAATTTTTTTAATTTGTTATTATGCAATTTGCTTTTTTGTTTTACTTATGTTATTTTACTTAAATCTATAGTTTTTTTTTTTTTTTTTTTTTTAATTTTTTTTTTTTTTTTTTTTTTTTTTTTTTAATTTTTTTTTTTTAAATATTTTATATTTATATATATATTTAAATATACATATATTTTTTTAATTTATGTTTTTTATTGTTGGCTTTATTCGAGCATTGTACTGTTTATCACACTATGCATTTCTTTTTTCATACTTATATTATTTTCATGTTATTATTTATATATATTTATTGGTATATATATTTATTTATTTATATATAAAAACATATATTTAGATATAAATTTATATATTATTATTTTTACTTGTCAGATATATAGTTTTTATATTATTGTAGAAGTAACTAAGTTTGGTTAGCATTGTTAATTTCCTTGAGATTGAGAACTATATTTTTGATAAACAACTCAAAGCTCTCCATTGTGGACTCTCTGGTGATAACATCCAGCAGGCTATAAGGGTTAACACCATGAACAAGGGTTGAATATTCGTGCTTGCTTCTATATCCCTCGAAATAGGAACATGTCTGCAGAAGGTGGTCGAACGTTTGGACCTGGGTGCCATCGCACGGGCATTTATCATTATCGGTCAGACCGAAACGAAGCAAGTATTCTTTGTGGAAGCCATGACCAGTTAGAAATTGCGTGATGTGAAAGTTTGGACGGAGCTTAGCCACCACCTCGCATAGTGATGAAAAATCTGGGCATAGACGTTTCAGTTGTTGGCATTCGCCGCTTTCGTAGTATGTGCGTTTAGAATCTAGGCTATATTCTTTGTTTTTGTGCCTGGCATAGCTGATGGGAAATTTACAATAGTCAGGGGATTTATGGAGTGTAGCGGCCAATTTTGCAGCAGCATCAGCGTGTTCATTGCCAACAATTCCGACGTGGGCCTTGACCCAGACGAACGTAACTGACGACCCTCTAGTTTCACATTCGTATAAAGTTTTGTGGATCCTTACCACGAGAGAGTTGTGGCTGTCTGGATTAGCTATTTCTTGGAGACCAGATTTACTGTCGGAAAGAATGGTAGTAGATGCTTCATTGGCGAGAATGAACTCAAGCGCTGCGAGTACTGCGAAAAGTTCAGCTTGAAAGACCGAACAGGTATCGTGAAGTTTAAATTTTTTGGTAGTTACATTTCCTGAAGGTGAATATATAACAAGGGCAGCCCCAACTTGATCATCGTGCTTGCTCCCGTCAGTGTATATATGATGCTCATAAGGATTAATTATGCCGTCCAATTCATCAGCAGAGGAAGCTTCTTGAAACTCAATAGGTCTACGGAGGGCTGGGTGAAGCAGCTCAGATGGGTGCGAGGGACAGTCGAGTGGAATATCATCCGGCAAATATTTAGAGGTTTTAGATATCCTAGTGCGTTCGTTGTCCGCGGTTTCACTAACCTTAGCATATATAGGGATAAGTTGTGCTAGGGATATTGCAGCAATGGTGTTGAGAGTGCGGAATCCCCTAATAATTTTGATAGCGAACCCGCGCTGAACAGACATGAGTTTAGTTTTTGCGCACTTGAATTTAACAGCTGTTCCCCAGATACTCGATGCGTAGCAGATAATAGGTTCTATCACATGTTCGTAGAGGATCCTGACATTTTCCGGGTCAATACCCCAAGTGGGTCTGATGAAACGTATGAGTTTGTTATAAATCTTTATGGCTTTATTTGTAATGTATTCTACGTGCTTGATAAATTTGAGTTTTCTGTCGATGATGATTCCAAGAAGCTTCATTTCCGAACAGAAGTTCAACTGACTGCCATTGAGGTGAAGAGAACATTTAAGGGCCTTCTCGGTGAAGGCGACCGCTTGAGTTTTAGTCGCACTGAAAGTCAATTTAACCTCCTTCCCCCACCCAGAAATAATGTCCAGTGCTCGATTAGTTACTCGCTCAAGCTCCGAAATGTTTTTTACAGCAACAATTAAAAGGATGTCATCCGCAAATGCCTGCAGATGACATCCATCAGGGAGTTTCTGATCTAAAAGATCGTCGACTATGAGGTTCCAGAAAAAAGGGCCGCAGACAGATCCCTGAACGCAACCTCTGGTAAGTGTTTTAGTGGCAGAGCAGTCAGCAAAGTTGATGGTGACAGAGCGGTTTTTAAAATAGCTTATTAAGATGTGGTACAAGTTTTTAGGGCAAGCTATATGTTTTAGTCTAAGGAGAATTGCTGGCCACCATGCATGGTCGAAAGCAGCTTTGATGTCCAGGGACACAGCAATAACTTGATTTCCCGAAGATTTTGAGTAGGTGACAAGGGATAGCGCTCGATCAAGAGCATGCACAGTGGAGGTTTGTTCTTTAAATCCGTATTGGTTGGCGTTGAATTTACTTTTGCAATGCATGTGGTAAGACAAGCGTCTGATAATGAGCTTTTCAAGCAGTTTACCGAAAATGTTAATTAGCCCAATAGGACGAAACGCAGATGAGTCCGTATAGTCCGTCTTTTGAGGCTTAGGGATGATTTTGATCACAGCTGATTTCCAAACAATTGGAAAGTGGCCAAGTTCAAGGCAACGATTCATAATGTCTGTAATAATTTGAGGATGAGCCTTGGTGAAGTGGAGACAAATGTCAGAAGTTAAGTGGTCATCACCAGGAGCTTTTTTAGGATTCATATGTTGTAGGACGCTAAGAATTTCATTAGTCGTAAAGGCTTGTTCGGAGCTAGTATTGGGAAGATCAAAACTCTGAGAACGTGCCTTGATCTGGTAGTCAGTTAAATCAGGTGTATCGTCGGGATAAAATTGATCGAGTAGAGCGTAAGCGCACTCTTGACTAGATGTAGTGTGCGAATTGTTGAATGTTTTGAGAGTAACGGGGGGTTGAGTGGGAGGAGCGGTTTGGATGATTCTATTGGTGACTGCCCAAACGTCTTCTTTACCTTGACAGTTACAAAAACCCCTGAAATCAGCAGTGGAGGCAGAATTAAAACACTTGGAGTACTCTTCACGTAGGCGTGCCTTTTGCTGAAGAGCTTCAGTCAGTGGTCTTTTTAGGCGAACGAGTTTTTGAATGAGATGGTGATTCTGGATTACCTGTTTTTTCTTTAATTCTAGTTCTTCATTCCACCAAGGACATCTATGTTGGCGACCGACAGATTTGGGTAGAATTTCATCACAAGCTCTGTTGATGGCTTTAATTATATTAGCAATGTACGCCTCCAGGCCTTGAGCATCTAGATCGGCTTTATCGATTACAGCCGGTAAGTGTTTGCGATATTCATCTCTGAGCTTATCATCCACTATGTCCCATCTGAGATTAGTTAAATTATACTTAAATGTGGACTGCTTTTTATTCCTAGTCAATGATCTCTTAGTGATGTTAAGTTCAAATTCAATAGCATTGTGATCCGATGACGGACAGATGTCCATATTAACCTTCCAATCAGTGATCCTGTTAATATCAGGCTCACTAACTAATGTAAGATCAATAATAGATTCCCGATGCACTCCATGTGTGACAGTTTCGAAAGTGGGTGTTCGACCCACGTTGCACAGAGCAAGATCGCTGGCAAGAACAAAATCAGCCACTGCGAAACCCTGTTTGTTACATGAACTAGACCCCCACATTGAATGCCAGCCGTTAAAATCGCCACAAACTAAATGTAAAGCATTAGGATTGCTTTTGATAAATCTTTCCATTTTACCGAAGATGCCATCAGAGATGTCACTATCCCTAGATGCCTGTTGTACATACACACATATTAGGAATATTTTTCTATAGGCATTATTAATTTGAACGATACATATGTCCGAGGATGAAAATTGGGAAATACCAATAGTGCTGAATTGGTTGCTTCTAATAATAATACAGGCGCGGACGGGAGTACCACTGTCAAACTGATAAATGCTATGTCCATAGGAGTTTTTAACTGTTGTGCTATTGCCGGTATAGGGTTCATTGACAAAAGCCACATCTATTTTCTTATCGTTGAAATAATTAAAGAGTTCGTGCTGCGCACGATATCCTCTGCCCAAATTACACTGTATAAATTTAATATTGTTATGAGAAACGTTGTTATGATTAGACATATTGTGTGCGTTGAATTATTTTGTCTTTCATAGCCCTAACTCTGGGGCAAAGGGTTGAGATTGGGGAGTGGTAAACGTTAGTGTGTAATTTGTATTTTTGATTGAACAGAGTACAGTTATAACACTGAATGGATTCAGGATCATTACGGACTGGGCATTGTTTGTGCTGATGGTTTGTAGAAGAGCAATGAGAGCACGGTCGAACTTCAGCTCTGCATTGAGCCCTGGTGTGACCAAATTGCAGGCACTCATAGCACTGTTTAAACGGGAGAAATTCGTCAACGTGCACCCGCTGATGGTCGATATTAATACGACCAGCCTGTATTACTGCTTTCCACACAGCAGGGGAAGCTCGAAAGATGGCGTTATACAAATGTTCATTACGGTTAGTCTTGCGAAAGCACAGCTTAATGTCGTTATCGGACTGGATGACCTCTCCAATTGAGGGGTTTTGAATTCGAATAATTTCAATGAGTTCATCAGAAGGGACCTCCTTGTAAATGCCCTTAACGATGAACATAGGAAGTAAACTCCTCGCTGCTTCGACCTGTACCTCTGTTCCGGGTTCCATACGCTTGAGTGTTTCGTCGCGCTGCCTACTGCTCTCAAATTCGACTCTCAACTTATTGCCAGAGATAGGTTGAATCCTAGTAGGGGCATAACCAACGGTTTTGAAGGAAACACTGCTGCGGAATTTACTAAGCGCTTCAGATCGGGACGTTGCTTCCGGCGCAGATACGATAATGGCGGGCCTGGAAGCGGTAGCGGCCCTCGACCCAGCCCCATCATTATCGGATGCGACGATATTTGCGTATGTGGGTTTCATGAGTGGTAGGGCAAAAGAGGAAGGGGGAGGCGCGAGGACAAGAGACTTCTCGTGAAGTTTTTTAAACTCCTCTTTAATGGTTTCGCGTATAGCAAATGTGGTTTTGTCGTCGATGTAAGCTACTCTGAGAGGGTCGTCGTCCCCTAGATCCCGCGATTTTGCCAATGGTAAGTCACGAATCTTGCCCGCAGCCACCGAAATTTCATTAGCGAGTTGGATAGCAAGCTGTTTATTAGCTTTGGTAACGCTCCTGCCGTCCAAAATAGCTTTCTGAATGCGTTCAGCCTTCGAGGTGATTTCGTTTATTAAGACATTTAATCCGGTGTCTACAATTTTACCAGAGCCGCCAGAGGACAGCCGATCGTGATCTTCGAAGTCACGAAGACTAAGAGGACTCTCGGGTCGACTACCCGTGGTAGTAGCCATGACAGTGGTGATATGATAGTATTTAAAGACAATATTATTAATAATTTCTTTCCTTTTCAGGTGGCGTCGTGTTCTCCAGGGATGTGGAAAAAAAGAAGAGACCACGTGTCAAGACTTCCTAGAGGTCAGTTTTAAAATTTTATAAAGTCAAAATAAAAGAATTTTTATTAAAATATTTCCGATAGTGGGACTCTGCCCAGCTGCCTAATCAAGAATGGGTGGGTGGGGGGGCGATTTTTTGCGTTCCAGACGTCCCAGGCGGGAGCGCGAGGGCTCGCTGGAAAGGTCTCGTCGAAAGGAAGATGTTTACGAAGAAAAATGGACCCAGCCAGGTATAAAAATTTTGAATAAATTACGAAAAACTGTTTTTTACAAAGAAAAATGTGGAATAAAATTAAAATCAAAGTTTCCCGTGGGAATTTCGCGGGAAAAAACGTGTCAAACGGAGCGGGCAACGGAGTCCCACTGCTTACTGAAGAAAATTTGAACGATATTGTTGCCGAATAATTTATAAAAATTAAAAAGTGTTAAACTTTGAAAATTTTGTATGGGGGGTAGTTTTTTAAGGGATGGTTTTTGAAAGATTCACTATGGGTTAGATGTAGGACCAAAAAATAATAGGATTAAGCGAAAAAAATACAGAAATCGGACAATATTTGGCTTCAGTAGGCGTTGGGTTAGGTTAGGTTAGGTTAGGTTAGGTTAGGTTAGGTTAGGTTAGGTTAGGTTAGGTTAGGTTAGGTTAGGTTAGGTTAGGTTAGGTTAGGTTAGGTTAGGTTAGGTTAGGTTAGGTTAGGTTAGGTTAGGTTAGGTTAGGTTAGGTTAGGTTAGGTTAGGTTAGGTTAGGTTAGGTTAGGTTAGGTTAGGTTAGGTTAGGTTAGGTTAGGTTAGGTTAGGTTAGGTTAGGTTAGGTTAGGTTAGGTTAGGTTAGGTTAGGTTAGGTTAGGTTAGGTTAGGTTTTTTTTTTTTTTTTAATAATATAATTAATCGGATTATCTTCTGACTTTGTCAGAAACCTTGTCGTGCTATTTTCGATTTGATTCGATATTTTAATTATTCACCTATTGATGTTATACTATATACTTTCCTATTATCCTTCTTTTTAATACATTCCGTCTGCAATTATACATATTATTATAATATATAATTTTGCAGCCTTCTCTTTCTTAAACGTGTCAATGCTTCCTGTTTTAATTTAGTATTGTATATAGTATAGGTTGTTAAAATGTAAAATGTAAAAAGAATTGTAAAAAATGTAGTGTATAATAATGTGTAGAATTTGTATAAAATTGTGATTACTGAATAATAATAATTGCTTTGTGTAATTAAAATTGTATTTCAAATTGTAAAATTTATAAATAAAGTAGATTCAATATTATTATTATCAATTTTTCATTCTTAGACTAAGTTTTGTTTCTTTTTATTACTTTTTCTACAACTTTAATCCCATATTCTATAAATATCTCCCTCTTATGTTTGCACTGCATTATCTGGTGTATTGACGTTTCGTTTACCGGTTCGCCTATTTCTTGCAGCAAGTTGTATCTTTCCAGACCGTGGATTGGGCATTCAAAAAGTATATGGGGAACAGTCTCTTCTTTTCCTGGCTCACAGGAGCACGATGGGCTCTCCTTGCACTTAAACCTGTGCAAGTATTCTGAGAACCCACCGTGCCCCGTCAGCATTTGGGTTTTCACGTTATTTATCCCAGTTTTCTTAATAATCTTGTATGCGCTGGTTGCGTCAGGGAAGAACATTTTTGTTATGCCGGCAGTAACTCCTGATGTATATCTTCGGTTCCATTCGTCAAGGGATTCCTTGCGGATTTGTCTCTTGACGAATGAGACCGGGCATTTTTCATAATCCGGTTTCTTTTTAAGCTTGAGGGCTGCACTTTTAGCGAGTTCGTCGGCGCGTTCATTTGGTACTAGCCCTATGTGAGCCTTGACCCAGAACAAGGACACATCTTTGCCCTGAGTCAGGGCCACTTTTAGGTTTTCCCTAGCTTCCGCCGCTAGAGGGTGTCTCGAGTGGTTATTTGTCACCGTCTCCAATGCTGCTCTGGAGTCGCTATAGATCCCATATGTTCGTTTTGAGCCTTTCACGATATCCCTTGTAGCCTGGCATATGGCCAGAAGCTCAGCCTGATAGACCGTAGCGTAAGATGGCAGCTTAAGTCTTGTAGACTTAGTTTCGGTGCTTTCCTCCCAAAAGGACAATGCGGCACCAACCTTGTCTTCGATCTTACTGCCATCTGTGAATATTCGCATTTCCTGCGTGTTGTGTTCGCTCACTGCGTCTTGGTCTATCAGGTTTACGAACGTCAGGCTCATATGCCCGGCCGGGTGTCCCGTTTTAGAGAACGGTGTCCTGTCCTCAACGTCTCTGTCCGCCATTTCTGGCCGAGGTACTCCAATTTTCGCTTCATAGAGGGCGGCTGCTTCTCTTATGCGGATGTCCAGTGGCAGTATCCCAGCCAGCAGCAACGCTGCGTTCAGGGACACCGTTCTGTAGGTTTTACATATTTTTTGGGCAAAGCTCCTCTGTATTGTGTTCAGCTGCTTTGCAACCCCAAGCTTTTTACTGGCCGGTGCCCAGGCGCTCGCCGCGTATAGGATCACCGGCTCAACGACTGCCGTATAAATCATCCTCACCACCTCCGGATGAAGACCCCAGCTCGCTCTTGCTGCTCTCGACAGCTGCCCGTATAAATTCACCACTTTTTCGCATACATTCATTATGTGTTTGTTGAATGTTAGGCCGCTGTCGATGGTGAGGCCTAAGGTCTTAATTTCTTTTGACATCTCAATGTCGACGCCCCCCATGTTTAGGAGCGGTGTGTCATACTTCAACTTTCTTGTGATCACCATCGCGGTGGTCTTTTGTGGTGCGAAGTTGAGTTTATTGCGGACACCCCACTCCCGAACATAGGCGAGGGCGCCATTGGCCTGCCGTTGGACGTCGAGCGCGGTGTCTCCATGGAAGACTAACATGACATCGTCAGCAAACGCCTGGCAGTATTCTCCTCTTTGCTCTAGTCCTTTTAACAGTGGGTCCAACAGGAGGTTCCATAATATTGGGCCACCTATTGAGCCTTGGACGCAGCCCTTGTGGGTTTTCCTCTGGTATTCTTCTCCGCTATACCGGACATGTACTTTTCTGTTTTGTAGGTAGCTGTTGATGATGCGTCTGATGTTTACCGGACATTTCTCTTCTGCCAGTCTGACTTTAATGGCGGGCCACCATGCGCTGTCGAAAGCTCCCTCTATGTCCAATGATACCAAGGTAATAAGTTTTTTCCGGTCGAGTTGGTGACGTATGTGTTTCATTAGTACATAGAGGGAGTCCTCGGTACTTCTTTGCGGCATGAAGCCGTATTGGCGTTCACTCATTTTTGGCAAAAGATTCCATTTCAGACGCCCCACTACCATCTTTTCCAGTACCTTTCCCAATACAGACAGCAGGCCGATTGGCCTATAGGATTTGGGGTTTGAGTAATCGGTCTTTCCGGGCTTCCTGAGTACGATTACGGTGGCTTCCTTCCAGATGTTCGGGAAGTGCCCTAATTCGAGACATTTGTTTAATAGGGACAGGAAAGTCTCCGGATCCCTCGAGATTGCCCGCTTGCAGATATCTGCCGTTAGGCCGTCTGCACCAGGGGCCTTTTTTGGATTAAAGCTTTCCACAGACGCTTTAAGCTCCTGCAGAGTGAATGGGGGATCATGTTGATCATCATGGCCCTCATTCATCTGTTCGGCTGCTTCTCTGATGCGTCGGTGGTCAGCGTTATCCAAAGTTTCGGGGTCCTCCGGGTAGAACGTCTCCGCAAGCAGTTTCACTGACTCAAGGGGGCTGAGAGTTCTTCCATCCTTTGCCAGGGGTTCGTCCTCTTGTCGTTTTGCGGTCTTGCCTATTACTCTATAGATACCCTCCCATAGACCTTCTTTATCCTGCTTCTTGCAGAAGTTCACCCAACTTTTGATTTGTGCCTCCTTGGCACTCTTCTCATATTTTTATTTTATTTTCAGGTACTCTTGGACGACTCCGGCTCTTCGGGATGGCGCAGCGCAGCGGATTCTTCTTCTCTTGGTGGCAACCTCCCTCTTCATATCGGCCAGTTCTTCGGACCACCATGGCAAGGTAAGTATTTCTTTGTTTAATTTTAATGGTATGCATGCTTCACATGCTTCTGTTATAAGTTTAGTGTATTTATTAATTAACTCTTCTAATTTATCTATACTATGTATTGCATTTATTTCTAATATTTCTATTTTATAATCGGTTTTTAATTGGGCAATTTTGTCATCAAAATTGCTCCAATTTGCTTTTTTGGTGTTATATTTTCGAGTTGTTCTTGCAATATTTACGCCTTTTGATTTTTTAAGTTTTATTTTGAAGCCTATACCTTGATGATCCGAGCTGGTCAAACCGACCTCCACCTTCCAGTCTTCCACCAAGTCAAGAAGATCCGTCGCGCACGCTGTGATGTCGACAAAACTGGTGTACCGTTTGTCTCCTCTGATAGTATCAAAGGTTGGTGTCTTCCCTGTATTTAGTATATGCATGCCTATTTCATCCAAGGTACCCGAGACCAATTCTCCCCTCTTGTCTGTTGTTTGGCTGCCCCACCAAGGACTCTTCGAGTTAACGTCCCCACCCAGGATGATTTTGGTAGACCCCATCTTCTCCTCAATGCTTTTCAGCTGCTCCAGGTATCCCTCCAGGGGTTTGTCCGGTTCAAAGTACAATGAAACCACTGCGATTGTCCAAGCACCGGTTCGGATCCTCACCACTACGATGTTGTTTGTGGTGAGTTCTGGGCACTGCAATACGTCCAGATCGTGATCAAAGACTGCGATAGCGGCTTTGACAGTACCCTCTCCTAGTCCGGTGCTTTGGAAGATACGTACACCCTTACGCGGTTTCATAGTCTTTGAGCTTCCCAAATACGGCTCCTGGAGCAGCGCGAGAGCTACCTTTCTGCTTGCTGCTTCTATCATAATCTCATCGGTTGCGAGCTGCTTCCTCTGAAGATTTGATTGCAGAATAAGGTAGGGTCCACCACCCTGAAGTGTAGGCGCTGTTTGGCTGCTTCTGGAATTTGGGACCACCATATCGTTAGCAATATGCCACCATGGTTCTTGCTATGGTGTCCCATCTTCCACGCACCGGGCACTCCTGGTCGAACGCGTTGTGGCCGGCCTTTCCATATTTGGCCACGCTGCAGTTTATACAACGCGGCGACTCACCCGCAGCCCTGGCCGGACATTCGGCTCTCAGGTGCGGTCCGCCGCAGTGGGAGCACAGGTCAGCTTTCTCCGTGCACAACTTCTTGCTGTGCCCAAATCGAAGGCATCTTGTGCACTGGACTAAGGGGCTCTGGTCATATACCTTAACTCTCTGGAGGTCAATATGGACCCGTCCTGCCCCGGTTAGTCGTTGCCACACTCGGGGAGTGACCTGCACAATTACATGACTTTCCAGAGAGTTCCTAGCCTTCTTTCTATACCGAACCGACATCTTGAGCTCTTCCTCCTGTAGGTCTCCTAGGAGGTGGTCATTTTGCATTACCAGTGCTTTGGTTATATCTTCGTCACTGTTGTAATTTAGCACGTCCGTCAGCTTAATAAGTGGGTCTTTATTTTGTGCCTGTTCCACAATTAATTTGGCTCCGGTTTCCTTGATTTTGGCCACAACTCGCTCAAGGTTTTCCCTACTGCTACACCCGATTACAACCTTTTGATCCCTCGCTTTTCTGACCCCATCTACCCTTATGCCAGACTGTTTCGCGTTGACCGCCGTCCTAACTTTCTCCACAATTGTCCCAGCGGTGTCCTCCGTGTTCTCCGATGAGACAATTATGGAGTGGATGGGCTTTTGGACGTTCTGCTTCGGGATGGCTGCCATCTCCGCGAACGAGGGTCCTTGGCCTGCAGCAAAGCGAGGCGCTTGTTGTAGGTGTTCCGTCAGAGCCCGTGTTTGCAGCTGGCATTCCTCCAACGCAGTTTTATGCTGGTGGAGGTTCTCCATAAGCTGCTTCATGAGCTCTGTCGGAGCTCCCGGTGTCGGTGTTGGATCTTTGGGGGCCCTCTCGAGTTCAGCTGTAGCTCCGGATGTTTTGCCCCTCTCGCTTTCACCCTCCTTGACGAGTTGGTACAGCCTATCAACTGCTTTAATTAGTGCATCTTTTATTTCTTTCTTTAAATTCCGGGAGCTATCGAGCTGTAGTTTAGCGCTGGAGAGACACGCCTTGGCCTCCGTAGTTCTGTTAATGTACTTTACGGGTGGCGCTTCTCGAGGCGAGCTCTCCAGGGCTCTCTCAGGCTGCTTTGGCTGCTGTGCGGTTATGGTTTTGGATTTGAGCTTGGGCGGAGTGGGCATAAGTGCCTTCCTAGGTGGAGTGGTGACGGGTGTCGTTTTAGGGGGTGTAGGGGTTTTACGGGGCTGTCCCGATTTCAGTTTCTCCGCTTCCCACTCTCCAATACTGCGCCGCACTGAGGGGCCAGCCTGAACTGGGCATACGCCCTCCACGTCCAAACTCTCCTCCGCGTCCTTCGCTTTCTTAATCGGTGTCCTGATGCCGAACATCGTGCGATATTTAAACTGTCGGGGGACACGTACGTTAAAGGATCCCTGTAAAGGGGGGATCCAGTCTATAATCAAAATAAAAGTGTAAATATAAAATAGGTCCTAAACAAGGACCGAGTCTAGCTCAGGAAAGCTAAAATAAATTAAAAATAAAATTTCTTGTCAACTATATTTTGCCAGAAGCGTGTCTATTCTGGTTAGGTTAGGTTAGGTTAGGTTAGGTTAGGTTAGGTTAGGTTAGGTTAGGTTAGGTTAGGTTAGGTTAGGTTAGGTTAGGTTAGGTTAGGTTAGGTTAGGTTAGGTTAGGTTAGGTTAGGTTAGGTTAGGTTAGGTTAGGTTAGGTTAGGTTAGGTTAGGTTAGGTTAGGTTAGGTTAGGTTAGGTTAGGTTAGGTTAGGTTAGGTTAGGTTAGGTTAGGTTAGGTTAGGTTAGGTTAGGTTGGTGCATTGGTAGTCGCCTCCTCGTGGCGCACCCTGGGCAACGGGACTGGCGAATTGACACAGGGTTTCTGTGTCCATTCCCCAGTCGCGGCTAAGACTACCACAGGCGTCTCTCCGCGTGTCCCTCTGATTAGCAGAGGGCACAGTGGAGAGGCAGGGG
This sequence comes from Ethmia dodecea, assembly GCA_963855545.1. NCBI lineage: Eukaryota > Metazoa > Arthropoda > Insecta > Lepidoptera > Depressariidae > Ethmia > Ethmia dodecea. The sequence continues at coordinate 18,676,541 of OY979440.1, forward strand.
CGGGCTCGGTGTGCACTTACACTGCCTCCGAGCAGGCCAGGGGGAGTTCTCTCCCGGCCACCGTCGGTATACCGCAATCCCACTTCCGGAGTGTCGTGGTCACGTCTCGCGGCTTCGGTTGGGATCGGGGGTCTTGGCTTAATCGCCCGGACCGCGAGGAAGGACACCTCTATAAAAAACCACTCAAGTTTCGGCGCTGGGGCAACGTGGCGTCAAATGCCCTCGGCGGTGTCATCATCTCCGAGGGACAGGTGGAGAGTATATTCCACCTTCTAGCGGCCAACCCGGGGAGGTTTCCCGCCCTCCTTAGGCGTATTAGGGTTATCCGGGTACAGGGGGCACTGCCCGGATGGACCATAATTTCCCCCATACTCGTGGGATTAAAATGGAGAACGTAAAATTAAACTTAGTATATAAGAACAACAGCAGAGCTACACCAAGTAAAAGCTTGGTTATTAAGAACAGCTTGCTCAAGAAAGGGGTTGGAGGGGAAGGCTTCGAGGCAGGTGGGAGGGAAATCAACGATCCTTCCTCGTCCAACCCACAGGACACTACGGGGAGGAGGATGATCGACTCTGCGGTCCTCAGCGTGTCATCGGATTCCGGTGACCCGACGGAGAACGTGAGGACAGAGGAGTCGGGGCAGTCGTCTCCGGTCCCTGGTATGTTTACCAGGAGCCGGGAACGGCTGTTCATGAGTAATCGTGGACTTGACATGTCGGGAGGGAGAGAGGAATTCTTCTCCCCTTCCAAGACTTCTGACCTTGGCATATCGGGCAGAGAAGAATTCTTCTCTCCTTCTCAAACAGAGAGATCCGGGGACTCAGCCCCATCTTCTCCTCGTGCAAAAGATGGGGACTCGAGGAGGGCACTGCCACTGGGCTTACCGGTGGCACGCGTGCTACTCGCCCGGACCAACCCGGATGAGTCCCAAGCATCGACGGACGACGCCTCGTCTGATGCACCGCTGTCGCATCCGGCACCCGGAACTGTTTCCGAGTGCCGAAAGCGACAGCGAAACGATGGAAGTGAGCCGGACCTCACAAGCAGTGACTCCGGCTCCGACACACAGGTGAGGCCCAAACCATCTGGGCCCTCCAAAAGAGGAAGAGGCCGGCCGCCGACCACGGCCAAGTACGTGGGGCTGGCCCAAGCGAAGGCGGAGCTCATGGCGCTGAGGCGCGAGGAGCTCCAGCTCGAGGCGGAGGAGGAGGTCGCCGGACTGGCGAGGCAGGCGAGCCAAAGAAGGGCGGCTCGTCTGTCGAAGGTATCGACAAGTGGCGACGCTCAGGACATCCACACTGCTACAGCGCTAAACCAACAGGTTCTAGATAGTGTGGATGTCATACTCAACGTTGCCACTAAGTCAAAAAACTTAAAGGGCACATTCACCAAGGCCCTGAAAGTCGCGGCGACCTCAATTCGGGAGGCAGTGGCGGAGCTGCGTACCCGATCGGTCTCCGACGAAACGACAAGGCTCCAGGCTGACAATGCTCGCCTAAAAGCGGAGGTGGCGGACCTCCGTAAAGAAATAGGCGACCTGAGGGTTAGCCTGGAGCAAGTCGTAGAGCAGGGGAAAGCGGCCATGGGACAGGGGAGAGAAATACCACTTTCTCTCCCTTCCCCTCCTCCGACTCTGGGACTCCAGCCCGCAGAGTTGGAGTACTCAATCATGGCAAAGTGCGGGGCCATGTTGAGTGCTCGCCTGGAGTCCCTAGAGGAGAGGCTTCTCCCCGCCAAGAGGGTGCGGCCACCGCTAGCCGCCGACAGGGTGGCAAAGGTGGCCGCGGGGACACCTGCAGCCATACCAGCGGCAACTCCTGCCCCAGATTTCCCGGCCCAAATCCCAGACCCAGCTACTGTCGGGAAGGGGGCCAGAAAGGGAAAGGGCAAGAAGGGGCCAGCAGCTGCAAAAGCCGCCGCCGCAAAGCCGACTGGGAAAGAGCCCCGGCCACTGCCAACAGTCCCCCCGCCTATGGACGAGGGCTGGTCGACAGTGGTCAAGAAGGGCAAGAAGAAGGGTGGCCCTGCCGCTAAAGCCACCCTAGCAGCTGCCAAGCCCCTCCCTCAGGCTAAAACATCTGGCCAAGGGGAGGGGGCTAAAAAGAAGAGGAAGGGCAAGAAGCGTCCCCTCCGCTCGACAGCCGTCGTCCTCACGCTCCAGCCCGGAGCGGAGGACAGGGGCCTCACCTACCGGTCGGTAATCGAGGATGCCAAGTCCAAGATCAGTCTCGAAGGACTTGGCATCCCCGGGGTGAGGTTCAGGAAGGCCGTCACAGGGGGGGCCGTGTTGGAGGTCCCCGGGGCCACCAGCGGCAATAAGGCAAACTCCCTCGCTGCTAAGCTAAGGGAGGTGCTTAGCGAGGCCGATGTCCGCGTGACCAGACCGGTGAAATGCGCAGAATTGCGCATTTCCGGTCTGGATGACTCGGCCTCAGCGGGAGAGGTCGCCGCCGCAGTGGCGAAGCGCGGGGGATGTGCGGTAGACGAGGTCAAAGTTGGCCAACTCTACTACACACCCCACGCGCAGTGGTCCGTTTGGGTCCGCTGCCCGGTGGCAGCGGCCCAGAAGGTGGCTGAGGGTCGGCTCCTGGTAGGCTGGACGTCCGCCTCGGTAAAGCGCCTCGAGAGCCGACCCATGAGGTGCTATCGCTGCCTGATGGTTGGGCATGTCAGGCAGCAATGCACCTCAGAGATTGACCGCAGCGAGGACTGTTATCGCTGCGGTCAATCCGGCCACAAGGCCAGAGAGTGCTCGGCCGCTCCCCACTGCGCGCTCTGCGCAGCAGTGGGCAAGCCTGCCGGGCACAGCGCAGGGAGCAAGGGGTGCACGGGGGCTAAGGCCCCGAAACGTGCACCCAGGAAGGCGGCCGCTAGGACCCCAGCTGTCAATGCTCCTGCGGCTCTGGCCGCTCCAAGGGGGGATCCGATGGTTACATCATGATCAAGACGAACCATCGGATCCTTCAGGCGAACATCAACCACTGCGCCGGGGCGCAGGACTTACTCCTGCAATCAATGGCGCAGTGGTTGATAGACGTCGCGGTGGTCGCTGAGCCGTACTTCGTCCCTCCCAGGGATAACTGGGTAGAGGACCAAGACGGCTCGGTGGCCATCATAACAGCGTCAGGGGCAGAAGGCATACTGCCCCCTCCCACCTTAGCGAGGGGCCGAGGTTACGTGGCGATCCGCTGGAGAGAAATTGTCCTAATCGGGGCATATTTCTCTCCCAACAGAAGTCTCGCCGAGTTCGAAGCGTTCCTGGACCGGGTAGGGGCCCTCATTGGGCAGACTCTACCCTGTCCGGCGCTCCTCGTGGGCGACCTCAATGCCAAGAGCACGGCTTGGGGTTGTCCCGCGACGGATGCACGCGGCGAGACTCTTGCGGAGTGGGCGGCGATGACCGGCCTCACGGTTCTGAACCGGGGGTCGGTCAACACGTGCGTGCGTTGGCAGGGGGGGTCCATTGTGGACGTTTCGTTCACAACCCCTGCCTTAGCACGCCGTGTCCGGGACTGGAGGGTTATGGAGGATGTGGAGACAATGTCGGACCATTTGTATATACGGTTCGACATTGTCTCCGCATCCCAAGCCCCGGACACGCATCGTCGTCCCAGCGGCCACGCTTCGGCTTCCCCCAGATGGGCCTTGAAAAGCCTAGATCGCGATGCAGTGGAATTGGCTTCCATAGTCCAGGCCTGGAGTAACACCCCTTCCAGGCCTGTGGAGGTCGAGGAGGAGGTATCTTGGTTCCGGGGCGCCGTGTCGCAGATCTGCGACGCGGGCATGTCTCGGGCCAAGCCTCGACCTCCTAGGCGTCAGGTGTACTGGTGGTCTCAAGGGATCGCGGATCAGCGATCCCTTTGCGTGGAGTTGAGACGCCAGTACACCCACTACCGCCGTAGGCGAGTACGTGACGCCGACGTGGAAGCACAGCTGCTTGGGGCCTATCGAGAGGCTACCAAGGCCCTACAGCTGTCCATCTGTATCGCGAAGGCTAGTGCCAGAGCGGAGCTCCTCGAGACTCTGACCCGTGATCCGTGGGGAAGGCCGTACCGTGCGGTCAGGGGCAAACTTCGCCCCTGGGCCCCCCCACTCACGGAGAGTCTCGAGCCTCGACTGCTGGGGAATGTTGTTTCGACCCTGTTTCCACACAGGGCGGAACAACAACCCCCAGCGATGGCGCCCCCACGACACCCTGTCGTGGATGCGAGCGCGGAGTTCGAGGTGCCTCCGGTGACGGAGGCAGAGCTAGACGCGGCTGTGTTGAGGCTGAAAGCCAAAAACACAGCTCCGGGACCAGACGGGATCCCGGGACGCGTCCTGGCTCTGGCACTCAAGGCCCTGGGGGAGAGATTCCGCGGACTACTGGACGCCTGTCTTCAGTCCGGCCGGTTCCCTTCCGTTTGGAAGACCGGTCGGCTCGTTCTTCTGCGGAAGGACGGGCGTCCCGCGGAATCTCCCTCGGCCTACCGTCCGATCGTGTTACTCGACGAGGCCGATAAGTTGTTCGAGCGGGTCATCGCCGGACGGCTTATCGTGCACCTCCGAGAGGTAGGTCCCGACTTGTCCGAACATCAGTTCGGATTCCGAGGGGGCAGGTCGACCGTTGACGCGGTCCTCCGCGTCAAGGCCCTCTCGGATGAGGCGGTCGCCCGGGGTGGGGTGCTGTTGGCGGTGTCTCTCGACATCGCCAACGCGTTCAATACCCTTCCCTGGGCCTGCATTAGGGAGGCACTGAAGTACCATGACGTGCCTCTCTATCTACGCCAAATAGTCGGGGCCTACCTCTCGGAGCGATACGTCGAGTATCCGGTTCGGGACGGTAGGCAATTAAGGTGGGAGACGACGTGCGGTGTTCCACAGGGCTCGGTCCTCGGGCCGCTCCTGTGGAACATCGGGTACGACTGGGTGCTGCGGGGGGAGCTCCTCCCGGGATCAAACGTGACCTGTTATGCGGACGACACGCTGGTCACGTCCCGGGGGACCTCTTACCGGGAAGCAGCCCGCCTCGCCACTGTGACAGTAGCACAGGTGGTGAGGCGGATCCGGTCGTTGGGACTCGAGGTGGCGTTGCCCAAATCCGAGGCGCTGTGTTTCCACGGCCCTCGGAAGGCGCCACCGGTCGGGTCCCACATCACAGTGAGTGGCACTCGGATCGAGGTCAAGTCCACGATGAAATATCTTGGACTGGTCCTCGATCCCCGCTGGAGTTTCCGGGATCACTTCGCCCGCCTGGCTCCCCGTTTGATGGCATCGGCCGCCGCGTTGAAGCGGTTGATGCCTAATATCGGGGGGACCGAGTCGGCAAGCCGCCGCCTGTACATGGGGGTGGTGCGATCGATGGCCCTTTACGGGGCCCCGGTCTGGGCGGAGACCCTGACGGCCCATAATATCACCCTCCTGAGGAGACCTCAGAGGGTGATGGCCGTCAGCGTCATACGCGGGTACCGCACCACCTCCTTTGAGGCGGCGTGCGTACTGGCGGGATCCCCTCCCTGGGACTTGGAGGCGGAGGCCCAAGCGTCCACGTATCAGTGGCGCAAGGACCTCCAACTCCGCGGCAGTCGCCTTGCTCCCAGGGAGATGGAAGTGCGGAAACTCCTGGCTCGACAGTCCCTGTTCGACAAGTGGGAACAGAGGCTGGCCGAACCGTCGGCCGGCCGTTGGACTGTCGAGGCGGTCCGTCCAGTCCTGCGGGAGTGGACGGAGAGAGAGTGGGGGTCGCTGACCTTCCGACTGGTGCAGGTACTCTCGGGACACGGTTGTTTCGGGAAGTATCTGCACCGCATAGCCGGGAGGGAGGCGACCGCTGAGTGCCACCACTGTGGCTGCCACGAGGACACAGCGCAGCATACACTGGGGGAGTGCCCGGCATGGGCGGAGCCGCGCTGTGACCTCGTCGCAGCGGTGGGGAACGACCTCTCCTTACCGGCCGTAGTGCGTTCTATGGTCGGCGA